>OY728129.1:437628686-438878686 GCA_963277665.1 Viscum album
TAGGACTTAAGTAGTGTTTAGAGACATTAATATACCCCCTTCCAATATTCTTTATTGTTGTACTAAATAATAAACATTATGAAATCATGACTACAATACCATCTAATCCATGGTGTCCACTTTTACGTGATGAATCACTAAAATAAATAATGTGTATCACCATATATTTGGTCAAATATAGCCTAATATAATTCCATGACCACATTTATTTTGTAGTAAAGGATCATCCCAATAATAGTATGAAACTTTATCCAAGAAAAATTTCTTTTTTATGTGTGGAATGTGGATAATTCTACCAATTAAAAAATTAATTTTCTATTATTTTAAACAATAGATAAACTTTTAAAGCAACATGAAATAGTTTATCAATAAATAACACATAATGAAGTTTAATTTATGCATCATCTTTGATGTTTTGTAGTTCAATACTTGATATTGGGTTAGTCATCATATTCTTTAATACTTTATTATATTGATTTCTATTTCAAACTGTTTTAATATAATTTCCCATTATATCAAACACAATTTTAAATCCACCTTGTTTAAAAACTATTATAGGGTTATATTTCAACAAAAATAAATATTATCGTGATATAATATTTGTATAAACTACTACCTAGGAGACAATAAGATATGGTTTAAATCTATCAAATTAAAATAAATCCATGAATTGTTTTTTATAGTAGTTTATTTGATTTATACATCCATTATAGTATGTATTTCATGGTATATTTGTTAAAAAAATATGATTGAACCACTTTCCTAGAGTTTCTCTCCTAAGGTAGTTTCTTGTGTTATATATCAATTCACATGTGTTCTCTTAATTATGAAAAATCATGATTGGTTTGGATATTAAGATCCTTCTGAATATTTATATTGATTCCCTGAATTAATCATCCAATAATAAATTAACTTATTTTGATAATAAATAACTTAAATTCTGATATATCTTGGAGAAATCAGTTTCACAAATTATTTTATAAAAACCCATATATCAAAAAAATCATTGTATCAATTTTACTATAGTAGGTTGGGTCTCTCTTGATTCACATTGATATTCGCTGAACCAAATTATATTTTATTTTTAGATATATAGTTTCCTATGGTAAAAACTTATATGACCATTAAGTGGTACTCCTAAAAATTATATATTAAATACTTTTCTTTGCATTGTTTCGACATAGTGTCGTGGTTTTTTTCCACATTTTGAATAATTGTTTTTGTAAGAAAAAATAATATATAGAAATATAGAGTAATTAAACTACCATTTCATGAAATATATTTTGTATAAACTATTTAAATGAATTTAGGGTATTACACATGATGAAAGACATGGAATAATAGGGAAAGTTGTCATATAGACATGTAGAAGCCATCAAAATTTTGTCTACTTGATCCAATGGAATTTCATTGTAACTAGAATGTCTATTAAGAAAAAAAATAGTATTCATGTGCTGATTATCTTTCATATAGTTTCTATATAAATTGGACTTGGAATTGATCCTTAAAAGTTTCTATATTTAACTTTCAATAGGCTACACATATTTCCTTTCTATCTATTGACTATCATCATTACAATTAGAACAATATATTTTTTTGATGGTCACCGTTATTCCTAATTTATTTAGAATAAAGATAACATGGATTACTCATTTTCACTAAAAATAGTAAATATAATCCTAATGATTGGTAGTTTAACTCATCCCTCTTGAAAAACTTTCTAATATGGGAGATATTATTATTATTTTTGGTTATCAAAAAGGTTTTATCTTTGGTTCTAGAAATAATTTATGAACAAAATACTTAGGTTCTATACCATTTTTGTTGGAAATCTCCCTGACTATTGACCAGTTTATTTTTTAACTCTTGCAGCAGTTTTTATACCTACACCATTGACAAATATGCATTTAATATCATCAGAAAAGTTTCATATTCTCTATGTCTGAGTACCTAAAATTATTGGGAGTTTCTTATAATAAATATTTCGTGTATTTATTATTTAATAGATAATATTTAAGTATAATTCCCATGATAATTTCACCATATAATTTAATTTATAGATTCTCATTTTTCATTCAAGCTACCATGATCTCCATTTTTAAAATTTATGATTTAATGGAAGTCCTATGATTTAGATCTGTGCCTAAAAACCTTCATTAAGTAAGTTGTCACGAACCAGCCCGGGTTGAACCTGAACCGGTCACCCGAGCCGGTCCGCGGCAAGCCCCGAGGGGCGTTCCCGATCCCCCCAGGATGGCAACCAGTGCCAGGCACTAAAAATTGATTGGTGGGAACGATTTCAGCCCAAATAAAAGTAAATAGGACAGAACGAATAAACACTAACAGCGGAAAAGAAATAAAAGCCACATGACTACGTACCTCCGTGTGACCTCTCAGTTTACCACCCAACTAGAGAGCAACCTCACTCCAACACTGAGCGACTCAAAACAGAAGACCTGAGCAAGGGAAGACCTGCAACTGAAATGATAATATAGGCGTGAGCATTAAAATGCCCAGTAGGTAAGCCAATGTAAACCACTAAATCCAAATGTTTCCTTTCCCAAGAAATCCGTTGACACAGGTTTGAAAAAAAAATACAACTATAAAAATAGATTTTTCACATTTAAAAATAAACAACATGTTTTCCCCCATTTGAAAAACCAACACACACTATAAATCACTTTCAAAACCATTTCATGTTTTTATAAACAAAACCAAATACAGATAATACTACGATTGTGCTAAAAAGGACCAAGTAAACAGTACAGGGTGAAAGCAAACCAGTGAAACAGGAAGTAAACAAGCGATGCATGATGCACGTAGTGGAAAAAAAGACACAAGTAACGATATGAGCTGTAAAGATGAACTGCAAGTAAACAATCAAGGAAGCAAGTAACCATGGGTGATCCTAAACATCCCTAGAAAACCCCTGGACGTACTCGGGTTCAGACTACCTGCCGGCGTGGTACTCCATAGTCAATAACCAACTGGACGCCCTAATAGCCAACCAGTGGCACATCCCTCCTGGCCTGCCCACAACTCCAGGGGGGTACTAACCCTTCTAATCAGGGTTAGCAAGCAACCGTCACTCGATGATCTACAAGACACCCAGGAACCCATGGTGGTTTTAGTAACACTGTGTAAGTGGGAGGCCCACGCATGCGTGACTCATCTCACCGCACTTGCCAACCCCTTACACGGACATCGCTACACGACAACCCTCGAAGGGAAGTCCCCCTGTAGAGATGCCCTCACAAGTACGTATATATATATATGTATATGTATAATCACTTCACAATTAATAAAGTGCCAACCGGGCCTTCACGTCATTTAATTATCAAAACCACTTTATAAAAATACCTGAAGTCGCCAAGCGAGCACTCAGTTTTTACAAAATCAAATGACTTCACACGAACATTTCACAATATCTTTTTTTTTTCAAAAACTCAAGCGCTAATTTTGTATTAAATAAAAGGCCAAACGGGCATATTTTCGTAGATTTTTTTTATACCAGTTCGATGTGTCTCATGAAGAGGCGAAAACATTTTGAAACCAAGAGCCATTTAGAAAAGTCATGATTTCGAGAAAATAAAAATAAACAAAAACAAAAATAAATGGTAACAATTTGAAACACCATCTTAATTTGAGGGCACATCCATGCGTGCACCTGGTGCACCCATGGATGTGTCAACATCCAATGGTGCATCAAACCTGCATAGGGGCACGACAACATTTCCAAATAATACTAAATTTCATAAAACTAACCAGCACAGGATAATAAGATCCAAGAATGATTCTTTCAACCAATGATAACATAAGAGAACATAAGAATTTAGTTCCACGTTAGCTGGCAACGCCTAAACAGGTGCACTATATAAACAATAAAAAGTGCAGGACAATATCTAGTGCACAACTACCTTGGCATAAAATATAATTTCTTCAAACTTAACTTTCGAATAAATACTATTGATTTTAAAACACCAAAATAAGCCGCGCAAGGATATCATAACCACGCGAGTCATGGAATAAAATTTATTTAAAATAATTCAAGCATCAGCAGAGTACCTCGGAAAGGAAACAGTTGAATTCGCCTACCTCAAACATAGAGCGGACGCGACGGAAACCCAGCAGAAAGTAGAACGAATCCCTGTGGACTAACTGCGTACGCTGAACAGTGAAAAGGTACATGTTACTCAACCCGCGACAGAAAAAGGATTATTTAAAATTAAATAAAAACACTAAGATAAATATATATAGGTAAATAATAAATACATGAATAAATAAATAATCAAAAGAATAAACAAATAGGTAATCAAACAAAATAAAACATAATTAAATGAATGAATGAATAAGTAAACAAATAAAGAATTAATTAATTGACAAATAATTAAATGAATAGATAAATAAATAACTAATTAACAAATACTAAAAAAAATGAATAAATAAATAACTAAATAAATAAATAAATAAATAAATAAATACATAAATAAATGAATATGTAAATAAATAATTAAATAAATATGTAAATTAATAATTAACAAAAACTTAAAGAAATAAAAAGAAAGAGAAAAATGAATAAATAAATAAATAAACAACAAATATTAAAATGAAGAAATAAATAAATGATTAAATGAATAAATAAAATAATTAATTAATAAACAAATACTTACATGAATATAATAAATAAAAGGAATAAAATAATAGAATAATACTTAAATTAATAAATAAATAAAATGAAATGAAAACATACCGGAGGTGGGGGGGGGGGGTTAGGCCGCTGGTCGGAGGAGGGGTCGGGGTTGGCAGCGGCGGCTACCGCTGGGTATAGCGCAAGGTGGAGGGGGGCCGGAGACCGGGCGCGACGCGTGGGGAAAGGGAAGCAGGAAGGCGGAGGGAGGCCGGAGATGGGGGTGCCGTGTTGGCCGTGGACGCGGCAAGGGAACAGGCAGGGAGGGGTTGTCGGGCGCGGCATGCGGAACATGCAGGGAGGGGAGGTCCGCCGGACGGAAGGGGAGGCTGGCGGCTGGGCGAGTCGGGACGGCGAGCAGGGGAGAGGAGCGGCCGGGGCGGCTGCTGGGTGCGGCTGAAGGGAGTAGGGCGGGCGGCGTGCAGGGCTTCCTGGCCGGAAGGAGACCGGCGGGCTGAGAGGGGCGGAGCACCGGAGGTCCGGGATGAAGATGGAGGGTGCAGCGACGGAGGGAGGCGCAGGTCGGCCAAACCAGAGAAAAAGAAGAGAAAAGAAAAGGAGGAAGAAAAGCGGGGGAGAGAGAAGGGAGAGGGAAGAGGGGGCGGCGGCTGGGTAAAGGGTAGGCTAGGGTTCCATGAAAAAAAAATATATATATATATATAAGATAACAAAATATAATAATAATACAATGATAATAATAATAATAATAAAACTTATAATAATAATAAATAATAAATTAGTTAACTCAAATTATAATTATTTTGATCAAATATTTAAAATAATAATTATAAAATAATCTAAAGATGTTACACACATATATATATATATATTTACACATATATAGGTATACATATATACATACATTATTATACCTACATATATATATATATATAAACACATATAAAGATATATACGGTAATAATAACACAAACAAAAAAAGTATTAATTATAAAATACCCACATAAAAATTATAATGTTTAAAACACCGGGTGAACACACTGTCACCCGGGCTGAACGCACGGTCACCGCTAACGATGCGGTGACCGCACACCGGCGCAAACCCACCAATCGCAATTAAACTCCGAAAAAATTTAAACCGGGTCCAAGAAAGGAGAACAATTACAGACATCCGCGGTCGGGGTGTGACAATTATCCCCACCACAGACACTTTCTGCCCCCAGAAAGTCACCAGGCCAAAAGTCGATCAAGATTTAAGTCCATGCCCCAACGGAACTAAAGGAACCAGAGAGAACTGAGAATCTCAGGGATGACCTTACTCAGCACAGGTCACACCCGACCGATTCAAGAGAAAACTGGGGTCCGAGATTGAGGGGAGAACACGAAGGGGTTCTCCCCACCACAAGAACTTAACTAGTGCAGGAAAGTTGATCATCTAAATAGACAACCCTTGGGGAAAAAAGGGGGGGTCGACGCGGGAACTCCCAACCGGTTTAAACCAACTCTTATAGCACGAGTGAAAAACAACACCTTCTCCGAAACGTTGAACCCTCGACCAAAGTCAACGACCTTCAACACTAGGGGGAAAACCCATGGAAAACATTTAACCAACATCAAATTTGAGACATGATCCACCGAAGTCCACAAACATAACCACATCGACAACATAACTAAAACGAGGTCAACCCACACGAGGGTCAAACACACTTTTAAGAAGGACACACGATTTAGAAGATCACATCCACACAGACAAAAAAGCTCGGACTATAATTGAACAAGTTCATCATTACTTCATAGCGAAACAAAGAACTTACCACGACTTTGAAACTTTAGTAGCAGATAGGCAAACATGAAAAGATTTCTAATTGTTCCACCGCCAACATGGAACACAAAACCTGGACCAGAGCTTCACCGCCCTGGGGACTCCTGACTGTGCGCGAGCTTCACCCCGAGACCTATGGCTGGAGCTCTGATGGCTGAAGCATCTTCTGCCTCACAGTCAGGTACTGACATTCTCCCATCACGGCGTCCTCTTCAAGCGACGCTTCCTGCAAAACTTCTCCAGATGACCCAGACAGCCGCATCGATGACACGTCTTCGGAGGGTTGCGACAAGACGGCTTTGAATGCCCGAAACGACCACACTGATAGCATACCATTGAATGATCTGATGAACTGGAAGCTGAGACCAAAGGGGATAACTCCTTAGGAACAGGTATCTCTGGCGCCTTTTTCTCACCAGAGGGGGAACTCTTACGAACAACAACAGGGGACGTTGAAGTATTAACCACCCGCACACTAGAAACTAACTTAGCCAAGAAAGCTTCCTCCACCAGCTTCTCGAAACAAAGGTCTTTATAAGGGAGGACTCGCTCCTTGATCTCTGGACGAAGACCCCCAGTGAAAAGAGAGACCTTCATGAGCTCATGCGACGCTACCTCTGGAGAAAAGGGTATCAGTTCCTTGAAATGGTCAACATATGCCTTCACCGTCTGTTGGCCTTGTTGAATATGCACAAGCTCTCCCTTTTTCTCCAGCTTCACTTCCTCAGGTACAAACCATTGGATGAAAATGGTTTTAAAGACATCCCACGTCATTTCAACTTGCATTGACGGTGGGGTAACCATCTTCCACCAGTCCAAAGCTGGACCCTCAAACAACTCCATAATTGCACGAACCTTAACATTATCGGGAGTTCCCAACGTTCTAAAGACACACTCCACTCCCTCGAGCCATTTCACTGCCTCTAACGGACCCTGATCACCATGGAGAATAGGCAAAGTCTGAAGAGGACCAAAAACTGGGCATGACCTATCAGAATCCTTAGAGACCTTTCTGGGCGGCATTTCCTGAGCAACATATAAAACAGAAAGCCAAAACCAATATCAACCCAAAGCAACCTCAATAAAAGCGCCTTCATCAACACAGTCAGCACAAAACCAAACAAACACAAACACCACCTAAAATAAAATCTCCTTTTCAAAATCCCCTTTTTATTTTGGATTATAAAGCCACCCCCTTTTTTTCTCAAGACTACTTTCCAAAACCAATCCACTTTCAAACCAAAAACTTTCCAAAACCGTTTCCCCTTTAAAACCAATTTAGAAAACAAAGTCAAGCGTTAAATTTCGAATACACACCCATGTACTCCCATGACCCGTTGAACATGTCTTTATCCACTATCCATTAATACTCGTACCAACACGCATTTTCCATGCATTCTCACACATGTGCAAACGTTCATAAAGAGGACCTGAGGTTTCATCGCAAATCATTCTTAACCAATTCCAAGAAAACAACAGATTTTCCAAATCAAGAGATTTCATTTTTTAAAACCCATTTTATACATTTAAAGTCCTTTAAAAGAAACCAGTCCAATTTTCAAAAACCCCTTTTCATTTCCAACTATGCACTCACACAGACCAAAATTAAAACAACATCCAAATTTGCATCAATCACTGAAATGAGGTTCTAGTAGTCACACTCAACCTGGCGACATGGTAGTGGGCCATGTCCCAAGTCAGCGTCGACCACTAGGAGGAATTCAAACCACGTACTCGGACTCCACATGGGTCACTACTCCATGTGAAATTATGATGTAACGTCGGCTTGCCTCCATTATCATCTCTCAATCCAAGACAAACCAGGAAAGACAAGGACACAATTCCTGAACTACCCCTGGTAACTCGAGGATCAGTGCGAGCAAGAGTTCGCGACGCTCTTCCCGTACCTACCCCTCGAGTTCCGACAGTCCTAATCTCCTTCTACCGGACAACCCAAAATAACAAGAACCACCTCTGATACCATTTTGTCATGAACCAGCCCGGGTCGAACCTGAACCGGTCACCCGAGCCGGTCCGCGGCAAGTCCCGAGGGGCGTTCCCGATCCCCCCGGGATGGCAACCAGTGCCGGGCACTAAAAATTGATCGGTGGGAATGATTTCAGCCCAAACAAAAGTAAATAGGATAGAACGAATAAACACTAACAGCGGAAAAGAAATAAAAGCCACATGACCACGTACCTCCGTGTGACCTCTCAGGTCACCACCCAACTAGAGAGCAACCTCACTCCAACACTGAGAGACTCAAAACAGAAGACCTGAGCAAGGGAAGACCTGCAACTGAAATGATAATATAGGCGTGAGCATTAAGATGCCTAGTAGGTAAGCCAATGTAAACCACTAAATCCAAATGTTTCCTTTCCCAAGAAATCCGTTGACACAGGTTTGAAAAAAAAATACAACTATAAAAATAGATTTTTCACATTTAAAAATAAACAACATGTTTTCCCCCATTTGAAAAACCAACGCACACTATAAATCACTTTCAAAACCATTTCATGTTTTTATAAACAAAACCAAATACAGATAATACTATGACTGTGCTAAAAAGGAACAAGTAAACAGTACAGGGTGAAAGCAAACCAGTGAAACAGGAAGTAAACAAGTGATGCATGATGCAAGTAGTGGAAAAAAAGACACAAGTAACGATATGAGCTATAAAGAAGAACTGCAAGTAAACAATCAAGGAAGCAAGTAACCATGGGTGATCCTAAACATCCCTAGAAGACCCCTGGACGTACTCGGGTTCAGACTACCTGCCGGCGTGGTACTCCATAGTCAATAACCAACTGGCCGCCCTAATAGCCAACCAGTGGCACATCCCTCCTAGCATGCCCACAACTCCAGGGGTACTAACCTGTCTAATCAGGGTTAGAAAGCAACCGTCACTCGATGATCTACAAGACGCCTAGGAACCCATGGTGGTTTTAGTAACACTGTGTAAGTGGGAGGCCCACGCACGCGTGACTCATCTCACCGCACTTGCCAACCCCTTACACGGACATCGCTACACGACAACCCTCGAAGGGAAGTCCCCCTGTAGAGATGCCCTCACAAGTACGTATATATATATATGTATATGTATAATCACTTCACAATTAATAAAGTGCCAACCGGGCCTTCACGTCATTTAATTATCAAAACCACTTTATAAAAATACCTGAAGTCGCCAAGCGAGCACTCAGTTTTTACAAAATCAAATGACTTCACACGAACATTTCACAATATCTTTTTTTTTTCAAAAACTCAAGCGCTGCTTTTGTATTAAATAAAAGGCCAAACGGGCATATTTTCGTAGATTTCTTTTTTTATACCAGTTCGATGTGTCTCATGAAGAGGCGAAAACATTTTGAAACCAAGAGCCATTTAGAAAAGTCAAGATTTCGAGAAAATAAAAATAAACAAAAACAAAAATAAATGGTAACAATTTGAAACACCATCTTCATTTGAGGGCACATCCATGTGTGCACCTGGTGCACCCATGGATGTGTCAACATCCAATGGTGCGTCAAACCTGCATAGGGGCACGACAACTTTTCCAAATAATACTATTTTCATAAAACTAACCAGCACAGGATAATAAGATCCAAGAATGGTTCTTTCTTTACAAAAAGGAAACACCGCTCAAGACAACCAATGATAACATAAGAGAACATAAGCATTTATTTCCACGTTAGCTGGCAACGCCTAAACAGGTGCACTATATAAACAATAAAAAGTGCATGACAATATCTAGTGCACAACTACCTTGGAATAAAATATAATTGCTTCAAACTTAACTTTCGAATAAAAACTATAGATTTTAAAACACCAAAATAAGCCGCGCAAGGATATCATAACCACACGAGTCATGGAATAAAATTTATTTAAAACAATTCAAGCATCAGCAGAGTACCTCAGAAAGGAAACAGTTGAATTCGCCTACCTCAAACATAGAGCGGACGTGACGGAAACCCAGCAGAAAGTAGAACGAATCCCTGCGGACTAACTGCGTACGCTGAACAGTGAAAAGGTACATGTTACTCAACCCGAGACAGAAAAAGGATTATTTAAAATTAAATAAAAACACTAAGATAAATATATATAGGTAAATAATAAATACATGAATAAATAAATAATCAAAAGAATAAACAAATAGGTAATCAAACAAAATAAAACATAATTAAATGAATAAATGAATAAGTAAACAAATAAAGAATTAATTAATTGACAAATAATTAAATGAATAAATAAATAAATAACTAATTAACAAATACTAAAAAAAATGAATAAATAAATTACTAAATAAATAAATAAATAAATAAATGAATATGTAAATAAATAATTAAATAAATATGTAAATTAATAATTAACAAAAACTTAAAGAAATAAAAAGAAAGAACAAAATGAATAAATAAATAAATAAACAACAAATATTAAAATGAAGAAATAAATAAATGATTAAATGAATAAATAAACTAATTAATTAATAAACAAATACTTACATGAATATAATAAATAAAAGGAATAAAATAATAGAATAATACTTAAATTAATAAATAAATAATATAAAATGAAAACATACCGGAGGTGGGGGGGGGTTAGGCCGCTGGTCGGAGGAGGGGTCGGGGTTGGCAGCGGCGGCTACCGCTGGGTATAGCGCAAGGTGGAGGGGGGCCGGAGACCGGGCGCGACACGTGGGGAAAGGGAAGCAGGAAGGCGGAGGGAGGCCGGAGATGGGGGTGCCGTGTTGGCCGTGGACGCGGCAAGGGAACAGGCAGGGAGGGGTTGTCGGGTGCGGCGTGCGGAACATGCAGGGAGGGGAGGTCCGCCGGACGGAAGGGGAGGCTGGCGGCTGGGCGAGTCGGGACGGCGAGCAGGGGAGAGGAGCGGCCGGGGCGGCGGCTGGGTGCGGCTGAAGGGAGTAGGGCGGGCGCCGTGCAGGGCTTCCTGGCCGGAAGGAGACCGGCGGGCTGAGAGGGGCGGAGCACCGGAGGGCCGGGATGAAGATGGAGGGTGCAGCGACGGAGGGAGGCGCAGGTCGGCCAAACCAGAGAAAAAGAAGAGAAAAGAAAAGGAGGAAGAAAAGCGGGGGAGAGAGAAGGGAGAGGGAAGAGGGGGCGGCGGCTGGGTAAAGGGTAGGCTAGGGTTCCAAGAAAAAATATATATATATATATATATAAGATAACAAAATATAATAATAATACAATGATAATAATAATAATAATAATAAAACTTATAATAATAATAAATAATAAATTAGTTAACCCAAATTATAATTATTTTGATCAAATATTTAAAATAATAATTATAAAATAATCTAAAGATGTTACACACACATATATATATATATATTTACACATACATAGGTCTACATATATACATACATTATTATACCTACATATATATATATATTTAAACACATATAAACATATATACGGTAATAATAACACAAACAAAAAAAAGTATTAATTATAAAATACCCACAT
Source organism: Viscum album (assembly GCA_963277665.1). Taxonomy (NCBI): domain Eukaryota; kingdom Viridiplantae; phylum Streptophyta; class Magnoliopsida; order Santalales; family Viscaceae; genus Viscum; species Viscum album. The sequence goes on from OY728129.1 coordinate 437,640,640, forward strand.
AAAAATTATAATGTTTAAAACACCGGGTGAACACACTGTCACCCGGGCTGAACGCACGGTCACCGCTAACGATGCGGTGACCGCGCACCAGCGCAAACCCACCAATCGCAATTAAACTCCGAAAAAATTTAAACCGGGTCCAAGAAAGGAGAACAATTACAGACATCCGCGGTCGGGGTGTGACATAAGTTGTCAGTGATTTTTTACCCACTTTTAATATAAGACTATGTTGGTTAACATTGATTAATGCTTTAACTATAAGGAGAAATACTCTTCCAAATATGAGTGATACCAATATTTCTTCACATATATTAATTATTATAAAATAAATGTAAACATAAAATTTTCATACTTGTACTAGAATCAAGGGTTCCATGTAGAAAGTTTATTGATTTATCTATGCGTTCGAGTGAAACTATTATTCTATATCTCTCAAAAAATCACATCTTTTTGAATATTCATTGGGGTATTAATTTAAAATTATCTCATAATTCTTAATTTCCTTTTCCAAATATTTATGAACCAATTGTGAATGGGATGGTAAATATTTCAATAAATTTATATTTTACAGTGATTATGATTTGAAGAATAGAAAATAAATCATTACACAACGATGGTGGTCCAAAACATCAGTATTCTTTTTGTTATATTTTGTATCCTCTAATAATTTATCATATACTGATGCATGGTAAATGGATTCAAGGAATGATATGTTAATGTGGAGTTCCTTTAAGATTTATAGAAACTATTTTAATTAATCAGCATTATTTTATTACATCATACCCTTTGATAACGGAATATATAGATTTTATGGCACTGATTTCTTATATAGATTTAATTTTTCTTCATTATCCACTAATTTGGTTTTAATATATTTTTTTGATTCCACTTAGTTCTCACATCCCACTTTAATTATAATTTTTCCTTTTATATTTTAACTTCTTTTATAAGATCTTATTTATTCATTATAGAAGAATCCCTTAACTCCCATTAACATTAAGGTGACACTACTTTGAGTTTTTCTCATGGGTTCTTCTCTATGTTACCATATAGTATAGTGAGTAATATATTTATAAGACTAATCTCTATTTACCACAATATATTCATAATATTTTGTTTAAGACACTTTAAGATTCAGGATAATATTATCATGATTATTAATTCATTGATTCTCTTACTATATATAATTAGTGATTATATCTTCAATATATAGTTTTCCACCTTGTTATGGTTGTTTAATATACTATAACAGATGATTGTATTGAGGCCTTAGCTTACTTAAAATGTCTCAAACCATACTATTCTAGAATTATACCATAGTCGAACATGATTTCAGTTGATATTACAAATTTATTTTATTTATTCTATCCTATATTTTGATTTATTGGTCTCCAAGGTTGATTAAAATTTATCTATAATTAAGGTGGTGATTGTTTGTATACCATATAATTGGTCTTGAGTGGTTTACTGTCATCTTATCCTATTTTACACTGCTAAAACTCACATGTCCATCTAAAAATATCAAAATATTGTGAAGTGGGAGTGTTCATATGATATATTTTATTCACCACTTATATTTTATCAAGAATTATTAATATATCTACATATTAGGTATCCACATGACCTATTAATTCAAATTGATAAATACATGTCTTAGATGCACCAAAATCCCTTTATATAGAGTTGTGTTATGAGAAATGTCATCAAGGAGATCTCTTGTGAAATTTGATATTTTTAACATTAATACACCATCTATGGTGGTATATATCATTTCTCTTTAATGGGAATTAAATCCATAGCACAACATTTTAAATTAGGTCCATAAGTTTAATCCATCATATAAGATTATTTGTCGCATCTCCTAAATCACTCCTAAGCCTCAAAAACCACCTAAACATCTTGTAGGAAAAAAAATTGTATCTTTTTTATATCATATTATTATTCAAATGTGGGAAGTATTTTTAAAGATATGTTTGGCCAATATATCCCATATAGTGATGAAATTGGTCGGTAGGGTCTATAGTTAATATTTCACTAAATCATTATCAAGAAAATGGGGATCACCCAGAATCATAAAACATCATTTATGGATCTTTTTTCTTATAGGGGTCACATAAATTTAAAAAGTTATACAAATAGATATGTATACCTTGACATTTCATCCCATAAAATTGTCTCATATTTTGGATAATTTATGGCACACTTAGATAGATCTCAATGTTTCTAAGTTGAATTGGTGGTCAAATGACAATTATAGTAGTAACATCAACGTAATAAATATATAGTCCTTAAAAATAAATTCCCTCAGTTCTTGTTGTTTTAAATTTGGGAGATATTGATAAGGGTGGTTCTCCATAAAATCTTTATATCTCTTAAGAAATTATATCCTTATTCCTATTAATCATTATTGTATCAAAGTCTCTAGATCATATTGAAAAGTTTTTTGTAAAAATTTTAATTAAGTAATAGGTGAGTGACTCAAACACATGTGATCATCAAAGACAATGAAAAAAGTACATCAATTGTAAAAAGTAATAAAAGTATAAAAATATGGAGACATGAGTAGACATGATTTAAGTAAATACTGATTTTAAAACTTTATTTTAGTGTGACAAGAAAATTGGTCCCCAAATCTTTTGGCACACATAGGAATCATTGAATACTATGGGAAGAGGTTTGAGTTAAAAAACATTATATGCTCTTCAACAATAATAAATACAACCAAAGGATGGTTTAACAACAATGTTTTTTTCAGTTATTGTCAAAACTATTAGTGTTATATATTTTTATTACATTAATTATTAAAAAAATTAAAACATAGAATATATATGATTAATATTATCATAATGAAAAATTAGAAAGGTCTTAAAAAATTTAGGAAAATAAAAAGTTATAAATCAATTTCAATTGTTGGTTTTCCATAAAAAGGCATAATGACATTCATCTATGATTTCATTGAATCAATTGGTTCTAATAATATAAATTTTTAATATTTTTAATGGGATAAAATATATAAACACTTATTTAGTTAATTCAATCCATTTTATCAAGGAACCAATTTAGATAATGTTTTGTAAATTTTAAACCTTTAAAGAAAAATATAATTCCAAATTACTTTTTGTAATATAATCTAATTCATCATCTATGATTTCGATCATTAAAAACTCTCTTTAAAAAATGATTATAAAAGAATAATTTAAAAACTAATTATAAACATAGTAGAAAATAAAAAAAACCATTTGTGAATTTGTTTGACTATAAAGTAGGTCTATATACCTCTATTCATGATGTGACAACTCGAGACCCACACTCATAGATCTAGTGCTAATAATATGTTATATATATATATATATATAAATTATAATTAATATATTTATAATAAATATAATATTCATTTAATATTCTCACCTGGAATATTTTGTATCAAAAATTATATTTTGTTACTTGTTCTAATAATTAAATACACTTAACATTAAATGATAACTTTTACTTATTATAAGTTATATTAATATTAGTAAATTAATATTTTACTAACCATATTATATCAAATACTTATATTTCTTTAAACAAGAGAAATTAAATACTAGTTTCGTTCATAGTACATCTCATGTGATAAAAAACTTATAATTTAATAATTTTAAATTGATTCATATGTCACTTTTTAAAAAGTATTTAACAAATATTTTCTATCAAGATCCATGTTCCCATCATATAAATACACTTTTAAACACATTAAATAATTTCAAAAATTCAATGTATTCAATATTTTTCTTTGACCCAGATGGTTCTTGATTTTTTTTCAATACTCTACATCCTTATTTACATCCTCTTTGGTGTGTTTATATTGATGGGTGATCCAAACGAAGCTGGAAATAATATTATTGATCTTACGATTATTGGTTCCAATACTATTTAATTACTAATTCTTTTAACGTGTTTAATTTCATCTTAATAAGTTGAAGACTCCTATAATGTGGTGTTCTTGTATCAATGTTTGAGTTAGTATATCATTTTAAAAATAATTTATTATATATTATTTTAATTTTTAAGAATTTTTTTTATACAATTTTTTTAAATGCAAATTATACACTAAAATTATCTGATGTTACATTCTCCCCGCAATAGAAGAATTATTCCCTTGAAATTATTTCCATGGAAAATTAAACCCTAATTATCACTTCCAATCTTTGGTCTTGAATTTTTTCACTACTACAAAAATGAATTCATTGTTATCACTAATCACTAAATTTTTATTTAACACATTTTTTTCAAATAATTATTACCTTCATCAAAGAATTTAATTTTTTTTGTCTCTTGTGAGTGGACCAGGAAGTGTTATGGTACCTTATACTATTTTCAAAGTCTATTATTTACCTTATCCAAATGTAACTCATGTATTTTTTATAAAAAGGAAGTAAACATCAGAAAATTGTAAGAAAATATAACTATTAATATATAATTTCAATAAATCTTCTTGAACTCAAATTCTATAAAATAATTTTTCAGATTCATATTCAATTTTTTTTAAATCAACTTTGATACTTCCAAAAAATTTAAAATTAAATATTTGGCACATATAAAATGCACCGAGGTCACCATATTATATAGTATTTTCAGTATTAATAAGTGATTCATATTTTTTGGATAAAGTAAATCGATTAAAAAACACATCATAGTAGTTTCCATGACTAGAATAGAAGGAATATTGAGAATATAATAGTTTTTCCTAGAAAATCCATGGTCCTCAACATAATCGAGTAATAGTAGAAGTATTAGGTACCATATATTTGTGCTTGCAATAACATTGAATGTTGTAAAAAGGATCAAAGTCATCTAAGCAAAAATTAAGAACAATTTATATAAGAAGCTCATCTGGAAGGGATAAAAGAGTTGTTAGTGTTCTTCCTACTCCCATTTTGAGATTTAACCTCAACTGAAAAAGTTCCAAAATAAGGGATGTACTAAAAATCAAATATAATTATATACTTAACTTATTTTTAACCATACATCCTAACATTAAAAGTTGTCTAAACCATCACTCTGATACCAAATGTGACATTGAAACACCCTAACTCCTAGATTTGGTGAGAAAAAGATCTTCTATATAAATAATAATTATTATACTTATAATAAATTCAATATATATTTAATATGTGTAGTTGGGGTTTGGCTTAGTGGTAAGCACCTTAAATCTACATGAAAAATGGGGGTTCAAAACCCATTGGGCGCAGGTACTGAAGTAGTACTGTAGTGCGCTATAGCAGCGGCGACACTGTAGCAACGGTGGGCACTATAGCGGTGGCAGAGCACTGTAGCGGCGGCGGGTACTGTGCAGTACTGTAGCAATGTGGGTACTGTAGCAGTACTATTCACAGAATGGGCTTTGGGCCAACAAAATGGGCATACGGGTCATGTAATGGGCTAAATGCCCACTGGGCCTTCGGGCTATGTAATGGGTCTCCCTCTACCCAGTTAAAGAGGTATTTGCTTTGATTTAATAATAAAATGAGGCTTCGGCCCCAACCTTTTATATATATATATATATATATATATAATATGCACACCTTGAATGTTTTGTCTAAAAAACTATACTAATCTCTTTATTATTATAATTATATACACCTAACATTTAAATTGCAACTTTTAATTAATATAAATTATATTAATTTTAGTAAATTAATATTTTACTGACCATATTCTATCAAATAATTACATTTATTAAAATAATAGAAATTAACTAATAATTTTTTCATAATTCAACTCATGTAATAACAAAAAATATATTTTAATAAATATTTTAAATTGATCCATTTGTCAATTATTAAAACTCTTCAATGAAAATTTTCTCTCAACTTTCATGTTCCCATCCTATAAATACCCTTTTAATAACATTAAAAAAAATACAAAATTCAATGAAATTAAGAATTTTCTCTCACCTTGTTGGTTCTAATTTTTCTGATATTCTGTAGCCTTACTCTCATCCACTTTAGTGTATTTCTATTTATAGATGATCCAAATAATTCTAGGTATAATATTTTTTTGTAAGTTTATTATATCATTCCCAATTTTTTTATAATGATTTTCACCAGATTAATTTCAACTTAATTTCTTTCAAACATCTATAAATAGGTGTTCTTATATTAATGTCTGATCTAGTGTGTCATTTTAAATGAAATGTTCTCTATCTTGATTAGATTTTTTACCATTGTTTTATAACTTTTACTTAAAAAAAATTATATATTAAAATTAAGGGACGTTACACTTGACCCCTTACCTCTTAATATAATTTACCACTCACTATTGAATGATCATCAACCAAAAATGGATAAATCATATTAAGATGTAATGTTTTACAATGAAATAATTGAATTAATTAATTAATGTGAACAAAGAATATGAAAAAATATAAAACATGTAAAATTAATGAACAAAAGGCACCAAAGATATCCTCTAGAATAAAAAATCACTATAAAAGATATTTCAATACACAATTATCAATAAACTAAGACATAAAAAATCTACTTATGGAATTAAACAAACCAAGAAATGGCACTTTAGCGACTCTATATATTTTGAAAATATACCTATATCCCTTTTTCACAGTCCAAATAAAATGATGAAGTCTACTCCACTAAAATAAGTATCCACTTTACATGGGATCAAAATATGATTTAGTTTCTTTATATTCACTAATTTATCTTCATCACAAATAAATAAATATATTCTTGGAATGAAATTTAGTAGCTCGTATCTCCTCTAAACTATATAATCTAGCTTGATAAAAAAAATTCAATATCATAAACCATGATGATGGAGTTTGAAATCTATTCATGTAACACCTTGGTATATGGAATCAAGAAAACCCCTATTTTTCATTTTATTGTATATTTTGAAACTATTGGAGGATTATGGTGGGTCAAAAATGGTTTTTGTTCATTTATGTTAAAAACATGTTGGATGATGACTCTGGTGAAGGTCGTGGTGTACTTGTGGGTCTCCTATCTAAAATGACCAAAACATAAATTACTAGTATATGGGAATGGGTTTTTGTGGAATGTGATGGGAATCTTCCTATTTACCATGGCCAGAGGGACCACACCACACCATGGTGGAGGTTTTGGTGAGTCTGAAACAACCTATTTTCTACACAAGGTCATGGTCGGTGCATGTGGTATGTCTCCTAGGAAAATCCACCTTGTCATGTTATATGTCACTAGGTCATGGTGGTATAGGTTTTATAATTTTAAACACTCAAATGCCTACTTGATCTTCCAGGGTTGTTACTCTAGAAAAATGTAACCTTTATAGGGGGACTTAATGCATCCCATGACTCTTTTTCCCAATATTAGATCAATCATTCTCCTAACATTGGATTACTTTTATGATTTATCATGTTCTAGGAAGTGGTTTTTCAATATTCATCCTTAAAAAATTGTGGATAAAAGTTTCTCCTTGGGATATCTATTTTAAAATATAGTTTCATGGGGACAAGATCTATTTGTTTCCCATCATCGGTATAGGGAGAAATGAATTTTAATTTGTTCTTGAGGTATGTTTCTCTATACTATGGTCTATACCTTGACATTTCCTAGGTTCTTAATATTCCATTTTGTTTTAATTTATAAAATTAATTTTTTGAGATCCATGAAATGATATTAAATCTTTTATGGTTATGAAATTATTCTCAAAAATTAAAATTATTTGAAAACAATTTTTAATGAAGGAATTGGATTTGATGGAATGAATTAAATGAAAATTTATTGGAAAATGTTTTTTTCTTTATTGTAATTGGTTAGGTATTCCTTAGAAATGTTCTATGAAATTTGGGTCTGGAAAATGTTTATAAAACAATGTTTTTGTTTATTGAACATAATATTGATATATAGAATATTAGAAGACCTTAGGGTATGAGTGAAAACTTGACATACGTGAGCCTTAGTGGAGTAGTCTATCACTAGGGTGGGATATCATGATGTCCTTAAGCTATTATTGTTAAACATGGAATAAAAGTTCATATAGTTAGGATTTAATTATGGTGGATAGTGTTTCTTGTTTTTCTGAATTATGAGAACATTTGTGTAAGGGATTTATCATTGGTGATTTGTGGATACATTTCAGGCATGTTTATTAGATTTTCTGTTTTATCCACTTAATAATGTATATTGAGGCATGAAAAAATAGTTAATTTATCTACTTTGGATTCATGGATATATGTAATATAATATTTCATTTCTTATTGAATATTGTATGTTTTTAAAAGGAAACTAAAAGATGGTTTTATATGGAAAAGTGATTTCAATTGATATGTTTTAGAAATATATTTTGTACAATTACTAATAAATTCCTGTGGATATAAATTTTATGATTTTTTTGTGGTATCATACTAAGATTTTATTCAAACTCCATACTTTTTCTTATATGTTTGTTTAATATCAGTTTTGTAGGATATAAAAAGTATAGAAGAGCTTCGTGTATAAGGTGACTCTCCAAGTTAATGTTTCATTCTATTGGCTTTGGATTGTGGTAAAGTATAGTTAAATAGAGATAAAACTGTGGGTTCCTTCATGTGTAAGGTTATTTTATATTAACTTTTTTTATCTAGAACTTGTTATCTATTTTTTTGATGTTACCTACATGTTTTTGTTCTTTTAACTTATAATATATTTTGGATATACACTTTGATACTCTGATTATTTATATCTTACCATATGTCTCGTGAAGGGTGAAATCATTCCCACATTTCTTTGTATGATTCCCTATATCTTTTTTCCTTCCCATGCTGAATTGGAACTTGCTTCGGGCCTTATTTTAATTCAATTTGGTTAACATTACAAGTTGACCCAGTTTAGTCTATTATAATTTGATATTAGGGGAAGCTTGTCACTAACTTTTCCATTTGTTCATTTATATCGCCTTATTTTGTTTGAGGGTTGTTGATAGACTGGAGGTAAGACTAATTGAACTTGAGAGGTAGTGTGTGTGTGTGTGTGTGATTGTCCATCTCACTTTCATAATGAACCATTAGTTACCATGTAAAGTTAGAGGCTATCCAGTATCCTTATTTGTCATTATAGACTTTTGGATTAATTTCTCTAAATTTGTTTTATGATAACGGAATAAAATTATATTCAAATGGGTTTTCTTTTCTATTTAATTTATAAAATAATCAACCTTTAATAAGACCATATCCAAATACTGGATATGAATTTTTGAAGTTATCCTTGTAGGAAAATCCTCTGGTTAGCTAGGAATTTGTAAAAACTATAGTCTGAATATTCCAATACCTCTCCCAAGTATCCTATGTGGAACCAAAACAAAATATAGACCATGCTACAGAATTCACTATAAATATTGTAATGAAATTTCATGGTTAAAAGGAACCATAAGAATCATAATAATTGATCATTAGGGTTGAGAGTATTTTCCAATTTATAAAACACAGGATGAATCCATGGATAGTTTTTACAATTATTTTATTGAGGGGTTGATAAGGAAGAAGTGGAAATATTTTATTTAAACCACCTTTCATGAAGATCTCACCTATACTACTTTCATGAAAAATCCTTCAAACAACAGTTCTATCATGTGACACTTATAGTGGTGAAGTCATGATAGTTCATTACTATGGAGTAGGGAGATCATTCTAACATCGAGTATGATACTTAGTTTTCTGAGCTAGTGTGCCTATCTCTATAGATTTCTTCCAATGAATATCTCAAGGTGTGAAGTTTTGTGATGTTCATGAGGATAGATATTTAATCTATGATGATTCCTAAGTACCTTCCCACCTTAATAGACGTTGTATACAAGGAATCTATGGGTGAGAAAAAATATAATGTGGAAGAAATGACTCTATGGAGAATTAGTAATAGTAGGAAGAATCTAGATTTCAATTTAATGATAGGAAAGGAAATGAGGTGACCATTACTAAGGTGGTGGTGGTGGTGAATAATAGATTCCATGGAAAGAATAGGTGGTTTGTCATCAGTGTGGGAGAAAGGGACACCTCATGCCTGATTATAAGGTAGCACCTAAGGTATTTATTATGTGTAGGAAATCTAGTAATATTCATTATGTCAATGAGAGATATTTCTAGGGAATTAGATATAGAATCGCCTTCAACATGGGATCTCGATTTCGATCTAATCCAGAAAAATGGGTGAGATCTCATCCTATTTATAAAGGGGATGCCTAGGCCAGGAAGAACATGAATAATGGGGTTGCACTCATTTATACAATGGAGTGTGTACCAAATGATTTGGAGGCAAGGTTGAATACCATAATATGTATAGTTTTTATTTCATCCTCTATATTTATAGATTTATTTGATAATAATACAAATAATTCCTTTATATTTTCTAATTTTACTGATGTATTGGGATTGAAACCAGAGATTATGCCTTTTATTATGACTCTTTCCGCCACTTTTGGAAAAAATTATGTGTAGAGTTTTTGATTTCATGAGTTTTGGGTGATGATTGTTGACTATAAAACCATGTGGTATTTTATAGTTCTTGATATTAACATCATTAATCTCATCATTTTCATGGTTTAAATGATTAGCTATAAATTCAAGATCAATTTCTATCATATTCTGGTAGAGTTCTTTCTTATGATCTAGTCACTCATATTTTTAGAGGTGAGTAGGATACTATATATTAGAGAGTAGGTCATGTTATTCCAAGTTTTGATATGATCTCATGAAGTTTTTAGAGATTATTTTTAATATTGTTGATCCACATGTTAGTGGTCCTCATCTTGTGGTGGCTCATGAGTATCCTGAAGTTTTTCTAGATGATTTCTCTAGGTTGATAGAATTTCTTTATGGAATGAGGTCTATTTCCTTACCCTAATACCACATGCCACCTACATAATTGAAATAATTGATGGTTAATCTCTAGGATATTTAGGCTAATGGATTTATTTATCCCTATGTTTCACCATGGGAATCAAAAGTATTTTTTTCAATGAAGTAACATGGGAGTATTTGGATTTGTGTTGATTATAGGAAACTCAACCAGGTGATAGTTAAGAAAAAATATCTTATTCCTAGTATTGATGACCTTATGGACATGTTCAATGGATCCTACTAGTTTTTAATGATGGTTCTATGATTGGGGTACCATCATCTTAGGGTCTGAGAGGAAGATATTAATAAAAGGACACTCATGAGTAGGCATGGGTATTATAAGTATCTGGTCATGACCTTTGGCTATATTGATGATCCTATATTTTTTTATTGGATTAATTGAATATTATGTCCTTTTTTAGATTCTATCATTGAGTTTTTATAGATAATATCCATATTTATTCCATAAAAGAGAATAATCATGATGAATATTTATATAATGTCCATAGAATCTTGATAGAAAATCATTGGTAATGGAAGTTATCTAAATGTCAGTTCTAGGTTCAAGAGGTGAAATTTATATTCCTTGATATTTCTAAGAAGTTCATCTCAGTGGACACTAAAATGATTTAGGTGGAAATGTCTTGGGAGTATCCCATAAATGTTATTGGGATCCAATGTTTAATAGGATTAGATGGTTATAACAGGTTCTTTATTTTGTACTTCACTAAGATTGCATCTATAATAAAAGAGTTAACTAATAAGGGTGTGAAGTTTTTTAGAGAAATTAGCACTAAAAATATTTTGGGGAGTTCATAGTGAGATAGACTTCAAATCCAGTATTGATTCTTCCTGAGGTAGGTTTGGGATATGATGTTCATTGTAATGCCTTAGGTATGATTTTGGGTTGTGTTCTGATACTAGAAAGATAAGTGGTAGATTATGGATCTCATAAATTGTTCCCTCATGAAAATAACTACCCAATTTATGATCTTGACTTATCAACAATGTTGTATTCTCTTAATACATGTCACTGATACTTCATCAGGGAGTAATTTATAGTGTATTCAAACCAATAGATTCTAGGGTATATTTCCCTTCAGAGGGATTTGAGATTGAGATAGATATATTTGATAGACTATCATCAGACCATTAACTTTGATATTCCATATAACACTAGTAAACAAAATTTCATCGCAGATGCTTTGAAAATAAAATTATCAAATCAATCAGAGGAAGAGTGGTTCTTGGTGGGTTTGTTTGCTAAGATGCACTTTGATGAATGGAGAGATGGTGAATAGGTATTACTATATTTTTTCTAATCTATAATCTATGTATGATCATATTAAACATGGATAGGTTGAGTATTTATAGTGTTAACACATAAGAAGGATTATTTTTTGTGGGGATAACTTAGGTGAGTTGTCTCAATCTCCTAATAGGAATTTTCACTCACGAGAAAATATGTTTGTTAAAATAATTTGGATATATGTATTAATGGATAATGGACACTAATATAATTGATATATGCACAAAATATCTACCAAGATGTATAATGAAATCAAATATCACTAGTGGTGGAAAAGAATGAGACGGTCTATTGTATATTTTGTGTCTTGGGGACTTATATGTCATAGAATTAAGGAGAAACATTATAGATCCTTTGAGTTTTATATAAAACATACAAATTATAATATAAAAATGGGATGATATTTCAAGGGACTTCATGATCGGGATACTGCAGACTCCTAGTGGTAAGGATATGATGTGTGTGATTATTGATCGACTCATGAAATTAGTTACTTTCCTACCAAATAAGGATTAAAAGAAGGTATACTATATTAATAACTTGTATGTGCAACTGATTATTTGACTCCATGATGTACTCTTGGTTATCATTGTAGATAGGAAAAAACTATTTACGTATTAATATTTGAGTCGATTATAAGTAGATATGGTTTCTTAGTAAAATTTGATCATGGAATATTACCCTGAGAAGGATGGACATATAGTGTAAGACATCGAGATTCTTGAAGAAATTATTATGGAATGTGTGCTTGACTTTAGTGGATCATGGGAGAAACATATTCCCTTAGTAGAGTTTCCATATTACAATAGTTATTGGATTTAATAAAGATGGTTCCAATTGAGGAATTGTATGGGAGGCCGTGAGGATCACATATTTTTTGGGAACAGGTTAGATAACGGTCCTTGGTTAGACTGAGAATCATCCAAGAGATGATTCATATTGTTTAATTTATAAGAAAAATATTAGTGGCTACTCAGAGTCTCTAGAATTCTTATGTTGATAGATGTCATCATATATTTGAATTTAAAGTATGTGATAATGTTTTGATTAGAGTTTCACCTTTTTTGGGACATATATGTTTGGGGGAGGTTAAGTTACCACCTCATCAAGTTATCCCATTTGATATTGTTGAGAAACTTGGGAAGGAGGATGGTCAATTATATTTATAAGCTCATTTTACTTATATCCATGATTTTTTCTATATTTCCTAACTATATATGTTTAAACAAGATCCATCTCCCATGATCAAGTCATAATATATTGAGATTGAACATGAAACCTCAATGGTTGAAATGCCTATTAAGAAAGTGTGCTAAAAAGGAAAGGTGTTGTGTCGCAAGATGATCACATTAGTTTGAGTGAGATAGTAGTGTTGTAGCGATATCCATGATATATTAGAGTGAAAGGCCTTGATCATGTGGTAATTTTCATATCACTTTTTGATTTTGTGAAGATAATTCTTTCAATGTAAAATAATTCTTTATAGTGGGGAAAATTATCACACCTTCATATATGGAATCAGGAACAATGCCTCTTTTCCCCTAATCTATTCAGTTTGAGAAATGGTCATGGTGTATAGTGGATTAAAAATGTTTTTTGGAATCTTATTTCAAAAATGGGTAGGAACACATCCATAGTGGGGGATGTGGTGTACTTATGGGTCACCTCTATAAAACATACAAAGCTAAATTTCCCGGCAGTGAGGATTGGCCTCGGGTTGAACATTATAGGAGTCTTCCTATTAACCATAGTCAGAGAGACCACCCCATTCTATGGTGGAGGCCTTTGTGAGTCTAAATCTACCTAATTTTTTCACCAGGTAATGGCTAGTTCCCATGGTCTAACTATTAGACAAAGTAACCATGCACTGATAGATCCCACCAAGCCTTGATGGTGGAGGATTCAAAATTTGAAATTCCTAAAGGTTTTTTAATTTTTTCGGGGAAGTTATTCCATCTACATGAAACCTTAATGGGTAGATTTAATTCATCTATTGACTCATTTTCCCTTCTATAAAACTAATCATTATCTTCCCTTTGGCTTGATTTTACAATTGATCATCTTCCAGGAAGGGGATTTTCAACATTCATCTTTCATCCAACAGTAGATAAAAGTGTTTCTTTAGGATTTTAATTGATAGGTCTAGGTCTGTGAGGACAATCTCTATTCATTTACCATCAGTAGACTTTGTGGTAATGAAGATTTATTTGTTCTTGAGGTAGGTTTCTCTAAACTATGGTGTATCCCTTATCATTCCTTGTACTCTTATGATTCTCTTATGTTTTGATTTATGAAATTGTTGTTAATAGATCTATGAGAGGTAATACAATATTTTATAGCAATGAATTTTTCTTCCAAATGTAATTTCTATGAAAAATAATTTTTAATTTTGAAATTGGATTTAATGGAATACCTCAATGAAAATTTTTATTTAAATATAACTTTTTATTCTTGGAATTTGTTTTCTCTATAAATTAGTTTTTTATCTAATATTGGTGTGTATTTTTTTTATAAAACAAGGATTTGGTTTTTTGAACATAATGATGATATATATCACATTGGGTGGCCATGGGTATGGGGAAGAATTGAAATATTTGAGCCTTAGGGGAGTGGGATACCAATTGTGATGGTAATTATGGTTCTTTGGAGTTAGTGGGTATCCATTAACAAGGAAATGAGGTTCACGACATTAGAATTCACTTATACCAGCTTGTGTTTCATGTTTGTCTTGGTTGTGCGCACCCTCATGTTATTGATTCCCTATTGGTTCTTTATGGATACAATACAATAATTTTTATTTTATAATCTTATTTCCCACATGATAATAGATATTGATGAGTGAAAAACATGTTTTTTCATCTACTTATGCTTCATGGATATATCTTATATCATATTTCTTTTCTAATTGAATATGAGATATTTTTATATGGAAAAGTGATTTCTTTTAAAAAAATTTATAAGTAAATTTTTTATAATAACTAATAGATTCATGTGGAATATAATTTTATAGATTATTTAGTTGTATCCTACTAATTTTAAGTTCACACACCCTACTTTTAATTTTGGGTTTTTGTAGACATGGTTTTTAAATTTATTAGAAAATAGAATGGAATCATTTAGAGGATAACTCTCCTAGTTTGCATTTCCTTCTGGTGGGATGGGATGATGGAGATTTATAGTCAAATATAGATTCACTCAAGGGTTTCATTGGGTTCCATGTTATCGGTCTCTTAGATTTTTTATCTAGATCTTGTTATCGGGTTATTGGGTGTTTCCTTTATGGTTTGGTTGTTTAGATATATGATGTATTTTGGATATCTGTTAAGATTCTCTGATTGTTTTTATATTACCATATTTATATTAGATGGTTAAATCATTACCATGTTTCTTTTCATCATACCTAGGTGTTTTTCACCAGCCCATGGTAATCAAGGAATTGATTCGAGCTGTGTGGTAGGCCAAGTTAGGTTACATTTCAAGTTAACCCAGCTTTGTTTATTCAAATTCCAAAAAACATTTCTCCTGTAATATGAAAAATACATCCATTTTAAGTTCCTATGGTATTTATTGTCAATATTATGAATCAACTACATAATATTTAAATATTTTAAATTATGTGGTTCCCCTATCTTAAAACTTATATAAACTTCTCTAGTTCATTTATTTTTCTAAAAATACCTTCAAATCAATAAAATAATATAACAATTAGGTAGAGTGAAACTATTTTTACATCTGAATAATTTTAAATAATTTTAGATATCAATAAGTCTAGTGTAGATTCATTCCATGGATCCCTTTAGATGAATCAGAACAGTCCTAATAACTTTCACAAGGAATGATAGTCGCATGGGCCTCATGGAGTTACTAAATGTGACTTTCACACTAACCATGAATGTTATCCCCAGTTACATATATTTGAGGGGATGACCACAATTACAAAAAAAAATTGATTAATTTTAACATTCACCACATCCTAATGGGATAATAAGTTTACTTTCACTAGAAAACTATGTAATATATAATTGGAAATATGGTCTTGATCACTTTAATTGACTATGAAAATAATTCATAGTGACTTCCTCTAGATAGATGATCACTTCATGTGTGAAACACTGTAACCTATTATAAGGTATAAATTTGATCTATTTTTTATTAAACATTATGTATTATAGTTTTTTTGGTATTTAAGGGTCGAGGTGGCTCAATGCCACATTTTTATAAAAATACCCGTGAAAAAGGAATATTTCATGTTAAAGATTCCAACCAGAAGCTAATTGGGATCTAATCAGAGTTCATAAAAATATGGTGGTGGAAACTAATACTCCCGGTGATATTTTTTGGTGGGGAACAGAACCTTATTAGGGCTATATTGGTTCTTTTGGGTTCCTATTAGAGTTCTATTGGGATTATGAATAATTTTTTTATTTTTTATTTTACTACATCTAATGGTTTTAAATAATCTAAAATGATATCTCCCCTTATTTATCAATTGGGGCATTAGTGTTTTCCTCTCCCTCTGTTCCTCCATTATTATTCTTCCTCAAATATTGGGTGTCTCTCATTAAAACATAAATTTTCATATCAATTTCCATAAGGGATTGTTTCAGGTGAGTTTAAGATTCCTCTTCCCTCTTTTGGGGTTATCCCACGTAATCACACCGTGTTTTAGTAATTGATCCCAAATTCCGGTATATCTCTTGGTTTTCTAATTTCTACCATTTCAATTTGAATCCATCAATGTTTTTTGGAATGGAAATACATTATTTTTCCTCTGTAGGTTTTCCTTATCCAATCACAATAGTTTAAACAAGTTTTAAGAGATGTGTGATATGCAGTCTCATCTCCTATTTTTCATTGACCTATAATTAAATTAAAATTAATTTTATAAACCTCGATTGAGTTGGTTTTGGGTTTTTGGGATATTATGGACCCTTTAGGTAGTATAACATTTTTATTGCATAAAATTGTCTTAAACCTAATATAATTTGTGTAGCCTTAAATACATGGGACCCAATTAGGCTTTTGTTGAGTTGTATAATGGGATGATGGACCCTAATTCAGTAACTTTATACGCTATTATGATAATTTAAATGTGGGTTGGTACGTTTGGATTTTGGTTTGGCTCATAGGGAATAATTTTAGTTTCCCTATATCCTATAACTAGTAAAACTTGACTGGGGTGAGTGTTCATACCCTACTAGCCTTTGAAATCATGTTGGTTATGCCCAAATTATCTTATAGACTTAAATCATGGATGAGGTGAATAGAAAAATTAAAATTTAAATCATGTTGAATTTTATTCCAATCCTGAATGAAAATAATTTTATACTGATATTTTATTATCGGTATTCCATGTTAGGATGTTTTGGCTATATTGATGGGATGATATTCCCTTGGTGTTTGTGATGTTAAAAGTATGGTTGATATACCCATTTGTGATATGATGTACATAATTAGGTATGGTTTCCCTCTATTTCATATATTTGGGATCATGATGTTGTGAACGTGACATTGAGATGTAATCCCCACCTATAGTGTGTTTGCTATTTTAAGAGGCGTGATACACATTATGATGTGATTTTGTTTAGGACAAAATTCTCATGGAAAAGGGAAACATTTCCCATGTGAACCTAGGGATGATGTTTATGGGATTCTCTTCCCTCGTATATATTATTACCCATAGAAGTGGGTCGTACTCCCCATTTTGTGATACATCAATGGAAGGATAATTGATTCATGTATGGGTGTGGATGCTTATGTGGTGTGATTCCCTGCCACTCGTTGGATTCTATGAGACTAAATATATTCTACCCACATTTTAATTTTCATAGATATGGACCTTATTCCATCTTTTTATCTTAATATTTGGTCGAGATGCCTACTTGTATATATT
Organism: Viscum album; assembly: GCA_963277665.1. NCBI lineage: Eukaryota > Viridiplantae > Streptophyta > Magnoliopsida > Santalales > Viscaceae > Viscum > Viscum album. Next base: position 437,658,691 of record OY728129.1, read on the forward strand.
GACCCAGGGATGTTATGCTTGTGAATTTAGCTAAGATTTGGGATGTGTTTCCCCTATATTGATGGTTATGATTCAATAAAGATATGACACCCTCAACTTTGGATATATTAATGAGATATACTACCCATGTATTAGTTATCGTGTTTTCATAAGGATGATATTCCATAGATATACCATCAAGATGTACTGACCATGTGTTGGTCATTATATTATGATGAAAAAAAATTCCATTTGAAATTTCATGGAATAGGGTTTTCAATTAATGATTATGTGATATGTTCAAAGAAACCTTGATACTGGATAAATTAGGTTTGTTCAAACCTATTATATTGCATCTCACCCATAGTTGTGACACATGGATTGTTATTTCCAGTATATTTTATCCTTTCATTCAATCATATCACATTGTACATTTACCTATGTTACTAGATATATTAAGGGATACCATTAGTGGTTTCCTACTAAGTTTTACTCACATCATATCTTAGAACCATGGGTACCTAATTAGACTTCATGGTTGAAGGTGTATATTAGAGAAAATTAACAGTGATTTATGGTTAATATAGAGCTTGATATGAGCTAAGAGTTAGGGATTGGCCTTTCACTCAAGACCAATTTGTTGTTATTAGACTATTTGTACATGGTCTGACTATGGGAGATCTTGTTTATATCTTGTATAAATACTGAAATTATTGTCATTAATTTTTTATAGTATGGGAGGTGCTTCTTGTAATTCGATAGTATGTTGTCTTGATATTTTCTTATATCCTATCTTTATGTTTTTGTGTTTTCTTATTTATATTACTTTCATCATGTGTTTTGGATTTATGTAATCCCACATTATATATAGATCCTCGTTAATATTTGGTATCTTTTGATGTTCATTGTGGTTTGATTGAGGTATATGAAACCTAGTTTGATCACAAGGGAGGAGAACCAGATCATGGATTCTATAATATGACCATGTTGAAAGTTACATTGACTCTGTAACTTTTCCAAATTCAAATCTAATGCTATTACATCAATCAAAACACACCGAGAACATCACTATTATGCACCTAAAGTTATTTTCTTTCTCTTCATGAAAAAAACCAACTCCATTAAAATATAGTGATTAACATTCACCATTTTTATTTGTTATACATCTATAAATTGAATATATAGGGACTCAACACCCCTCAATTAGCCCATTCTTCATTCCAAATAACTCTTACTCCATACCTGAAATCCATCAACCTTTCATACCATATTTATAATATAATCGAATGAAATAAATATAAAAGATAAAAAATTTGAAAAACAAGATCAATAATCCAAATTTAAGCCGATGAGATCAGTGATCAAAATAGGAAATAAAATTTAAGGATTAATGATCTAATGAATATGATGTAACACACATTGTGATTGTTGAAAATACCCCCCAGAAAAGGAAACTCTAAAATCAAAATAGTTAGGAAATTTTCATGAAATGAATAAAAATAAGAGTACCTATTTTTTTCAAGAAAAAAGTGATTTAACCATGAGGTGTTGATTCTTGTTCCTAAAAAGGAATCCTAGAGATCCCATATTTTGATTAATCACAATAAAATCCATGTTTTACTAAGAATTTTTTTAGCTTATTTAGTTTTATTTTTCATTTGGACTTATCTTCTAAATCAATAAGTTCCATTGATCTGATTCTTATTCATTTTTTCTAGAGCTTTTAGATTTAAACTAAATTATATAAAGAGATGATCTGATAAGTATTTTTTGTTTTTTATAAATGTAATCAAGGAAATTATAAATTTTCTTTTAATGATATCTATAAATTCAAAAAGATACCTCAACGAATGTAATCATTAAATTATAGAAAAATATAATCCTTTCAATCAAGATTTCTGTATTAAATTAGTGATAGAGAGCTTATAATTGTATGAAATTCAACAAGGTTTTCTTGTCTATAATAATCACTTTTTATCTTATGAGATTGATGATATTCGAATGATATGAACATTTTTATTTTGAACATTCAGTTTGATGAAGTATAGCTATTAGAATTTAGGCAGATTAGTTTGATCCAATAGGATATATTATATATATCCTACTACATACAGTTAATTGAAGAAGTAAAGGGGTTCCAAACTTATATTTTTAATCTGTTTGATCAATTAAGTTCCATTTTTTGAAGTTCTATATTATATATCTAGATATTGCTCCTATTTACTCTTTGGGAAAAATGTGAACAATTTCCTTAATAAGAACTAGTTATATCAATTGAATATATTTTTAATTGAGTTTAAGGATAATTATCCTAAACACCATTGCACTATTTTTATTCAATATTGTATATTTTTTTGGATTATTTTAAAAAAGTACGTTTTTATCCACCAAGTATTGTAATTTCCTCCAATTTTTCTATGTTTTATTGTTCTCTTTTTCTATTTTTATCTTGTGAGTAGATTATTTTTTGAGTTGGAAAATTTGTACATTTGATTTTGATATTAATTTAACCCCCTCTTGAGGATTTTATACTTGGAAAATTCTTGGTATTAAATCCATTGACAATATCTCTTCCTTAAAATGGTGTTTTAGTATAGGAAATTTTTTGATATGGTTGGTTTACCATATATAACTTCATAGAATTTGAATCTAAATCATCCAAATATTTCTGATGGAGAAGATTATGAATATTGGAGAGATCAGATAAATTCTTTTATTATTAACAAAGGTTAACATGATTATATGAAGATTAATTGATATCATAATATTATAGAAAAATAAATTTCAAGATTTTCTTATGAGGATAAGTTGGAATATCTTAAAATCTATAAGGTCTTTATTTCTCCAATTTGTTTGATTACAAGGAACATTTATAATCATATTTATTCTCATGAAATAGATAACATAATTTGGAGAAAGTTATTGAATACAAATTTTGGAACCTCATATGTCTTTGGGATGATAATAGTTATGCATTATATAGGATATCAATCCTTTTAATTTCTTATGGGGGAATCAGTGGCTCAAATGAATCAATATTTTATAAATTTTATGAATCATCTACAAAATCGTGGAGAGTTGAAGATCATGGATGAATAGGTAGATGGGAATATTAAAGATATACTTCTAAATAAATGAGAATCTGACAGGACAATTATAAATCATACAAACATCACTATAAAGATGATTTTTATGCCCTTATCTGAACTCTAATGAAATTTTATAATAGGTTAAAGAGAGATAATGATAAGGATAAAAGGAAGATTATAGATATTTATATTTCATTTACTTCCCTAGTTGTTTAAAATTCTATGTTGAGTAATTCTATGATAATTTATAAGATTTATTTTATTTATAGATATTTAGTACTTATGGAATGAAAATTATATTATATTGATAAGACAAATTTCAGATTATACAACTTTTGGGAATATTATTATAAGGATAGAATAGATAAAAATTTGAAGAAGGATTCAATGGATGTCATATTCTATTACTATAATATTCCAATTCATTCTTGGAAAAATTATACTAGGTGAAAAATATTGATAACGAATACAATATATCATGAAAATAAAAAAGGAAATAAGGTGTTATAGGTGGGGAATACTTGGAGTTCTTGTGAATATTATTTTACTTTTAATATCTCTTCAGAAATTAGAGATGATAGTCTTAGGATAACTTATTTTAATTTTTTATGCCTTGAAATGATAAATATTTATTATATTTGACTATAAATATAAGATAACCATATCCATAGGATAATGAAGAATACATTTCACCATTTTATGATAAGTTAAAGAATTATGTTATGAAAATTGAAGAAATATATTATAGAACTATTAAGAAATATATTAAAGAGAAGAATAATATTATTAAGGATATGTGTGAAATCTCAAAGTTAAATTCTAAAAAAATAAAAAGACTATAAAAATTTTATTTATGATTATCAAATTGATATTGTGAAGCATAAATTAGAAAAAATAATTTTTACAGAGACTGGTTTTGATTTTTCCTCTAGAAAAATGAATTTTCAAAAACTTTAGATATATCTAAACCCAAATAAAATACCTTATAGAGTTGGTTATAAATAAAATAGAAGGTAAATTTTTTAATCAAATTAATATTTATCAAATACATTACCATTTTTCATTAATTATAAGTGATGTGGGAACTAGGAAAGTAATTACTCATTGAATAAATCCAACTAGTTTGTAATTAATTGAAATTTTTTCTCTATAGAACTTGAGGTTATTGAGTATAAGAGAGAAGGAAAGATCTGGGTTCCAAATTTTTTATTCAATAATATTCATAAATAAGAGAAAATATAGGAACTAAAAACATAACTTATATTTTATATAAATTACATGTGTTCTAGAAAATAAAAAAATTTGATATGCGTTACTTTATACTTTAACGTATCTAATTTTTACTATTATTTATGAAATTTTTCTTTTACATAAGGTTTTTACATTTAAAAATGAATATTCTTATCTAAATTTTTACCCTTACTTAGGTTTTTTTTATTATAATGTGTAAACCCCTATATATTTACAATTTATTATTTGGTGAGTTTTTGTTCTATTTTCTAATTTAATCCTTGAAATAAGAGAATTGTTTTTCTAACCATTACAGAATAGTTTTCATAATTTATGATATATTATATGGAATATAAGTTACATAATTTAAGAACATATTGTGGAACCATATTCATTAGAACAGTATTTATTTGAAGCATATCATCTAAAATCATTATAAGATAACATTTGAAAGCTTGTTCATAAAATATTTAAACGGAACTCAAAAAAAACATAGAACTCTCTGATGTTAATATATTAATATTTTTGGGTGTGATTTTTTAGGGACTACTTTATAGAATACATAAATACTGGTAACATATTTATATGTTTTTATCTTTAATATCCTGTTTTTTTGGATCACTTTTCAGATTTAATACAAGATAAATAGCTAATAGAAGTGATTTTTTAGGTTTACCGGTGATTTTAAAAACCTATACAAAGTTTCACTACTATTTTTTAAAGCATTAGTAAAATTTTATGTCATTATATATATAATGAAGGATTTAATTTTTTCAGGATAGCCTGATTTTCCATTGACATAATTTGTATTTATTAGTGGTTTGGTCTAAATTAGTGTCTTTTTTAGGTGAAAAACTATATAGGGGTTTTTGATAAAATTTATATTTAGTGAAGGTTTTTCCAAATTAGTGGTGGTTATTCAAGGTGTGAAATTTTGTGGTGGTTTCTCTAGAAAAAAATTATTTTTTGTAGTTTTTGCTTATTAATTTCGGTTCTCTATGATAAAAATCATCATATAAAACTACCAATACTTTTTTAGTTTCAGAAGGAAGAGAATTCATTAGCACCTGATATACCAAAAACCTGTACACAAAAAAAATATTCAAAAAACCAGAAAATTCCATAGATTAAAAAATATAATTATATATAATATAATAACATTAAATTAAATATAATACAAAAACATTAAATTATATCATATATATAAAGATATATAAATATAAACACAAGTCTCTAATTCTCTACTAAGATACATGCCCCTTTACCTCTATTACAGGGTCATGTTGCTTCCCATCACCTCCTTCCTGAATTCCTACCTCTGGTTCCTGCATTTAAAGTAATTAACCACACATAATTTTTGATCAAATTCAATGAATAATAAATGAATTATAATTAAAATTTTATATTATTTGATATAAATTCATTTTATGTGATGTAACAACAATGAAGAATCATGTTTGGATCAACATAAATTATTTTATAAAAAATAATTTTCCTAAAAAAACATCACTAAATGATTCAAAAAGTGATATTTAGAAAACATTATATAAAAATTATGTTAACGAAAATAGTCACTATATGTTTTCATTGAGATGCATGTGATCTTGAGTAAATAAAATTATTATAAAAAACACTACTATCATGGTATCTTGATATTTGTGTAAGATTTGATTTATCATAATTTGAATGATTTTAGGATCATTATTAACCCATAATTTCATTATTAGGAAATCATAATTTACATAAAAATTTAAAAAAACACACATTTTAGACATTCCATAACCATTTAATGAAGATATCCTCATCTTTGGTTAATATCTTAAAACCTCTGGATTCTTTTCTAGTGCAAAAAATAGTCATTGATTTGTGTTAAAAGGTTATTTATTGATTTCTATCACTTGTTTAAACATTTTATAGTAAATATATAAATGTAAACTACTATCTAGGTTCATGTAATATAAGAGGGGATTTTTTCATTGAAAAATTCCCATTTAGATTAAACAATTTCTCTCAAGATTATCAAATTATACCTCAATTATAATTACATCTCTAATTAAATTATATATAAGGGTAAATTGTTTTGGATATTTCAATGTAAAATGTCAACTTTAAATTCTTAGTTTTTTTAGAGTGAATCCCAACATATATTTAGGAAAATAATGAGTGTGTTTTTCTATATTCAATAAGTTTTGGACTCATAAATTACCTATGAATAATCTTGAACTGGTCTCACTAACTTCCTATCATTTGAACCAATATCTCAAAAAATTGGACCATTTCTACTAAAAATATAATCTTTTTTATCTTGAAATGTGTAGATAACTCTATATATAAAAAAATATGTTTAACTATAACAGATCATATGATATTTGTATCTCAAAAACCAATCTATTATGATGAGGTTGCAAGTTTTGATTACACGGATTACAAAATACAATGATATTTCAACATTAACTATCAAAATAGATTATAATAGGAATTTAAATCCTTTTTCATCTACCTCTATCAATGGTGTATCAATTCTAATTGAATAAGTCATCAATAAAATTCACAATCCCAACTGATTTTCTATGAATGATGATATGTGTTGGCCCTATATCAAATAATACAATAATCATATTATATTTAATTATAAAAACACCACACACTATATATAATCCTACTTTATCTTCATACTCATCAATTATATTTTTTATATATAAAAAAAACTTTTATATTTTTTATATTCAGGTCTACATCCTTTTTAGGGCCTAACCATTCTTCCTTGAGTTTCCAACCCAAATTACATCAGTTCATCCACTAGAATTTTCTACCCGTACATCAATTATTTTTCTTACCTAGTATCCTCTTTGGATAAAATTTCAATAAAAATATTTAGATGAACCTTCTATTTAGAACAATGATAAGTTCATGGTGAAATTTTGTGATGTGTATTTACATAATTTATTCCACCACATCAATAACATGCAGGTCAATTATTTCCTTGAGAAACTCAAAATTCATCCCTATAGATTTATTTTTTGTAGATATCCTTCCATGCTAGCCTCAGCCATTATATCCATCATACGAACCACCACATAAGTGAATAAATTAGATATTATAATCCTATATTGAATAATTAATAAAATCCTCATATAAAAACAATGATCCTTAAGACTTTCATTATTTACTATTTCTGGTTCCAAATAAATTTGATCTTCAAGATAAGAAACTTACACTAATATAGATAAAGTTACTTATTGGAAATCATGAAATATACAATACGTAATCCAATTTCATCACTTTTGAAAAAAAACTAATCATTTATCATCTTATAAAAACACCCTGATTAAATCCTCTCATGATACTTATCTTTTTTCTTAAGCATGCACCATTTATTATCTAATCATTCCAATTTATTTTCTATAAAATCCACCTTATAATTCATCATATTGTAGAAAAACGTAAAACTATAGTGAATTATCCCTAACCGATCTTTCATATCATGAAGTATAACATTACCATAAAATTATTTTGGATTCTACCTCTGAGATTCCAAAGGTCCATCCCAATCTCTACATATATCCTAATTTTATTTCTTCACAGTGACTTTTATAACTTTTTCAAAGGCATAAAGACTATGTTGATCGATAAGTTTATTAGTTATAACCCCCTACCTCAACCAATGGGAATAATTATCAAGTAAATTTTTTCTATAATATATACATAAATTCCTTTAATAAAATATAATCATATTTCATTACCATCACCCCTATCATGGAATTTATCTAGGTGACTCCCTAACTTACATTTTCTTATCCCTTTTTCTAAATCTTCTTAAACATTTTCAATATATTTTGAAAATCATAATTCCAAATAGCTATATAAAATTAATTCTCATATAATAAAAAAATTTAAAAACCATATCCATGTGATGAAATATCTTCCATATCTAAAATGATGCATTAAACATTTCCCATTTCAACTTGTTGTGATTGGAAAGATATACATGGAATAGTAGATAAAACATAACACAATATATTATATGGTTTATTATTCTTATTAAACTCCTTAGTAACTTATCTAATGAATTAATTATATAGTTTGTGATAATGAAAATTAAAATTCACAAGATGATGAAATATTTTCTGTTATAAGAACTATCGCGAGATTACAATGTGGATAATTGAAAGAAATGAAGGCCTATTTTTATGGGAGATACTAAAGAAATATTGAAAGTCATTTGAATTAGAATATTTTTTTGAACTACAAAAAAGACCACTAAAAGGAATAATGTAAGTGTATATTTATGAAATTTACTGCTCATGAACCCTCAGTGAGTGTTTCTATTTATTCAAAAATACATGTGGTCATATTGTGAAACAAAAAATCCATCACACTCTCCAATGTTGATAATTGATTTTTTCTATGTGTTAATATGTGATTAATTGACTTTAATGGTATTATTATATGCATAAATTTCATTTTATGAAATAGGATAACCAAAATATATAATACCCCCACTTGATAGCATCATCCATGATGATATATGTACCCTATTAAACACCTTTGATGGAATTGGACCACAACCCATCCCCTTGACATGACCAGAATGATCATTTCCATGAACTCAAGCCATGGAATCCTCTGAGCATACTGAAACTGATAAGGATGGATTAGAATCCCATACTTCATTATGTTTATACTATAATTTTAATAACATTATATTAAAAATTAATTTAGTAAAACCATATAATAATTATAATTTTATACCCCTATCTTTTATGTAGGGTTGTTTAAATAACTACAATATTTTTTTCTGTGAATATCAAACCACGATTTTTTCTTTATAATAAAATGACATACCTTTTTCTCCCATTTTAAAAGTAACATTACTAATATTTATAAAAAAATAATAAATTTAGTATTTATGTATTTCTATTATAATAAATTTAACAGAGTCTTTCCATATCATTTCCACATGTAAATCATTGAGGCAATGATGTGGGGAATCACTCTCTTCTATCAATTAACATAATTTCTCATAAAAATCATTTGAAAAAAATATATAATGATAAAAAATTAATTTTTATTAAAAAAATTATTAATCTATTTTTTTAATAATAATCCTTATGAGATTAGGTGTGATGATAGTCAACGAATTCTTTCCATTGGTCTTCAAACATGCTTTCAAGGAACTTATCATACACCGAGCTCAGTAATAGAAACATGTCATTAAAGTCAGGGCATACTTACCTATTGAAATCACTAATTTTTTCCCTTAAATTAGTTAAGGTCCAAGTACATGAAATGGAATCATTAACATCAAAATTTAGCAGAATCAATAATAAAATACATAAATTTCATTAAATTATTAACACATTAAGTGTTAATGTTTAATTTAATCATATATGAATACATAAAAATTATGAAACCTTGAATTGATAATAATAAAACTAATTTTTTCAGGTAAATAGAATGTATCTCCAATATAAATAATGAATAGAGACAAATGTCACTTCACACTCTAATGAATCATGTAAATACCCAAAAATGGTTGTTGTATCATAAGTGGGCACCCTATATCCATCGAAAGAAATTACTAAATTTAGGTTAATAAAATTTCTAACATATTTACTATTTCTGTTTGTATTCTTTTTATTATTATTTTAATTTATTTACAATGTAAATTAAATAATTAGTATCAATATTCAATAAATTAACATTATCACATTGAATTACATACTTATGATTGTGACCCACCAATAACCTATCGACGACAACTAACTGTTGGCCAATTACCTTACACATCATTTATAGGTGTATTGTATGATTCCTTAACATCATCAATAGAAGTCATATCTATGGATTAAATCATATTATGATATGATAAAATGGTTTCAAAATGTTCCCAAGGTATGTTCTGAATTGTACATTATATCCTAGTAAGAGAATTATAACCCTATGATGTTGAGCCAGTACTGGCACTAAACCTCTTCCAGCATAACGTACCTATAAAAAAATTCCATATATACTTGAATTCTTATACTTTAAAATAATAATAATAATAATTATCTTATTTATAAAAATAATATAAATTTAATTTTAAAAAGGAAGACAATTGTAATTTTGAAAATCAGGATAAGCAAATTAAGAGAAATAATTTTGTCACTCAAGTAAAATTTTATTTTTAAATCATAATAAAATATAATATAACAGATAGAATAAGAAATAAATTTATTTTTAGAAACCATAAAAAAATTATAACCAAAAACGCATTTTATGATTTATTTCACAATTTATCATCATACACCACACTACAACATAAGATAACAGAACTAAAAAATAATTTAACCACACATAAATTTATTATTAATTATATTAATAATCTTAACATAAATTTCATGAATTATTTCACCAAAATACCCCTCAAACATGAATAACTCATAAATATATTAAACTAAAAGCATTAAATGTGGATTAGAATACATAAGTTACTAAATGAAACTCTATTTAACAACTCTTCCCTAAAAAAGATCGCAAAATCAACTACCTATGATTAGGTCAAAGAGAGTCTGAGAGAGAACAAACCAAATCGCAGTGAGGGTCTGGTGGCATATAGGTGGAGAGGTAACTGAGGATAGGGATCTCTCATTGAATCCAATATGGAATTTGGTCTGGTTGTGATCAGTGTCAAGGGAGAGGTTGATATGGGGTCTGTCATCAAGAAGTGGTAAGGGGGAGATACAGAGGGGTCTAGAATAGAGTGCTTGTGAAGGTGAGTTATAGGTAGGTCCAACATCAAGTAGTGATGATGGGGATTATAAGACCGAGATGTGTTTTCAAGGGTGGGTAGTTAGCGCCACAATGGTCTCATTAAAAATTATTGTTTTTGTTTTAAAATAGGGGTTAAAATTCAATTTTTTCATTTAGTGGTGTTTTTACAAACCATTGTTAAAACCTTCCTTAATATATAAAATTTCTTATAGCGATTTAAAGGATATATTTTAGTCAAATATATCATAAATAAAGATCAACTTGATTATATTTTTTAAAACTGTTACATTCCAAATGAATTCAATATATTAAAAAAATTTGGGTAAAATCAATGTTAAGAGATTTATTTCCTTTCTTGTTTTTCATTCTCCTGGAATTGAAAACATCACTAAGAAAATGTGATGACATTTTTTTATTGGATCTTGATAACCTTTTGTGAAGGTACATCATATTTTTCAGAATAACATTAAATAGAATTTATAAGATATATCTTAAACATCATCCAAAACTATACCTCATGGAATTTAATTTTTTTAATATACTTATAATTTGTTATCTTTTGGATGGAAATTTTTTTATGCGTTTTACTCTAATGAGAAGATGGACTCTACGGTTTAATCCTATCCATGAAAAAATATATAAGAATTTATACTCTTAAATACGCCTTCTTCTATTTGTAGTTAATCCTATATATTTTGAAATTACTTTTATATATTCTCGTAGTTACATTTATATGTTCATAATTTTCACTATTTTATATTATTTGACCATTATCTATACTTAACTACTATGGTTTTCCTTCCTAGTTTTTCTTTTTTGCTTTTTCTTATAATCCCAAAGAGGTAGAGTTTAAACGTGATTAACATAGAGATAGAGGTATAAGTATTTATTTTAATTCCAAGCCCAAATATGGAGTACATTGGATGAATTTTAGGTAAGAACTTGAAATAAATTTAACAGAAAATAAAATGAGGAGAAGTGAATGATCAGGGGAGAATGTATATATATATATATACTTTGGTTCATTTAGTTTGGGAGTTTTGGAGGTGGTAGAGAAAAAATAGAAAGTGAAGTTCTCCTATCTTTATGTCTTATCTCAATAAAGAGTAAGCCTTATGGAAGTTATAGAGACTTTTATGCCCTTCTTCATTTCACTTGAATTTTATTATTAGTTTAATTTTAATATATTTTTTTTGTGTTTTATGATTATTTAAAATGTGGGATTATTGATTAATTTTCCTGAAATGGTATTTTTTTCATATTCATTGTTTTAATGAATCACAACACACTACTTATTTTACTTAAATTTACATTATAGTTTGGTTTATTTATTTTATATGAAAACATAACTTCTAAATCTTTATCTTTTAGTGATCTAATTATAATTCATTAATTTCTAGATCATTGTGATGTCACCCTAAAACACATCATTTATATTATAGGTTCAATATTCCATGTTTATTGCAACCAAACCTAAATTACTTAGATATTTTTTTTATATCAGTGAATAAAAAATAAAACCCATCCTTAAAGGACATAATGTTTTTACATTTTAGAAGGATTAAATTATTTCAATTAAGAGTTTTTCATTACCTAAGTTTCATAGATCTTCTAATTATTTGAGTTTTTAAATGTGATACTTATAGATTATTTGTGTGATGTGTTAAAAGTAAAATCTCTAGGTTTTTTAATTTATAATCACTGGATATGATCTAGTGAGATCTATGATATTATGAGGCTAGGAAATGGTTTCTTATTAACATTGATTTTGATACTTCCCAAGTTCAAGACCTGTTTCCAATCAGTTATATGGAAGAGGATCTTAGAGATAAAGATGTCTGCTACATATGGTTTTTCGAAGAAGTTCCATGGTTCAAAATTTTTATTTTCTGATCCAGTGGATTGAAAATGTTCTAGGTTTAAAAAATTTATAACATAGATCAAGTTACAGATCCTCCTATAGATTTGGGATAAAAGTAAAGATTTACCATGATAAGAACTGGTTATGTATTTTGAATAAATTATTAAAGGTGTGTAAAGAACCATAAATTTCTAGGAAATTTTTTTCTTTAAATTATTTAGGATTTTACGAGTACGTAGTTTTTGACGGCACCGGATTCTGAGGCCTGGTGTGCCCGGAATCAATTTCTAAAGTTTAGCTCAGGTACGTTGAGTGAACAAATGATCGGGGTTTTTTATCTTTTGAAACGGTACTCGGAATTGAAATCTGAGGGCACTGATGGAACTGAAGCACCAGTAATTTCTTAATAGGACCTTTACCGAAGTTGTGTTTTCTTGGGAGGAGTAGTAAAAAAAAAGTGGATTAAATGAAAAGTAAAATAAAATTGTGTTAAAATTTCATTTCTTTTTCTTAAGTGGTTTTAATATACATGGGGAAGTTGGGGTGGGACCCACATGTATCTAACTACTCATATTAGGATATTTGTAAGGTGGGGCCCACAAGAGCCCCAACCATTCACATTCCATAACCCCTTAGCTATCCCCCTTTAAACTTGTTAAACCCCCTTGTAATTAAGTGGGTGACTTCTCCTCTCCCCACCTTCCCCACATTAAATCATGCAAATACACATAATAAATTAAGAGGGTTATGTGTTTGAATTTTAAAATTTAAATGCATGGCATGAATTAATAAAATGAGATGAGACTTATTTTATTTTGGGGGTTATCTTGTTGTGTTAAGAATTGGAGAGAGAGCTCTAGTTCATTCCGCGAAGAACGTCACCCTTCGACGAAGAACGCCGTCACCACAAAGAGGGACGACGTGCCATTCCTTCGTCTCTTCACAGCTAGTGTGAGACGTCGTCCCACCTTGGACACATACCAACACCGTCTTTGAAACCTCACCCCGTGACGCCATCTTCCACCTTGCTAGCAAACGTCGTCATTTATCGAGGTAGGGGTTATCTTCGTTCATGTTCAATTTAACGTTCTTCGTTGAATAATTTGGCCTAATGTTACCAACGTGACAGGAGGATATCGTACTGCACAAACACGACCTATTTCTCCTCCCTATTTTATTTTTTATCAACAATGACGCATGAGAAGAAGGAGGCGTGATGTCGTCGCACTGCGCGGGAATGAAGGGAACCGTGGCTGGAGCGGGCCGTGGCGGTGGTGCGTGGCGCCATCGCGTCGCGCCAGTGAGGCCGAAGGAACTGCTGCCAAGGCGGGCCGGGGCGGAGGGGCACGACACCACCGCGCCACGCCGGAGAACCCTTGGAGGCCAGAGCCGGAGCGGGCCGTGGCGGAGGGGTGCGGTGTCGTCACGTTGCGGCCTTAGTCCGCGGCGGTAACCAGTAAGGGCGGACGGGCTCGGCCGGCTACCGGGACTCCAAGAGGCAGGACCCTCGCAGGCCTCGCAGTAGCTCACACCAACCGGCCATTATGGCCGGCCGTTTTGGGTGAAACCGGGGGGCATAACCCCCCGGATCTTCCTAGGGAGGATCCCACCAAGGGGGCCACCGTTTACAAAACAAAGGGGGCCACGCCCCCTTCGCACCCCGCTCGACCGCGAGCTGAGCCACAGCTGGCTTCCAAGCCGAGCCGCAAGCCACACCCAGCCGTGGGCCGGGCCGTCCGTAGCCAGGCCGGGATACGCTAGCTGCGGGCCTGGCCGCGCCAACCGGGCCAGACCCAGACCCGGGTCGGGTCGGACCGGGCCCAAACCCCCTAGTTTCAGACCCGGTTCATTCAAATTCCCATATTATGGGCTACAAACCTCTGATCGATGAACCGTAAGTTGAGTTGGCATCCTTGGATTGAGATGGTCATTTTGGTATATTATACTCTTGCTTTTGGTAAAGTTTGGGTATTGGAAGGTTGTTTCGAACTCGAAACCAACTAGGCCCTCGGAGCGGAAACGCTCATAGCTTAAGGACCAGACGTCCGATTGAAGTGTTGTCAATTGCATTGAATTCCACTTAGTGAGATGATTCCTTTGGATTACTCCACTTGAGGTTTGGACATAGCTGGAGTACATTCGGGTTGGTTTTAGCTTAAAAAAACAACCGGACCCCTAGGACGAAAAAGCCAATATCTCTCAGACCGGGCGTCCGATTGACGCGTTGTCTATCGCGTTGAGTTCCTATTGACGAGGCAGAACATAGTGATAAATCAACTCTGGACTACGAGTCAGTTTATGTATCGACCCTCTTGGCTGATGGAGCGGACCCTCCCAGAATAGAGCATGTTGTGTGCGGGAACCCTGGAGCTGGCTTCGATTGTGACGACGATGATGACTGTACTTGGATCCAACGTGGGTTCGACAGCAAGGACGACTGTGCTTGGATCCTACGTGGGTTTGGAAGTGAGGACAACTGTACTTGAAACCTATGTGGGTTCGACAGCGATGGTTACAGTACTAGGATCCTACTTGGGTTCGACAGTGACGACTTCTGTACTTGGATACTACGTGTGTTCGGAAGGGGAGATGATTCAGAGGCTATATATATCCTCTCCACCCCTCTTCGTGAGTATTATACCTGTGTGAGATGATTCTTGACTTTTAATCATTATCATCGATATGATTGACCTTCTTTCTTATGTGGATTGGGTTTTTCTTTCCTGTGTGGACTGGGTTGTACTTGGGCTCGTGAGTTGGAGCCGAACTAGAAATGATGACTTAGGTATATGTTTGGGCATATACCAAAGTAGAGTTGGTTGATACTTCTTGTTTGTACCCTTCCTTTGTGGTTTATCCTTTGTGGATTCTGGGAGACCTGTAGGGGTCTCGGGGTCCCTACTGAGTATCGTATACTCATCCATGCACGGGTTATGCCCGCACTACATAGTGTTGGTTGCAGACGACAGATAAAGTTGATCATGGTTGATGCTTGTGGAGCGGGACGGTACCCAGAGGTGGACTATCAGGCGGGACGTACATGATGCAGACGGCCAAACCCGAGGAGCTTATGAGACCATCTGTACCCACCCTTCAGGTGGGTTAGCCGGAGGACAACTCGATGGTTGCTGATTTACTTTACTGTTGTTGTACTTTATTTTTAGTTGTACTATACTTTTAGTTGGGTTTGTATTCTGGACCATTTACTTTTCAGCACATACTTTTGTATTCGGTTTACTTAGTGTTTACTTTAGCTTGCGTACTCTATGGTGTTTTTTCTATTATAAGGCAATGACTTACCTTTTTTTTGATATTTACGCCTTTGGTGCTAGTCATCATCCCCTGCCTATGGAAGGTGGGCTTGGGGCAGTCATGGAAAGGGCCCCGAGGATGGGTCGTGACAAATTGGTATTAGAGGAGTCGGTTCTACCACAGATTTCAGGACTCTGATAATTTCTTCTATGTGAAGCCATAGTGTTTAGGGTATTGAATGTGGTTATCTGTCCAGGGAGTCCAATAATGGTGCGGCAGCTGACGTATCCATACAACAGGACCCCGACTTAAGATTTCCGACTCAATGCACGAAAACATTGATTGCATGTGTGTTTCAAAAGTTTTCTTTTTGATTACTTTGTGTCAGCTCACTGGGTATACTGTATTAACCGTAGTGCACCTGTTTCTTTTCAGGATGGCCCCATGATGGCAGCCAGTTAGGGTTCCGAGCTTTGTGCAAGACGACATCCCACCGAGTGATGAGGCCTCGGTACAGGGCCCCATTACAGTGGAGGCACCAGCGGTACCTCTATCCGTCGAGCCACCGTTGCTACCAGCCCCAGCAGCTGAGAGTGCACGTCTCCTGAGTGCACTGCATGAGTTTCAGCATTAGATACCACCCAGGTTCTGCAGGGAGATGGACCCTCAGTTAGCCGAGGACTGGCTGGAGGCTGTTGTCCAAGTCTTCAGATTAGTAGGGACACCAACTGACCTCATGGTGATTCTTGCGGCGAGTCTCCTGCACGAAGTAGCAGGTAGATGGTGGAGCCTGATGCTCCAGGTGCACGACGAGGCATCATTACTTTGGTCATATTTCAAGAGCCTCTTCCGCTCGGAGTTTGTTCTATCCACCCTCCGTGCAGTGCGCATTCAGGAGCTACTACAGCTGCGGTAGGGTAGCATGACAGTAGCCTAGTACTCAGCGAGATTTATTGATCTCTCGCGCTACTCCACAGACATGCTACGAGACCCATTCTTCTGGGCCCGGACCTTCGAGCAGGGATTGAGGCCTGAGATCAAGGCATCGATGATCTCCCTCAGTATTCTGACGCAGGCAGGAGTACAAAAGTGAGCCCTTCTTGTGGAGAGATTTCTTGTTGAGCCTTTACCAGCAGCGAGACCTATCGCTGGGAGGCACGTAACAGAGTCTTCTGCAGCCCGTAGTAGACAGATGTCTTAGAGGTCCAAGCGGACTAGACCATCAGGTGGACAACCTCAGGATACTCGTTCGGAGGTGCGGGGCACACGCTGCAGATCCAGTCATACAAGAGGCAGACATTGCTATGCATGTGGTGGGTAGGGCCACATGGCTCGTGACTGCCTGACCCGTCATGCAGAGGAGCAGTAGACGGTTGAGGGACCACCCAGGTAGAGGTAGGGGTTCGACCATGGCAGTACGCAGGGAGTAGGTGGACGAGGTAGAGGAGTTGGCCAAGTAGCAGGTGGTGGACGACCCTTCGGGGCTCTACCAGCACCACCACCAGGAGGTCCACCCCGACCACAGGGAGTAGGTGGACAGAGGCAAGCTCAGCTTCAGGTAGTGAAGGCCTACGACCACATCACACCTGAGATGATTCGAGTGACTATTTGTGTCTACTCCACCCTTTCTCGAGTTCTTATAGACACAAGAGCATGTTATTATTTCATTGTTGTTGCCCTTGTTCGGAGCTCGGAGATTTTGACGGAGTCGTTGGCTCGATCCTTATGGATAGAGACTCCTACGGGAGCAGACTCGATGATTACGCACAGGTGCCGGTAGTGTGAGATTACTCTAGGAGGCGAGAGTCTGGGTTGGGATCTTCTTGTAGCGGCGTCGAGGCCTTATGACATTATCTTGGGAATGGATTTTTTGTCTACAGTTCATGCTCAGATTTGCTGTAATAGGCGCAAGGTGTGGTGTGTCTGCACCGATGGGAGCAGGTTCACCTTTACCGAGGAAAAGGGAGCCTTTGCAGCGTAGGATGGACTCACGCAGAGGATAGGACAGCCAACCACCCATCAGTTGGCTAGCCTCATCCTAGGAGCAGTTGATGTGCGATGTCTTAGTTTTCCTGTTGTGGTGGATCAGTATGCAGACGTTTTTCCTGGTGACGTTTCAGGACTACCTCCTTGCAGAGTGTTAGAATTCTATATTGACCTATACCCCGGGATAGCCCCAATATCTACTCCAGCATATCAGATGGCTCCTACTGATCTTTGAGAGCTATGGGTATAGCTGGAGGACTTGTAGGGAAAGGGATTCATTCTAACCAGTGTTTCACCGTAGGCTTCCCCGGTTTTGTTTTCCAATAAGGAGGATGGATGCTTGAGACTGTGTGTCGACTACCGTCGCATGAACAAGGTGACCGTGAAGAACAAGTATCCACTTCCGAGGATTGAAGATCTCTTCGATCAGCTCAGGGGAGCACGCTTATTCTCGAAGATAGACCTCTGGTTAGGCTATCATCAGCTTAGAGTTTGAGATGAGGATGTGAAGAAGACGACCTTCAGGTGTTGGTATGGCCACTATGAGTTCTTGGTTATGCCTTTTGGTGTAACCAACGCTCCAGCAGTGTTCATGAGCTTGATGAATATAATCTTCCTGCCTTACCTCGATCGATTTGTCGTAGTCTTCATCGACGACATATTGATTTACTCAACTACTGAGGAGGAGCACTCCTACCACTTGTGGGTTATACTAGATACACTCTGAGAGCACCATCATTATGGTAAGCTCTCAAAGTGTTAGTTCTGGATTCGAGAGGTCTACTTCTTGGGGCACGTCATCTCAGAGGCGGGAGTTGCGGTGGATCCTGTGAAGATCGAGGCAGTGCTAGATTGGGAGCCACCCAGGATCGTGACGAAGGTGCGGAGTTTCCTAGGTCTGGTTGGGTACTATCAAAGATTTGTGCTATACTTCTCCAGAGTTGCAGCACCACTATCAACTTTGACAAAGAAGGGGAAACCCTTTGTGTGGTCGGATAGATGTCATCAGAGCTTCCAAGAGCTGAGATAGAGATTGACCAGTGCACCCATCTTGAGGCTACCGGAGGAGGGATTAGGGTACGTAGATTACTGTGATGCATCTGGGACCGGACTCGGGTGTGTCTTGATGCAGGAGTGAGTTGTGATCTCTTATGGTTCACAACAGTTGAGGCAGCAGGAGCAGAACTACGCTACCCATAACCTGGAGTTAGTAGCAGTGTTCTTCACCTTGAAGATGTGGCAGCACTATCTGATGGACGAACACCTTATATTCTACTCTGACCACCAGATTCTCAGGTACATCTTCTCGCAGAAGGACCTGAACCAGAGACAGCGCCGATGGCTCGAGTTCCTCTAGGACTATGACTTTGAGATAGTCTATACTCCTGGGAAGGGGAACGTAGTAGCTGATGCTCTCAGCTAGAGGTCGGTCATTCAACTACTTGGAGAGGCAACAGATCAGTTAGCCGCTTTGCAGATATCCTTCGTGGATAGAGATGGGGTAGCCTTTCTCCAATCGCTCACAGTCACCCCTCCACTACTTCAGCAGGTCAGGGAGGCATAGCGTGGAGACGTTGACTGTGAGACGTGGCGTGCACAAATATCCACAGGACAAGCACCTGATGGATTTTTTGTAGGAGGAGAGAACATCATTCTATTCAGGGGATGTACCATGGTACTAGTTTTATTACGGGAGGAGGTGCTGAGGGATTTTCACACTTCCCCTCTAGTGGTATATCCTGGAATAGCAAAGATGTACCAGGACCTCAGACGATAGCACTGGTGGTTGGGTATAAAGATGGTTATGGAAGATTTCGTTTAACGATGCCTCACTTTCCAGTAGGTGAAGGTAGAGAACCAGGTACCAGAAGGCTTGGTACAACCCTTAGAGGTCCCGGAGTGGAAGTGGGATGGGATATCTATAGATTTTGTGACAGGGCTTCCATGTACTTCCAGAGGACACGACTCCATCTGGGTGATCGTAGACCAACTCACCAAGTCAGCCCACTTCTTACCAATCAGAGAGCAGGGCTCAGTGGAGAGATTAGGACGCCTCTATGTTCAGGAGATCGTACGGATTCATGGTGTTCCATCGTCGATCTTCTCCGATCAAGATGCTCGCTTTACTTCCCGGCTTTGAAAGGGGTTGCAGGAGGCATTTGGGACACAGCTATACCTGAGCACCGCCTTTCACCCTCAGACAGATGACTAGACGGAGAGGACCATTCAGAATCTCAAGGACATGCTCCATGCATGTGTCCTTGACTTTGGTTGAATTTAGGAGGATCACCTACCCTTGGTGGAGTTTGCATACAACAACAGCTACCACTCCACCATCGGGATGACACCATACGAGGAATTGTACGACCAACCATGCAGATCACCTCTGTGCTAGAAAAACTCTGGGGAGTCAGCACTTGTAGGACCAGAGATGGTCCAGGCCACGACGGAGAAGGTTCAGATCATCCAGGAACAGATAAGGACTCCTCAGAGCCGACAGAAGTCTAATGCTGACATGAGGAAGAGACCACTGGAGTTCGAGGTTGGAAACCATGTTTTCTTACGGGTCTCATCTCAACATGGACTATAGAGATTCGGCCAGGGTGGCAAGTTATCTTCGTGCTTCATTAGACCATTCCAAATTCTCAGCAGGATAGGTGAGGTGGCTTATCGCCTGGCTCTTCCACCTTAGTTGCATTGGGTGCATGGCGTCATTCACCTATATCATGTGAGGAGATACGTGCACGACCCGATGCATATCATTGATCACAGGGAGCTGGACATCGATGATGGGGTGACATTAGAGGAGGTCCTAGTGGAGATCGTGGATAGACACGAGTGGGTCCTACGTGGATGGTTGATTCCTCGAGTTCGCATCAGGTGGTAGTACGGGAACCTCCAGGAAAGCACATGGGAGCGGGAGCCTCATATGAGTGCAAAGTACCCTCATTTTTTCCCTAGTTTATGATGTAGCTTTATGGGGACGTAAAGCCCTGAGGTGAGAGTAATGTTAAGATCTGTAAATTTCAAGGAAAATCTCTTCTTAAATTATTTGGTATTTTACGAGTATGCAGTTTCTGACGGCACCTGATTCCAAGGCCCGGTGTGCCCGGAATCAATTTCCGATGTTTAGCTCATGTACGTTTAGTGAACGAATGAGCGGGTTTTTCAATCTTTTGAACCGGTGCTCGGAATTGAATTATGAGGGAACCAATGGAACCGTAGCACCGTTAATTTCTTAAGAGGACTTTTACCGAAGGTGAGTTTGCTTGGGAGGAGTTGTAAGAAAAAAGTTGATTAAATGAAAAGTAAAATAAAATTGTGTTAACATTTTATTTCTTTTTCTTAAGTGGTTTTAATCTACATGGGGAAGTTGGGGTGGGACCCACAAGTTTCTAACTACTCATGTTACGATATTTGTGAGGTGGGGCCCACATGAGCCCCAACCATTCACATTCCCTAAACCCTTAACTCTCCCCCTTTGTACTTGTTAAACCCCCTTGTAATTAAGTGGGTGACTTCTCCTCTCCCCACCTTTCCCACATTAAATCATGCCAACACACTTAATCAATTAAGAGAGTTATGTGTTTGAATTTTAAAATTTAAATTCAAGGCATGGATTAATAAAATAATATGAGACTTATTTTATATTGGGGGTTAGCTTGTTGTGTTAATAATTGGGGAGAGAGCTCTAGTTCCTTCCGCGAAGAACGTCACACTTTGACGAAGAACGCCGTCACCACAAGGAGAGACGACGTGCCATTCCTTCTTCTCGAGACGCCGTCACCTCCATGGATTCATGCCAATGCCATATTCAAAACCTCACCCTACGACTCCATATTCTGTGCCGCCAGCAAACGTCATCGTTTATCGAGGTAGGGGTTATCTTTATTCAAGTTCAATTTAACGTTCTTCATTGAATAATTTGGCCGAATGTTACCAAAGTAACCGGAGGAGATCGGACCGCACAAACACAGAAGATTTCTCCTCCCCATTTTATTGTTTATCAATAATGATGTATGAGGTGAAGGCGGCGCGGTACCATTGCACCACGCATGAGTGAAGGGAACCATGGCCGGAGCGGGCTGCGACGGTGGTGCGCGGTGTCGTCGCACCGCGCCAGTGAGGCCGAAGGAACCGATAACGGGGCGGGTGGCAGCGGTGGTGCGTGATGCCGTCTTGCCGCGCCGGAGAACCCAAGGGAGGCCACGACTGAAGAGGGCTGTGGAGGAGGGGTGTGGCATTATCGTGCAACACTGATCGAAAGGGAGCCACGGCCTAAGGCCGCGGCTACCGCCAGCACTCTAGGAGGAGGGACCCCCGCATGTCCCGCGACTGCTCACATCGGCCAGCCATTATGGATGGCCATTTTCGGTAAAACCGGTGGGCGTAACCCCCCGGATTTGCCTAGGGCGGACCCCACCAAGCGGGGCTGCCTTTTCCAAAACAAAGGGGGCCACGCCCCCTTCGCAACCCGCTCGTCCGCGAGCCGATTTATGGTCGGCTTCCGAGCCGGGCCTCAGGCCACACCCAGCCGCAGGCCGGGCCAGGCCATGCCAACTGTGTGCCGGGCCGCGCAAACCGGGACGGACCCGGACCCGTGTCGGTTCGGACCGGACCCAAACCCCCGAGTTTCGGACCAGGTTCGTTCAAATACCCGTATCTTGGGCTACAGACCTCTGATCGACACACCGTCAGTTGCGTTGGGATCCTTGGATTGAGATGATAGTTTCAGTATATTACACTCAAGCTTTCGGTGAAGTTTGGGTATAGGCGGGTTGGTTCTAACTCAAAACAAACTGGGCCCTCGGAGCGGGAACACTCATAGCTTAAGGACCGGACGTCTGATTGACGTGCCGTCAATTGCATTGGATTCCTCTTAGTGAGACTTTTCTTTTTTGCTTACTCCAATTGAGTTTTGGACACATCTGGAGTACGGTCGGGTTGGTTTTAGCTTAAAAACCAACCAGACCCCTGGGATGGAAAAGCCAATATCTCTCAGACCGAACGTCCAATTGACACGCCGTCTGTCACGTTGAGTTCCTATTGATGAGATGGAACTTGGTGATACATCAACTCTGGACTTCGAGACATTTGATGTATCGACCCTCTTGGATCATGGAGAAGACCCTCCCGGAATCGAGCATGCTGTGTGCCGAAACCCTAGAGCTGGTTGCGAGTGCGACGACGATCACGACTGTACTTGGATCCTACGTGGGTTCGGTAGTGAGGAAGACTGTACTTGGATCCTACGTGGGTTTGCCCGTGAGGACGACTATACTTGGATCCTACGTGGGTTCGGCATCGAAGAATTCTGTACTAGGATCCTATGTGGTTTCGACAGGGGAGATGATTCAGAGGCTACATCTATCATATCTGCCCCTCTTCATGATTAGTATACCTGTGTGAGCTGAGTCTTGACTTTCAATCATTATCATCGATATGATTGACTTGATTTCCAGTGTGGATTGGGTTGTGTTTTCTTGTGTGGACTGGGTCGTACTTGGGCTTGTGAGTTGGAGCCGAACTGGAAATGATGACTTAGGTATATGTATGGTCATATACCTAAGTAGAGTTGGTTGATACTTCATTTTTGTACCCTTCCTTTGTGGTTTATCCTTTGTGGATTCTAGGAGACCTTCGGGGGTCTCGGGGTCCCTACTGAGTATCGTATACTCACCCCTGCATGGTATCTACCCGCACTACATAGTGTTTGTTGCAGATGACAGACAGTGCTGATCGTGGTTGAGGCTTGTGGAGTGGGATTGTATCCGGAGGTGGACTATCAGGTGGGACGTACATGGTGCGGACGACCGGACCCGAGGAGCTGAGGAGACCATATGTGGCCACCCTTCAGGTGGGATAGCCAAAGGACGACTTGGTGGTTGCTGATTCACTTTACAGCTGTTGTACTTTCTTTTTATTTGTACTGTACTTTCATTTGGGTTTGTATTCTGGCCTATTTACTTTTCAGCACTTACTTTTGTACTCAGTTTACTTAGTTTTCACTTCAGCTTGCGTACTCTGTGGTGTTTGTTTTTTATTATAAAGGAAATTCCTTCCCTTTTTTCATGATTTACGTCTTTGGTGCTAGTCACCAGCCCCTGGCCTATGGAAGGCAGGCTGGGGGTAGTCACGGTACGGGCCCTGAGGACGGGTCCTGACTGGGTGTTTAAATATTTTAATCATAATATTTGCTTCACAGGTTTCATTCATTATTGTTCCTATTTAAAAATGTTCTTGGTTATGTATTTAACATCTCATTTCTTTACTTTCTTCTACTTTTACTTTTTTATAATTTGATATATTTAATGTTTTTAGCTTCTAGATATTTTAATTTCTTGGTTGTGAAAAATTTTAATTTCTGGTTTTGACTTCAATGAACCCCCTTGATTATTCAATATCAGGAAAACACGAAGTTTAACTTATCTTATTATTGGATGTATTAAATAAATCCTTTTTGGGAATACTAAGAAATTGTTAATAAATGAACACATAATCAAGATAAAAACTTATATTCAAACTTACTCTTGATAAATATATATTATATTACATTATTCATTTAAAGAGTATTTGATTGAGATATTTCTTAGGTTTATAGATTTTTTTATAACATATAATAAATATGGAAAGCTCTATATGTTCTCTTATATTAGAGAGCTATAACTCTATTAATAATAGTTGGGTGAAAAGATGTGTAGACAAGATATATTTGACCATGAATATCCTAATGGTTACAATTCGATGCTTCTTTTTTAGGCATGAGACAAACTTATTTTACAAGTATAATTCTCCCCCAAATATGGATTTTATATCATTAACTAACCCATTCAAATTAGCCTCTATGAATTATATAATATTTTTTTAGCATCATAATCATGTAGAAACCCACATTCTAATGAACCTATGATGTATCAAAGAATTCATTATATAGAAAGTTTGTGTGTTTTCTTTAGTGTGATTTCATATCATGTAGCTAGGTGGTTAGAATAGACAATGTTTGGTCTTAAGTTTATCAAATAAAGTATACACCTAGTTATATTTCTATATTCAATATCATTTATTTATTTTATATCCTCATACTTAATAAATATAATTCCAATAATTATTATAGTGATCATTATATAGTAATCCTCTATTTTAAATTTCATTAGTATTTCTAAGATATGTTTCTATTTGAATTCTTTTTTATATCAGTAGTCCAAAAAAATGAAAGTTCTCTCATTTGAAAAATTTAAAATTATTTTTACATGAACTCCACAATATTGTCACACACACTATCTCTATAACCTATAATTACATACCTAAAAACTAGGACAACCATTTTTCCATCAATGTAATTTTTTAAATAATGGTAGTGATCCACACTACCTCTAATAAATGTATTTTATTTCAAAAATTACTGAAACCTTGTATTCCTGGAACAAGGTAATTTCCATAGCCCTTGAAGGAAATTATTTAATTTATAAATAATTATTAATCTAAAACCTATCTTGTTTATCAACATACACTTCTTATTAAAACACTCCATTGATAAATAAAAATATCACATCCATCTAGAATACTTTTAACATCCTCCAAATAGATATAGTAAGGAAGGGTCTAATTCTTTTTTTCCTTGCCACAAGGGTTAATTTTTCAACCACATCATATCCCTTAAA
Organism: Viscum album; assembly: GCA_963277665.1. NCBI lineage: Eukaryota > Viridiplantae > Streptophyta > Magnoliopsida > Santalales > Viscaceae > Viscum > Viscum album. The sequence goes on from OY728129.1 coordinate 437,684,505, forward strand.
CAAATAAAAAATTACCTTTTCCCCCACTAATTCTCTATATTCATTGATCTTATTTTGGTATATCAATTTAAAACTAATCATATTTTTATATTTTTATCATGGAACCAACTCTTAAATTTAATTATTCAAAATCTAATTTATCTATTTATGTATTGAATTAATCCATATATTATCTCTAGTTGTTTCTTTGATACATTTAGGAATATCATGAAAATGAAGTTCTATATTGAATGGTTTTTATAATCTGATATAAACTTGGGACACCTTATCTTCTATAATATATACCTCCTTAATATGTTTTGTTCTACTTATTCTTTTTAGAGTAATATGTGTTAATATTTATTTACATATTCCATATTTATAATCTAATTACACTATAAAGTATTAATATTTATCAACACTTGGAATAAATCTAGATTAGTTGATAAAATCATTTCACATTCCATCATTATATTTATTTGGATCATTAGTTTTATATTTAGTTTATTTATCCACAATCTTTTCACTACACTTTAAAATATGAAAATGTATTTTGTTATAACACTAAAATTTCTTATATAGGAATATCTGAGTAATATTTCTTCATCGCACTGGTTCATATATTTACCTTGATTTACTTCTTTTTTAAGAATATGAAACTCATTACTAAACACCTCGACATATTTAAACATTTGATTTATTTTGAACCATGGATAATGCATAGTCAGTTTTTCTCTAAGATAGATAAGTACTCGATTTTTCAAGTTCACTATGATCCGCATTGCTTCATTTTTATAATATATTAGCATGTCATTGGATATAAATATGGATCATGAAATATCATTAATATTTTGGTTTCTCCCCTCTATAATACTATTATATTGGGAAGTTCTCTATATGAATACTTGGTGAAATTTTATATGATTCTCCAAATATCTTTCTTCTTTGTACATAGTGTACTAGATTATATTATCAGACTATAACACCCATATATATATTTCTAATTGATTCTCTACCATTCTTCTATATGATTTAATATAATCAGACACCTTAGTTTTATTTAAATTTGTGGTGATACTTCCAATTAAATTAAACTTATCTACAAAGAGAACATGGTAGAGTTCACCATTTTTTTCTCATTGATTTATGGTTCCACAAAAAAAAATTATGAATAAGGTTGATCAAAATGCATATCATTCTTCTTTTAAAATTATAGGAATTCTTTGTGATATTACAAGCATGGAATGACTTACAAATATGATATTTGTTTCTTCTCAAATTTGGAACATTTATATTTGATTTGACTATTAATAATTACTTCATACTCACTTCATTAAGTTTCCCTAATTTCATTTGCCAAATTATATTTTTATCCTCTTAGGAAACTAAGCATGTTCATTCATCTCTACTAATTTTATAGAGATTTTAATTTTTAGTTTTCATTTTATAACTATGGATACATATTTTACATTTATTGTATAATTATTTCTATTAAGTTTGACAGCTTAACTTGATTCCCACAATGGGATAGAAATTAGAATACTATATTTTAGGCCTTCCCAAAAATTAATTTTAAGGTTAGACATGTCATTTCCACTTTGTTTTATCTTCCCATCCCTTTTATCTATAACAACATATCATTTACAAATTTATCTTTCCCATAACATTTTTATTCATATTAATCCATAAGATGTCATCTCTTCTAATGTGAAATGATTAGCACTGTTTAGAGTGTAGGTGCCTCTATTTTCTATAGTCATTAAGGAAATATCATCTAGATAAACTCATTTTTACCTCTATATTTTCTTAACTTATCTAGAATTGAAATTAAAATTCACCAAATATTAGGGAATATTTCTTAACTTGAAATCATAATAACAATAACATTATTGTTTTAGTATATCAAAATTGTTTTTCTCTCCCATTGATTAAGTGTATAATCTATTTTAATAGATTTGCAATAAAAAAACATTCACTCTAAATATTTATATACATTACATATATTTTTGAACAAAAAACACTGATTTCTAATAATAAAGGACACATACAATGTAAAACCCAATCATTCAAACATCGTATTCCAAAATTTATCTTCTTGATATATTTTGATGAGATTTTATTAACTTCTTATAGTTTTTATTAATGTATCTTAGAAAACTAAAAAATTATTTCTATACATTTAAATTTTTCAATATCATTTTTTATACTTTCCTACCAACTTACACATTATTCCCCCTTTTGTAATTGATGTATTTATTTAATGTATTGATAATAGTATTGGGTTGATAATTTTTACTATAAAAACAGAAGATATAATTTACCATCATAATGTATCTTTGACTACAATGATAGTCCTTAAAAAACATTAATGAGTCATATAATTTTGAATTAGAATTTCGGTTGGGATACATTCTAAATTAAGTTTCTTTCTATTAGTTGGGATATATAATTCATTATTTAAAATATTTTTAATATTTATAACCTATTCTTTAAGGTTATTTATCAATATTATACATTATTCTACAACTTTAATAAGTTCATTAATGGTCCAAAACTATTCTTTAACATTATAATTCATCTCAACCATACCATCATTTTATTTTTCACCCTTTAATGGGTTTAGGTTTTCTTCTAATACTTTCAAATATTTATTCCTTGTCATTATAAATTTCTTATATTCACAAGAGAAATTATTTTCATTATTAAATTTCATTCTTTTAAAATCTAATTATTCAATAAAACATATATGTTTTACTTCCAAGTCTATAAGTCCTTCAACTTAGTCTTTATTATCTATAATAATTTCATCTATAAAATATTAAACAATGATAATGAATATCAAATCTTCTTGATTATATTAATTGTTTTCAACTTATTATTATTCTGTATCACTTTCATCAAACTCATATTTCATTGAAAAGAATATCACTTAACATTTTCTTATAATTTTATTGATATTTCCACTATTTTATTTATAATTAGATTTTTTGTGAAGAAATTATTTAACATCATGGACTTTATAATTTTTTAACACACCTCGTAGTAAGGTGCCCACCTTTCAACACTTGAAACAAACTAATAGAAAATCACCCTTAAAATTTTCATTATATTTATTGTGGTTGATTAATATGAATTAAATAAGATAATCAACATCCTCTTTGGTTTATTCCTTATCAACAAGATTTTACATTATTTTAAATAGTATTTATTTGGGAGTTTTATAATAATTTTATTATCCTTTAGGCATATGAATCCCAAACTCCGATTATTTGTAATGTTGATAATCAGAAACACTGTATTCAATTTAATCACTTATATAATTGACATGTTTGGGAAAAAAATAAGAAGGGTATTGATTTGGTGCCTTTTTTTACAATTTCTACCATTGATAATATTTTACTATATGGATTTTTGAATCTTGAAAACCAAAACCTTTTCCTATTAAAAATTCAATAGAATATATCCTTGTCCATTTATTTCTGTTGTTTCAGCCTTAAGTTTTTGTTTTTCCTTTACTATGCTTGAAATATTGCATTCATTATGCTAATATGTTCCACACAAAAGATTAAGGTATTATTTTATATAAAGATTACACATATGGTGAAACATTCAACTCTTCTATCTTTTAATATTTCAAGCCTAAGTGATAGGAATCCCTTTATAGTTTACTAAGATTTAAAACCTTCAAACAAATAACAAGTAAATGAGTAAAGAGAAACCAATTATTGGTGGTCAAATGATTATTACAGATAATGAAACAGTCTTATGTGGGTAAATTTTGTGTAACATCCGAATAAAGTATTAGAAAATGATAATTAGTTTGATAGCTTTCTAAACTTACAATACCAAGCTTTAAACAAATTATGACATACTATAAAAAAAATTTATTTAAATGTGACCGTTATAACCTAGTCGTTGAATTAGAGGTTATGAATGTGAGTAATTTCATTATTAAATATACATATAATTATCCAAATCAATAAAAATTAAATAATTAATTATTAGGAAATAAGAACTAAATTTTTTATTAAATTCTTCTTATACTTTAAAAATACTTTTTCTTCAAAAAACAATTTTACTTTTTTTTGTTAGAAAATATTATAATTAATTTATGAAACTTTTATAAATTATATCTTTTAAAAATGATATAATTTTTGAAATTTTAATATTAAAACTATCTTAAAGTTAAATCTTCATAATTATCTGAAAAGAATACTTTTTCAATAAATGGTGAAAAAATAAATATTTTATATAAAACTCCATTTTCCATTCACGTATTTACAGATTCCTATTTTTTAAAATTATTTTAAATTATATTTAGTTTCTTTTGGTTAAAAATATTTTAATTAGTGTAATTAAAATAAATATTAAGCTTAATTTAGGTATGAAGACATTATTATACTTAAAAATTAACTTTTTGGGAAAATAGTTTTTCATCACATTTTGTGGATTTATTTTAAAAGTATTTTATTTAAATTATATGGATTGAATTTAATAAAATTTATTCCCCATTTAGAATTATAATTTCCAAATTTTCAAAATAGTTCAACTTTATTCTTTTTTCATTATGAATAGTAATCATGTTAAATATTTGTCACAACAGTAACGGTAAAACATGTAGAACAATGTTAAAACTATATTTTAAGGATTCAAAATCATCAATAAACTTTAATAAATTTAATTTTATGAGTTTAATTCAACATCAATCTTTATATATTCAAAAAAATTAGTTTTTTCCATTAGTTTTGGATAAATACCTTTTTTATATTTTAAGTAAACGAAAATTCCAAAATGTCACCCCTTTCTTTCAATTTCTGTTATATATTCACATATATATGGGGAGATGTTTTTTATGAATATTAAATTTTATTTTGGAAATAATTTATTTATTTTTATTGTTATAATTTATTTTTAATTTTTAATGATGGTATAATTACCTTTAAGTCTTACACCACACTACCATAGTGCATGTGAAAGTAGTAGAAAAATCAAATTAAATGATTTTTATAACATAAAGAGTATTATTTTTTGGATGAATTATAGTATCACATGAATTTTATGGTCAATAAAAATGTATAGTATATTTTTTATGACTTTATATATGAATTGAAAACCTGCATTAATGTCATTAAATTCAAGCCTTGTGAATAGTTTTTAAAATGACTTTAATCATACTTTATGTAATATAATGTATTATTAGATGATAAAAAATCATAAAAAATATTTAAATAGGACAATATAGATGGTATATAGTCAAAACTGTCATCCCTCTATTTTTTAGTAAATATTTACCTTATAAAAAATTTATATCTATTTATCATTGAAACTATTGTTACCACTACTATGGATAAAATTACTTAAAAATAGTTTAAACCAAAAGATAAGGTTTAAAATGCCACAGAAACCTATAAAAATTATTTTATTTGAGTGTATTTAATCCTTAACATATATTATATTTTAAATTTTATTTTCTTAGTTCTACTTTCACAAGAGAAAGAATTTATTATATTTAAATATTTTAAATAATTTCAAGTGTATCCTTTCCTACACTACAATAGAACACCACCTATCGTCTATTATTCAAAACATATTATGCAACTTAGCTAAAAAACCCAAAAAACCTCTTCTCATCATCCTTATAAACCTTTTTTAGCTTTTGGTCTTCTTAAAAACCCATCTCTAGTGTCCTTATGGAGATATCCAAAGGATGTTATTTAAAGAGAAATGAATCTTCTTAACCGACCATTTTCATTTTACCAATTATTTTACCTTATTAAATTATGTCAAAACCATTCAAATATTTTAACATAATTATATCCTATATATTGAAATGTTATTATGTTAATGAAATAACCTTATTAATCACATTTTACAATAAAGTTAGAAATTATTATATCACTCATGTGTGTGTGTGGACCACCACCACCACGAAGCTATATGATTCATTTTCCATCATCACCCTACATAGCTCTTTATAATGATATATTTAAAAAATATATATAATATTTACAATATTATTTTTTTTGTAAAGGGGAATTATTTTCTACATTTCTTTTATACAATCTATAAGAAAATGGAAAAATCACTTATTCTTACATAAAAACTATTATCTCTTCAATGTGATGCAATTCATTTTTCATCACCAATATGTATGATTAGTTATGAAAAAGTATATAAGTATTACATAGGATATTCATGAAATTTTTACCAATATGGAGATGATGGAAACATGATCAATGTACAAGGAACCTACCTTCTGAATTGAAACTTATATGAATGATGAAACAATTAATACCTAAAAACGAGGATTTAAATTAATAATTAATAATAAATGGGTGTTGAAATATTATAATTGGATAATATATTATATTATAATTATGTATATGATTTTTATCTAGAATTATGATAAATTAAATTTTATTATACACAAGGTTTGAGAGCTTATGACGCCAGTCAGACATCTAGTAAGGGGATTTATCATCTAAATTTTATTTTTTGGGACATTTTCAATATTCACCACTTATTTATGTTATTCCATATATTTTTACCTATTTTATAAGGTTTTTATTAAAATAATACTAATTTATTAAGGTATTTTTTCTTAATTTCTCCTCCATTAAGGCATGTTTGGTATTATGTACATATTTTATTTTATGTGGTGTATATACTTCCCCTTTGATGTATATAACAAGAATCTAAATTTCCTCATGTTAATTGAATTTTAATTTCAATTTTACTCTTTTAATGGGTTACAATATAAAAGTTACAAACTAGATATTAATTTATTTTACAATAACATTTTTTGGTATTTGGTATATTTTCATTGAAGTAATCATATAATATATCATTCATAAACTCCATATATTTTCTTAGTCGTTCGACATTTAATGAGATTCCATGTTTTATTATAAATCTTCCTCTATTGGGAACTTGAATAAATAAAAAATGTTTAAAATAAAAGATTATTTTTATTTATATTTTTGATTAGTTATAATTTTATTTCATATCCATATTTTAAAAAATTATTTTAAAATAGTCCTTTTTATTTTCCACAATAAATATGCTAGTAATATTTTTATGAAAATTTCCATCTATGATAATATTATTTGATGATACTTATACTAAAAAAGGTATATGATAAAATTATACCAACCTTATTCATTATATACATGTTTTATGAGTATGATGATGAGATGTTTACAAAATTCAATTATTTTTCATAGGATATTCTATAATGATATGGGGACTATTTTATGATTTTCTAGCATATATATGAATGGATTATAATTATATATTGATTAGGCCCATAATTATATATTAATCAAATGTGTTTCATAAATATTAATGTTTTATGATCTCAAAGAGTGAATGGGAGGTTATCGAAAACCTAAAAGAGGGTACATGAGAGGTTATCTCAAAATTAATGAAGGTATATGAGTTTTCATTCCAACCCTAACATGTGATTACTATCTTGGTAGGTAGTATTGAAATAATGTCTATATTATTATGATTATTCCACAATTTATTCCACCCTTTTATGATATGATCTTAAGATAATTTTATTCTCCCATGACATATATTCTTTGATTTATTTATTATTAACTTCTTATGATCTGAAAATCATTATTCCATGACTCATGATTATGATATTTGAATTAATGGGTATGTTTTTAAATGTTAAGTTCATGTTCTCATACACTTATTCTCATGTTATTTTTAAATGGTTATTTTTATATACCTTCCTTACCCTTACTGATAATTTTTTCTTGACCTTTATAATGTTTCATTTTCCCTAGGATATTAAGAAAAGTTTTTAAGTATGATATGTCTAAAAAGGGTTCTAGTTCTGAAGAATTGAGTGGGAGATGATGTGGATATTTTCTGAACTAGTGGTTTATGTATCTATGTTTACAAATTAACTAAAATTCTATTATTCTAGAAGGGATCATATTGATATGTAATGAATATTCTTCTAATAAAATGTAGTATTTATTTATGAAAATATTGGGTTTCAATTGTTTGTATCAGGGGAATTTTTTGTTTTTTTCTAAAACTATGATGGGGAAATATTAGTGAGAACACTTAAGATAAGTCTAAGTATGGGATAACATCTTTAGTTATGGTAAAGAAATAATTTTCTTCCTAGGAAATACATCCTTGTTTGGATATTTTCTGGTATATGTGGTTATTACATAGATGCGCTAAAGGGTATTAACTCTGAAAGGGGTGGATTGGGTATTAACTCTATCATCACCAGTGTATGATGAGTGGGCCTATGAATTCACACCTGGATATGAAATTCCTAGGGTATATTCTTGGGTTAATTCACATTCTATTTATTTATCATTATGAAGGATTTGAGTAGATAATGACCATATATATCCTCGGTTAAACCTAAGGTTTCATATAGTTAAAAGAATGTTTCTTAATTTAGAATTTTTATGATTGATTTTTTATGATTATAAGGTTTGTCTCTACAACTATTGATGATCACAATATGATTTTTGGTTTTATTAAATTGAAGTAACCTGGTGGAAACATATTAACATTGAATGTGATTAAAAATGCAATAATTTTCCTCATGCGTAACCAAATGAAATAGGAGACGGAATTTGAAAACTTTTGATTTTGTATAATCATATATCTCCTTATATGATTAATAGTATCATCTTAGGTAAGTTTTATAACACACTAAATTTGAGAAATATAGGTTTTAATTGAATTTTAGTTGATGGTGACCATGGAAGAAAGAAGCTAAATCTTCCTACATGTCAAGAGTGTGGGAAGAAGCATATAGAAAAATGTATTAATGAAATGGGAATATGTTTTGTGTGTGGAAATGAAGCACGTATTGAAATTAGTATTTGAGGAAAAAATATGAGTTTAATAGAGGAAAATGAATTTCATCATAAGGTATAATTTATAGTTTAACATCTTATTTGTGGGGAACTTGGGAATTTTCTGATTCAATTCCCTAATTGAAAGGTTAACTCCTAGACCAAGGAAGGGTCTATTCTATAAAGAACATAAACTTAAAATATATAAATATTATATCTTAATAGTATAATATTCAATACTTATCATAATTATCCATTCTGAAATCATATAGGTCTAGTGTATTGGGAAACATGAAACATAAACAACTGGTTCATAGGTTAACTTCATCTTCTCCTGCTAATTTATTCATAGTTGTAAACCTTATTATACATATCATATATACTAAATTTAGTCATTACCTATAGAAATGAATCATAAGAAACGGTGAGATCAGATTCTAAGTAAGGGTAAACTTGGAATAAATTAACATAACATGAGCATAAGGGTATGAGGATATGAGAATAACATTTAAATACCATACCCTTAATTCCATATAACTTAAACATGAGTCATGTCATAAATCATGACAAATCATAATACACGAATCATAAAGGATTATAATAACTTAGGCCATGAGTGCATAATATTAGCATAAGAAATAGAGTTATGAAAAACACATAAGCATAGAAAACCTTATATCAAATCTACCCCAAATATATTAATAACATTTTAGGGTTGGGAAAACCACCCATGTACCTACTTAAGGTATAGGATAACATTCTGTGTACCATATTTTCAAGCTTAGGATAAACTTATGTTTATCCTCTGGTCTCTTAGAATAATAATCATTACATAACTCAATGGATGGGGTTATAGATTCAAACCTTTACATAATTAAAATAATACAAATGTGTGCCAAGAAATTATTAAACATTAATCATATTTGAACCCATGATATGAAATCAATTTCCTAAATATTTCATCATAGAATAACCCATATAAAAGGAATTATTTTCATAAACATCACATAATTATAGAAATAAAATATTCAGAAAATTATATGAATGGTATCCTTAGATCATATCCCTTTTATAGAATGATTTACATCAAAGTATTTCATCTTATAGGGAAAATGATTTTGAAAGATCACTTGGAACATTTCTCAAGGAAAACAGTCTTTCTACTTTTAAAAAACACATTTTAAAGCATAAAACATTTTCAAAATCATTTTCATTTAAAATAACCCAATAAACTTATAAATAATTATTTGAATATCGTATAAAATATTTCATCATGAAAATAACCTTTCCACTTTGAAAAACACTATTTAGAACATAAAAAAAATTAAAATATTTTTATTTGAAAATAATTAACCTCTAAAAAATTATTATGGAAGCTTGAAATAAAGTTATTCTCATGAAGGTTGGAAATTATGTTCATGTCAAGAATGTTAAAATAAATATTCCTTTCACATTTTTTGTGAAACCCAAACAGACCTTATTTGGAAAACTCCATGAAGATTTTTTTTAAAACACTTTGTATAAAGTTAAACATGGGTAATAATTTCTTTAAGAAATCCTTTGGAGAATGTTAAAAAACTGATTTTTTTTTTCATAAAACATGGATATGGAAGAAAAATGGTTTTTGACTAAAGTGAGATATAATGTTGGTTTTCATTAGAAACCTTCTTTTAGAATCTTGAGTACATAAATAGAGGAGAATTACAAGAAATATTAATTCTCATGAAATAACCATAGTAAAAGAAAAATCATTAAGTTCTTGAAAAATAGATTATAATATTTAATCTTTTAAAAAATAATCATAAATAGTCCCAATAAATAATGAGATCGTAACATTAAACATTTACCATTTTGGTATATAATGAATCATAGGACCCATTGATGAATAACATCAAATTAAAATTTAAATGTTAGTAAAATAAAGATATCTGTTATATGACATTTCAAATAGGAGTTATATACACCTCATAGATAAAGATAGGTTTATAAAATAACTTATATTCCAAACAAGGAAATTTGAAACAAAAATATCTTACCTTAAGTCTCAACTTCTTTCATATACGTTCAAACCTTTTCTCCAGTGCTACAGCGGTTGAAATTCTATTCAACAAGCAGGTGTGCAACTAGCTTCTAGTAGCCATGTCTATTGTGGTTTCCTTCACCTAGATATCCATAATCTCAGTTCTATTTAAAAATCCCAATCATTCTATTCATGATGAGAATATTCACATTAATAAGGATCTATTTGTGTCATCTCGTATTAAAATAGGTACCATGAGTAACTACTTCACTGAACATAAAATTCTAAGAATGTCGGGCATTCATGCCAGGGAGATAATATAAGTTGGGTTGAAATTCATTATTTAGATTCCCTCAATCAGTCTGTGGATGAAGGTGAATGTTGATGGCACATCCCTCAGTGTGCCAGGTCCATCAACCTTTGGTAGGGTCTTTCGCACCCGTCATGGTTTTGTGAAATGATGTTTCTCTCATTATGTTGCTAGTGCGACTGCATATGAGGTTGAGTAGTGGGATTTGATATGTAAAGTCAAATATGATGTTCATCGTAATTGGAATCAGATATGGATTGAATCTAACTCTCATATAACATTTAATTATATCATGGAATGTACTAAGAATGTACCATAGAGTATTGTACCTCGATGGATAGAATGTATTCATGCCATTGGCCAAATAAATTGGAGGATTCCACAAGTACATTGGGAATCCAACTATGTTGCAAATGCTTTTTATAAGAGGGTGATTACAGAGATGAGCTCAAAATGGTCCTTCAAGATTCTTAGATACTATTTATCTCTACTTTATGCAGACATGCAGGGTGATATTGTAACTCCATGACCCCAAAAGCTCAGATCTGGTGCATTATTTTATTACCTTGGCATGATTTAAAGGAATCAAATACTGAAGGACTGATTAGTTTAGTAGTATTAGAAGTTCATATTACATACATGATACCCATGATACATTGGGAAAATAAAATAAAACATGATACATAATAAAATTAAATAAATTTAATCCTATAAAGAATATTCAAATTTTTCTTCTTCATATCATGGGGAAAGTAAACATGATAAGGGTGATATCAAATGCTCATTACGGATAAGTAAAGTGGAAAAAATCATGAACCAATGAGAATAAATGAACATGGCATGGTAGATAACTAATAAATAACACTTTCCATTCAATTAACAAGATAATGAATAATCAATATGTCAAGGTAAGAAACTAAAACACATTCCATCTAAACTAATAAACTGATAATAGAAAGCATCCATAGATATGTCGACAAAAAATATCATGGATAAATAAAAATTGATTCGAAATCAGGGGTATTCTTAATTATTTAATGTCATGTATGAGGCACATGAAAACCTATACCATCAAACCTTTCACAAGATGGTTAAAAACTACGGATATAGCATCATTTATGTCTTGAGGGTATAGGTTTTAAATATCTTCTGAAAGGTCTTCATGGTATATGTTTTCATGTTTCTTAGAAAATATATATTTAGAATCAGTTATTATTTATCCATGATATTTTTCATCAACATATCTATGGATGAATTCTATTGTTTGTTTATTGATTTAGATGACATGTGTTTTAGTTTCTTACTGTGTCATATTGATTATGCCTTATCTAGTTAATTGAATGCTATGTGTTATCAGTTATTTACCTTGATATGTTTATTTATTCTCATTGAGACATTATTTATTCGGATTTACTTACCCTTAGTGAGAATTTGAGCTCACCCTTGTTATGCTTCCTTTCCCCAAGTTATGAAGAAGAAAACTTTGAATAATCTTTCAAAGTTGTATTTTATTTCATTTTTTTATGTATCATGTATTATTTTATTTTCAAAATGTATTATGGATATAATTAATATAATATTGTTTTCAAATACTAGTAAATTAATTAGTCCATTGGGATTTTATTCCCTTCAATCATGCCTCTGTAATAAAATAAAGCACCAACTTTGGGCTTCTCGGGTCCAGTGTTAAAACTATTCATTCTCAAATCTGAAGAAACTCCTCATAATGGAGGATTATTTGATTTTATAATTTTTTTGTAGAATAACTATCTCCATATTCATACATTTTCTAAGATTTTTTTTACTTATGACCTTTTATTACCATTTATTATCAATTCCTTGTAAAAATCACATTTCATGTAAAAATAGCTTTTTTTCGTGTATGTTTTGATTTTTTATTTTTGTTAATCTTACATTAATCAAGATTCCATTATTTAAATAATTTTATCCATGATATAAATATATTATATATTAAATGCAAATTTATTTATAGTAACCCATATAAGTTAGATATAAAAAATAAAATACACTATTCTTACAGACGGTAGGTCATACATATGCATCAACATTGATTCCATTTTCTTGAAGATTTGGTTAAAACGAAGGTATGTAATACTTAAACATTCTAGTTTAATTAGGATTTAATATATATTTTATATATTCATTAAATTATCCTTACCTGCTTCTATGAAAATCATTAGTGAAAAACAAATCACATCGCTTTGTGAGGCAGTAGTCCACCGTACACCCGAACAACGTTATCGTATCCCCCACAAAATGGAAGGTAAGATGATATATGTGATATAATAATTATGGAAGTATAATTATCTTAAAAATATCATATATATTCATTTAATATAACCTTATTACAATCCGAGTAAGATAAAAATGAAAAACTCATCACATTGGTTCACGATACGGTAGTCTGTCGTACACAAGGGCAATGTTGTTGTTTTCAAACAGATTGGAAATTTAGAAGGTATATGTGGTATTATAATTATATTGGTAAAATAGTATATATATATATATATCATATATCATATATAACCATGAAATCTTAAATTATATCCACCTGTGAGATTTGGTGATGGAAAATGAATAACATCAGCTCGCGAGGTGGTAGTTCATCGTACACATGATCCAAAGTTTCATTTCCCATTTGGATGAAGTGGAGATGGATATAGGTTATTAAATTAAAATAATAACATAAAATTATATATTAGATATTTATTTTATTATTTCATCTTAATTTAATAATATTTTATGGATTTGTAAAAATAGGTAAAAAAACATTGTTAAAAACATTATCTATTTTTCAGAAAATCTATTTAGATTAAATAAAAATCATTCCTAAATTAGATTAATGATCTCATAAATAAATTTATGAAGTGGGTATTTTGTTAATTAATACCTTTGAGTAAGAATTTATTGAATCAAATATTTTTGGAAGGTTGAAATGGGGAGGAGAATAAGTGGCTTTTATAAGTGGGAGAGAGGACACACATGGAATTGTTTTTAAAAGAATAAAGTGTAACCATGTTTTCACATGAAAAAGGGTATAATAGGATCTATCCTCCAATATTATAGGATATAAGCTCTAAAAAATTCCAAATAAAAAATTTATGACAATTTTTTAGTCAAGTCACCCCTTGTATTTTTAGTTTAACCTAGGGCAATCCCATTTTAACCATGACCACATTAATTAATTTTTACTCTTTTTACTTCTAATTATGGTAAAAATTTAAGTTTTATTTGTTAGATAATATGAAATATTATTATCTAAAATATTTATTACATTTTTCAAAATTTAATTTACATAATTGAAAAAACTGAATTTAAAATTAAACCTACAGACGTGAGGGAAAAATGATTTTCCAAAGAGAAAATGTTCAAAAATTTAAAATGATTTTATATAATAAGTAAATATTATATTGATTCTGATGAAAAAAAATTGTATTTATATAAATATAATTGAATTAATTTTAATTTTAAAACACTATTAAAATAAAAATTATCTTGTGAATTCATTGGATGAAATAGATTTTTTTAAAACATTATTTTTCATAATTCTTGTAAAATTTTATCCTTTTAGAAAATTGTCAAAAATTAAATGCTAGATAATTGAAATGATGATTTAAAAAATTAAAATAATTTTTTCAAAGAAATTTTTTATAGGTGAAAAAATAAATTTTAAATAAGTGAAAAAAATGTAACTAAACTACCTATTTAGAAAAAAATAGTTTTTAAGCATAAAATTGGATTTATTCCTATATCAGGAAGAGAAAACACATATGATGAATGTTATAAATTAGATTGAATATATAATATTTAAATTTTATTTAAATCATTCATCAATAGATATTTTTATAGTTTATTGAGACAAAAAACATTTTTGTGCATAAAAATACCTTTTTATAAAATGATTTTTTTTGTCTTCAAATGGTTGTTAATTTTAATTTCTAATTAATTTGTCACCAAATAATTCATTTTATATACATTTATATACCATATACATTCAAAATATTGTTAATATTATTCATAACCACCATTCAAAACTCTATGTGATAACTATCATATTAAATAATAATATTATATTTGTATGTCTTGTTTTATTAAACTTATTGTTGTGTGTAATATAAGATATCTAATAAAATAAATTTATTTTTTAAAAAAAATACTTCCTAAAATATAGGGGTTTCACATTATAAATACTTAAAATAAATTTCTCCCTAAAAATTCATCACCCTGATAAAGAAAAATGAGGATGCTTCTTCCACATTAAAACCTCAAGTTCCCATATAGATTTCTCAAACTTGTGGTTTCACTAGAAAACTTTGATCAGGTAAGTGTTATTCTTTCAAATAAATTTCTCTATATAATCCAAAATCTCCATTGGTTGTTCCTCATTAGAAAGATCATATGAAAATGGTATGAACTATGAGTTAAGTACAAGTAAAGGGTTATTTGTGTGCTTATTAAAAGAGATACATGGATCACATCATGGACTTGAGAGATGTTTAGTATAATCACAAATTTATAAGTTATTTTCCTGATAAGATTAATAATTTTAAAGGGAAAATTTATCTAGGGATCAACTTTCTGTTATACCATAATGAAAATTTTATCCTATGGTTTTTCTTCAATTAATTTCCATTTCATCTCAAAATTCAAAGAATAAAGATGAATTTTTTATTCTCAGAGCACTAAAATTAACTTCTAATCAACCATGAGAATGACAAGTCATTCATTAGATCTATAGTTATCATAAAATACAAAATTGTTAAAATAAGTTATAAAATATAAATAAATTTTAATATGATGAAATAATAAATTATTCACCCAACTCTCAATAACACCGAAAGTAGAGATTAATTCTTTCAAAAAATATTTAACCATAAGTATCCTCTAAAATATTGAAGTCAAGATTTTAGAAATAAGGTCACTAAATTTATACAATTAAATCATCATTAATCCCGAAAACAAATTGAAGTGTCTCTTAATGTCACTTTCCAAATATGTGAATACCTTTACCATATATTCTCTTAAAAAAGTAATAACCCAAATTACTATAAAACATCGGAGAAAACAAACCAACTTCCAAAAATTAACTCTTTCATCATTCTTTAAATAGAACCATAGATTATTTAATACAATCAATAAATCCCAAAAAAAAATTGAACTCATTAAATGATAACATAAAGTACTTTTTAATGAAATCATTAATCAGTTATAAGGTAATACATATTATCCAATTTACTTCATCCCTATCAATCATATCTTTATACAAACTAAACACCAATTTTTGAACATTAAGAATATATTAAGGGTTATCTTTCCTTAATCAAATGTTTTCCATAAAATATTACCTTTCCATTAAGTTATTTTTCTTGGTATTTATTACAATCTAACACATTATTTAAAGTAATTAACACAAAACTTATACAAAAAATACATATATATATTTAATGATTTACATCATATAATTATTGAATTTCAATAGTACCTGTGGTTTTTCTTAGTGGTAAGAACCCCATAATACTACATGAAAAATGGGGGTTCAAAATTCATTGGGTGTAGGTACTGTAGCAGTACTGTAGTGGTACTATAGTAGTAGTGGTCTTGTTGATCGGTGGGTATTATAGCAGCGACAGGGCACTATAGCAGCGACGGGTACTATAGTAGATGGGTTACTATTCACAAAATGGGCCTTGGGCCAAAAATTTGGGCATGCAAGCTATGTAATTGGCTGTATTACCACTTGGCCTTTGGGATATGTAATGGGTCTCCCTCTACCTAGTTAAAAGAGGTATTTTCTTTTCTTTAATAATAAAATGAGGGGTCGGCCCCAACCTTTAAAAAATTTAAATTCCAATACATAATAACTTCAATCATTACTATTCATTATAACACCATTAACACCTATTTCCTAAAATATGAAATATGATTCATCTATTATCATTTATAAACTTAAATTTAATGATGATTCATACATTTAACATGAATAATATTGTTAGAACAACCTATGCCTTTTTGTATATCATTCATAGTCTCTTCATCATAAGCAATAAAACCTTCACTTAGACCACCTTACTAGTCCTATTCTTGATATTTACTCCCTGTTCATAGATTTTATATTTCCCATACTTTCCACATTTTATTTAACTATTGATGATTCCATATGTAAACCATTATTCTCATTCATTTCATTAACTGAACCTTTCATTTTTCCTTAGCAATATCATATTAGATCCCTTCTTCTCCATGGATAAAACATCATATAGTTTCTTTAAGACATTACCAAGGGTTATTCTTCCCACATTATCAACATATAGGAAACTAAATCTTCATTACTCCATGGTCACCACCATGTGAACTGTCAAAAAACTCTATCCATTTCGTCTTTAGTGAGTCCATGAGTCTGTTAAGTTTAAATTTGTTAATCATTTATCATGGTAAATGATAAGGAATAGTCCCAATATCCTTTACTCTAGTCATCATCCAATTTGGTTTTTCATTAACACATTTCCTATCACATTAAATGGTAACCTCGTTTCTACTGGTTCTCGCTATTGACTAAAACCGAATAGTATAGTCTAGGAAACAATAATCATAATAGAAAACCAAATAATCATGAAAAGTCACTTATTGGATGTCTAAATCATGAAACCTTCTTTTAAATCTTTGAATCATTAGGGTAAACCTAGGTTATTCATATTAATCATATATTCAAATAATTCATGATGTTTCGTAATGAGTTTTTGAATTTTCAAATCATATCCTTGAGAGTGTCAAACTTGGTGTACAGTAAGGCCCATTTTCTTATACCGGGTAACTCTCGATTCAATATCAGTATGCCTTTTTAGATTTATTTACCCAACGTAAATTTTTCCTAGAACCACATCCACTTGTATCATCTATATAGTGATTTAATTTCTTGTAAACCACTCACTCCATCATTCACCCATATTCTAGGATATTTTACAAAACATATAATTGTCCTCATATATATGATTAGACATATCCCTAGGGATATGGATAAATTTTTCTCATCATAGTTTCCAAAGGAAAACTAAACCTTTCTCTTATACCAACATTAAAGAACCAAAACTTTTTCATTCATAAATAATACATCTTAGTATTCAAATGTTCATTAAAAATAATAAATATTCATGCTAAAAAACCATTTAGGTCTAGTAACTTTGAAAACATAGAACATAAATAACTTGTTCATAAGTGAACTAAATCTTCCCCCACTAATTTCTTTATATCTAGCACCCTTATTATACATCTTATACATACTAATTTTACTCATAACAATGGGGAAGGAAACATAAGTAAGTGTCAAATAGGATGTTCAGTAAGGGTAAAAAAGGTTCATATTAACATAACTTTAGCATAAGGGTATGAATAGGTGATGATAACATTTAAAATCCGTAACTTTATCCCATATATGATAAATATGATTCATTTAATAAATACTGTAAAATTCAAAGTGAAAGTACCAGCTTTTTGAACTGGGTTAAAAGGTGAAGTATTTTTAACTTTTCAAATTACTAAACTGGTCAAATTTAAGATCGGTCTTAAGAATGAGATTCCGATGGTTGGGATCCTTCTTCTTAATGTTTTTGGACATGGGCGAATGCCCGTTATGTTTTCCCAAGTGTCTTGAGGAGTTCCGGGAGTGTCGGACCCGAAGACGACGAGTTTTTAAAGAACAGCAGAAGGCGCACGGTTGGCGCACGGTTGGCGCATGATTTTCCAAACCGTTTGGACCAAACCGTGTGGCTTGAATCAGGGAGACAGGGAAGTCTACACGGCCTGTGCACGGTTTCCCCAAACTGTGCGTCCAGCCCGTCCTGGGTGTCTGGGGTGTCCAGTGGGGTGTCGCACGGTTTGCGCACAGTTTGGCAAACTGTGCGGGTCAAACAGTACGCGGACCTCTTTTTGGGTTTTTAAATGTTTTTAAATAAAATTAAAAATAAAAACCTAAATAAAACACCCTCTCCCCTCTTCCTTACAGAACCTACACGATCCCCTCCCCCTTAGGGCCATTGGCCTCATGCGAAAGCCCCCTTGGGTGCACCTCCTTTCTCTTTTGTTCATGGCGATTCTTCTTCTGAATCTCAATGGTAGGTCCTTATCCTCCCTCTCCTCCTTGTTACAAGAAATTTTTCGGCAAATTCATTGCCCGATGAGATTTTTCCAAATTCCCTAGGGTTTAGGGTGATCTGAATTTTGGTTTCTCTTTGTTCCAGGTTTGCGCGGAAGGCTTCTCGGGTTGTTTTTGGGTGTATTCTGGTGATCGCCGATAAAGGTGAAGTGATTTTCCATGTTTTGGTCCACCAGTTTGTTTACGGGGTAAGGGTTTTCTACCATTGGTTGTTTCATAGCTTCCAAGTAATGTCTTTGGCTGTTCTAAGTGTTTCAGGTATGTTTTTCCTTGTGCATTAGATTTTTGGAATGGTTTTTGTTTTCTGGAGCTTAGGCGGCTTTAGTTAAGAAAGCACCAAGAGCTGGAGTGGACGGATGGATCCACCTTGATGTAGGGTCTCTTTCCTTGCCCTTTTAAATTGAAGTGAATCCTTTAAAGAGTTTAATACTGCATGGATTTAATTATGAAAGTTTAGTTTCAATTAAATGATTCCACGTAAAGAGTGTGAATTACAGGGGAAAGATTAAAATGGTTTCTTGGTCACTAAACTCACAATTTAAAATTAAGACCACTCGATCAGAGGTGCGCTGTCTTTAAGATAAAAGTAGGAAGTAGATTCTTATGCTTCCATGTTTGATCTATGCAATGCTTGGGTGATGATTGTTGATGACATGTTTTCATTTTATTTTTACCAAATGATTAATGTATGATAATCGCACCCAATCAGATGAAATGGTTGAACTGATAAGTAGGTGGATTAGGGTGGTAAGACCACGCCTTAGAATAATGAAATAGGCCAGGCCCAAGATAGTGGCCTGAATATAGTGAATGGGACTTACCTGGGAGGGGTATTCCACATCACCTCTTAATGCTTTTTAAATACCTATATTCCTTTGAAATGACATAGACGGAATGAATAATGAATAGGGGGTTATCCAATACTGTACATCAGCGGGTTGCCTCAGGAACCCTATATAAATGTGATGAATATGTAAATGTCTTGAGATGAATACATAAGAAGGTATGCCTTAAGTATAAATGGGATGAATATGATAAATTATGTGATAATGAGACGTAAGATTGGTTGACTTAAGTATGAACATGAATGTGTTCTCTTATATGTATGTGGTATGTTTCTTTGAATGCTTATGAGGTAATGTCATAAGTAGTGTATTATAAACATGTTAGTGCATGTGGAATGACTACTTGAAATGCATAATAGGTACTGCCATATGAATTCAATTGAAATCGTGATAATAATTATTAATGAATTGCATTATGTTGAAATTGCAATTGAAATGGTTTTGGGTATGGGATGGAGATTTTCCCCTTGACCTCTGTATGATAATTCTTGACTTGTTTGCCCACATGAGTTGAATTCTTTTGAACTGCTTAAAATGTGAACAAAGTCATGGTTGAATCAAGGATCCCACGTGAGATGCCATGGAAAGACTCATACAAGACTTGTTACTGAAATGCCGAGTGAATCAGGGATCCCATGTGAGATGTCATGGATGGACTCGAACGAGACTTGTTACTGAAATGCTGATTGAATCATGGATCCCATGTGAGATTACCTGCACAGACTCAACAGGGCATTATATGTCATGGGCGATACCCAGATCTTATTTATAGGATTCTGGGGACTGGATCAGTTGATGGACTATTCCGCACCTAGAGCGAGGCCAAGTACCTAGGAGGTTCGCTGGAACGGGCTTATAGAGAGATGTCGGGTTCCTAGAGGTTCACTGGAACAGGCTTGTAGGGTGTTGGTGGATTGTCTCCCTGAATGTTGACTGGTTTCTGATTTGAGTATTCCAGGAACGGGTTCAGGGAATGGTTTGAACACCTGAATAAAAATGATAAATGAATGGAATGGGTACTTAAAGTGATGCCAATCCAAAGAACAATTCTTGGGTAGGTCTTGCTAGTTTCCTTGTTTATTGCCGTACTTGTTTACTACCGTACTTGTTTACTGCTTTACCTGTTTACTGTTAATTAAATACACACTGTCTGTAGTAGGTTAGACACCAGTGGTTCCGGCCTATTGAGATTATTATCTCACATCCTACTTGGGCCGCCATTGCACTAGGGTACCCGAGTAGACCTTCTTGCTTGTAGGACCTAGGTTGTATGTCGTGCTGTTTGTACCTGAGGTGTTAGGAGCAGAGGACCAAGCGGGAGCTTGGGATGCTCAGGAGAACACCCGTTGGTCTTTTTTTTCTTTCCTATTTTCATTTTCATTTTATTGAAAGCATGTTGTATTTTTTACTGATTTCCATATCTGTATCATCATCCATGTATTGCGACGACTGGATTTGGATACCTTTTATAAAAATGATCACTAATTATCTTCTGCTACTGTTGTTCATTGTTTATATGTTACGACTTCCACTTTTGAATGTTATTTACTCTGATATATGGTTGTGAAACTCTGATAAGAGGGTTTAGTCTCCCCACTATCACCTCTCCAGACCCTTGCTGCTAGTCAGTAGCCTCTAGCATACGGGGAGACGCGCTTGAGGCCATGTGATCTACCGGTCCGGCCACCGGGTCGATGGTGAGCCGGTCTGGGATGTTAAAAAGTGGTATCAGAGGAGTTTTCCCTTATGATTTGTTTTATTGTTTGGCGTCATTAGATAGGGATAGGAAGGAAATGGAATTTGGTAAGAAGTTGTGCTCAGGATTAACTAACCCGTGTATAGGGAAAAGCCAAATTGCCTCGAATGAAATTGTTGTTTTAATGATTTTGACTATTACAGTTGATTTGATTTCACCATTGGGTGACGCACATGATTTATCCTGATACTGTTGATGAAATTGTGTGTTCTATTTTAGTTGCAACCCGATGAGATGAGGGTATTCCATCTCATGCATCATATATGCACCTTTTAAAGAAATTTCATACCATGCATTATTCCATGCCATATTGGATGCATTAGTTGATGCCTATTGTTGTGAAAGGTGCTATGATAACTATTTTATGATGCATGTTGTTTTAGCATGATTTCTCTATTGTGTGCCATGATTTTGTGATATATCATGTTATGTGTTACTGCTTACGATAGCATGTTGTTTTGTTTAAAATGAAATTGGTTGCTTTAGCTAGATTAAGTGATTGCGATTATGATAGGATCCAATTTTCAGTAATGAGGTGTATGGGTGCCTTATGGCTAGAAAAGGGTAGCCTGTGTAATTGAATCACCATAAAAATGGATTCTCAAGTTTAAATTGTGAAATGAATTAAAATTGGTTGAATGAAGGGAGCCAAATGCCAAATTGTAAAGTGTATGGTCACTTTACAGATTGGTAGGTGGCCACCCTTATGACTGGATGATTGATTTGAGAATGTTAACTTCTGATAGGTGATTGTTTTGTTTAATGGGATCCAATTTTCAACCCATGGAGTGTATGGGTGCTTCACGAGTTGGGAAATGGAAACCCATAATGGATGTAATGGCATGATGTTTTGTGAAATGCTCATACATGTAAAAGCTGTTTTTCTCCGATAAGGAATGTTTTGTCTTTCTTGGACCCTTGTAGGTTTCCTGTTTTGTTTAAAAGGAATTTATTATGATAAATTTCCTGAAAAGAGAGGGGATGTCTGATAAATGTTTAGTGGTTAAAAGGAAGTTTGTTGAAACTTTCCTGTTATGCTTTGAGTTGTTTGTTAATGATCAAGTGCCTGGTGAATTTTGGTTTTAAAAAGGGTCACATGAAGCTTTTAAAGGAATCTTTTAAAGTTATTAAAAGAATAAATGTGGATAGATATAAAGGGTTTGGAAAAAGGAACATGTAGTGGTGTCCTCTGTTTGAACCCCTTGTGAGGGCAGGATGGGTTTCTCTTATGTGGCCTGGGAATGATAGATCGAGCATTTCCACAAAGGAGTTTTTCTTTTGTAATGGATTAAATGTTAGGTTTTTGAGCTGGATGATTTTTGTTGGGCATGACCAAGTTCTTGGGTCGACACTTGTTTTTCGTGAGGGGTTAGCCCGTGGTAGGTAGCGCCCTTAGAGCTTATGTTCTTGGCTTGTTCGGTGAACCTTCTGAAGTTTGGTGATGATCGGGTATCGTTGTCCAGTGTAGGACTTCCAGTTCTAATGACACCCTTGTTCAGATGAGTGGTCATGCTTCTTTTGATCTTTTTAAGGAATTGAGCAACAGGAAATGCTCTATATCAGTTGATTGGACATGCATCGGGTGTGGTCGGTCACCTTGTTGGTTGTTTGACCCTTTCTTTTCGCACAATAATGGATGACTTGACATGTAATTGTCCAAGAGAATGGTCGAATGGGGAAATACGACGTTTGGATAAATCCATTATGTTGTTGTGTACGGTCTTGGGTCATCTTCGTGGAAAAGTGACCTGAGCATTTGAGAATCAAGTTATCCCAATGCTCGGGATAATTTTTGGAAGACTCGGGTGGTTGACACACTAGTATTGTTTCTTTGGATTCCTTATACGTTGACGTGGTTATCATGGCTCGGAGGAGCGACGTACGTTCGTTCAGTTAATTATGAACAAGTCTTCTTATGAGCAGTGTGTCTTTCTCCTTTCGATGACGCCGACACTTCTAAGGTGGGAAGCGTTATGCCAGTTGGGTAAAACGTGTCCTTCCGGGTAGAAGGAGCACGCCAAGAAGTACCAATTTTTAAGTGGCCAAGTGTTTCTAGAATGCTTTGGTGTTTTGGTGGTAAGGCTGATCGATTGGATTCCTTGTGTGGGAAGAGGAATTGTGGTCAGTTGAAATCTTGATGCGTCAGCAGGTGGAGCCGAGTTTCTTCTCCAGAGTCGACCAGGGGTTGTTCAACTGATCTCCATTCTAGTTTGTTTGGGTATCAATAACTGGAATCCGTTTTAATTCTCTTGGTGTACTCTGCTACGCGACGATCTTGTCCCCTATCTTGCTTTCATCCTGGATGCACTAATAGAGCGTCATTTTTATGTCACGCTATAGCTTTAAAGTTTTTGAGCTCTTTGGGTTGTTTTCTTTCAGTGTTGCATGTGGGATGCGTGGTTTCCTTCATGGTTTGATCTTTGAGACGTCACCGAGAGTCGGGTATCAGCTTTTTGGTGAACGTTCTCATGATGAATGTGGGCTGCCTTAGGAGAAGGCATCATTGTTCAGCTTGTAAAGCGTCGACCGCCTAAGCCAGGCATCTTCTTGAATAGTCATATGGAGCGGCTTGACTCTTTTCGACTTGGGTTTATAGGTCAATGGGGAAATCAACCATTTTATCATTTCAAAATCACGTTAGGTGCGTTGTTGGAATGCTTTGAGTGTGTTTTTGAAATATAGTTCAAAAGGTGGCAGAGTTGTGGTTTGAGTCTTGGTCGTTTAACGCGTAAAATCTAAGGTGGGAAGTATTCGTGTTTGGTTGCTTTACGAGATGACGATGTGATCATGTCTCTTGTGGAATGGGCTCGGGTAAGAGATTTCGTGTTGGTTCGGTGGAAAAAATGACTGTTTTCTTGGGTGTTGACGACTTAAGAGTCGTGTGCTTAAGGGGATGATTGTGGAGCGTTGAACGTTTGGAAACATAACGTGATCGTTTGAATGAAACTTCGTGACCCTTGTTGGTTGAGTGAGGTGTGCATTATTCCCGAAGGCTTCTCAGGGATGAGAAGTTCTAAGGTGGGAAGGTTTTAAGGACCCACTTTTTGAACCGGCTTAAAAGGTGAAGGATTTTGAACTTTTCAAATTACTGAACCGGTCGTATTTAAGATCGGGATTCAGAATGAGATTCTGAATGTTTGGATCCCTATTTTTAATGTTTTTGGACATGGGCGAATATCCGCTATGTTTTCCCGAGTGTCTTGAGGGGTTCTGGGAGTGTCGGACCCAAAGACAACTAGTTTTTAAAGAACAGCATAAGGCGCACGGTTGGCACATGGTTTTCCAAATCGTTTGGACCAAACCTTGTGGCTTGAATCAGGGAGATAGGGAAGTCTGCACGTCGTGCGCACGGTTTCCCCAAACCGTGTGTCTAGCCTGTATGGGGTGTCTGGGGTGTCCAGTGGGGCGCCGCATGGTTTGTGCATGGTTTGGAAAACCGTGCGGGTCAAACTGTGTGAGACCCTCATTTTGGGTTTTAAAATGTTTTTAAATTAAATTAAAAACAAAAACCTAAATAAAACACCCTCTCCCCTCTTCCTTACAGAACCCACACGAACCCCTCCCCCCTTGGGCCGCCGGCCTCACGTGCAAGCCCCCTCGGCCGCACCTCCTTCCTCCTTCATTCTTGGCGATTCTTCTTCTGAATCTCAATGGTAGGTCTTTCTCCTCACTCTCCTCCTTGTTCAAAGCCATTTTTCGGCATATTCGTCGCCCGGTGAGATTTGGATGAATGCCCTAGGGTTTAGGGTGATCCGAATTTTGGTTTCTCTTTGTTCCAGGTTCGCGCGAAAGGCTTCTTGGGTTGTGTTTGGGTGTATTCTGGTGATCTCCGTCGAAGGCGAAGCGATTCGCCATGTTTTGGTCCACCGGTTTGCTTTCGGGGTAAGGGTTTTCTACCGTTGGTTGTTTTGCATCTTCCAAGTAATGTTTTTGTTTGTTCTAAGGGTTTATGGAATGTTTTCCCTTGTGCTTTAGGCTTTTGGAATGGTTTTGGTTTGCTGGAACTTTGGAGGCTTTAGATTGAAAGCGCCAAGGGCCAGAGTGGACGGATGGATCCACCTTGATGTAGGGGCCCTCTCTTTTCCCTTTTAAATTGAAGTGAAGCTTTTAAAGAGTTTAATACTGCATTGCTTTAATTATGCAAGTTTAGTTTCAATTAAATGCTTCCGCGCAAAGAGTGTGAATTGAAAGGTCAAGATTAAAATGGTTCCTTGTCAATAAACTCATGATTTAATAATAAAATCCCTCGATCAGAGGTGCCTTGTCTTCAAGATAAAAGTTGTACGTAGATTCATATGCTTTCCTGCTTGATCTCTGTGGTTCTTGGGGGATTATTGTTGATGGAATTTTTTCCTTTGATTTTTACCAAATGATTAAAGAATGATAATTACACCTAATCATATGAAATGGTTGAACTGATAAGTAGGTGGATTAGGGTGGTAAGACCACACCTTAGAATAATGAAATAACCCTGGCCCAGGATAGTGGCATGAATATAGTGAATGGGACTTACCTGGGAGGGGTAGTCCGCAGCACCTCTTAATGCTTTGTAAATCCCTATATTCCTTTGAAATTATATAGAATGAATGAAGAATGAATAGGGGGTTAGCCAATACCGTACATGAGCGGGTTGCCTCAGGCACCCTATATAAATGTGATGAATATGTCAATGTCTTATGATGAATACTTAAGAAGGGATTCCTTAATTATAAATGGGATAAATATGATAAATGATGTGATAATGAGGCTTAATATGGGTTGCCTTAAGTGTGAACGTGAATGTGTTCTCTTATATGTATATGGTATGATTCTTTGAATGCTAATGATGTAATGCCATAAGTAGTGTATTATAAACATGTTTGTGAATGTGGAATGAATACTTGAAATGAATAAGAAGTACTACCTTTGGCATTCAATTGAAGTTGAGATAATAATTATGAATGAATTGCAATATGATGAAATTGCAATTGAAATGGTTTTGGGTATGGGATGGAGATTTTCCCCTTGACCCTTGTTTGATAATTCTTGACTTGTTTTCCCACATGAGTTGAATTATTTTGAACTACTTAAAATGTGAAAAAAGTCATGGGTGAATCATGGATCCCACGTGAGATGCCATGGATGGAATCATACGAGACTTGTTACCGAAATGCCGAGTGAATCATGGATCCCATGTGTGATGCCATGGATGGACTGGAACAATACTGGTTACTGAAATGTTGAGTGAATCATGGATCCCATGTGAGATTCCATGGACAGACTCAAAAGGGCATGATATGTCATGGGCGATACCCGAATCTTATTTATAGGATTCTGGGGACGGGCTCAGTTAACAGACTATACTGCACTTAGAGCAAGGTCAGGTACCTAGGAGGTTTTCCAGAACAGGCTTGTAGAGCGATGCTGGGTTCCTAGAGATTCACCGGAACCGGATTGTAGGGTGTTAGTGGATTTTCTCTCTAAAAGATGCCTGGTTTCTGATTTTAGTATTCCAGGAACGGTTTCAGGGATTGGTTTGAACACCTGATTAAAAATGATAAATGAATGGAATGGGTACTTTAAGCGATGCTAAGCCAAAGAACAATGCTTGGGTCGGTCTTTATAATTTCCTTGTTTACTGTCATACTTGTTTACTGTCGTACTTGTTTACTGCTATTCCTATTTATTGTTAATTAAATACACACTTTCTGGATTGGGTTAGACACCGGTGGTGTCGGCCTACTGATATTATTATCTCACACCCTACTCAAGCCGCCATTGAACTGGGGTAACCGAGTAGACCTTCTTGCTTGCAGGACCTAGGTTGTATGCCGCGTTTCTTGTACCTGAGGAGTTAGGAGCAGAGGACCAAGTGGGAGCATGGGATGCTCAAGAGAATTCCCATTGGGCTTTGCTGTCTTTCCTCTTTTCATTTTCATTGTATTGAAAGCATGTTTTATTGTTTACTACTTTCAATACATGTATCATCATCCCTGTATTGCGATGACTGGATTTGGACACCTTTTATAAAATTGATCACTAATTGTCTTTCGCAGCTATTGTTCATTGTTTATCTGTTACAGAATCTGCTTTTTAATGTTATTTACTCTGAGATACTGTTGTGCAACTCTGATAAGAGGGTATAGTCTCCCCACTATCACCTCCCAAGACCCTCGCTGCTAGTCGGCAGCCTCTGGCGTATGGGGAGACATGCTTGAGGTCATGTGATCTACCGGTCCGGCCACTGGGTCGATGGTGAGCCAGGCCGGGATGTTACACAAAGACATGAATCTTAAAGGAGTCAAATAATATAGTTAGTGAGAGTATAACATTTTCATAAGTCATATTGTTTTGGAAAACACATAATCATTGAAACCATATGACATGGCTTAAGGATCCAGACGTAGTAGAAGCATGGAGGTTTGGAGGGTCCAACATTGATTTTCTCGTAATCAATGACCAATCTAGGATCAATATGATGATAGATTTCAGTATCCATGTATTGAAATAAAATATTTAGACAAAGATAATAATATCGTTGGATCCGAGAAAGAGGATCATGCACATTATGTTTATAATTAATTTACTACTTTCAAAAGAAATTAAATACTTCATTCTTTGGTACTTTCTTCATTGAAAATAATTGATTGTCTACAATGACCCTTCTAGATTGTCTTCGTTTCACTTGAGAGGATTCAAAGTATAATCCCACTAGTGGTGATCCACACGTGCTCTATTAGTCTATGATCAACGCCACTTATTCTCTAGGTGCTAGCGCAACAGAATGAATGTCTTCTATCGATCGTTCTTGATTGCTCATTTTTCAGTCTTAAAGAATTTCTCTCATTCTTAAGTGCGATAGATGATAGGAGTAGAGAGAGAAATGGTTTATCTAAACAATTATAAATTAATTGGGGTATGGAACAATAGATGTACCTGCCTATTAATCGAAAAGGGGTTTTATCTAGAAAATTTAATTATGAAACAACAATTAAATGCAATTATAACTATTTGAGAAAACTCATGCCACATAATAACAATAACAAAACCATTATTTGAGGTGCACCAACTTGTGAAAAATGGAACCATAAATGATATCCTATGACACATAACGATAAACATATTCTTATTATTTCTGTAACTAACTAGATAAACATTATTCATCAACTTATAAATAATTAATTTATCAATGGACATATCCTTGGTCCATTCGAACAAAACTTCCATTTAATAAACACTTGAATAAAATATTTTATTCTCTTAAATAAATATTTTTATTTACAAACTAGTAAATGAATATTAATTAAATGTTCAACAAAATAAATAAATATATTTTATTCACAATCTGGTGAATAAATATTTCTTTAATTTATGTGATCATTTTAACTTGAATAGAATTATTCCCCAGTCTTTAGAATAAAATTTATTCAATTAATTAAATTCAAATATAATTTATTGAGACCACCATAAGCACTTAGTGTGGGAACCTTTAGGATTATTTATCATTGGCATTAGGAGGGCTTACCTAAAGTCCAAGATTACTCTCTAGCAATGGTTCAGGGCACCCAAGATAAAGAATATAAAGTCATAATGACGACATCCACATATGAATGATCACTGTGTCATATAATCTCTTTGCCAAAATATTTCATCAAGAAGGTTTCATGATAGTTTCATCAACCTTGATTCTAGATACATCATTCTTTGACTTCCTGAAAAAAAAAACTCATCATTTCACCATGACCATGGAATTTATGGCGATGGTTCTATTTCAATCAAGGGGTCTAGATATATACATCCATAAATGAAATGGATAAATCCTTTCTTGTCTTATCTATTAATAATATTTCATTCATGACGCACCCAATGTACCCTACTTATCGCCAACATATGGCATGATGGTTTTTGTTAGAAAATCTAAATGTGTGAGCCATGACATGTATTAATGATAATCTTTTAATATAAGGATCATTACACATGCTCGCAAATAGGAATATCTAATAACACCAAAACATCAAAAATTCTTACCAGCGGGTCTTTCCTCATAATATCCCATCTTGGAGATTACTAAGTGCAAACTTCGTGAGAAGAAGTTTCATCTTCTTATGAGTACTCACACTTGACGGTATGTATACTATGTGTCCCATAATAGTATGCAATCCAACCAAAGAATTATATTAAAGAATATTTTCATATCACTTCCAGGTTCCCATTATAAAGGGGAACTAATATGAACTTATTAATGAGACAAATACTCCAAGAAATTATTACATTATAGTCATGAAGAATAATGAAAAATATGTTATAAGATTTTTAATATTTAAATACATTAAAAATTATTATAATCAATTTAAAAATAGTTGGTTCTATAATAACAACTCCAACAAACTCCCACTTGGACAAGAGACAACTTCCTATAAATTTCAGTCTGCTAGACCTCACATGATGATCATGTTTTTGCTGAGTCAAGGATTTATTCAAGGGGTCCTCCAAGTTGTCTTATGTGTAAATACTACTCACTGTAACTTCAAATATATAAGAAAAATACCTCAAGAGATGATTCTTCAGTAGTATGTGCTTCATCCGCTGATCTATCATTGGATCTTTTGTGAGATCCACGAGATTAGTGTTATCACAATAAAGTGTGATGGGATATTTACTATTAGGTACCACATCCAGCTCTTGGAAAAAGATCTACATCCAAACTGCTTCTTTAGCTGCCTCAAAAGCTATGATATTCTTAGCATCTACTTTATAATCTATGACCACACCTTGATTTGAGCTCTTATAACTCACAAAACATCCATTAAAAGTGAATATGTATCCCGTTTAAGACTTCATGTCATATTGAACAGTCTGGAAACTAGCATTTTCATGTCCTTTGATGACTAGTTCCTCATCTAATCCATAAACTAGGAACATATCCTTAGTGCGCCTTAGATAGTTAAGAATAGTCTTGACTGCCATTCAATGGTGGCTACCTAGATGTGATTGATATATTTGTACCACACTCAATGTGAAGGACACATCTAGCCTAGTATATAGAATATCGTACATGATAGGGCCAATCGCTGATGCATATGGAATCCTTTTTATTCTCTTTATTTCATCATGCATCTAAAAACACATTTTATTGAAAATTTGACTACCATGTGATGATGACAATAATCCCCTCTTAGATTGTTCAATACTGAATCTATTTAGTATCTAGTCGATGTATGTAATTTGACTTATGCCCAGCAATCTCTTGGATATACCAGGATGGATCTTGATCCCAAGAATATATGTTCCCTCAACCAAGTCCTTCATAGAGAATCATTTATTCAACCATGCCTTAACAGACTATAAGACTGGTATTTCATTCCCAATAAGTAATATTTTATCAACATATAGTATTAGGAAAATGACTACACACACACTAAACTATTTTTAGACACATGGATCACATTCATTCTTTAAAAAAACAAATTCCATTATGGATTCATCAAAATGAATGTTCCATGACCTGGATGCTTACTTTAATCCATAAATTTATTTTTGCAACATTCATATCTTATTGGCATCCTTTGGAGTCAAAAACCCTCCAGGTTTTGTTATATAGACATCTTCCTGAAGGTTACCGTCAAGGAACGATTCATTCACATCCATTTTCCAAATTTCAATGTTATGGTAAGAGACAAAGGCTAATAGAATTTGGATGGATTTCTTCATTGAAACTGGTGAAAAGTTTTGGTCGTAGTCAATTCCTTAACACTGTTTAAACCCTTTTGTAACCACTCATTCCTTATAGGTACTGATTTTTCCTTCTATGTCCATATTCTTCTTGAATAACCATTTGAAACCAACAGGCTTTACATCTAATGGAGGATATACCAAAATATAGACTTGGTTTTGGTGCATGGAATCCATTTCATAATTCATGCCTTCTTTCCACTTGACAATTTCTATTCCACTTACAGCTACCTTGTAGGTTAGATAATAATTATTATCAACTAAAAATGATTCACCATACTCGGTAACTAGAAAACAACATCATTCAGGATCTCTAACCTCTCTTGTATTCCTACGCAGTATTTGGGTCTCTGGAACAGATATTTCCAATATGGGGATTTGTGGAATCTTCTCCTATTCTAACTCTTATGTACCTTAAGCCTCAACTTCATCTAATTCCATCTCTCTCCCACTATCACTTTTAAAGATGTGCTCTCTCTCATAGAATATAACATTTCTTACCACTATTACCTTTTTTTAAAGGGTGGTATAGATAATAACCTCTTATTTCCTTAGGGTATCTTGTAAAGGTTCACTTTTCGCCTTAGGGTGCGAGTTTTTTATTGGAAGATTCCTTAACAAACACTTCGATTCGTTACACATTTAAATTCAATAACATGGATTTTCTTCCACTCGATAGCTTGTATGAAATATCATTTATTGATTTAGTTGGTAATTGGTTTATTATGTGTTCTGTTGTTTGTAACGCATATCCCCAAAATGAACTAGAAGACTTGTATAACTCATCATTTATCTCATCATATATAATAAGGTGTGGTTCCTACTTTTTCTTACACCATTCCATTGGGTCGTGTAAGTCTGAGGGAGTTATTATAGGATCCAAAACTCTCGTAAGTAATCAATGAAGTCTTGATTATGATATTCTCCACCTCAGTCTAAGTGGAGTTTCTTAAACCAAGATAGATCTAAACTTCATTCTTTTATTCCTTGAACTTATCAAAAGAATCCTACTTATATCTCATTAATTATATATTTCCATATCTACTAAAATTATCAATAAAAGTTATGAAGTATTAATACTCACCCCTTTTTTTAAATAGAAATGGTCCACACACAATGGTATAAACCAATTCAAGTGTCTATTTGGCTCATTCATACTTCCCACTAAATGGGGATTTGGCAATTTTTCCTTGTAAGCATGTGTGACACACACCAAGTGGTTTTAGTTTGAAAGAATCCAAATATCCATCTTGATATAACTTTGTCAAGAATTTCTCATTTACATGAACTAGATGGTGTTGCCAATGTTCGGTGTGGTATGAGTCATGTGAAGTAGTTTTTTTTATCAATTTCCATTACTTGGTTTGTGTAATCCAATACATAAATAACTTTATATAAATGTGCCTTAACAAAAAAATTCTATCTTTATAAAAGAATAAACATTCATTTCCGAACTTAAAAATAAATCCATCTTTATCTAGTTTGGATACAGAAATAATTTGTTTGGTTATAAAAGTCACATAATAACAAACTTTTAATACCACAGCTGTCCCAGTAAGTAACATGAGGTGGTAGTCCCCGAAAGCTACAAAAGAAATTCAAGTTCTATTGGCTTCTCATAGATCTACCTCCCCTTAGTCAATTTTTTTAATCTACATGGTTACTATATTTGAATAAATATGTGGGCACCACAATCTGTATCCAATAACCAATTTTTAGAAACAAATAAATTAAACTTGATAAGAAATGCACTTGAAACTTCCCCTTGCTTCTTTTGGTGGGTGCAGTTTGTCTTTAGGTGTCCCTTCTTTCCATATGAAAAAAAATCTTCATGTTCCTTTCTATCCCCCTTACTCTTTATTTTCTTGGAAGGACGTGAAGAAGCTTTGGGATTTAATCTCTTCACCTTACCTTTCCTATTATTCACCATAAGGATAGAAATATTTTCATGCTGCATGTTATTTTACACTTGGTGAAGGAGGATAAGAATATATGGTAGAGACTTATCAATGTTTTTCATATTGAAATTCCAAACAGAACTAGAGAATATTTGGGGGAGTGATGCGAGAATGAGATCGGTACTCAGTTCTTAGGGGAGTTTAAACCCCTGAACCTCCAAACGCTCAATGTATCCAATTATCTAGACTATGTGAGGCCCAGCTATGACGCCATATCCAAACATACTCAGAAAGACTGCCTTGGAGATCTCAAATTGTTCTTGTCTTTCTCTCTCCTAGTGAAGACCGTGAAGGTGATCAAGAAAGCTATATGAATCCATGTATTTATGGGACTTCATGAGTTCACTAGAAATTGATGATAAAATCAAACATTGAATGGAAACCACTTCATTCATATGTTTTTGGTAGACCAGGAACTCTTCATCACCCACCTCTTGGGCAGGCAGATCAGGTAACGAGGAATTGAGAAAATAAGATTTCTGTTAATAGAGTAGAATGATATGATGGAGTCTAAACCATTCCTAAAATTTACTGCTGGTGAGAATTTTTTCATTGCCTAGTATTTATCATTGGGATATTATGGCTGAAAAGTTTTTATTTTTATACTACAACTAAAAGAGAATATAATTAGTACATTCTTGATTACATTTTTTGATAAATAATAAAATAATTTTATTAAGTCTCCCATTATTTTATCAAGTCCCATTATCCCTCACAATTGAATTTAAAATGTATGGTTTTTAAGACATTCTATTGGAAAGGATCCATATTCGCCTTCACATAACCCCAAAAAGGGTTGGAATAGCTATTTGAGGGTATTAAGGTTGGAAGTGTTTTCCAACTCTATGATTTCATCTCCTTGTTCAATTGGGTGGACTCCCCAATCCTAAAATAACTACTTGTATTTCCTTAATACTTGACTCCAATATTACATCATGTCTAGAAAGGGATACTACTCTTGATGAAATATGATTAAGTCAATCCAGAACTTTCATAAGGTCCTCATGTATAAAAGTAAGTGTCCCAACAAGGGTTTGTCAGACAATTAGATTTATCAAGTGTTCCCTTAATCCAATAACATAAGGTTTAGTGTGATTTAATATTTTATTGAGGTATTTTTATCTCTTATGCATAAATTTATTATTATCTTTATCACATACTCATTAATATTAAGTGGAAGTTACTTAAGTTACTAACCATGTCTTAATAATATTTATGCATAAACCTAGTTTATTATAGTTCCATCTTGCATTCTTGTTAATTATTTAATTATGCAGTCATAACAACACATACATAATGAATAAATCATGAAACTGATAGAAATAAAATAAAGGGGATGATCATGAGCCCTTATAATGGTTAGTTTATCTAGTAGTTGATAAAATAACTGTTGACCTAGGGGAGAAACACCTTGAACCATTTATGGTTCATGTCTACAATTTTCCACCTGTCCACCTTTGTATTTTCTGGGATTTGTTTCATCTCGGCTCCTCCATAAACCTCCTCCAGTAGCTTGGTATCTCCATCTATTACATATGCTTTTTAACTCACACTTAGGTAAGGGGTAAGAAAGGGGGTTTACATATAAGAAAACATGGGCACATAGGCCCAAAATATTAATGAGGAGAGATGGCACGTAGAACAACAATTTAATTTAAAATAAATTTAAAGGAAAACAATCAAATAGAAAGGTCTAGTCTAGCTCATGATCATCCATAGACATGAAATGAATTAAACATTTAATAAAATGAGTATTCAAGTATTTAATAATTCTAATTACGATAAATCTTGCTTGAATCAATTAATTATTATCTTTAAATAATCAATCCTTTTATCTTAATCCTTTTCTAAATTTCTCTGAGATTCTCATCTAAAACCTTGGAGGTAACATAATGAAAACCTATTCAAATCGGCATGATATGTAATTCCAAACATTATAAAAACGTTAAAGTTTTAATTTTGTGTAATTTGGTAAGGTACAAGAAGTTTAGCTCCAACTACATAGCGTGTACTATCATCGTTTTATCCAATGTACATGCCTAGGGACTCGATGTGTGAGGCTTAAGTTGGAAATATTGGAGTAAATGGCATGTCTAGTGGGCTACATGTTGTGTTGTTTCTATGTTACATGGTTACCGGTCAGCTTAGCCGTGTGTGGGATACACAGTTTGTCCCTTGACTAT
This sequence comes from Viscum album, assembly GCA_963277665.1. NCBI lineage: Eukaryota > Viridiplantae > Streptophyta > Magnoliopsida > Santalales > Viscaceae > Viscum > Viscum album. The sequence continues at coordinate 437,720,274 of OY728129.1, forward strand.
AACGAACTACACGACATGTCTAGTGGGCCACATGATGTGTAATTCAGCCAACCATATATCAATTTGTCATGGTCAACACGTGGTGTAATAATTAACTACACTGAATTTCATTAAGGCACATGACTTGAATAATTTAGGAATTACTCCTGATTCATTGAACATAACTACATGGTGTTTAATCCGAATTACACGGCGTGTATGGAAGATTACATGGTGCGTAACTCTTAATACATGGCATGTACTATCATGCTACTTGGAAAGAATCATTGGTGCCTCATGATGATATCGTTGATTTAATTTTAGTCAAAAATTTATTTGTTTCTGTTAGATATATGAGAAACAAAAAATGGAAGAACTGATCTCAAAATATAGATTAAAATAAAGATTAAACACGAATTGAAAAACTAAATTATTAGAGCATAAATAATCAACAAATTATTTAAATAATTATAAAGGATGATTAGTTCACTCTGATACAAATTGAAGGATCCAGATAAACTGAAAGCATCATAGTTGGGAGGGACAATCACTGATTTTTTTGTAATCGATGAAAAATATGGATAAATATGAGGATTAACGCTAGTATTCACATATTTAAATTAATGATTTAGACTAAGAGAAGTATATAACCAGATCTTAGAAGGAGGATCTTTCACATCATGTTTATAATTAATTTAATAATTTCTGAAGAAATTCAATACAGGGGTCTTCAGTACATTATTCATTGATGATCATTGATCATTCGGAATGACCCTTCCAGAATGTATTTGTTGTACTTATGATGATCCAAAGTAGAATCCCTTTAGTAAAGATCCACACATACTGCAATGGTCTCTGATCAACACCACTATTTCTCTGGGTGTTAGTGTAGAGGAATGAATGTCTTGTGTCGATCATTCTTGATTGATCATTCTTCATTCTTGAAGAAATTATCTCATTCTTGAGAGGGAGAGATGAAATGAGTTGAGAGAGAAATTTTTTTTCTCAACAATTCTCAATTCATTGGGGTTTGGCACAATAGACATACCTACTTATTAATTAACATGGGGTTTTAGTTACAGTTTTTAATTATGAAACAACAAATAAATGCAATTATAACTATTAGAGAAAAATCATGCCATAAAATAACAATAACAACACCATTATTTGTGTTGCGTCAACTTCCGTAAAATGGAACCATAAATGAAATCCCATGCCACATAATGATAGAAATAATATAATTATTTCTTGCACCAACTTGATAAACATTATTTACTTACATGTAAATAATTAATTTATCAAAAAACAGAGCCTTGGTCCATTCAAACTCAACTTCCATTTATTGGACACCCGAATAAAATATTTTATTCTCTTAAATAAATATTTTTATTTAGAAACTAGCTAACAAATATTTATTAAATTTTCAAAAAAATAAAAAAATGTATTTTATTCACAATCTGCAATATTAAAAAAAATTATTTATGCGATAATTTTAACAGGAATAAAATTATCCCCCTGTCTTTAGAATAAAATTTATTCCCTTAATTAAATTCAAATATAATTTAATCGAGACCACCATAAACACTAAGTGTGTGACCCTCTATGATTCTTTCTCATTGGAATTAGGTGGTATTGCCTAATATCTAAGATTACTGTATAGTAATGGGTCAAGAAATCCAAGGGAAAGATCATAAAGTTGAAATGATGACATCTGCATATGAATGATCACTGTGTAATATAATTCATTTTTCACAATATCTCATCAAGATTGTTTCTTGATAATTTCATCATCCTATATGCCTGATACATCATTCTTTGACTTCCTGAAATCAACTCATCATTACACCATGGACATCAAATTTAGGGAGACAGTTCTATTTCAATCAAAAGGAAGAGATATCAACTTCCATAGATGAAAAGGACAAATCTTTTCTCGGCTTATCCATTAATAACACGTCATTCATGAAGCACCTAACATACCCTACTTCTCCCCAACATATTGCATGATGATTTTTGTTAGTAAATCTAAGTGCATGAGTTAGGACATGTATTAATGAAAATCATAAAGTCTAAGGACCATTACACATGCACACATATAGGAATATCATATGACACAAAAACGTGTGGAATTCTTTCTGGTGGGTCTGTTCTCATAATCTCTAATCTTGGAGATTACCAAGTGTGAACTTCATGAGAATAATTGTCACATTCTTTACGAGTAATCACACATAACAATATGTATACTATGTGTCCCATCATAGTATGACATCTAACCATAGAACTGTATTTAAGTATATTGTCATAGAAATTCTAGGTTCTCATCATAGTGGGGAACTGGAATGACCTTATTAATGCGATAAATACTCTATGAAATTATTACATTATTGAAATTTATCACAATAAACAATATGCAACAATATGTTTAATATTTAAATACATTAAATATTCATGTAATAAATGTACAAATAGTTTATTCTAGGACACCAACTCTAACAAAGGCTTCCCACCAATAAATTCATAATGTGTTAGGCTTGTTCTAACCACCAGTGTACCTACTTTGGTTTTAGGATAACCTCCCATTTACCATCTTTTTTGGAATGGGATAACCTCTCATGTACCATCTAAGATCAGAGAACATTAATCACTACCCAACACATTCAAAGGAGATATAGTCCCACCCATCACATAATGAAAATCATACATATATCTTCTACAAGATCATAAAACATTCATCATATCATTACCCATGAAAAGAAATGGATTTGATAATCATTTCATGACAGTAGAACCTATAAAAAAGGAATATAATTCATAAAAATATCATCATTATAAAAAAAGGCATTCAAAAAATTAATAACAATGGTATCCTTGGACAATATCCCAAGTAAAGTATAAGTTACATAAAAGGATTTAATATTACATGGAAAATGATTTATAAAGAACAATTGAAATATTTATTAAGGAAAACAACCTCTCTACTTTGAAAAAAAATTATTTTTAAAACATAGAACATTTTCAAAATCATTTTCATTGAAAATAACCTTGAAAACCTATAAAGGAACATTTAAATATAATTTAGAACATTTCATCAAGAAAATAACCTTTCCACTTTGAAAAACACTTTTAAATACATAAAACATTTTCAAAAAAAATTCTTTTAAAATAACCTTTGAAACCATATAAAGTAAGCTTCACAAAAAATAATGGCCTTGAAGGTGGTAAATTTTATTAATTTCGTACACATTAAAACAATGATTCCTTTCACATTTTTGGTAAAATAAAAATGTACCCTATTTAGAAAACATAATAAATAAAACTTTTAAAATACTTTTTATAAATTCAAACAAGGGTAGTAATTTATTTAATTAATCATTTGGATAAAATTAATAAAAAATTGAAAACATTTTTAGAAAACATAGATATGGAAGGAAAAGGGTTTTTGACCAAAGATTGAAATGAATTTGGTTTTAATTAAAAACATTATTTTGGAATATTGAGTACATAAACATAGGGAAATGGAGTGATTTTTTTATAAATAAATAACCATATGATAAGAAGATTCATGAGGATCAAAAGTAATAGATCATAATATTTCATAAACAATTTCTATAAACAATGAGATCGCAATATAAAACTTTTACCATTTTAGTATCATTTTAATAGTAGGACCCATCAAAGAATAATAACTAATGGAAGTTTTAATATCATGAAAATAATAATACCCATGATATAAAATGTAAAATGGGTAGTATATACACCTCATAGAATAAGATACATTCATAATATAACTTATGTCCCAATGAAGGAAGTTAGTGACAAAAAACTCTTACCTTTTGTCTCAACTTCCTTAATATGTATTTGAATCTCTTGTATAATAAATGTAATCTTATTTTAATATATTAAAAACCGATAATTATATATATAATGGAATATATTATTTTCTTATGTCCATTTATTAACCTTTTGTTAACCATGATATAAATATCATATATGTTCATTATATTTTTATTCATTGTAATCCATAAAATTTGGAGATAGAAAATGAAATACATCTTTCATGGAGACGGTGGGCCGCACATGCAAATGAAAAATATTTCCAATTTCAAGATGAATAGGATGACAAGAATCTATGTAAATAATTCAAAATTAAAATTTATTATTATTTTATATATATATATATATCATATATTTATAAAATTTATCCTTGTTATCTTCTATGAAAATAATTAGTAGAAAATGAATCACATCGCTTCACGAGGCAGTAGTTCATCATACACACAAACGATATTATTATATCCCTCGTAGAATGGATGGTAAAAAGGTATATATTGTATACAAATTAAAAGATCTTTATTTCCATCTAGGTAAAACCAAAATGAAAAACACAACACATCCGTTCGTGAGGCGGTAATCTATTGTAAACACATGTGGCTTTATTGGTTTCCAATGGGTTGGGAGGTAAGAAGTTATTTGTGTTATTATAATTAAAGAGGTATAAAAAATTAATAAATATCATATATAATAATTAAATACATAATTACATCCATTATTGAGATGTGGTGATGGAAAATGAATAACATCGACTCACAAGATGGTATTCCTTCCTACACATGATCGATGGTTTTGTTTCCCAATTGGTGGAATTAGAGATGGATATAGGTTATTACATTAACATAATAAAATAAAATTATATTGGAGAAATTATTTTTCTTATATTATCATAATTTATTGTCATTATAAGTATTTATAATAACAATAAAAAATCATTGTTAAAAACATTACCTCTTCTTTGGGCACCCTCTTTAGGTTTAACCAAAATCCCTACTATATTATATTTCCAATCTCAAAAAGGCCTATAGTATGTGGGGACGGAAATAAGGAATAATTGTTTCAATTATTTTCCAAATCATATATTTTTCTAAGTATAAAGATATGAGGAGTGTAGGAGTCATTTTTATAAGTGCGGGAAAGGACAAACTTGGTATATTTGAAAAGAATAATGTTTACCCATTTTTTTAACTTTAAAAAAGGAACCAAAATGGGCCATTCATGAACTTTGTAGGTTATAAAAACTAAATATAGACATAAAATTTGTTTTTGAAATTTTTTTAGCTCATTTTACCCCATATTGTTTTAGTTTAACCCTAGGTAAACTAGTTTATACATTAACCGCGGTAATTAATTTTTACTATTTTTACAATTCATTATGGTAAAAATTTAATTTGGAATTCTTATAAAATATTAATTATGATGATTCCAAATATTGAATCCATTTTTTCAAATTCCATTCTCATACATGGATAATTTAAATTTAAAATTAAACCATCAATCACAATAAAAAGTAATTTTCAATGAAAAAATGTTCATAATTTTAAAAAGTTTGTATATTGAAATTCAATATTAAATTGATTCCAAAAACATTAATTATATAAATATTTATATAATTAAATTAATTATAGTTTTAAAAAAATTAAAATTAAATTTATCTTGTAAATTTTTTGAATGAAAAAGGAAGTGTTTTAAATAAAAACCAATATTTTTCACTATTAACTGAAAAATTCTCTTTTCAAAAAATTATTAAAAATTTACTATAAGATAATTTTTAAATTATTGTTTCAAATAAAAAGTTATTTTTTTGAAATAAATTTTATAAAAATTTCAATAACTAATTTTAAAATAAGTATGAAAAATGAAAAAAAAACTGCCTTTTAGGAAAATATAGTTTTTAATCATAAAAATCAGTTTATTCTTATATCATACCTATAAAAAACATAATATAAATGTTAAAAATTATTTGAATTTATCTTATATACATTTCATTAAAATTATTAACTGAAAGTGATTTACTAAATTTATTGAGAGAAAACAAATTTGTACGCATAAAAATAGTTTTTCATAAAAAGATTTCCTTTATTTTAAAATGGTTTTAATTTCAATTTATAAATTATTGGTAAATAAAGAATTAATTTTTTATACATATCTAAACCTTATATTTTCAAAATTTAGTTAATCATATTAATACCTACCATTCCTATGGTTAGGTAATAACTATCATATTAAATAATAATATTTTGGGCATATGTTTCATTTTGTTAAAACTCAGTGTTGTCTATAGTGTAAGAAATTATTGAAATTAAATTTATTTGAGAAAAATATTTCATAAAATATCATTGTTTTACATATTTTATTCCAATCATTTAAGTGGATGGATTGAAGAATTTATGTATTGGAATTTAATAATTATTTCTTATAATTTTTTTATCAATTATATTCTATTTATAAGAATTATGAAACATCAATGCATTGTTCTGTAGTAGTATTTCTTTAAGGATTTTCAGGAATATTTTGAATATTACTGACAACCTAGAAAATTGATTTATTGGTAAGGAAATATTTTATGGAAAACACATTGTTAAGGGATAGATAACCATTAGAATGTTCCTGTTGTTGAGATAGTAATGTTTATTGGGGATAAATATATGATGTATATTGATAAAATAAATTGGATCATATTCTTGTACTTAGAATTGATAAGTGATTTGATGAAAAAGTGGATTTTTTTATCTTTGATGATGTTTAATACATTTTTTGATTTATGGAATATATTCAATTATCTATGATTTTATTTAGGGAATAATTTTAGTGTTATGTTTTTATTAAGTTATTATGGTGTTCTAGGTTATTTTGGGAAGGTATTTACCTGTTTTAAGAAAATATATGATCAAGGTATTCATGTGTCTGGTGTGGGTAATTATGAGATTTTGTATGTTTTTTGGGGATTAAATTTAAGTTTATTTTGTAAATTTTATAACCATATTTCTCAAATTAATTTTTATAATTTGGTGAAACATATTTTAGAGAATTTGAAAGTTGAACTAGATATGTAATTGTTTAAGTTGAACTTTGTGTGTTATTATTATAGTTTTAGAAAATAATCTATTATTTAGTCATATGAATATTTATCCATTTCGGGTAACTTATGCTAATAATTTTGGTATTTGTATTGTCCAGTGATATGAGGAATTGCTTTTAATTCTTTTATAGATGTTATTATTCAATAAAAGTTAATTTTAGTGCTTTGGGAATGAAAAAATCATTTTGAATATTCATTTCTAGGAGTAATACATGAAGTGGAAATTGATTGAAGAAAAAAAAGGATGAAATTGGGATTATGAAATGGAAAGAAATTAATTCATTATATTTTAACATGTTCTCTATATTGATAGAAAAATAATCCCATAAATTTAGTAAAAGGATCTTGAAGTAAAAAAATTTATTCTTTCACCTTCATTTTTGATGAATTTATTGTCTTTTAACCCCTCACTGAGTTATGGTCTTCTGGTTATTAACATTCTTATGACATGTTCTATATCACTATCTATTAGTCATTAGATGTTATTTTTATTCTATATGTCTATATTTAAAATTCCCAAACAAATCTCCGTATATGGGAACTCAATCATGCATTATTTGTGGTAACCTTTGTGTTTATCACTTCCCTTTTTCAAAGTATGTTTTATTACCCCTTTGTATTATTTGGGTTTCCAACATAGGTATTTTCAAATATAGAACCATTGATGACTAATATTAAATTTGTAGGATGAAGTTTATTTAAGTGGGAATAATTTAACCACCCAAAAATTTATTTTAAAAGAATAATATTCTTTATAGCTTGCGTAACATAAAACACACAACTTTAAGAGAATTGAGATATTTTATAAAAATTTTGTTACATACTTGTGACTATTATAACCTAGTTGATTAATTAATGGTTATGAATATGAGTAAAATAATTCTGAAATATAAGTATAATGGTCATACTCAATACAAATATATTAATTTAATATTGGAAAATAAGCACTCAATTTTTTTAGTAAAGACATTTTATGCTTCAAAAATACTTTTTATTCAAAAAACGTTTTTATTACTTTATATGAAAAAATTATATAATTATTTTTTAAAACCATTAGAAATTATATTTCATAAAAATAATATAATTTTTGAAATTATCATTCCAAAATTATCATATTTTGGAATTTTGTAAATTAGCTAAAAAGATTGATTTTTTAATCAATAGTGAACAAATACCGATTTTTTAGAAAAAAGCCTATTCTATTCAAGTATTTAAAAATAATCTTTATTTTAATTGATTTTAAAATATAATAATTTCATTATAATTAAAAATAATTCTCTTTATTTCATTTTAATTTATGTTATGATTAATTTTCATATAAAAACTATTTTATACTTAAAAATAAATTTTTATAGAAAACCATTTTTCATCATGTTTTATGGGTTTATTTTAAATGAAATATTAGAATATAATAGATATTTAATATTATAAAATGAATTCAATATTTGGAATCATAGTTTCTAAATTTTTTAAATCAACCAAATTTATTTTTTGTTCATCATAAATAGTAACTCTGGTAAATATTTGTCACCACAGTAAGCGTACAATGGGTAGAACATGGTTAAATTTTTTAGATAAGGATTTGAAATCATCCATACACTAGACTATATTTAATTGGTAGAGTTTAATTAAACCAAACTCTTAAAATATTCTAAAATATGGTCTTTTGGTTTTATTACTCTTTGATAAAGGCCTTTTTTATATTTTAAGTAAAGGAAAATTCAAAAAATGGCACTTTCTTGATTTCAATTTCTATTATATGTTCTCATAAGGTTAAGGAATTCTTTGAATGAATATAAAATTTTATTTTGAAAATAATTTATTTATTTTTTTATATTAATTTATTTTTTATTTTTATTTATGTTATTATTACCATAAATTATTACACAATGCTGACACAATGCATGTGAAAGTAAAAGAAAATTTTGAGTATATGATTTAAAATACATAATAAAGTAACTATTTTTAGATTAATAGAGAGTTAACATGAATTATATCGTTAATTATAAGGTATAATTGATGTTTAAAGAATTTATATTCGATTTCAATACTTTTCTTGAGGTCTTTAAAATATAAATATGTGAATAGTTCATAAAATGTCTTTTATGGGTTTTTATGGGAAATAATTTGTTTCTAATAATTTAAAATTCATAAAAACTAAATTAATGCTTAAAATGGGAATTTTATATGGTATAAATTTTCTTCCCTTGACCCATTTTAATCCAATTTTTACCTTATAAGTAAATATATTTCCCTTTACTATTGAAAATTTTGTCACTGGAGTCATGGTCAAAATTGGGTATTGAAGTGGTTGAACCAAAAGATAAGGATTAAAATGAAATACAAACCTATAAAAAATTTATTAGTTAAATTTATTTCAACCATAACCTATATTATATTTTTCATTTAGCCACATTTCTCTAATTTCACTTGAAAAAAATTATTATATTTAAATATTCTAAATAAATTCCATTTGTATACATTCTGTTACTATAAAAGGATACCACCTATCCCCTTTTATTCATACCACCATATGCCATATATTGTTACAAAACCCTAAAAACTATATTTAATATCTTCATAAAAATTATGGAGTTTTTTTATACTTATAAAACTGTCCCTAGGGTTATTATAGTGATATCAAAAGGAGATTATTCAAAGAGTGGATAATTGTCTTAATCGAGCATTTAAATTTTACTTACTATTTTATATCATTTAATGAAATCCTTGTCATTACAATATAAAAAATACGTATATACCATACACTAATATGTTATTATGTTAATTTCATAACATTATTCATATCTTTTTTCCTTCAAATGGGAAATTTAATGTATCACTCATGTAAAACCCCATGATTTCTTAGTATGTTATCTCTTCAAAGTAATTCAATAACAAGAACTACATGCAACACTAAATTCGAGCGTACCACGACTTACCAAACTAGTCGTTCAAGAAAAATTATGGATAGTATTAAGTGGATTTTGAATTTTATATACTCCATATAATTTTAACATTCATATTATGTGTTTCTTAGAAATAATATAAGAACAAATTCAAATTTTCAGATAAAGTATTTTTAGAAAATGCAATTTTACCACCTTTTAATGGAGAACCCTTTTTAAATCCCATATTTGACGCATTTATATATTAAATTTGAAAAAATAAACTTCTTATTTAGAATTGGGACCTAAAAATTTAGTTTTTGATAAATATTTGATATTTTTCTGATAACTTTCATATTTTTGTGAATACTGAAAAATACTAAATTTTAATTAAATACAAATTTTTTAATCAAAATAATTTATATTGTTAAATTATGCATTTGAATGGTTTTCATGTATAATTAGATTATATTTTTATCATTCAATACAATTTAAGTCATTATAATTAATTTCACTTTGAAATTTGACATAAACAAGTGTCAATCTTTTGACAGATATTGTTTATTAAAACTCATTATTTGTTTTGACAACAGAAATTAATTTTAAATTAATTAATTAAAATTATTTATTTTTAATTTGGTAAAATATACATTATTTTTTAATTCTGAATATCAAATACACCTTAGGCTGAATTTTTGGTATTTTTCTGAAAAACTTCAATTTTTGGTGAATAATGAAACCACTTAGTAGTAGTTAAAAAACTAACCTTTTCATTTAAATGAAATTTTACCACTTATGTAAATTTCATTTCAAAAATACGACATACATGGTTGTTATTATTAAGAAAAATGTGGTTCAATAAGATAAAAATAATTTTTGGTGAATAGTAACTGTAGACTTTTATTTACAGCGGTTAAAGGTAAATAGGAAAATTCAAGGAAAAAAGAATATCATTATAATACAAAATTACCCTAAAACTTATCCTAACCTTATTTTATGAGTCATGTATGACCATGGAAATATTTGGGTCTATTTTGGGATCTCATAGAGCCACTTAAGATTGATAATAACACTTTATTTTTATTAACTTAATGTAAAGACAAAAATGACATAAACAGATATCTTTTAGTAAATCAATTTTTTACATGGGGTTATAAAAGTTATATTTTCAACTATAGATATTATTTAGAAACCTAAAACGTTTTCCTACTTCATGGTAGTTTTTTTATAATTTTTAGACAACAAGTAAATTAAATTATTTATGACACAAAAATGAGGCAGTATTTACCTCATTAAAAAATGATTTAAATAAATATGATTATAAATATTAAAATAACAACCAAAACCTGTCCAATTCATATTGGATGATTTTATTTATACCATGAGTCATATTATCTTCGACCTTAATGGGTTTTTGACCTTTAGAAACTGAAAACCATTATATAATAAAATAATATTTTCACACTTTCCTAAAGAACCCCTCATCCCCCTTAGAAAAAGCCCTCACTTCTAACCCATTATACACACTTCTCAAGCACCTTGGCTTCTCCAACCCCTACCCAAATAAGCTTTCAATATCCCTATCTTCCTCCTATAATACTTACCTTAGATAGAAGGCACTTCAAGAAGTTCTTTCGGTTCAAATCAAAGGGAGTTACCCAAATTAAAGGTAACAGTTTCTCTTAAATTATTTTATTTTATTTTACTTCTACAACCACTAAAATATTTTCATTCCTTTAATTTATAACAAAAAAACTATACTCAATATTCAAGGATATTTTTATCATAAGTATTCTAACTACACTTACACACATCTCCATCTAATATGTAAAGAAAATAATGTTTATGTGGATGGAAAACTAACGCCTAACGAAACGATGATTATTCAATTATCTTCTACCACCTCTTATAGTGGCCAATATGATGACACTGTATTTATATATGATATATATTATTTTTATGTTTTCTTTATGCTTTGGTATTTAAAATTTATATCATACCTGTATGATTTCCATTATAAGTAAACGTGAAAATTTCCTTTGAGGAAGTGCAGACTACCGCCCCCTCAAAGTGATATGACTCATTCTTACCATATGTGGGACATATAAAGGAAGGATTTATTGAAATTATATATGATATTATACTGTATTTATAGTATAACTATGTATCATTAAGTTTTAATTTAATTAAAATACAAAATATAAATGAAAGTAGCGTTCATGCGTACGTACGGCTTACCGTCTCCATGAACGGTGCATTTCATTTCTTATCTCCAAAAGTTATGTACTGTTATAAATACATATATATACTGGATATATATTATATGTATGATATATAAATCATGAATATAATTCTGGAGATAATTGAATCTTGACCACATGGACAACTTGTAATTATAAGGTGTTCATTTTTTACTGAAGTACCAAATATCAATAAAACGACCATTATTAACTTAAATGATTACATATTGTTTATAACATGGTAATAAGTGATATAAAAGAAATAATAAACTTGAAAAATGGTTCTTAATTGAGAATAAATTAACTTATGTTTATTATTCTCTAATAACAAGTAACAAACAAGTCAAATCGGACATGAGGTAAGGGGTTTCTTATCTCACTTTTAATTCTGTGAGATCTCCATTGTTCACCACTTATTGCATGTGGTGTATTGTGTACTTCCATTTGATATATATATTATCATTATTCTCTTTATATTCATGGTATTCTATTAATGATTTTGTCATTATTAACTTTTGTTCATACGACTCAATTGATTACAACGTGGTAAGGGTTAATTTCACAATCTCTTTATTATCCGAGATTGTTTATATGTAATTATCTAATGGGACCTCTTTATCATACACATCCATGTTTTCTTAAATATGTATTTCAAGATATTTTTACTATTTAATAGAAAATGGGTTAAATTAATTTATAGCCTTATTTGACCTTATACGTTTTTGAGAGGAATATTTCTGTCATTTTCCAAATAATGAAATTTATTGCTTTTTCGACAAAATTAAGGTAAGAATGTTTTTTTAACTTATACGGCATGTGATGCTATTTTTTGCCATTATAACATAGTCGAAGCTTCCCTTACAATCTTATAAGAATATTTTCAAACTAATTTTTTTATTTATAATTATGTGACTCTTAACCGATTTCAAATTAGAAAGAGATATTTCTCTCAAATAATTTTGATTTCACCTATGTCAAAATCCTTTGATAAATTTTACACTTGATTGAAGTAGATTTATTATGATACAAATATTCTATATTGTATTTATGGTTTTGTTATATGTTTGAATGTGGATGAGTTATTTTTATGCCATTCACGGTTTATAGTTAATGTATTGCCATTTAGTATGCCATTTTTAATACGAATGTTTATGTTATATTTCAACCTCTTCTTAAGATGGATGTGTTGGACTAGTATGTTCTGGGTGGGGGATCGGTAAAAGTAAGCCCTTCGGGATGGTGTCCTATTATAGAAGACCCTCCAGGTTGGATGCTGGTTACAGAGGCTCTCCCGGTTGGAGTCCGGTTACAGAGGCTCTCTGGGTTGGAGTTTGGTTACAAAGGTTCTCTGGGTTGACGTCCGGTTACAGAGGCTCTCCGGATTGGGGTCCGGTTACGGTTAGCCCCTAGGTCCTAGCACAAGGCCTTGACACAGAAATTAAAGTCTGGAATTATTCATTCCATCCTTATGAAAGTTTCTATTGATATTTCTTGTGATTATTTGACTAGTATAATATCTATGCGAGTAAGTAAATGGAATTATTTGATTTTATATTTTCCATATTATACTAAAGTTTAAGTTTAAAATGATTTTGTTTTAGTCTAATACATTTCCTTAAATGTTTATGTTTATTTATGAAAGTTTTCGCTATACTGTAATCCATACTGAGCATCTGAGCTCACCCCTTTCTATGTTTTATTTTCCCTAGGATGTGAAGAAGTATTTCATGATTGATAAGCATGGTTATGATAAGGGATTAATGGCATTATCAAAGGACCATTTATGTTTTGTTTTGTTTTATATTGTGTAATGTAATGTTCATGTATGTAATATATTTTCCAAGACTGCTAAATTGATCAGTCTTCCGGGACTTGATTCCTTGTAATCATGACAATGTATTAAAATAATGCACTGACTCCCAATAACCAGGGTCGAGGCATTACAACTCATACATAGGTGTGGACTACCACCTCCACAAAGTGTTACAATTCATTTTCCATCACCGCTTCACATATATGTTTATAATGATGGATTTAATAAATATATATGATGTTTATGATATAATTATGGTTCTATAAAGTTTAATTGTTAATTAGCTTTATTTTTTTCACCAATATAAAAATGGAAACTTCACTCGTGCATATATATGAACTACCATCTCCACAAAGTGGTGTAATTTATTTATCATCATTGAACAATATAAATTTTAATAAAAGTGTATATATTTATTAAATACTATAATAATGAAAGTTATTTTTCCAGAATTTTCTTGCCATTGAGGCATATTTGGTATTATGATCTTATGTTCATTAATTTGGTGCATATACAAACAATTTTATGTATATAACATGAATATCTATATACTAAGGGTAATTAACGTTTTAATTCAAGTTTAATCTTTCCAGTGGTTATAAATTAAAAGTTTCAAAAGTGGTATGAATTTATTTTATAATCGAATTTTTTTGGATTTCTTATATTTTCATTGAATGAATATTATAATATATCCTTCACAAAATCCGTGTAATTTCATATAATCTAGGTATTTTATTAAATTATATGCCTTCTTATCACTTTTTTTCTATTTTTAACTTTATAAAGAAAATAAATGTTTAAAATAAAAGCTTATATTATTTCCCTTGTTGATCGAATGTGTTTTTCTTCTATATCAAAATATTTCAAAACTATTTTAAAAAAGTAATTTTTATTTTCATCAAAAATTTTCTATGGATATTATAGTTTAATTTTTAATATTTGATAAAATCCTTTAATGCTAATTATTTTTTACTACAGATGGGATCCAATGATATCATCCTTATTATTTCACTAGATGATTTATAATTATAATGATGAGATGTTTACAAAACCCGTTTAATTTCTACAGGTTATGCTTTGATGATATGATAAATGTTTTACGATCTTGTGGTATAGTTGTGGATGGATTATGATTATGTGATGGTTGGTCCAAGAATTATATATCACTAAAATTCATTGGGTAATGTCTAATTTAATAAGAGCTCAAACAGTACACATAGGGATATCCCAAGCCCAAAAGAGGGTGCAAGGGATGCTTTCCCAATTCCAAGGTAGGTACATGGGTGGTCAGCCCAAGCCTAACATGGGATGAATTCCTTTGTGGGTAGATTTGGCATAATATTTCTATGATTATGATTATGTAATACTTTATGAAAATATTTTATGACATGATATTAATATAATGTTATGATATAATGGATAATGTTCTTTGATTTATTTATGAATCATATTTTATGAACTAAAAGGATTTATGTCTTGAATCATGATTACGTTTTATGAATTTATGTATATGATTTCAAATGTTATTCTCAAGGTATCATTCCCTTATACTCATAGTATTTATAAATGATAATTGATATCTACATTCATTACCCTTACTGAGCATCTGAGCTTACCCTTTACAATGATTCCTTTTCCCCAGGATATTAATATTGAGTTTTAAGTGTGATATGTATAATATGGGTGTTAGTTGTTAAGAACTAAGTGGGATATTTTTAAGATATTTTTTTAACTTGTAGTTTGTGTATCTAAGTTTATAAAGATGATAAACCTTTATGGTTCTGGTGTCTATCTTATTAAAATGATATGATATTATGTTAATAATATGTAGTATACATGTAATAAAATTTTGGCCTGATATCATAAGTACAATGATAAGTTCAAAAAAATTATCCTCCTCTTTTTATTGGATCATGCCTCATGATGTCTATTGAAAGTTATCAATTAATCTGTATTGATCCTAGAATATATTCATAGTATACATGTTCATTTATTTGGTTTACATTTAAATTAAATGTTGGTCCATGGAGAATGAATTTCATTGTTTCATACTTTTACTACTATATAATAATCATATTTTACATATATTGATAGGTGAAGCTCACTTAATATACTATTTTAACTACTCTGAAACATTAAATGGGTTCACTAACCATAAAATATTTGATAATAAAGTGAGATTATTTTCCAACCACATTGAATGATGATTTTTTACACTTTTATCCTTTTCTTCTCTTCAAACTTTTTCCACATAGACAATAAATCCTCTCATTATATATATATATAATGGATCACTTATCTTTCAAATTTTCATTTATACTAGATAATTTTTCATCTCCTTCTCTTCTATTTGATCTATTATAATGGTCTTTTTTCTCACATGTAGAAATTCAAAGAGTATCTTATCTTATAATCATGAGAACAAAAAAGATATATTTTCTTATGAAAGTCATCAAATTTATATTTTTGAATTTTTTAACACTCCCTTGTAGAAATTTTTTCTTTGTGATTTTTTTTCTACCCTTTCATTCCTTTATCATTTTACATGTGTCAAAATAATGTTTCACTAAATCATATTTACTTAGTTCCCATGATATCTCATGATCAAAGTGTATAGTGATGGATTTTCTAGATAATCCATAATACTATAATTGTCTAGTCTTATGACTTAGAATGCCTTTTAAAATAATTTTTTAAATCCAATCATTTTATAGAAAAATACCCAACCCCTATTAATAATTTTCATTCTATATTTTTCATCTCATATCATGTTATATACATGAATTTTTGTTCAATTAATAAATTCACGTGGACATCACCCTTTGGCATTCATTTAATGTGTAAAATGAAGCATCATGAGTTTAGTTGTTGATTATTTTCATGGATCTTTATTAGTAATTGATATAAAAAAAATATAACTTTTTCTTACAATTAATTGATCATCAAGTAGTAATTCAGTACCGATTATTTCTATTTCAAGGTCACATAGATTACTCTTAATAGTAACATTCATACAAATTATTAATGTTTGGCACAATTACTTTATTTTGAGGGGATGGTTACTTATTTATAGGTAAGTTTATTTTTTCTTCATGACCACTTCATCCTAAAGGGATGATTAATTTTCCATTACAAAACAATCCCAGTCAAGATTAATTGGAAAAAAAGGTAGGATCACTTAAATTGGATAAGAAATTAATTAATTGTTATGTCACTGAAAAGGACAGTTAATTTAAGTGACCATTAATACAATCATGGTAACATGGTGGACATAGATAGATTTCAACACACAAAATATAATTTTGAACAATAACCTCTAGAAAATTACTATTATATGCCTAAAAATATTTTATTTACCTTTATCCAAAAAATACAAATCCATTCAGTAGGTCCAAAAATATCTTTAATGGTTTCTTCAAATTTCTTTAGATGGAAAAAAATTTAAGATAAATTCATAAAAAGGACTTACACATTAATGCGTGAAACTATTTTTAAATTTTAATTGATAAAAAACTATTAACTTAATAATTCCCTACCTCTATCATGGATATATATCCAAAGAACAACAACAACTATGAACATAATAAGAAACTACTAACTTTATAATTTCCTACCTCCATCATGGATATATATCCAAAGTAAATATATGTGTGAAAAAAATCATGGATTTACTCTAACTATAATTGAAATATCATTCGATATTCTCCTTCACCATCTCTTTATAATGCCTCAAAAGATCCAATGAATCTTGGAGATATATTTCTTCCCCTTCAAATTGTTTTGGGAAAATATCTAAGAAACTTACAAAAATACATAATCTAACTACTTGGACTTAATGTGTCATGTTTTCCAATCAACATATGACTTATGTTTACTCTAATCTATTAACACAGACTCCTGGGTAATTTTTTGTATTGTACATGAAATTTTAACCAATAATAATTGAAACTCTTATATTATATAAAAAATCAAACAAAAATATTTACTATATAATTATTCATTTTGTTCCATCCTGATAGATAAATAATTTGTTTTATATAAAACTCTAGAAAAGGTAAATTCTTAACCCATGAACCAAAAATGTAGAATAACCATTATCTTAATATATCCTTTATGGTTTGAATCATTATCTATGTTTGAACATCCAGTTATGGATGAATTTTTTTTCTCAAACATAATTTCATTCCAAAATTATATTACAAACATATCCATATATGAGAGGTAATTTTAATATAAAAATGAGATAAAATTAAAGATGTAAATCCATGTTCTATCACCACAAAAATTATATAAATTCATGTTTAAAACTTCACCAAACTTAAATCTACAGTTGATAATAAATAAGGTTATTTTTTTAATATATCCATAATAACCCCAACAACATCAAAACATTTTAGTGAAAAAAAGTAATCCAAATAAATTTACCCCCACTTCAATTATTTGTTAGAAAATACATATAAAATATTAGAACAAAGTTGATATGAAACTAGAAATATTTATAGATAATAAATTTTTTTTATATATTATTATATTAGCCTATTCAATAATTGATGAAAAAACTTGTTCTTCAAAATTGTTATATTCTTATTATTCTTGAATACACTACCAAAATTGATTTATGAAACAAAAATAAAACTTCTTCATGCACTGAGGAATATAAAACCCTCTTGGTAATATAATTTCATTTTCTACACGTTTTGGAAAATAATTTATTATGTATTATATGATAATATAATCTATCCACACTTCTAACTTGGGATCTATTAATTTTGAATCAAACACTTTTTCCACTATCAACAAACCAACTATAATCTATTATAATAAAAAAATCAATAATAAACAACCTATATATTATGATGAAAGGATGAAATATACTCCATCATAATACATTAATCACTCTTCTTTCAAGCTATATCACTTTATGGATTAAAAAATCAAAGCATATAATACCACATTACCCTTTATAGGGTTATTTGTAAATTGGATGTAGTTATACAGAAGAAAATTGACACATCTCTACTATCGTAGAGTCAATTTCATGTAAGATATGTTATATAAAAATATCTTTTGTTCCATGATTATTATGAAAAATTCACCTTATATATAATATTCTCATTGTTTCAATTTGAATAATATAATAAAAATATAAAGATCACATGTAGCATAGTTACACTCCTGAGAATATAACTATATAGATCCATATAAAATTATTGGTATCTTTTAATACAAACCCCAACCCAATCCTTCATGATAAAGATAATAATAAGTCCCATGAAGGTATAATTCTTTGAGAAATTATAAAAATTATAACACTATTCAATTTATACTCACCAATAAAATATATACCTATTTTGATGGCTCTAAAACACAGAAATAGGTGTCAATACCATGATTATATCTTAGATCCATGGTTTAAAAATCAATATGAAAATTGGTGTTAGTATATCACTATAGCCATGTTTATTTATTGATATGGATATAGAGGATTACAATCAGGGTTTTAAATACTGTTAGTATTCATATTTCTATAAATATTAAAAACTATTGAAATAAATGTTACCACATTTTGAAACCATGATAATATGTCATCAAACAACCACACCCCCTTTTTCATTGTTTACTTCAATAATGACCATTAAAAAAATGTGGTAGTCATGAATTTAATCATATAAAAACCAAAAAACATAAAATTTCACTAGCACATAGATTTAGTGTTCATGATTTGAATAATATAATTAAAAATAAAAAAAAATTAATAAAAAAATCCAATGTGCAGAGACAAATAAAAAGTAAATGTATGAAAGAATTGTTTGATTATTTCTAGAATCCTATTTATATTGGTCATTATGAGAAGCAACATCATAATTATCATGGCCATTAATATTTCAAAATAGAACATTTTTTCTTACTGAATTTTAAAAAAATCATCATCACTAGATGCATCATCATCACGATTATCATCAAAAGAAGTATTTTTTCCCTCACTAATTGAAGCAAAAATATTTTAATAATCAAAACATGAATACATTATTTCCATAATTTTATAAATAACTAATTTTATAAATATAAAAAGTGAAAACACAAAACTATTATTGTTTTCATGTACTATTTTTTTGATCTTATGACTTCTCTAATGCTCATATTCTATCTTTTACTTTTATGTGTTACATATACAATGTCCTCCTTCATCTATTACATGGTGTTATAAGTGTTATAGGTGTTTAAAAAGGAATACCAACACCAAGAGGGCATACTATTATTTTTGGGACAGAAATGCACACTCCCTTTGTTATCCAAGACCAAGACCCATTATAAATGTATGTTTGATCCAAAACAATTCTCATCCATCACATTAAGATCTTTAAGAGAATCTTGTTTCAAATATTAAGGTAATCTTATAAATATATAAAATTTATGTAAAAAGATATTAATAACTTAATATATCTCAAAATTTCTTAAAATCTTAACTTGTATATCATCTTTTATAGTAGTTAAAAATTTATTTTTTCTACCCAAATAAATTACACAAAATAAATCATTATCAAGATTAAATATTTTATTTTATAAATAATTTAAAAAATATCAATAAAACTAAATATATCTATATAATTATATATATATATATATATATATTTAATATTAAATTTAAATTTCCACATTAATAGGTGTTTTTTATGTTCAGTTATGAAATTGTGCCCTATTGTATAAAAATATTTCATGGTACTATGGTTTATTTTTTTATTTTGTAAAATATTTGCTAAAAAATAAAAAAAAATTACATAACAATTTATAAAATGTGTTAATAATTATAAATTATATCCTTAACTCAAACACAATCAATATATATATATATATATAATTATTATTGTGCCCAAACTAGGAAAAAATTTGAATTCAGTCAAATGAAATTAAAAACCTTGAAACTAAAACACTATTTACAAAATAAATGAAATAATATAATAGTTTTTAGATAATATAAACAATTTTAATAGTGTAATAGTAATAATAAATAAAAAAGTAGACACATATCTACTCATAATCATAAAAAATAAATAATAATTTAAACCCATAACTCACTAAATAAGAAATTATATTTTCTACTATTTAACTGGACATTTATTGAGGGTATTTATACCCTCTATATCCATTCTAACTCTATTAGTATTACCCAAATTTAATTTATGATTATATTATCTTCAAACTTCTTCTAATTCCATAAACCATGTTCCTGCCGCATTTGGATTATAAGGAAAATTGAATTGAAGATTCATAATAAAAAACCATACATAATCATATAATTACATGTACTTTAATGAAAAAATATGTTTACCCACACCTATTCCCATTTATTATCTTTTACCTGATCATTGACATGTCACTAGATATTGGTATAATGGGAATAATATCATTTTATTTTTGAAGAGTTTTTATAAAAATTTTAGATTAATTGAAATATTTTCAAATAAGTTTCATGAATTCCTTATTATTAACCATATCTTATGTATTATAGTTCAAAACATCCACCCTACATGTATAATAATGGATTATATTACTAGATCCTTCTATGAAAGATAAAACATTCAATTTAAATTTATACACATAATAACTTATGTAAAATTATTTCTGTAAATCTTGTTTGTATGAGTGAGTATATAAAGAGGGTGTGTGAATTGATTAACCTATAAAATTTTCAATTTAAAATAGATTATTTTAAAATCCCACAAATGTTTAAATATAGCCCAATTTATCAAAAATTTTAGTATGATATAGATCTTAATATTTCTAAATATTTCATTATAGATTGATTTGGTCTTGGATGAATAATATAAAATATTATTAGACACTTTGAAATACATTTAGTTGATCAAAACATAATATAAACACAAATTGAGAGAAAATATCAAGGTATATATTTTGTTTATAGTAAAAACAATCTTTAGTTTTAAAGTGGAAGTAAATAAAAAAATTAAGGAACATAGTGGAAAGATTGAATATAATAGGTTGAGTCTCAAGTTGATGCTTATTCCTATACACTTGGTGATCAATCGTCACCAAATAGTTTATATACCGCCGAAAATTAATTTTTTTATTATAAAAGGTCAGGACGACCGCAAGATACAGATCATCGGGGTCGAACATAAAATCGATCGGGTTTTACAATATTTTACAAATGTCTCAGTCAAACACAAACTCTTTCACAATTATACATGGGAGTAAAAATTAACTAGCCACATAAGGGCATCTACCACTATTAGCTATGGGAGTAAAAGTGTAATAAAATGTGAGGATATAACTAGGAATCTTCTAGTTCAGTACAGGAGTAAGTGTTCATGTGATAAAATAGAGTATGCATACACACTATTCAAAATGTAATAAAGATAAACTTAATAGATAAATCTAAAAGTGTAGAGTTTAGAAATTTTTTGGTCTCTTGCAATGAAACTTTTGACACTTAATTAGATTCTCTAGTGAAGCTTGTGTTGAGTTCTCTTGGAAACTTCAAAATAACAGAGTGTCATAGAAACTTGTTCTTGACTGGAGGAATACACTGGGTGTGATAATGTAGTTCATCTTTCTAATCGAGTGTTTGTTGTAGGTGATCTCTTCTTGTATGAAATTTGGTTTCTCTCTATATGTTTTTAGTAAGTTTAAGATACCATCTTACTATCAGTCAGCATTATCCAGTTTTTTTCCTCTCTTCCACATGAGTGAGTCTACTTTTCTTTTTATCAGTAGGAGAAGGAATATTCAGATCCACTCACTTCCTCATTATGTATATCTGACACTTATATCAATGAATTCTGTAAAACAATTTATATACAATAATTAAAATAATAAATGGAATTAAATTTGATAATGTGTCTGTTAGAATACATTTATTCAAAAATATTTATAAGGAAATAGTGTCGGTGGCTTAGTCTAGTGGTGTATCGAATTCTAGCAGAATATTGTTTTGGAGGAATGACATTGTTAGAGTCTTAGAATTATCCAAAATTTCACTTCTCTAACGGTATCTCAAATAGATGTGTCTGGTCTAGCATTGTCTTATATGTATCCAAAATTCTATATTGGTTGTATGACACTAGAAATGACTCATCTAGTGGTATCTCGTACTTATCCAAGTAATGTTTTGGTGGCATTAAATCAAGACCGTGTGTTCTCTAACAACGTCTTATACATACCAAGACGACCATGCTGATGGTGAGTCATGGACAACGGTGACTCGAGATGGTGGTGTTAGACTCAATGATGTATCATACTTGAAAGTGACTGGTGGGAACTAATACTTAGACAATTTCATCAACAGACTAAAATTTAATGGAATACTTACCAAAAGCATATAATTCAATAATATCACATGAATCATGATTTCGTTATGAATAAACAAGAAGGTCAAAAATCTACCACTTTTCATGATAATAAATCATTTCATTAATGAATATTATTAAGGAAAAAATAGGTCATCAAAGGTAGTATAAATCAAGACATATCATTCAGAGTATTTACTGATAGAATCATAGAAAAAATAAAAAAAATAGTGTTGGTTGGAGTAGATAACTCAAGAGGGGGTGAATTCAGTCTCTATAAAATTTTCTATTAAATAGGTTCTTTAAAAACTAATACCCCATATAAAATAAAACACAAATTCATTTTTTAGTGAATTTATAAAAATTTTAAAGGTTCAATTTTATTCTCAAGAGATTTATTAGTTCTCAGTTTTACTAACCTATCGATTAACAAGACTTTCGAAGAAAAACTACTGATTCAAAGCAGATGTAAACACTTTCTAAACTAACTATCAATGTTCAGGTTATCTTAATGTAGGAAAAACATATCACATGATAAATATAATATAATCAACATAGTGGATAAAACAAGAGGTTCTGTCTCAAGATGAGACTTAGTCCAATCCACTTGGTGATCACCTTCCACCAAGATATTTATATTAACAAAATTTTGATCCAAACCCTAGATCAGGGTTTACAATAGCACACCCAGCTATCCAGGTCACACTTCACCTCTTCCAAAACTATTAATGGGAAATAAATATAAACAGATCATAAGGAATCTCTTCCACAATTCAATGTGGGATACAATCGTAAGAATTGATTGAGTATGAGGATATATTGACATCCTCTAGTTTTTCTCAGGAGACAGTGTGTGTGATACAAAAAAAATATACACACTTCTGAATTAGTAAAGATAAAACACAATAGAGTTAAGAAAGAGAATAGAGTTAATAAATCTCTGTGTGTTGTGAAGTAATGCTCTATACTCAATGGGAGTTGAGAAAATTGTATTTGAGACCTCTTATGGAAGTTGTCTTCAGAAAATAGTACCACAGTTTCTGTAATCCAACTTTGGGGAGTGAAAAGGTTTATCTCTTCAATGTCTCGATGTACACTGAGCTTTAGGAGAATGTTTCTTATTACAATCTTCTTGAAATCTTGAACACTTAGTTCCTCTCTTTTTGTATTTTCATAGTCTATGTATCAGCGTGTACATCATTCTCTTTAAAGTGAAAGATGTGGTCCTTCTATAACCCAAGATCCTCTAGGCATAAATACCATCACACGTGCATGTACCTCATAGTGTATACGGATATTCCTATAGACAACATTAAATAATGTGAGAAACATTAATTTTTCTAAATATGACCATTAGAAATAAATTTGAATTAATGAAATGGAAATAGTTATTTATGACTATTAGTGAGTCATCTTTAGTCTATTGTCTTTGTTTTGGTAACATCGGTCTGTCATCTTTTGTGTGTCATCTTCGGTGTGTCATACTTCGATCTGTTGAACTTTGGTGTGTCATCTTCGTTGTGTTGAGTTGGGTCTGTTGAACTTCGGTGTGTCGACTTTGGTCTGTCGAAATTCGGTGTGTCAACTTCGGTATGTAGAACTTCGGTGTGTCTACTTCAGTCTATCAAACTTTGGTGTGTCAACTTCGGTGTGTCAATCTTTGGTGTGTCAAACTTCGGTATGTCAAACTAACCATCAGTTCCAGGGAATCCAGAAAGATTGCAAAGTGTCTGTCTTAACAGACTAAGTGTTATGCAAAAGTTTATGTATAAATACATTTGAAAACATATTTATTCATGAATATAATCAATTGACTTATTAAATTATATGGTCATGTATGACATAATTTATTAACATAGAGATGTTAAAATTCCTTGAAAGAGTAGAATTTGTATATTGAAATTATTTGTGATTATAAAAACTACATTATCACAGAGGGTCCAACAATCTCCCCATTTTTAATAATCACAAATTATGTCATACATGATAATATATAGAATAAATATATCTCAATATATCTTACGACACCAAAAGTGAGAGTCGAAAGTGAGAGTGTCCAATATGACTAAAGTCTTTTTTTGTTTGAAATTGTAAAACAAAGCTCTCCCTTAAAAAATGGATTAAGGTGAATATATTCCATGTGTCTTAAACCAGAAAAACTCCCTATTAGATAAATAAGTTATTCTTAAATATAGATTATTCCTCTTATTTTTCTCCCCCTTTTGGGATTAGAAAAAAGAGAAGCACAACACCATAAGGATTTACATTAAAATGAAAAAGAGTACAAGGAAAACAAAAATATCAAATCCATATGAAATGATAAAATCCATCATTATGGGTTTGGATGCTAAGGAGCTTTGCCTTTTTCTGAAGTATCCAATATAGAAGGAGAGGTTTTGAGAGTGGCAGAGGATAGAGGTAGTCAAAGGATAACACCAGGAAGGGCAGCACCTGTTGGAAAATTAGCTGCAAGGGTAGGTCGCCTTTATAACAGCACCCAACTAGGAGTCTACTCTGTAAGGATTGGTCAAATCCGAGTAAGAGATTAAGAGACAGTCATTTGAGCAGGAGGCCGAGAGGCGGTACCAAGAAAAGTAGTTGGACGAACCACAATAGCCTTGGCTTGAACATGCATATAAGGTTTGAGCAAGTTGATAAATTCATTAATGATTTCACCACCATATTGCATGACTTTCTCAAATTCATCCTTATTTTCCATAAATTTACTCAGAAAATGGGTAAACTCTTTCAATTGGAGAACTTTCTTTTTGAATTATTTTGTGACTGGAGGAATTCTAAGATTTTCTGTGAGAAACTTGAAGCTATTGATGAGATCATGCTTGGTGTATATATTAGTGAAATACTTATCCACCTTTTCCCGAATCTCTTTCTAAGGTGTAGAGTCTTCATTTGTGCACTATGTGACCATATTGTACACAAGATCTATATTTCGATGAAATTTTTCAAGAGTTTCTTTGTCTGAAGCACTCTGAAGTTTTTGAATTTCCTCTCTCATCATAACCTTGAGAGACTCCATATCAGCAACAACACTTGTCCCACTCCTAGAACTGGATGGGCCAGTCAACATTTTTCCAAGATCTTTTTTCAACTTTTTCAGATCTATACTTATTAGATGAGTTACCAAGTTCCTAATAACTTCAAGAACACCATTAAAGGAGGTCTTGAAGTTAGAGGTTAAGGAATTAAAATAATTTCTCATCTTTCTTAGTTCTTCTCTCAGCAAGGTGTTGTGTCTAATAATGGTTTCTGTTGTAGTAATAAGATTCAATTGAATCTCTTGAATCACCATTCTTGAAATCTTTTCTTTATCAGCATCTGATATACTTATAAAGGTGGAGGCTTCACTCTTGGATCCAACTGAGGCTATTACATAATCAAAAATATCAATTTTGAATTGTTCCAAAATATCCTTAGTGACATAGTTACTAGGCATTTCCTGAGCTACTGGGTCTACTACTGGAGATGCAATTGGTGGAATAGGTGAAGTAGGTTCTGGGTCTACTTGGACTTGTAGAGCAGGAGGAGAAGACACCCTTTCTTCATCCGAGACATACTCCAAACCAAAAATAATATATCCTGGATCACTATTCCACTCTCTAGTACAGGTCTAATCTCTTGGATTAATAGTATCAATTTTTACCCTTCTTCCCTGAGGCTCAAAAATAACATCAATATCATCAAATACTTCATCCTGGTCTCTGGACATAACAACTTGTCTGGGAAAAGGAACCAACCTATCTTCAGGTTCTTCCTGAGCTCATGCTACTTCATCTTCACCAGAAACTTCCTCAATTTGAGGCACTAGAACTACATCTTCTTCCTCCTGGCCAGCAGCCATAAGATCATTCAACTATTAAATGATCTCTTGGTTTTTAGCATTAGGATGGAGTGTTCTGTCCTCATGTTCATCTTCTCTATGACCATCATCTTGTTGATCAACATGCTCAACACCATCACCATACCCATGTACAGATTTCTCACTGGATCTATCAACCACCTGTTGTCCCTCTTTTAGAGAGTCACTCACATGCTGACCAGTTCCTCCATCATCACCATCATCACCATCATCATCGTCATCGTCATAATCAGATCCCTCATCTGATTTGTTAACATAACCTTCAATTACAGTAACTTCAGTTTCTTCCTCATCTTCATCACCTAATAAAGATTCTCTTGAGGGAAATTTCATAGGTGGACTATCAGGTCCATAAGTAATATCCTTGGGACTTTCAGAAATATCAGGATCACTCCTATCATCAAAATGAGATCCTTCTTCCCTAGGCACTTCAGCCTCATCTTCCTCATCAGAATAAACGGAACTTCTCTTGGTTTGATACCTGAATCAAATTGTTCCTTTGGTCTAGAAGGATGGTCAACTAGATTGAAATCCTCATATAGCCTTTCCTCATCTCCTACCCAACATCTCTTCCATGAGTTCCAGAAGATTTTCATCCTCTTACAAATGTCTTTTTGAAGACAAAAGGCACTACAGACACTTATCACTTAATCTCCATCTTCTACACAATCTAATTTTTTCAACATGGCAGTAATCATCCTCTGATAATATAAACAGTTTTCCTTCTTGTATGGATTAATCAAATCAGAGATATGCACCATAAGATATTTTCATAGATTCACTTTTATTCCATGTTTCAACAAAAGATCAAGAAAAAATCATGATATTTCATAGAAAATAAATCTCCCTTCCTTGGGCATATTTGATGTTATATGAACTTAAAAAGAAGTCTTAATTATCCTTCAAATTCATTAGAAATAGTCTTCCTAGATTCTTTATTTCCAGTCAGCTCCTTCAGAGCATCATTATATGAATTTTTTTTAAGAAGGTGGAATATTACCAGGATAGTCAGCTTAGACACATTTATGAGGCACCTCTAATAATCCAACCCATTCCTTAGACAAAAAAACCACTTCATTTCACATTACCATAGATTTAATCTTTATTGCCTCACCTTCATCCCGTGATATACTCAGATGTTGATAGAATTCGTGAACAATCTGGGGATAATAAGGTCTTTCATTATTGTTGAACCAACTCAGACATCCTTGAGATTCTAGCACTTTTAATAGAAAATATTTGCTTGACAGAAGCCACTTAGCATACACCTCCTTTTTAACTATAACTACTCGGCTTTGTAAGCTCGATTTCGCAGTCCCACTAAACTGACCTTTCTAATGCTTATCAGAAGGATATTTTATAGGTTCTTCCATTGCGAGCTTAGTCCTATCCATGACGAAGCTTCTGTTTCCAATTGTGTTGAGAGGTCAAGAGTTGAGAGAGAGTGTGATGAAAGGTAGAAGGATTTACAGTTATAGAGAAGGTGAAAGGTCCGGATGGATTGGACTTAATATATCATTTAGAGATTATAAATCATAAAACATAATAATTTAAACATGGTAAATGGAAAAAAAACAAAACACTGTCATTTTATTTAAAGAAGGTAGAATTTAAAATCTAGTCCTTAAATATATCGGTGTCGAAGAATCAGTTTCAAGAATATCAGTTTCACAAGAGATCGGTTTGATAGGATTGGTTTCAAGAACATCAGTTTTATAGGATCGGTTTCAAGAAGATCGATTTGACAGGATCGGTTTCAAGAAGATTGGTTTGACAGGATTGGTTTCAAGAATATAGGTTTTACAGGATTAGTTTCAAGAAGATCATTTTGACCGGATGGGTTTTAAGAAGATCGGTTTGACAGGATCAATTTCATGAAGATCAGTTTGATAGGATCAGTTTCAAGAAGATCGGTTTGACATGATCGGTTTCAAGAAGATCGGTTTGACAGGATTGGTTTCAAGAAGATCAGTTTGACAGGATCAGTTTCAAGAATATTTTTTATGGATTTATCATTCCTAATTCATGTATGATATAATTCATTCTCTCATAATTTAAGGGTTTTGTGAATATATCAGTAAGATGATGTTCAGTCCCAGTAAACTCAAGAGTTATATCACCTTTTTGATAATGTTCTCTCAAAAAGTGATGTCTTACATCAATATGCTTTTTTCTAGAATGAGATATTGGATTTCTAGAAATTTTAATAGCACTTTTGTTGTCAGAGTTAATGGGGATATGTCTGAATAGAAGTCCATAGTCTAATAAGGTTTGTTTCAACCACAAAATTTGTGCACAACAACTACCAGCAGCAATGTATTCTGCTTTAGCAGTTGATAATGAAACTGAATTTTTCTTTTCACTACACCAAGATATTAATGAATTTCTTAAAAAGTGACATGTTCTAGAGGTACACTTTCTATCTAACTTACATCCACCCAATTTAGCATTTGAATAGGTAACTAAATCAAAATCTTGCCCTCTTGGATTGAACAATCCAAAATTAGTTGTATACTTGAGGTATTTGAAAATCCTTTTAACACTATTTAGATGTGACTCCTTTGGGTTTTCTTGAAATATCGCACACATACACACACTGAACATAATATCTAGCCCACTAGCTGTTAAGTACAGAAAACACCATATCATTCTTCTATAATCAGTTTGATCTTCTGATTTTCCACTTTCATCAAGAACCAACTTAAATATAGAACTCATAAGAGTTTCACTACTCTTAATTCTATCAAATCCATATCTTTTCAAAATATATTTTTTATACTTACATTGATTTATGATAATACCTTATTTATTTTGAAATATTTGAAATCCAAGAATATATTTAAGTTCACCCATTAAACTCATTTCAAACTCACTTAGCATTATGTTTAAAAAATCATTACATAATGAATTTTTAGAAGATCCAAAAATAATTTCATCTACATATATTTAGACTATTAAGAATTATTTGGAAACTTTTTTTATAAATAAAGTTGGATCTGCAAGCCCTTTTATAAAACCTTTAGAAATAAGAAAGTTACTTAACCTTTCATACCAAGCTCTTAGAGCTTGTTTCAAGACATACAAAGCTTTTGATAATTTGAACACTTGATTTGGAAAAATTAGATCTTTAAAACCTGGGGTTTTTTCAAAAAAACATACTCAATTATATAACCATTTAGGAATGCACATTTTAAATTCCTTTGATAATGTTTAAAATACTGGTGTGCTGCATAGGCAAGTAATATCTGAATTACCTCAATTCTAGCTACAAGAGAAAAAGTCTCTTCATAATCAATTCCTTATTCTTGATTATATCCTTGTGCAACTAGTCTTTCTTTGTTTCTAATTATATTTCCACTTTAATTTACCTTATTTCTAAAAACCCATTTGCTTCCTATGGTCAAATTATCCTTAGGTCTATCTACACGTTTCCAAACTTCATTTCATTCAAACTGATTAAGTTCTTCTTGCATGACCATTACCCAAAATTCATCATTGATAGCATCATTGATATTTTTAGGTTCAAACTGTGACAAGAAGGCTTAATGTCCAACCCGGTTTCTCAAAGAAGCTCAAGTTTGTGTTCCTCTATCTAAATCTCCAACAACAATATCTAAGGGATGATTTTTAAGGGTTCTAGTTGGTCATGAGAAAGTAGGACTCCATATTTCAAGTTGTTCATGATGATCTGGTTCACTACGGTTAAGGTGAGGTGAAATTTTAGAAATATATGTTTTCACAGATTCCTTCACATGATGATTTTCGATTTTCTCATTTAATGTCTAGATTGGACATATCCTCTTCAGTATTTTCTAGTGAGGTCTTCAGCTCATGTGGATATGCTTCATCAAACTTGATGTATACAAATTCCTCCCTATTAAAGACTCTATAGGCTTTTCTTGATGTAGAATATCCAAGAAATATTCCTTCATCACTTTTGGAAGAAAATTTATCTAAATTATCTTTAGTATTCAGAATATAAACTTTACATCCAAACACTTTAAAATAACCTACTTTGGGTTTCCTATTATTCCACATCTCATAAGGAGTATTATTAATAATGGGTCTAATTAAGACTCTATTTATTATGTAGCAAGTTGTATTAACAGTTTCGGCCCAAAAATAAATGGGTAGATCATATTCATTGAGCATAGTCCAAGAAATTTATTGTAAGGTTATATTACTTCTTTCTACCACACCATTCTATTAAGGTGTTCTAGGTGCATAGAAGTTATGATTATATCCATTTTGTTAGTAGAAGGCCTCAAAATATTGATTCTCTAACTCACAACCATGATCACTTCTTAATGATTTTATCTTAAATTCACTGATATTTTCTACAGTCCTAGTAGACTTGGTAAAGTGAGAATAAGCCTCACTTTTATTAGTTAAGAAAAAGGTCTTGGTGTACCTATAGAAATCATCTATAAGAACATAAACATAGTGTTTTACATTGAGACTAGAAACTCAAGATGGTCCAAAAAATTCCATGTGAACCAACTTAAGAGGTTGAGAAGTAGTTAGTTCTTTCTTTAGTTTGAAAGAGATTTAATGTTGCTTTCCTTTTTGACAAGGATTGCATACTTTATTGTCTGGAAACTCTAATTTGGGTTAGTCTCTGACTATGCCTTTT
Organism: Viscum album; assembly: GCA_963277665.1. Lineage (NCBI taxonomy): Eukaryota > Viridiplantae > Streptophyta > Magnoliopsida > Santalales > Viscaceae > Viscum > Viscum album. The sequence goes on from OY728129.1 coordinate 437,751,922, forward strand.
CTGGTTAACTTCCTAAGAAAATGTATAATACAATTTCCTAGTCTTCAATGCCAGATCTATGACTCTTTGTGAAATGCATTTAACAAGAGACATTCTGTGAGGCTAGAGTGTCTAGATTAATAGCATATACATTATAATTTCTAAAGGCAGTAAATACTAAGTTATTATTGGCCTAAAAAACATGGCATGAATCATTTTTAAATTTAACATTAAACCCATCATCACACAGTTGAGATATGCTGAGCAAGTTATACTTCAGTCCATCAACATATAGTACTTTAGAAATTGAAATAGAGTTAGGGATACTAATCTGGCCTAGGCTGATGATTTTTCCTTTACCATTATCACCGAATGTGACATGTCCTCCATTGATCTTGATAATACTTTTAAATCATGAAAAATCCCCAGTCATATGTCTTGAACATCCACTGTTCATGTACCACAACTTTATACAGGAACTCTTTAGGCAGTTTACTTAAAAAATAGTTTAACCAAGAAAATACTTTGATACCGATATTTGTCTAGGTCCACAAGTATTAGTTATATAATCTTTAGGAACCCACAACTATCTTATGGGTTTTCTATATGCAGAATATAGAGTATTAGAAAAATATAATTTATTTGGTCCTATGGAATGAGATACAGTAAAAGAATTTGAGGGGATGGAAGTTGCAGTACAAGTCTGGTTTTTGAAAATAGTAGCAAATTTTCCAGATTTTCATTCAAAATGAAATTTAGATAAATTCCTTTGACCTGGTTGATATCCTATCCCAGAAGTATACTTATGAGCTATTTGTTTTTACCAAGAATTTGTGTAAGAGTATTTTTACCATTAGTAAACTTTTCTAAGTCATTCTTCAATTGTTCATTAGACATTTTTAGCTCATTATTCTCTTTAAGCAGTTGAGCATTTATCTCTTTTTCAGTTGTATGTCCAGATTTAGAAGTCACACTAAGAGCATGTTGTTTCTTCAAAGATTTATACTTATCCTTCAACTAATTACAGGTTTCATCTAACATGTTGCAATATTCGAATAATTCATCATTTGTCATATTTTCAAACTCACTTTCAGAATAATAAGAATCATGTACATGAGAGTTTAAGGTTTCCACAGTTGTGTTAGTCATGAAACACATATTAGCCATATCATCTTTCTCATTTTGAGAAGATCCAGATTCACTTTAGCTGTCCTCGGAGGCACTCCATGTGGCCTTCATTGATTTCTTATATTTTATATACTTATTCTCATACTTTTTTATATATTTAATCTTTGGGAAGTCAGCCTTGACATGTCCTTTCCTTTTACATTCATAGCAGATTATCTCTTTTGATTTATCATTTTTCTTCTAGTACTTTTTCCAATTTCCATTGTTATCATACTTTCCTATGTAACTGGTCTTTTTGAAGAACTTATTTTTCCTATAGAATTTCTTAAATCTTCTAGACAACTGGGCCATTTCTTCGTCACTCTCTGAAGTGTCTTCATCATTACTTGAGCTTTCGATAGTAACTTGAACTTTCTCTTTATCTTTACTTTTGGATGCATTTGTCTTAAAGGATACAGACTTTGGTTTTGGTTCATCCTCCCATTGATTTACCTTCAATTATTTTTCATACATCATTAATTTTCCAATCAATTCCTTTACTGGCATTTTATCAATGTCATACGATTCTCTAATAGTCACAGATGTTCCACACCATCTTTCTGGTAGACATCATAGAATCTGCATGATCTGCTCTTTGGTAGATACTTATCTTCTTAAAGAAATCATGGTATTCTCAATTTCATTGAACGTGAGATACATATCAGGAATTGAATCGTCAGACTTCATTCTAAAATTTTCATATTTAATAGTTTATGTGTTTAATCGCATTTCCTTAACATTAGATGTTCCTTCATGTGTAATAGAGAGAGAATCCAAAATTTCATGTACAGTTTTACAGGAGGAGATACAGTTGAACTATTCATCTCCTAGTGCATAATACAGAGCATTCATTGTTTTAAAATTATTATTATAGGCCGATTTGATAGATTCAACCAAAGTGCTTCTAGTAGTTTCAGGTATTGTATATTTAATTTCAATAGAAGTGCAGATTTCAAATCCCATATTGTCCAAATGTATCTTCATTTTAAATTTCCATTGAGCATAGTTAGTTCCATTAAATAAAGGTGGTCTATTTGTAGAATCCCCTTCTAATATATTTTCCATGATAAAGGTTGTAAAAGAATTTCAAAAAGATAAAAATTTAGAAATAATAGATTTTTGAAGATTTTTGAAACACAACTAAAATCACAGTTGATATGATTAAAAAAATGACTTTCCAAAATTTCCTCTGATACCAAAAGTTGGTCGGAGTAGATAAATAAAGAGGGGGTGAATTGGGTCTCTATAAGATTTCTGTTAAATAGGTTCTTTACAAACTAATATCCCCCTATAAAATTAAACACAAAGTCAGTTTCTAGTAAATTTATAAAAGTCTTGAAGGTTCAATTTCATTCTCAGAAGATTGATTAGTTCCCAGTTTTACTAACCTATCGATTCAAAAAACTTTTGAAGCAAACCTACTGATTAAAATTAGATGTAAACACTTCCTAAACTAACTATAAAAGTTCAGGTTATATTAATGCATAAAAAACTTAGCACATTAGAAATATAAGATAATAAACCCAGTGGATAAAACAAGAGGTTCGGTCTCAATCTAAGACTTAGTCCTCTCTACCTGGTGATCACCTACCACCAAGCTATTTATATTAATAAACTTTTGATCCACACCCTAGATCGGGGTTCACAACAGCACACCAGGCTGTCCAGGTCACACTTGACCTCTAACATAGTTTTTCATGGGAAATAAATATAAACAGATCAAAAAGAATCTCTTCCACAGTTCTATGTGGGATACAACTGTAAGAAGTGATTAAGTATAAGGATAGTTTGATATCCTCCAGTTATGCTCAGGAGATAGTGTGTGTGATACAAAAAAATATACACACTGCTCAATTAGTGATGATAAAACATAATAGAGTTAAGAAATAGAATAGAGTTAAGAATTCTCTATGTCTTGTGAAGTAATGCTCTAGACTCTATGAAAGTTGAGAAAATTGTATTTGAGTCCTCTTCTAGAAGTTGTATTCAGAACAAAGTATTTCAGTTTCTATAATCCAGCTTCGAGGAGTGAAAAGGTTCATCTCTTCAATTTCTCGATGTACACTGGGCGTTAGGAGAAACTTTCTTGTTACAAAATTCTTGAAATCTCAATCACTTAGTTCCTCTCTTTTAGTATTCTCATAGTCTATGTCTCAGTGTGTAATTTATTCTCTTTAAAGTGAAATATTAGGTTTTTTTATACTATATGATCCTCTATGAATGAAGATCTTCACACGTGCATGTACCTCGTACTGTCTACGGATAGTCCTACAGACAAAATTAAATAATTTCATAAACAATAATTTTTCTACATATGACCGTTAGAAATAAATTTTAATTAATGAAATGGAAACTATAATTTATGGATATTGACGAGTCATCTTCAGTTTGTTGTCTTTGGTTTGGTGACATGAGTCTTTCATCTTCAGTGTGTCATCTTCAGTGTGTCAAACTTCAGTGTGTCATACTTAGATCTATTGAACTTCAGTGTGTCATCTTCAGTGTGTGGACTTTGGTGTGTCGAACTTCAGTGTGTTGACATGGGTCTGTTGAACTTCGGTGTGTCGACTTAGGTCTGTCGAACTTCGGTGTGTCGACTTCGGTGTGTCCAACTTCAGTGTGTCAAACTTCGGTCTGTCAAACTAACCCTTAGTTCTAGGGAATCTGGAAAGATTGTGAAGTGTCTATCTTACCATACTAAGTGTTATGAAAATGTTTATGTATAAATTCATTTGTAAACATATTTATTCATGAATATAAGCAATTTACTTATTAAAGTATGTGGTCCTATATGACATAATTAATTCACATAGATATGTTAAAATTCGATGCAAGAGTAGAATCTATATATTGAAATTATTTTTGATTATGAAAACTGCATTTTCATATAGGGTCCAACAAATTCATCTCTTTCAATTTTCTTAACATCTCTTTAAAATCCAAAGAAACTGGAAAAATCTTTAAATTTTCAAATAAGAACATTAAATATTCTTTCATTGCATGCTTCGTATAGATCCTTAATAGATAATACTTCATATCCTTGGAAATTATTTCCTTAACATCACCCATATCATTAATATACTTAATAATCATCATATGATCATGCTCAATTCCTTGCTCAAACTTCCTCGGAATTTTAAAAGGAATCATAGGTCCTCTACTAGATGATACAGTCGAGGCAGCTACAACTTCCTTTCTCAAAACTATTTGGAGCAGATCAACATCCACAGTTGGAGTAGGATTATAAGTATTTGATGATGTATTCTCAATAATATTTAATATTCCATTCATAGAGGAAGAAAATATTGACTTTAGGTCTTTAAGAATAGACTTGATAGATTCAAATTCACTTCCAATCCTCTTATTCTCAATATAAACTTCTTGTATGTGATGCATCATTTTTGGTTAGATATGTTGGATCACTAACTCAAAAAAAATATCTGACATATTGTTCACTATTTTTTGTCATAAGTAGAGAATAACTTGTCAATATCTCATTGATGTCTGAAGATAACTTTTCACCAAAGGTATACAAGTCACTCCTTGTGACTAAGTCAACTAGTATAACAAGAGAATTTGGGGTAGTAGATTCATGATTCTGGGAAGGAGTTCTAATAGAAGAAATATTTTCTAATAAACATTCAAATTCTACATGGTCAATTATAGATACCTTGGGAACTTCTTTATTTAGAACATCTGGCCCACCATTATTTGGTTGAATCCTTACAAAACGGGAGTAATTTCACCATTATTTTTCAATAGGATCAACCCGTCGATCTAGAAACACAACTGATTTAGATGTAGTGGCAGGAGGTACCACACCATCTAGTTCAAGACATCTAAGTCCATCTGAACCCTATGTAGCATAGGTGTGTTCCACACTGGTAGGTTTATATTTTATTTGTTAATAATTGGAGGTTCCACTATTATCTAATCACCAACCTTTTTACCAACGATAGTAGATTCTTATTTTATACAAATGTCAACTAGAGAATCATTAGTAGCTAAAACATCAATCTATTTACCACTTCCTTGCTCATAAGAATCTATCTCCCTATAACCATGTTTATATCATCGTTCCATAGTTTAAAAATCGTGATGCGAATAGGTTTTAGTATATCCTTATAACCATAATTATTTATAGTCATTACTATAGAGGATTAGAATCATGGTTTTAAATAGTAGTAGTATTAATATTTCTATAAATGTAAAAACTATAGAAATAAATGGTACCACATTTTGAAACCATGATAATATGTCATAAAAAACAATACCCCCTCTTTTTGTTTTCACTACAAGAATGACCATCCCAAAGATATGGTATTCATGAATTTAATCATATGAAAACCTGAAAACATAAAATTTGAATGCCACATAGATTTTGTGTTCAAGAATTCAACAATATAATTAAAAATAAACTAGTTTAATAAAAAAATCAACAATATACAAAGACATATAAAAATATATATGATTGAAAAAATTAAAGTATTATTACCTAAATCTTATTAATATTTGTTATTATGTGAAGAATCATCAAGATTATCTTGGACATTAATATTTCCATATGAAGTATTGTCTCTAACTGAATTTTCAAAAAAAAACATCATCTATAGATGCATCGTCACTATGGTTATCATCAAAAGAAGTATTGTTGCCTTAAATGGGAGAAGTGAACATAATGAAATAATCAAAACATGAATACATCATTTCCATAATAGTGTAAATAACTAATTTTATCTATAGAAAAAAGTGAAAGCTTATAACTATTGTTTCATTCATATACTATTTTTTGATCTTATGACTTATATGAGGCTCAAGTACTAACTTTTACTTTTCTGTGTCACTTTTAGAATGCCCTCCTTTATATATTCCATGGTGTTATAAGTGTTGTATGAATTTCATGAAGAATACCCATACCTAGAGGCCATAATATTATTTTTGGGTTAGAAACGCACACTCCCTTTTTTATCCTAGCCCAAGACCCATTATAAATGATTATTTTTTCCAAAACAATCCTCTTCCATCTCATTAAGACCATTAAGATAATCTTGTTGATAATATGAATTAAAGATTATAAATATAAAAAATTTAAATAAAAATATAATAAAAACTTAATAAATCACAAAATTTCTTAAAATATTCACTTTTATCTTATCTTTTAATGTAGTAACAAATTTATTTTTTCTACACAAAATAATTACAAAAGATACTTCATAATCAAGATTAAATATTTCCTTTGAGAAATTATTCAAAAAATATCAATACAATTAAATATATCTATATAATTTTATGTATATATATATTATTAAATTTAAATTTTCACATTAATAGGTTCTCTGTATGTTCGGCCAGGAAAGTGTGTCCGAGTGTATGAAAATATTTCATAGTACTATTGTTTATTTTCTTATTTAGTAAAATATTTGATAAAAAATAAAAAAAATCATAAAAATTTATAAAATATTCTAGAAATTCCAAATTATATATTTAACTAAAACATAATCAATATATACATATAATTATTATTGTACCCAAACTATGAAAAAATTAGAATTCAATTAGATGAAATTAAAAACATTGAAACTCAAATACTATTAATAATAAAAAATGAAATCCAATAATATTTTTTACATAATATAAATATAATTAGTTGAGTAATAGTAATAAAAAAATTAATATATATATATATATTCATATATATTCATATTTACTCATAATCATAAAAAAAATATAACAAATTAAACCCTTATCTCCCCTAATAATAAATTACCTCTATTAAAGTTTAATTGGAAAACATTTGATGGTATCTATTCCTTCTATATCAATTATAACTCTATTAGTCTGACCCCAATATAATTTATGCTCGTATGATTATCACACTTCTACTAATTCCATGAACCATGTTCCTTCCACTTCATAATTATAAGGAAAATTGAGTTAAAGATGCATAATAATAAAAAATGGCATACATAATCATATAATTATGCGTATTTTAAGGAAAAAATATTTTTACACACAACTATATCCATTTATTATCCTTTACCTAATCAATTACGTTTTACTAGATATTGGTATAATGGGAATAACATCATTTTATTTTTGAAGAGTTTTCATAAAACATTTACATTCCTTAATATATTTCTATATAAGTTTCATGAATTCATTATACATAACTAGATATTATGTATGATAGTTCCAAACATCAAGCATACATGTACAATAATTGATTAAATTAATAGATCTTTCTATGAATTATAAAACCTTAAATTGAAATTTATACACATAATAACTTAAATAAAATTATTTCTATAAATATTGTTGGTCGGAGTGAGTATCTCAATAGGGGGGTGAATTGAGTACCTAATAAAAATTTCTATTTAAAGAATATTATTTTAAAACCCCTCAAATGTTTAAATACATCCAAATTTATCAAAATATATAGTATGATATAGATCTTTATCTTTTTAAATATTTCTCTACAGATTGGTTAGGTCTTAGGTGAATAATATATAATATTATTAGATCCTTTGAAATCAATATACTTGATAAAAATACAATATGAACACAAATTGAGATAAACTATCAAAGTATATATATTTTTTACATTAAAATAATTTTTTAGATGTAAAGTAGAAATAAAGAAAAAAAATTAACGATCATAGTTGAAAGATTGAATATAAGAAGTTCAGTCTCAAGTTCTGACTTATTCTTCAACACTTAGTGACCACCCATTACAAAGAAGTTTATATAAATAAAAAAGTTTATCCACAACATAGATTGGGTTCTATAATAGTTTATAACTATCCAGGTCACACACAAACTCTTCCATAGTTATACGTGGGTGTAAAAATGAACAGGACACACAATAACATCTACCACTCTTATCTGTGGGATTGTAGTTGTAAGAAAATATGAGAATATATCTAGGCATCTTATAGTTCATTAAAAGAGTCAATGTACATGTTATAAAATTGATTATGCACAGAAACTACACAAAAATTAATAAAGATAAGCATAAAAGATCAACATAAAAGTGTAGAGTTTAGAAATTCTCGGTCTTTTTCAATGCAGATTGTGACTCTTAATTTGGTTCTATAGTGAATCTTGTGTTGGGTTCTCTTGAAAACTCCAAAAAGAATAGAGTGTCACAAAATATCATTCTTTACTAGAGGAAATAACTGGATGTGATGATGTAGTTTGGCTTTCTAGTATAGTGTTTGTAGCAGGTGATAACTTCTTCTAGGAAATCAGGTTTTTTTCTATATGTTTTTAGTCAGTTTGAGATCTTATCCATTTATCAGTTAGCTTCATCCACTATTGTATATCTCTTTCACACGAGTGATTATACTTCTCTTTTTTCTGCTAGCAGGAATATTTGGATCCGCTATGCTTTCTCATATTGCATGCTTGACAATTACATCAATGAATTTTGTCAAATATTTTAGATACAATCATTAAAATAATAAATAGAATTAAATTTGATAATGTGGCTATTAGAATCAATTTATTCAAAAATAATAATAAGTAAATAGTGGTGGTGTCTTAGTCTTGTTGTGTCTTGAATTCTAGTGGTATATTGTTATAGAGGAATGACAATGGAAGAGTCTTAGACTAATCCAAAATTTCACATCACTAGCAGTCTCTCTACTAAAGGTGTCTGTTCTGGGGGTGTCTTATACTTGGCCAAAATTTCATGTTGGCGGTATGACATTAGCAGTGCCTCATCTGGTGGTATCTTGTACTAATCCAAATTTATGTTTTGGTGGCATGACAGCTATATGGTGTGTTGTCTGATGGTGTCTAAGACTTACCAACATGTCCATGCTATAAAAAATTCATGTATAATGGGGAATCGAGATAGCGGTCAGACTCAATGGTGTCTCATCCTTAATAGTGACTGGCATTGAATCAAACGTAGGCAATTTCATCATCTAACTCATATTTAATAGACTATTTATAGAAAACTTTAAATTCATTAATATTACTAGAGTCATTATTTTGTGATAATTAAAAGAACGAGGCCAAAATAACCCCATTTTTTATGATAAAAAATCATTGAATCAATGAATATTATAAATGTAAAAACATGTCAAAAATGGTACGATAAATCAGAACATAGCACTCACATTCTGGGCAGATAGAATCGTATAAAAATAATAAAATATTAAATATTGAAGGTAAGTATATTGTATCAAAGATAAAAAGATTTAAAACATATAGTAGTAAATATAATATATAATCATCACTTTAATAGATCATAAATTCCATAAACCCTAAATTTCTCCTAAATAAACTAAAAAAAAATATTCCATAAGAATTCTACCCCTTTTGGTATTATCAAAAAGGTAAAGATTAGGTCGAGTAAAGATATGAAATGCAGTAATAATAAACACACTAAGAGTTAAAAAATAATTCAAAATGTTAATCAAAAATATATTACAAAACAAGTCCCATCAAAGATATACAGTCTAATCAAACAATCAAAAAAGTTTCAAGATGTAGCAGAGGGGACCTTTGGTGCATTTTCCCTATCCTCGGAATTCTCCTGATATGAGACAGAATGGTAAGCCAATTATGAGGGAGCTCAAGGAAGAATTAATCTAACACCAGTTGATAGTCTCTCTATAGCCTTAGGGTGATCTTATACAAAAATTAGTCTATATGTGAATCAAATCTTGAGTAGGATACATAGATAAATCTTGGAAACTGGCCGGTAGAGGTGCAGGAGGATCACAAGAAACATTCCAAAGTGTCTCATACCACTTTGAAAATTTTAAATCATAAAACCTTAGAATATCATGAGAATAAGGAGACTCTCAATATGATATACCAAATGGAAGTATATACACCACAATAATTAAATAAGTGGTGAACAATGCATATATCTCAAAAAGTTAAAGTTTGAGGAGAAAAAATCCATTTTACTTTGGAAAGAAGAGTTCTTTTGGTAAATCATTTTTATTTTTCATAAATCTGGTTTTAAACATATATATCCTAGAAATAAAAATCTAATTACATTGAGATTACATATGTGGCATAAATTATGTCCTACTGAAGTGAAATATTGAAAAAAGTGATTTTAAAGAAGCTTTAGAATTAAATCATTTTAGGGCAGTTTAAGGAATTCATTAAATTGATTTTAAAGCACAAAAGAAAGTTTTTTTAATAAGACCATAAATGATCCAAAATATAATTTTCATGTTAAAATGAGTTATTTAAAAATATAAACATGTCATAAAAATAGATTATAGTGTGAACATCAAAATAGGTAAGAATTTTAGAAGTTCCTTCAATCAAGATTGCATTATGGAAGAATTTTTGAAAGATTATATTAAAACATATAACTTCCCACAAAATAAAGATGTATTCTGATTGGTAAACATATATAAGACATGTAAACAGAATTTAAGATGAGTACATAGGAATAAATAAGAATTTTATTCAGGTTAATAGAGAATAAGATAAACCCGATTGTAAATAGAGGTTCGGGTTGAAAATAATTACTACATTGTAATCAATTGAAACCTATGAAAAAAAAATAATATTCATAAAATTATACTTTTAATATCATTAAAATAAATATATTTATGTTATGAAACAACAATGTTCTGTATACATACACTATACACAAGTAATAGTAGTGAATACAGAATATCTCACAAAGATGGTGGTGGGATGAAGAAACCCTTACCAGAAATATATCATTAGATTGAGGACAAATAAATGACATAATTATGTGTTAAAAACATAAAACCACACAATAAAAGTGGATATAAAGAATAAAAAAATCATATATCATTCACTCATATTTGGGTAAAATAAAAAACCAATGACATTGATGTTTAACTCATCGAATGTAAATTGATTTAAGATATCCCTTACCTTAATCGTGAAGGTGTTCTTGATTGTTCTTAATGACCTGAATAATAAAATTTAGATTCATTAACTAATAATTCCAGAACCTCATAAACATCTAATTGATATGGTATAACCTTATTAGGTTCATTCATGACCTTTTTGATGGGTTTTAAGAGATTCAATTTTATTGTTTTGGAAGCATTTTCTCCCTTGGTATTCATTATCCGTTTACTTGTATTCATGAATGGAAGTTTGATTGAAATGTTGTTAAAAATCCAGAATTTTTAATATATATTATTAGTAAAATTAAATATATATAAATTATATTATAAGGATTTTGGGTTATATACTTGAGGATGATTCATTAGTTAAAAGTTATTGATAAATGATTGGATTAACTTTTCCCATTTTGTGCATAATGAACTTGTTTTGTATTATTATTTTGTATTATGAGTTTGTAAGGATTCCAGAATATTGAATAAGGTAAAATAAATATATTAAGATCTGGTTCAACCATTAAAAGGTTTCATGACTAGTCTTGAGTACAATAATTCAAATAGAAATCCCATCTTCCTTGAGTGTGATAATTTAACACATCTTAGACGATGTTTCCATTTATAGTATAAAAGGAGGGGGAAAGAGAGATTATGATGAAATATTCTATTAGAATAATAAAATTACATTTCATGTAAGTCAATGGAATTATCATAGCATTTGGATGAGTGGAGATGAGCAAAAATGTAGAAAAGGACTCAAAATAGAAGAAAAAATTGAGAAATCTATCACGAAAATACGACAGCCTAACGACGTCACTTAAAATTTCACAAAAGAGTTTGATGAGAGAAAGGTTTATATCATTAATATTAAATAATATGGTCATTAAGGGGAATATATAATGAAATATCTCAAAATAATCCAATGTAAATTTTAAAATATTAACATAAAATGAAATAAATAAAAGGAAACTAAATAAGATGTCTACCTCTTGATCTCTTCTCCTTGAGATCTTTCTTAAGTCCTTTTGTTTTGGCCTTTTTGTGAGACCATCAGCTCTAGGACGTGGGGAATAGACTTTGGAGGAGTATTGGGGAGAAAATAGGTAAGGCTCAAGGCTTGAGATGTGTAGGAGGAAGAGGGGAATGAGGGTGGTATTTATAGTGGAGGAGAGGGTGTATTTTTCCTTATTTTAATCCTTATTATAATATTTTTGCTCAATACTATAAATAATCATAATTAATGTGACCCAAAATAGTAATAATGTAATATAAGTTCGAACCATGTGGTCTTACATCAATTATGATGTCATAAATAGTGTATTATACTGATAATTTGTACAAACGGTATTTTACCGTATTTCACTATTCATCACAAATTCAATAATTTTAGAAAAATACCAAAAATTCACCCGTACAGTTTTTTGACGTGTTGAATTCAAAAATGAGCTCCATTTTTCAAAAAAAAATCCAAATATTATTGATTTATTTTTTAAATAAAATCATAGTTAATTCAAAAAATGACAATGTTAAATGTATAATTAGAGCTATATCACATTGAAAAATAATTTAGATATCATCATCTTATTACCTTAATAAAATAAAATAATATTATTTTTACTATTAATATGTTTCATATTAAAATTCATAAGGATATGTTACTTTTCATCAAAATATTAAGTTGGTTCTATGAGACTCTGAATGACTTACGGATCACAACTATAGATGACAATTTTTCGAAATTTAAAACATACAAGAGGAAATAATGTGCTTAACAAATTGGTTATAAAATGTGTTGTTTTGTAAGGACTCAATGTTTCATTATTTATAAATTAAATCTACTTTTATATTCTTGGGGTGTTACATTATTCCCTCCTTACAAAAATTTTGTCTTCAAAATTTGAAATTGAAATTTCAAAGTTAATGGTTGATACTTGAAAAATCCCTTATGGGAAACCCACATCAGGAATATGGTTAAAATATCCTATAAATAAGAGGAAGGGTAAATTCATCGATAACTACAAAATGATGAATTCTAATTGGAAAACATGGTCATGGAAGAATAATCAAACCATCATGTGGTGACATTAAACACAAACAACCACATAGAATGATCAATATAACCCATTTTGTAAATGGTTAAAAAAATTCAAAATATAATGATTCAACACATTATAATTATGGTCTCTAAATTTACATTATGAACTTATCATTAACCCTTAATCAATAAGAAGCAGATCTAAAATTCACATTCCAAACATGTGAGTAACTTCATCATGTATCCTCTTGAAATATGGAAATACCATGAATTACAGTAAAAACCATATTGAAAAAAATGCATTCTTCTATATTACTTAAGTAAGATACATGTTATTGGATATACTCCTTAAATCCAAAAGTGTTGTAAACTCCATCGATGATATCATATCCCACTTCTCTATAAGTTAAAAATCGGCTCCAAGGTTATTAGTATTTATCCAAATCAATTATTTCATCATCATTATCTGAACATTTGATATATATATATATATAAATTAAGGGTTTTATTTCCCTCAATCATATATATATATAAAGTTTAACTTTATTATTAATCACTTTTCCTTTGTACCATTCATTATAGGACCACATGAAAGAGTACTGCAGTACAATCCTTATATATCTCATAATTCATATAACCAGTACATTACTGACAAAATATTGAAATGAAATGATTCTTGACTAGACATATTAATCATTTTACTTTATCTGCAGTAGCATCCTAACTTGATCATTATCCAAAGCAAACATTTGGGTTATATTCCTTTGATTATTAAGACATTGATTCATATAGTGTCCCATCACCTTTCAGTTGAAGCATTTTACAATGGAAACCATTTTATTACCATTGAAATCATGAACTTGGTGTCCTTCTTCTCCACACTTATAGAAAACTCTCATTCCTCTCAAGAATTTACCATGGTGATTCTTTCCATAATTTTCACATGTGGGAAAACTTTTCTTTCCCTTCTTCCCATTATCACCGTATTTCTCTATCATCCTCTCATTCTTTTTCATCCCTTAAAATACATAGGACTTAGAGAAGTATTTATATACCTTGTTAACACATGATATTATTTCCTCATATGATAAGGATACATGGGAGACAATCTTCCTTTGAAAATATGGCTTAAGATTATTAGATATATGATCCTTCTTACGCTTCGTAACACGTGCATTGGTGATGTTTTTATTCTTTCTGCTAGTCACCATTTAAAATCAATTTCCATATAGTATATTATCTCATAAAATAATGAACTATCTATAACTCTAAACATGGAATAACACATTGCATAAATTTGACCATCATAAATCCTAGAACCATATTCTTTGGTCACTTTGGGGCATAAATCCTTCATAATGGAGGGTAAATAAAATGTGAATTATCCTAATAATATCCCCTTGGAGTGTTAAACCAAGAGAGCAATAAGGACTATTTTCATGTACCAAGGGACCCCGGGTCAAGCCTGAAACTCCTTTTCAGAGTTTTCACTCCTATGTACATTTGTGCCAGAGCCACCTCTACTTGTTTGTATCCAGAAAAAGATGTATTTTCTAAAAAGATCTATATAATCTATTCCTTACCAAAATACTAGTAAATTCTTGTAATTTTATCCTCAAATAAAACCTTATGGATTTTTTCCCTAATATAAAATTTCTAATCTAGTTTCCAAGTTTTTGATTAATTTTTTTGGATATCAAGTGTAACACCCCGACACTCTAGACCAGAGCCTGTGCGTTACTAATTACATTGGCATGATTACAAGGAATCAAATCCTGAAGGACCAAGTATTTTAAAGTAATTAAGAAGATAGATATATACATGAAACTCATATTACATTGGTAACGGTAAAAAAATACAACACATAACAAAAACTAAAAGTTTACATCCTTAAGAACTCAATAAATTGTCTCTTCCTCATAACCTGTTGAAGGTAAACAAATGAAAGGGGCGAGCTCAAATGCTCAGTAAGGGTTACAAATAGCGGAAGCATGAATCATTAATAAATGAATCATAAACAATTAGGTATATTAAATATTTTATGGGGAATAAATGAAAAACACACATCTTTAATAAACTGAGAATGAAACTACTTCCATAGGTTTTGTCATAGTAAAAACCTCATGAATAGTAATAACTGAAAATGAATAAAGAGAATTCTTATTAATTGGACACCATGTATCTGAAACATGATACCACAATACCGTTGAAACGGTTTAAGTCTGTGGGTAGAAACCCATTTTATTTTTTGAAACAAACTCTAAGGGATCGTTGCCTACTGATTTGTCCCATGAGACCTGTCGATGCATCGAGGGGCTGTAGGGGGCCCCACCTGCCGTTGTATTTCCAAAGAATTTTTTATAAATATATTTAATACAATTACAATATTCCTTCTCAATATCCATATATATTTGAGGATACAGATTCGTCAACTGATGTTGACATAAATAAAGATACTTTTAAATGAGATCGTTGAAGAATTCTTGAGGAAATAATACTTAAACATTTCAAATTATCCCATAGCACCTTGAAACATTCGAATCATAATCCTTCAAAATATCATGAGAATATGGATACTATAAATATGATATACCAAATGGAATTATGTACACCACAAGAAAGAAATAAGTGGTGAATAAGGAATATATCTCAAAAAGTTAACGTTTGTGGAGAAAAAATCCATTTTACTTTGGAAAGAAGAGTTCTTTTGGTAAATCATTTGTATTTTACATATATATGGTTTTAAACATGTATATACAAGAAAATAAAAGTTAATGGAATTGAGATTACATTTGAGTCATAAATGATGTCCTACAGAAGTGAAATCACGAAAAAAGTGATTTTAAAGAAGCTTTAGAATAAAAAACACACGGTTTAAGGAATTCATTAAAGAGATTTCAAAGAGAAAAGGCATGTTTTCTATCATAAAACCATAAATTATCCAAAATATAATTTTCATGATAAAATTTTTGATTTTAAAAGAAATCATGTATTAAACAGATTATAGAGTGAACATCAAAATAGGTAAGAATTTTAGAAGTTTCTTGAATCAATCTTGCATTTCAAAAGAATTTTTGAAAGATTATTTTAAAACATATAACTTCCCAAAAAATAAAGTAGGATTATGATTCATACACATATATAGTTTATTCACATAGAATTTATGATGAGTACATAATAATTAATTATAATATCATTGAGGTTAATAGAGAATAAGAGCAACCCGAATGAAAATGGAGGTTTGGGTAGAAAATAATTACTACATTGTAATCAATTGATCCATATTCCCCAAAATTAATAGTCATTAAATTATACATTGAATATCATTAAAATAGATAGATTCATGGAATTAAACATCAATGGAAATTATACATACACCATACACAAGTAATAGTAGCAAATACAGAATATCTCACAAAGATAGAGGTGGGATGAAGAAACCCTTACCAAGAACGTATCATTAGATTGAGGAAAAATAAATGAACAAATTTTGTGTCACAAAAATAAAACCACACGATCAAAGTGTATATATAGAATAAAACAATAATAGGTTATTCACACACATTTTGGTGAAATAAAAAACCAATGTCATTGATGTTTAACTCAACGGTTGGAAATTGAGTTAAGATATCCCTTAACATAAGTTCAAAGGTGTTATTCATTGTTCTAAACAACCCAAAAAATAAAATTTAGATTCATTAAATAATAATTCCAGAACCTCATAAACATGTAATTGATATTTTATAACATTATTAGTTTCATTCATGACATTTTTATTGGTTTTAAGAAATTCAATTTTACTATTATTGAAGCATTTTCTCCCTTGGTTTTCATGATCCATTTACTTGTATTCATGAATGGAAGTTTGTTTGAAATGTTGTTAAACATCCAGAATTGTTAATATATATTATTAATTACATTAAATATATATACATTATCTTATAATTATTTTGGGTTATATACTTGAGGATGATTCATTAGTTAAAAGTTTTTTATAAATACTTGGATTAACTTTGCCTATTTTATGCATAATAAACTTGTTTTGTATTTTTATTTTGTATTATGAGTGTGTAAGGATTAAAAAATATTGAATAAGGTAAAATAAATATATTATGATCTGGTTAAACCATTAAAAGGTTTCATGACCAGTCTTGAGGATAGTAATGCAAATTGAAAACCCATCTTCCTTGAGTGTGATAATTTAACACATATCGGACGATGTTTGTATTTATAGTATAAAAGGAGGGGGGAAAAGATATGATAATTAAATATTCCATTAGAATAATAAAATTACAGTTCATGTATGGTACTAGATTATCATATCATTTGGATGAGGGGATATGAGGAAACAAGTAGAAAATAACACAAAATAGAAGAAAAAATTCAGAAATCTATCATGAAAATCCGGCAGCCAAATGACGTCACTTAAAATTTCAAAAAATAGTTTGATGAGAGAAATGGGGTACCTATTCAATCATAAATAATATGGTTTGTAAGGGGGATATATAATCAAATATCCCAAAATATGAAAAAGTAATTTTTAAAAGAATAATATAAAATTAAAGAAATGAAATAAAACTAAAGAGGATGTTTTTCTCTTGATCTCTTCTCCTCGAGATCCTTCTTATGGCATTTGGTTTTGGCCTTCTGGTGAGACCATCAGCTCTAGGAGGAAGAGGAGAGTGATGGTGGTATTTATAGTGTATGAGAGAGGGCATTTTTCATTATTTTAATCATTATCATATTATTTTGGCTCAAGACTATGAATAATCATAATTCATCTGACCCCAAATAGTAACAATGAAATGTGAGTTCGAACCAAGTGGTCTTAAATCACTTATGATTTAATAAATAGTGTAATATAAAGTTAATTTGTACATACAATATTTTACCATATTTCTCTATTCATCAAAAGTTTAAGAATTTTAGAAAAATCCCAAAAATTCCCCCTAACAATTTTTCAGTTGGTAGAATTAAAAAATGAACTCCATTTTTCCAAAATCAAAATTCTAGATATTATTAAATTAATTTTTAAATAAATTCATAGTTAATTCAAAAAATAAAAATGTTAAAGGTTTAATTAGTTTTCTATCACATTGAAAAATAAATTAAGATGTCATCATTTTATTACTTTAAGAAAATAAAATAAAATTATTTTTTACTATTCATATGGGTCATATTACTATTCATATTAATATTCATAAGGGTTTGTTACTATTAATCAGAAAAATATGTTGGTTCTATGAGACTTCAAATGACTTACTGATCACAAATCTTGATGACGGTTTTTTGAAATTCTAAAAAAACAAGAGGAAATGTTGTGCTTAACCAATAGGTTATAAAATGTCTTTTTTTGTAGGGAATCAATGTTTCATTTATTCTAAATTAAATCTATTTGTAAATTCTTGGGGTGTTACATTATTCCCTCCATAAAAAAATTCATCCTTGAAATTTGAAACCAAACTTTGAAATTTAATGGTAGATACTTGAAAATTCCCTTCTGGGAAACCCACAATAGGAATACGGTTAAAATATCCTCTTAATAAGAGGAAGGGGAAATGCATCGATTACTTCAAAAAAATGAATTCTAATTGGACAACATGGTCATGCAAGAATAATCTAACCATCATGTTTTGATATTAAAATCCAAAAACCACATACAATGATCAACATAACCCATTTGGTAAATGGTTAGGAAAATTTAAAAATATAATGATTCAACTCATTATAATGAAGGTCTCTAAATTTACATTATGAAATTATCATTAACCCATAATCAACAAGAATCAGATCTAAAATTCACATTCCAAACATGTGAGTAACTTCATCATGTATCCTCTTGAAATATGGAAATACCTTTAATTACAATAAAATCCATATTGGAAACACACAATCTTCTATATTATTTAAGAAAGATACATGTTATTGGATATATTCCTCAAATCCAAAAGTGTTGTAAACTCCATCGATGATAGAATAGTCCACTTCTCGACAAGTTAAAAACCAACTCCAAGGTAGTCAGTATTTATTCAAATCAATCATTTCATCATCATTATCTCAAAATAAGATATATATATATATATATATATATATTAAGGGTTTTCTTTCCATCAATCACACACACACACACACCTATATATATATATATATATATTTAAAAAAAGTTTAACTTTCTTCTAAATCACTTTTCCTTTGTACCATTCATTATACGACCACAAATCCTTAATGAAAGTGTACTACATTACAAACCTTATATATCTCATAATTCATATAACCAGTACATTACTGAAAAAATATTAAAATGACATGATTCTTGACTAGGCATATTAATCATTCTACTTTATCTGTGGTAGCATCATAACTTGATCATTATCCAAAATCATCATTTTGGGTATATTCCTTTGACGATTGGGACATTAATTCGCATAGTGTCCCATCATCTTTCAGTTGAATCATTTTACATTGGAAACCATTTTATTACCCTTGAAATCGTGAACATGGTGTCCTTTTTCTCCACACTTATAGCAAACTCTCATTCCCCTCAAGCACTAACCATGGTGATTCGTTCCATGATTTTCAATGTGGGAAAACTCTTCTTTCCCTTATTACCTTTATAACACTATTTCACTACCATCCTCTCATTCTTTTTCTTCCCTTAAAATCTATAGGACTCAAAGAAGTATTTACATGCCTAGTTAACACATGATATTAATTCCTCATATGATGAGGATACTTCGGAGATAATCATCTTTTGAAAAGATGGCTTAAGACCATTAAATATATGATCATTCTTATGCTTCGCATCACACGCATTGGTAAAGTTTTATTCCTTTTTCTAGGAACCATTTCTAATCAATTTCCACATTGAATATTAGATCATAAAATTATGAACTCTCTATAACTCTAAACATAGTATAGCTCATTGCATAAATTTAAGCATCGTAAATCCTAAAACCATATTCTTTGGTCAATTTGGGGCATAAATCCTTCATAATGGTGGGTAAATAAAATGTTAATTACCCTAAGAATATTCCATGGGAGTGTCAAACCAAGAGGGAATCAAGTCCCATTTTCATGTACCAGGATACCCTAGGTTAACCCCAAAACTCCTTTTCATAGTTTTCACTCCTAGAGTCAACTGTGCCAAAGCCACCTCTACTTGTTTGTATCCAAAAAGGGATGTATTTGCTAGAAAGATCCACATAATCTATTCCTTACCAAAATAACATGATATTATTGTATGTTTATCCTCAAATACCACCTTAGGTATTTGTTCAATAATCTACATTTTTTAATCTAGTTTCCATGTTTTCTACTAAACTTCCTTTGATGCCTACTACAACACCCCGACCCATCTAGACCGAGCCAATGCATTACTAATTACATTGGCATGATTATAAGGAATCAAATCCTGAAGGATATATTAGTTTAGTAGTCTTTAAGAAATTAGATACATACATAAAACTCATATTACATTGGTAATGGTAAGAAAATATAACACATAAAAAAAACTAAAAGACATTATCCATAAGAACTCAATAAATGGTCTCCTCTTCATAACTTGTTGAAGGTAAAAAATGAAAGGGGTGAGTTAAAATTCTAAGTAAGGGTTACAAATAGTGGAATCATAATTCAATAATAAATGAATCATAAACAATTAGGTATAGTCAATTTGTCATGGTGAATAAATGAAAAACACACACCTTTAATAAACTGAGAATGAAACTACTTCCATAGGTTTTGTCATAGTGAAAACCTCATGGATAGTGATAATTTAAAATGAATAAAGAGAATATTTGTAAACAAGATATCAGGTATCTAGAAATGATACCATAATACTATTGAAATGATTTAAGACTGTGGGTAGAAAATAGTCTGATTTCTAGAAACAAACTCGAAAGGATTGTCGACAACTGATTTGTCTCATGAGACTTGTTTATGCATCGAGGGGCTATAGAGGGCCCCACCCACCACTCCATTCCCAAATCATTATTTACACAAAGATTTAATACAAGTAAAATATTCCTTCTTAATAGCCATATATATTTGAGGATACAGATTCATCAAAGGATGTTGACATAAATAAAGATACTTTTAAATGAGACTCTTGAATTTTTTTGAGGAAATAATCCTTAAACCTTAAAAAGTTTCCCATACCACCATGAAACAATCGAAAAATATTCCCTTTTAATATCATGAGAATAAGGAAACTCTCAATATGATATACTAAATAGTAGTACATACACCACAAGAATGAAATAAGTAGTGAACATGTCATATATCTCAAAAAGTTAAAGTTTGAGGAGAACAGATCCATTTTACTTTGGAAAGAGCAGTTCTTTTAGTAAATCATTTGTATTTTCCATAAATCTAGTTTTAAACATGTATATCCCAAAACATAAAAGTTAAGGACATTGGTATTACATTTGAGGAATAAATTTTGTCTTACTGAAGTGAAAACATGAAAAAGGTGATTTTAAAGAATCTTTAGAATTAAAACATTTTAGGGTGGTTTAAGGAATTCATTTAAGAGATTTTAAAGCGAAAATGCATGTTTTATTGAATAAAACCATAAATGATTCAAAATATAATTTTCATGTTAACATTTATGAATTAAAAAGTTAAAAATGTCTTAAAACAGATTATAGAGTGAACATCAAAATAGGTAAGAATTTTAGAAGTTCTTTGAATCAATCTTGCATTTCGGAATAATTTTTTAAATATTGTTTTAAAATATGTAACTTACAACAAAATAAAGAAGAATTATGATGAGTACACATATATAGGACATTAAAACATAATTTATGATGATTAAATAAGAATAAATAAGAACTTTATTGAGGTGAGTAGAGAATAAGAGCAACTCAAATGGGAATGGATGTTTGGGTAGAAAATACTTAATACATTGTAATCAACTGAAAACTATGCCCAAAAATTAATATTCATCAAACGATACATTTAATATCATAAAAATAAATAGATTAATGGTATGAAACATAAATGTTCAGTATACATACACCATACACAAGTAATAGTAGTGAATACAGAATATCTCACAAAGATGGAGGTGGGATGAAGAAACCCTTACCAATAATGTATCATTAGATTGAGGAAAAATCAAAGACATAATTTTGTGTGAAAAAGATAAACCCACAATATAAAAGTGGATATATATAATAAAACAATCATAGGTCATTCACACACATTCTAGTAAAATAGAAAACCAATGACATTGATGTTTAACTCGATGAATGAAAATTGAGTTAAGATATCCCTTACCTTAAGCTCAAAGGTGTTCTAGATTATTCTTCATGAACTGAATAATAAAATTTATCTTCATTAACTAAAAATTATAGAACCTAATAAACATGTAATTGATATTTTATAACCTTATTAGGTCCATTAATGACCTTTTCATGGGTTTTAAGAGATTCAATTTTATTGTTTTGGAAGAATTTTCTCCCTTGGTTTTCATGATCTGTTTACATGTATTCATGAATGGTAGTTTCTTTGGAATTTTTTTAAACATAAATAGTTATTAATATATTTAATTATTTATATTAAAGAGATATAAATGATCTTATAATGATTTTGGGTTATATACTTGAGGATGATTCATTAGTTAAAAGTTATTGATAAATTCTTGGATTAACTTTTCACATTTTTTGCATAATTAAATTGTTTTGTATTATTATTTTATATTGTGATTGTGTAAGGATTCTAGAATATTGAATAAGGTAAAAAATATATATTGTGATCCAGTTCAACCCTTGGAAGGTTTAATGACCAATCTAGAGGATAGTAATGAAAATTGAAAACTCGTCTTTCTTGAGTGTGATAATCTAACACATCTCAGACGGAGTTTGTATTTATAATATAAAAGCAGGGGGGAAAAAGAGATGATTATGAAATATTACATTAGAATAATAAATTTATAGTTATTTTAAGGTAATTAAAATATCATATAATTTGTATGAGGGGATATGAAGAAATAATTAGAAGAGAACTCAAAATAGAATAAAAAATTGAGAAATCTCTCACGAAAATTTGGCACCATAATAGCGTCACTTAAAATTTCATAAAATAGTTTGATTAGAGAAAGGAGGTATCTAATAACTCTTAAATAATATGGGAAGTAATAAGATATGGAATGAAATATCCCAAAATAAGAAAAATAAAATTTACAAAGAATAA
Source organism: Viscum album (assembly GCA_963277665.1). Taxonomy (NCBI): domain Eukaryota; kingdom Viridiplantae; phylum Streptophyta; class Magnoliopsida; order Santalales; family Viscaceae; genus Viscum; species Viscum album. Next base: position 437,775,148 of record OY728129.1, read on the forward strand.
CATAAAATGAAATAAATGAAAGAAAACTAAAGAAGATGTTTACCTCTTGATCTCTTCTCCTTGAGATCTTTTTTAAGGCTTTGGTTTTGGAATTTTGGTGAGACCACCAGATCTAGGAAGTGGGGAATAGAATTGGGAGGAGTATTAAGTAGAACTTAGTTAAGGCTCAATGCTTGAGAGGTTTGGGAGGAAGAGGGGAATGAGGGTGGTATTGATAGTGGAGCTGAGGAGGTATTTTCCATTATTTTAATCATTATTATAATATTTTTTCTCACGACTATGAATAATCATAATTCATGTTACGCCAAATAGTAATAATGGAATTTCAGTTCAAAACAAGTGGTATTACATCACTTATGATGTCATAAATATTGTATTATAGTGATAATTTTTACATACGGTATTTTACCATATTTCACTATTTATAAAAAAATTCAAGAATTTCAGAAAAATCCCAAAAATTCACCCTAATAATTTTTTGGCGTGTAGAATTCAAAAATGAACTCCATTTTTCAAAAATAATTTTCTAAATATTATTTATTCAATTTTTAAATAAAATTATTGTTAATTTGAAAAATAACAATGTTAAAGGTATAATTAGTTTTGTATCACATTCAAAAATTAATTAAGATCTCATCATCTTGTTACCTTAAGAAAATAAAATAACATTATTTTTTCTATTCATATGGATCATATTACTATTCATAAGGGTATCTTACTATTCATATAAAAATTAAGCTGGTTCTATCAGACTCCAAATGAATTACTGATCACAGCTCTAGATGACCATTTTTTGAAATTCAAAACATAATAGAGGAAAAGATGTGCTTAATGAATAGGTTATAAAATATTTTTCTTGTTAGAGACTCAATGATTCATTCATTATAAATTAAATCTATTTTTAAATTCTTTGGGAGTTACAATAGATTTAGAATCGAGGGAAGGAGGTCTAAGAAAAGAAAAATTTCCTAATAAACCTTAAAAGTCTACTTGATAAATCATATATCCCTTAGGATCTACCTTATTTCGAACCTCAGGTCCACCATTGTTTAGTGGAATCATTTCAACATAGAAGTACTTTCCCCATTCTTCTTCAATAGGAACAACCCATCTATCTAGAAACACAAATTAGTTAGATGTAGTGGTAGGAGGTACCACACCAGTAGGTACAACTAACTCTTCAAGATGCCTTTGTCCATTTGAACTCTGTGTAGTAGAGGTGTGTTCAACACTATCATGTTTTTATTCTATTTATTTATCATTTGGATGCTCCATTATCATCTGAGCAACATCCTTTGACTAAAAAATTTAGATTCTACTTTTATACGACTATTAATTGGTAACTCATCAATATTCAAAACATTAATATATTTACCATTTTCTTTCTCATAATAAATCACCTCCTTTGGATATTTCTCAGGTACATGTGGTTCCACTTGAAAGATAAAAATCATCTACTCAACCAAGGTAGAATCATAAACTTTTGGACCAATGGAAAAATAGTTAGCCTCAACTCCATCAACCGTTTGACCTTTATGAAATATCTCCACATATATGGATTTCTCCCCATAAAAATTGCATCATTATCTTTTAGATTTGGGTCCACAACTACAATCAAATATATTTTTTCTAAAGATTCATAGGTGAAGCAATAAGTTCTTCAATAATCTCCACTTCCGAATAATTCTTCCACCTGAACAATTAGGGTCAAGTTTATAATCATCATCATAACTTACAACATCTCCATCCTTGTCATTTTTATTACCATTTTTACCATTTTCATCTTCCGCTTCTTCATCACCATTCTCATCTTTAACCTCAGTTTGTTTGCTACTTTTGAACTAATATTCCCTCAAAACCCCTATTTCCTCTTCATCACTTTAAACAAATTTCTCTATTTGGAAGCCTTTTAGGTGTTCTAGGATCTCCAAATGTAATAGAGGAAGGTTTTAGAGACAAGCCTAGATCACTCCCTCCATCAACGGAAGGATTATTTTCTTATTCTTCTACAATATATTCTTATTTATCATCATCAGATTATTCAACTATTTTATTAGGCTCAAGATTTGGATCAACAAAATCCCTCATCCAAGTTGTACGATCAACCAGGTTAAACTCAAATTATATCTTATCATTATCCCTAACCCACTATCTTTTTTTGGGGTTCTAGCTAATCTTTATCCTTGAACATGTATCTCTTTAAATACACAAACCATAATATCCTATAATAGATGATTCATCCTTAAATACTAGGCCTTTGGACTTTAACATGGTTGAAATGAACTTTGAGTAGATCAAGTAATTGAATATGGATTATGCATTGATCTTCTCAATCACGTGCACCATGATATATCTACAAAAATTTATCTTATGGACCTATTTCATAAGATATAGAAGGAAAAAACATTGGTACCCTAGAGTTGTGAAATCACCCTTTCATGGGATTATCATTTTCTCAAAAAATTTAAAGGGAAACATACATTCCCCATCAAGCTCTGAGGAAATAGTTCATCTGGTTATTCCATATCCATTCAGTTCTAACAAAACCTCTTCATACACAAACAACTCACTATCATTAAGAATGGTTACTTGAAAATACAAATATATTTGTTCATGGGGTAAATTCAAATATTTATCCCATTTATTAAAAAAAACACTATTATGTGTCATTTGACATTACTAGATACCCAATTAGCACCATATTGATCAAAAGAAAAATCTACATACTGATAGAATTCAAAAACCATATTAGGGTATAAGGGTCTATTTTTTGAGGAAAAACACTCTAAACATCCTTGGTTATGGAGTAATTTTAGTACTAGAGACATTATAGATAAAAACCAATTCAAATTAAAATCCCTTTTTAGCTACTACAACTATGTTTACAAGCTCAATATTAACTGGTTCAACTGGAGCAGGGACACTCGGTTCTTTCTTTTACTTCTAAGCCGATTGCAACTCACCTAGAGAACATATGGAAGAGTGATTCATCGTTTACATGCATATTAGTTTGGTTTAATCAGTAAAATTCTATGATAAATGTTGTAGTTTTGAAGTTTGGGATAAGAGAGGTATCTTGGGGCTCGATAGCATCATATTGGGCTCAATGTGTGTTGGAAATAGATATAGATTCGTTTTTGTATCATTTGGGATTTAGATATACGAAAAATCAAAGTAATATTTAAAAATAGAAAATTGAATTCGATAAAACAAATGTATCGGGTTATGATAATAAACTAAAAAAATAAAAAACTCATGGTTCATAAAATATAGAATAAAAAAATCCAAAAGGCATGACATGTAACATCTCTAGTTTTTATAGACATTTTATTTCTTGAATATATTAAATTTTCATTGATATATTGCATTAAAATAAGCCAAATATTCCTTTAATATGGCACCAACTCAGTGTATGTCACTCGAAACATCAACTCGGAGTACATTATAAGAAACAATGACTTGGAGTACGTTACTCACAACATTGAGTTTCTATGAAAAATCATTTTACTGTTATAGTTATTTAAATGAGATAATTATAACATAGCTCTTAAACATAGTAAAATGAATAGTAATAAATAATTTTAAATTATTTTTTATTATATTTTTATATAAATAAAATATATCTAGAATGAAAGATATAGTTTTTGGTAAAGTCCTTATATTTCTCAAATAACTATTTTATCAAATAAACTGATTTTATTTTTATTCTATGAAAAATAATTTTAGAGAAATTTATAAATATAATTTGATAAAATAAAATTCATTTTTGAATTGAGAATTTATAAATTATATATTTTTTTAATTTATTTAATTTTTATGAGAAACTTCCTTTTTGGATAAATAGTGAAAAATATCATATTTTAATTCAAAACTGATTTTATTTATAATTTTTTTTAAGGTTAAATTATATATATATTTGGTTTCAAATTTAAGTTAGATCGTATTTTTATCAATAAACCCAATTTTGGTCATTGAAATTAATTTTAATTTCAAAATAAATATAAAAACATAAAAAAACATTGAACATTTGTACTTTAAAAACCCACGTTGTCGACCTGAATGTGGAATTAAATTTAAATTAATTTATGCCACTTATGTGTTTGTAATTTGGAAAAATGGATTCCATATTTTTAGTTAAAAATTTATAATTTATAATAAGGTAAACTTAGTTTTTGATAAAAAAATATTGGTGAAAGTAATTAAAATTTATTACAACGATTAAGGTAAAATTAAGCTTAATAAGGAACTAAACATTAATCTTAAGGTCCCAAATGACCTAGAAACTTCTCCAAGATCCTTTGTATCGAAATATTTCAACCCTGTCCTACTTTTTCTATAATTGTTTCCATTATTAGATCCACTTTCTACATGAAAAACGTGGGTGGAATTCTCTTTTCCAATATTTACAAGACTCCCACTCCTCCACTATAAAATAAATTCTCTCCTCACTCTTCCTAAAACCTATAAAAAACTTAGGTTAGGAAAATATCTACCAAATATACTCCTAAAAATACCAAAATTACATATTTAATCCTCCCTTTGGTCAAAAATCCTTCCAAGTAATTCCTTTGGTGCAAACCATAAGGAGTTAAGTGAATAAGAGGTAACATTTTTCCTAAAGTTCTTTTATTTTATTTCAATTATCCACCCCCTATACACTTCTTATTCTACGATTATATAACAAACTAGTATCCTAAATATACTAGAATGTTTTTATGCTAATTTTTCGACCTAAACATAAACATACATTTATCTGATGGGTAATGAACAAACTATTTACGTGTACAAAGAACTACCACCTTACAAAACAATGATTAATCATTTTTCTTTTACCATCTATCATGGTGGAAATTATGTTGGAAAATCTTTTTGTATGTGTTATATATTATATTTATTATGTCTTTAAAGTTATTTAATCCTTCTACAACATATATTTTTATACATTCCATTTGGTTTGACTACGATAATTTCGTTTGAGGAAGTGTGGACTACCGACCCCTCAAAGCGATACGATTCATTCACACGCTACATGGAATGTATTAAGGATTAATTTAGTGAAATTATATTATAAATATGAAATAATAATTCTAATGTAATTTTAATTTCTATGTATACACGTATTTCATTTTCTTTCTTTATTTCCATACAACAATAAAAATAGAAACAACATTCCTGCATACGTATAGCTTACCATCTCCATGAACAGTGTATTCTATTTCATAATTATATATTATATAGATTATTATAATACAAATTCACTGAATATTCATGATATTTATATCGTGGTTTTCATTATTTAATTCATTATAAAAGTATAAGGACCAAATATATAACAAATTAAGACACAAGCGAAGAACAAAGAAGATATTACCTGAAGTGGAACCTTAACAGAGGATTATTAAAAAGAAGACAATATAAAGTCATAATAAAACCTTATAAGGTATTAGTTATAATAATATGGTTCTTTTATAGATTTATAGTACACTTATATTTATTTTAAAGTTGGTTTGTTTGAGAATGACGATATTCAAGACACATAGTAAGGGGATTTCATCCCACTATTTATTTCTATGAGATACATGTTTTGTGTGGTGTGTATACTGCTAATAGATGTATTATATTATTATTATAGATAAATTTATGGGTAATTATGTATCCATTTTGTGATCTTTCTTTCATGGTGTTTAAGTTTCAAAAGTTATCAAATCTGTAAAATAGTTTTGTCTCAATTTTAATTCATTGAGACTCGTGTTTTATTATGCATGTACATTATTTTTCGAGGTGTATATACTTCCATTTTAAAAGTTATATCACGAATATCCTTAATTTAAATATATTTTAAGCTTAATTTAATTTCCTTTTCTTATATGGAGATTATTACCCCAGGTTACCATGTTATATGCGTTTATTGAAATAGTCTCATAGTTTTTCAAGATTATTTATGATTACACTTCCTTTATTGAAATATTATGACACATATCTCAATAAAACTCATAAATTTCCTTTACCTATATTTATTAAATGTATATACTTATATCAGTATCATTATTCTACTCTTTGGTACTTAATATAATTAAGAATTTTTTTAATAACAATCGGAATGAACTTCTCTCTTCGGTCGGAAATCTATTTTATTTAAAAACCATGTTTTTTAAAATGTTTCCAAATTATCATTGAATACAGTTTTCTAGGAAAATTTATTTTAAAAAAATTTATGTTTTCAAAGCATCCATTATATGTTTCAAATTCTATTTTCAATGAAATTTTTTTCTGAAATTTTTCTTGTTTTAAAAATATTTTTTCAGTGTAGAAAGGAAATTTTCCTTATGAAATATTTTTAAAATATATTTTAAAATTATTTCCCTTATAGGATAACATATTTTGGTATAAATCATTCCTTTATGGGGTAATTACTAATTGTTTCCTTTCATATTCTTTCTCTAAATGGATTATTTTTTGATGGCATGATGTTTATGAAACATGTTTCTCATCCACAGATTACATGTTTTTAAAAGCTTCTTCTTTTCACAGGTTATGTTTATGATGAAATGATTATGAAACCTATCTTTTTCTAATGGTTTTGATATTTTTAAAATTTTATAATACACAATTCATTTCATTGGTTATGATATTATTATATATGATCTTGTTTCATATGTATTTATTAATTCATTATGAGATGGGTGGGACCTGTATATCCCTCCCATGCATTTGGTAAAGAGTTATATCTCAATATATAGACATGGTTGTAACAAGAAATAAACTCAATTCAGTGTTACAATGAGGAAACGTGGAGTGATCTTGGTTCAGTAATACAATGCTGGAATTGGGAGTGAACATGGTTCAGTAAAGGACTTTATCAACTAAGATGGCCTCGACATCAATGCCTTAACTAATATAGAAATCATTATATATTATTATGTATTTTCCACAATTCTATGTTTTATTCATATGTTATGATTTCATAGATTATGTTCTTTATTTCCTTATGATTCATATCTTATGAACCTCCAAGATTTATTCCATGATTCAGGTTTATGATCTTTGATATACATTATGTTGTCTTATATTTTCATGATTATGTTATCATACCATTATGCTCATGATTATACTCATGTATCTCCCTAGTTCTCCCATACTGAGCATCTGATCTCACCCTTTTTTCTGTGCCCTTCCCCAAGGTTATAAATATATGTATTATGTCATATGTTTCTAAGAAGGGTTCATGTCAATAAAAACCTAGTGGGAGAAAATATATCTCATTTATGTACTAGTATTTATGTTTCCATGTTTCCAAGGGAACTATACTACTATTGTCTTTGGGAGTCTATTTGTATACTTTTTTAAGTATTCCACAAAAGTTTTGTAATGTTAATGTTTTAAAAGAGAGGTTCATTATAGTTGGAATTAGAGAAAAGGTTTAGTTAACCTTTGGAGGGTAGTATGAAAAAACTATAGTGAGAACCCTAAAGACATGTCTAGGGTTAAGTATAATGATGAGGAAAATTATAGGAAAATGTATTGGAATTTTGGTAGAGGATAAAGTGAGTGGTTTCCTAGAAATATAACCATGTCTAGATACTACAAGTGGATGTGGCACAGACATAGCGGTTCATAGGGGTAACAATTCTAACCAGTTGTTTCAAACCAGACTCAGGGCGATATGGTACACGATAACACACCTAGTTTCATACTTGGTTTGATACTCCTAGGGGATATGATTTGGGGATTCACAAACTCTTCAGTATCATTTATAAAGGATCTACATAGAATTTGGCTATGAAAAACCTAGTATACAGCTAATTTGTCACAGATTAAGGAATGTGTCATAATTTAGACATCTTATAAGTGACTTTTCATGATTATGTAGTTCCTCAATATGATAACTATAACTGGTTTTAGTTAATGGGAAGAACCCAAAAGAACTATTTTAATGGTGATTTCAACAGAAAATGAAATGATTGTCTTCCTGGGAAACCGAATGCTATGGAATCTAGAATGTAAAACCTCATTTCTAAGCTCACACACAACTTTTTCAATCTTTGAATAATAGTGGAATTCCAAATGAGAAAAGGAGATAACAACATTCTATTGAGTCTTTCTTGAGGAAACAACCAACTTCATTCAGGGGGTCTTCTGATCCACTTATTGTTGAAAAATGGATTTGCACTACTAAAAAGATATTCTTCATTTTCCATTTCCTGAAGCATGATAAAGTAATTTTTTCTATTTATCATTTAGAAGGTGAAGAGGGATAGTGGGGGACTCTAATCAGGAATACAATGTAGAAAAATGAGATTGAATAAATGGATTGGAATGAGTTCAAGAACTAATTTTTCAATAAGTACTTTCCTTGTATTATTTATACAAAGATTGAGAAATAGTTCCTTGAGTTGAATCAAAGGGATGATAAATCTGTTGGTACGTATGATTCTAATTTCATGAGACTTGTGAGGTACACTTTAGGAATTATCATCCATAGATAAAGTAAAGTTTATATGTTCTTCAGTGGATTAAATCAAAGTATTATAAGGGTGCTGTCCATAAGATACTTATGTAGCTACAAAGAGATTGTGTATTTTGTAATAAAGGATTAAATAGTGTTTGGTTTCACATATCAATATTATGATTTTGATAAGAAAAGGATGATAGATTTCAAAGTAAACTCTAAAAAACATATTGAAATGAAGATGATTTTTCCTTTATACTCTAAATGTGGTAATAATCATGGAGGAATTTTTCATAAGGTGTCTAGAAAATGTTTTAAAGGTCACCAAGAAATTGATCAACGAAATGATGGGAAGAATTCCACTCAAAATTCTAATGGAGATAATGCTGAAAAAGTGAACCTCCCCTGCTTTAGTGCTACATTTGTAAGGACAATGCGAATTATGCTGACAAGTGACCAAACCCAAGGACTACTTATGATGATCGACATTGGCAACCTCTTAATCTGAGGTACAAGGGTAAATCTCATGAAATCACTATTTCTAACGAGAGGTGTCATGACAATATGATAAAAGGTACACTTAACATCCACTCTAGAACTAGTAATGTTAATTTTTATTATGGATCTACCAACATTTTCATATCTATAGAATTTTCCAAGGGTGTTAGGATTCCACTAAAATAATTACATGTGGAATTAGTAGTGTAAACCCCTAAAGTTATGATGATTTTATCCTTAGTATATAATTCCTCTATATTTGAAGTTTGTGGGAATGTACTCCCTTCAAATCTTGTCATTCTTCCTTTTGTTCAATTTGATGTCATCTTAGGCATTGATTGTATTTATATACATAAAACCCAAATTAATTTTCTAGTATGGGAAGATACATTCTATATTTCAACCCTCATATGATCATCCATCAATGTGACAATAAGCTTTAACTTCCTTTGGATATTACATCCAATGTATGCGTCTTAATTCTCATTCAAATTCTTTTTATCTCATATGATTGGGGAGAAAATTAACATTGATGATATGTAGATTTTTTAAGAATTTGGGGATGAATTTTTCGAAGAGTTTCCAAGACTTAGAATAAAATGTGGTGTTTGGTTCTCAATAGAACTCAAACCTGGTTCCACACCGATTTCAATGACACCTTATCGAATGGCCTTGATTAAGTTGTAGGAATTGAAGAATCAACTCCAAGAAATATTTTCTAAGAGATTCATTCAGATAATTGTGTCACCTTGGGGGTCCACTAATTCTATTTGGGAAAAAGAAATATATATTAATGAAACTTTGGATTGATTATTGAGAGTTTAAGAAGATCAAAATCAAGAACAAGTATCCAATTCTCTGTATTGATGACTTTTATAATCAATTACACAAAGCTCAATACATTTCCAAGATTGACCTTCATTTTGTATATCAGGAATTAACGTTCAAGAAGGATGATATACCCAAGAATAAATTTTATACAAGGTATAGACACTATGAACATATTGGGATGCCTTTTGGTCTTACTTAGTCCCCTTCTATCTTCAAGGATTTAATGAATAGTCTTTAAGTATTACCTAAATCAGTTTTTGGTAGTTCTTATAGATGATATTCTTATCTCTTAAAAGAGTAAGGAACATCATGAATATCACTTGAGAATTGTAATTAATACCCTAAATAAGGAGAAACTATAGGATAATTTAAAAAGTGTGAATTTTGGCTGCAAAATGTTTCATTTTTTCGTCACATAATCTTAGAAGATGGAATAGTGGTAGATCCATCAAAGATAGAGGATATTGAATATTGTCTTAGACCAACCACAGTGACAGATATATATAGATTTTTTATTTAAGTTATATATTATTGAAAGTTTTTAGAGAACTTCTCATGACTATCTAATCCCCTGACCAAGTTAACTCTAAAGGGATTCAAGTTCTTCTGGATAAATGAATATGAAGAAAGTTTCAAGGAATGAGAGAGAAGGTTAGTCAATGAAATTGTTCTTACATTACCGTATAGTGGATAAGGTTTTGTAATATATATTTATACTTACAATAAGGTATTAGGATGTGTTATTTGGAATAATAACATAGTTATCACTTATGCCACATGGTATTTGAATATTCATGATAAAAATTACACAAATCATGATTTGGAGTTAGTAATGGTAATTTTTTCACTAAAGAAATTAAGTTATTATATTTATGTAGAAAAGTGTGATATATACTCTAATCATAAAATTATAAAATATATATTCACACATAATAATATTAACATGTGCCGAAAAATATGGTTAGAGTTGATAAAGGATTGTAAATACTCAATACATTACCACCCTGGGAAAGGTAGAAAGTTGGCAGATGATTTGAGTCGGAAGGATCATTCTAGATTATCCATGATGAGGATAAAGAAAGATCCAATATTTAGGGATTTTTTAAGGATGGATCTATAAATCCTAAAGTAAGGGGAAAATCTTATCTTTATTAAATGAATGTTAAACTCTCTGTCCAAGTAAAAATTAAGGAGGTGTAGAAGGAAGATATAGATATGAAAAAGAAAGTTAGAAATATTCCTAAGTTTAACCTTGATCAGGATGGAATGATAAGGTTCAGGAACCATTTAAGTGTTCCTTCAATAACATATTTAAAGAAGGATATTTTACATCAAGTTCATAGTTCTTCATTAACTATACATCGTGAAAGTAATACGATGTATAGGGACTTGAAATAATACTTCTGGTGATATGGAATGAAGAGAGATATCACAGAGTTTGTATCTTGGTGCTTGGTATTCCAAAAAATTAAGGCTAAAAGGAAAAGGTCAAAAGGGATGTCACATCCATTATCCAAAGTAGAATTAAAATGGGAGAACATCACTATGGATTTTCTCATTTGACTACCTAAAAACTATAAAGGGTTTAGTGCTATATGGGTGGTATTTGATTTCCTTACTAAGATAGCACACTTCATCACTATTAGATAAGAATTATCATTGGATCATCTTTTCAAAATATACATTAATGAAGTAGTAAGGTTGCATACAGTACCACATTCTATTATACTAGGTTGGGATTTGAGGTTCACCTAAAAGTTTTATAGAAGTCTTTATCAAGTAATTGATATAGAATTGAGTTTCATAACTTTTTATCAACCTCAAACAAATGGTCGGTCTAAAAGAACAATTAAAAACCTAGAGAATATGTTGAGATCTTTTTATCTGGATTTCAAAGTTGGTTGGGATCAACACCTTCATATAGTTGATTTTTCTTACAAAAAAAGATTTCACTCAATAATTAAGATGTAACCCTTTGAATCCCTTTATGGTATGGAATGTATAGATCTAATGTGTTAGGATGGGGTTGGAGAGAGAAATATTTTGGGACTTGATATCGCTGATGAAATTGTCGAGAAGGATAGAACCATTCATCAGCATAGCAAGGCAAATTGTTGTCAGTATAAAATTTATTTTAATCATTGATGACATTATATAGAATTTGAGGTTGGTGAAAAGTTTTTTCTATGAATCTCAACATGGAAAAAATTTGTGATATTCGAGAATAAATGGAAACTAAGCCCTAGGTATATCAGTCCTTTCGAAATTCATGATCTTATCAGGATGGTAGCCAATATCTTGGAACTTCCTAGAAATATCTATCAAGTCCATGATATGTTATATGTATCTCTCCTGAGTAAGTACATACCTAACCCTTCACATTTATTGAACTTATAGGTCATACCACTGGACCATGATCTTTCTTATAAGAAACAACTAGTTGAAATTATGGATCATACAGAGAAAGTTCTAAAAAACAAGACCACTCATCTGGTCCAATTATTATGGTGAAATCACCAGTTATAGGAAGCTATATAGGAACTTGAGGATATAATGAAGCATAATTATCCTCATTTTTTTACCTGAGTGATGAATTTTGAGGGTGAAATTCATTTTAAAGGGGGTATAATGTTACACCCTGAGTTTTTACGGACCACTTTTCTCAATAAATTTAAATTTTCATTGAAATATTTCATTGAAACAATTCAAACATTCCTTTCACATAAAATTGACTTTGTGTATGTTACATAGAACATTGACTTGATATACTTAACACACAACACTGAGCTTCTACGAAACATCATTTTTTTGTAATAATTTTTGAAACGAGATAATTATAACCTAGTCATTAAACAATGTAATATGAATAGTAATAACAAACTTTTAAAATATATTTTTTATGGTTTTATATAAATAAAATGTATTGATAAGAAAATATATAATCTTTGATAAAGTCTTTATAAGTTTAAAAATAATATTTTCTCAAATGAACTGATTTAAATGTCCTTCTATGAATAAAAATTCTACAAATTTAGAAATATTATTTGATAAACTAAACTTCATTTTTTAATTTTTAATTTCTAAATTAAATTACTGTGAATTTATGGTATTTTTCTGAGAAGATTCATTTTTTGATGAATAGTGAAAATACCAGATTTTAATTCCAAACTGTTTTGTCATATAATTTATTTATAATTTTAAATTATATTTTAATTTGGTTTAAAAGCTTAATTACATAATATTTTTATCAGTCAACCCAATTTCGGTCAATGGAATCAATTTCATCTTGAAATTGAATATAAAAACATAGCAATCTTTTTTATTGTTTTTACTTTAAAAACTCATATTCTCAACCAGACTACGGGGTCAAATTTAAATTAGTTTTTGAAAATTCTATATTTTTAATTTTTAAAAATATATTCCATATTTTTAATCATCCTAATTTATAATTTATAATAATTTCAACTTATTATTTGACCAATAATATTAGTGAAATTAATTAAAATTAATTACAACGATTAAGGAAAGATTGAACTAAATAAGGGAATGAACAATAATCTTAAGTGTCTAAGCATCCTACAGACAAGTACAAGAGCCATTTTATGGAGACATTTTGACCATATCCTCCCTTATATAGAATTTAGTCCATTATTGGATACACTTGAAATATAAAAAATATGGGTGGAATTACCTCTTCAAATATTTATAGGAGTGCCACTCGTCCTCCACTATAAAAGGGCCCCATATCCTTCCACTTAATCAAACCTTCAAAACCACTTAGGTTAGGAAAATATATTCCCAATATACTTTTAAACATATCTCCCTTAATACTTGGATCCTCCCTTGGGGTAGAAATCTTTACAAGGAATCCCTTCGATGCAAACCAAATGGAGTTACTCGAATAAGAGGTAACATTATTCCTCAAGTTATTTTATTTTATTTAAAAACTCCACCCCATAAAAAATTATTATACAATTATTGTATAAAAAAACTCATATAATAAATATACAACAATGTTTTTATTCTAATTTTTCTTCCTACACTTACACACACTTATATCTAATGGTTAACAAACATACTAGTTATGTTTATGGAGAACTATCGCCTCGCGAAACGATGATTGTTTATTTTTTTCATTAACGCCTCTCATAGTGGAAATTATAATGGAAAATATGTTTATATATATATTATATATTATATTTAATACATATTTAATCATATATAATCCATTTACAACACATATCTTTATACATTCGATTTGGTGTAAATATGATAATTTCGTTTGAGGAAGTGTGGACTACTGCCCCCTCAAAGTGATGTGATTCATTAACACACTACATAGAATGTATTGAGAATTAATTTAGTGAAATTATATTATATATATATAATAATTATACTTAAATTATTTATATATATATATATAATTTTCTTTTTTTCTTTCAATACATCAATAAAAATGGAAACAACGTTCATGTGTACGTACGACTTACCATCTCCATAAATAGTGTATTCCATTTGATAATTATATATTATATAGATTATTATAACACACTTATAATAAATATACATGATATTTATATCATGGTTTAAATTTAGGAAAAAATTATATAAGTATAAGAACCAAAGATATAACAAATTAAGACACATGCGAAGAACATATCAGATATTACCCGAAGTGAATCCTTAACATGGAATTGTTAACAAGCGGGTAATATTTAGTCACAATCATAAAATATGAGGTATTAGATATAAGAATACTATTATATTATAGATTTATAATAAACTTATATTTATTATATAGTAGGTTTGTATGAGTATGATGAGAGTTAAGACAAAAGGTCATGTAATTTCATCCCACTTTTTATTTCCATGTGATACATGCTTTATTCACCACCCATTCCTTTTGTGTGGTGTGTATACTAAAAATGTATGTGTTATATGATTATTATACTTAAATATATGGGTAAAAACATATCCATTTTATTATATTTATTTCATGTGTTTTATGTTTCAAAATTTAACAAATTAGTGAAATAGTTTTGTCTCAATTTCCCTTCTTTGAGACTCATGTTTTATTTTGCTCGTAAATTTTTTTCAAGGTGTATATACTTCCATTTTACATTTTATATCATTAATATCATTATTTTAATGATATTTTAATCTTCTTGTAATTTCCTTTTATTACATGGAGAGTATGATCCCAAGCTACTGAGTTATAAGTGTTTATTGAAACAATCTCATCACTTTCAAGATTTTTTATAATAATGATTATTTTTTTGAAATATTTTGATTCATATCTCAAGAAAACTCATGAGTTTCATTATACTATTTTTATTGAAGGTATATCCATGTATTAGTTCTATTTTTCACTCTTTTTTACATAATATAAATAAGAATTTTGTAATAAATATATGATTGTATTTCTCTCTTCTGTTGTAAATCAGTTTTGTTCAAAAACCATGTTTTAAAAAATGTTTTCAAATTATCCATGAAGATAATTTTCAATGAAAAAGTGATTTTAAATTTTTTATGGTTTTCAAAGATTCCTTTCTTTGTTCTCAAAGCTATTTTCAAAGAAAAACGTTTTTGAATTTTTTTTGTTTTAAAATCAATTTCCAATGCAGAAAGGATATTTTCCTAATGAAATGTTTTTAAAAGATGTTTCAAAACTATTTCACATCTAAGATAACATATTTTGGTGTTACTCATGACTTCTTGATGAAATAATGCAATATTTCATTCATATTTTTTCTTTGAATGGATTATGTTTTGATGACATGATGTTTATGAAACCCCTATCTCTTCCATGGGTAATATGCTTTTGAAACCCAATTATTTTCACAAGTTATGTTTATAATGATATGATTATGAAACCTATCTTTTTCCACATTTTATGATATAATTACATGTTTACAATACCCATTTCATTTCATGGTTTATAATATGGTTATTTATGATCTTTTGGAACATGTATGTATGATTTCATTATGATATGGGTGGAATCTATATCTCCCTACAATGCATTGGGTAAGGATTTATATCTCATGAGATAAACATGTATTGTATGATAAATGAACTCAGTTCAGTATTACAGGGATTTAATGAGGTGTGAACTTAGTTCAGTAATATAGGGCTGAAATAGGGAGTGAACCTGGTTCAGCAAAGGACTTTATCCACTAAGAGGGCATCAACAGCAATGCCTTGACTAATAGGGAAATCATTATATATGCTTATGTGTCTATCAAAATTTCATGTTTTATTTCAATGTTATGATTTCATGGATTATGTTATTTACTTCCATATGATTCATATTTTATGAATTTCCAAGATTTATGGCATGATTCATGTTAATGATCTTTGATATGTAGGGTATGATCTTATATTTTCCTAATCGTGTTATCAAACCCATATGCTCATGATTATGCTTATATATCTCTCTTGTTTACCCTTACTGAGCATCTAATCTCACCCCTTTTTATGTTTCCTTCCCCTAGGTTATGAAGATATTTATTATGTTTGATGTGTCTAGGAAGGGTGATAATCAAGAACATGATGGGAGATAATGTAGCTCATTTATGTACCAGTGTTTATGTTTTCATGTTTCCAAAGGCACTACACTACTAAAAAACATGCCTTTAACAACGCTTGTATTTATTAGCACTATAAATTTTTTTTGATAAATCCAATCTTTATTAGTGCAAAAATAATCGCTGATGAAGGTCTCCCTTTATCAGTATTTATTTTAGCACTCATAAAGGTCACCATTTATCAAAGCCTAATTTTTAGCGATAATAAATGATGCTCTTTATCAGGGTTTTTTAGCACTGATAAATGACACCCTTTTTTAGTGATTTTTTAGTGGTGACAAAGGACGTAAATAAAATAAAATAATTAAATTTATAAAAATAAAATAAGTAACAATTTTATTATCCAAACAATTATTATAAAAATGAATAATTTGAATATACATATATATAAATTTTTAAAATTAATAAATAGTATATATTAAATATATAGATATGTAAAATGTAATAATTAAACAAATATAATTTAGAATAAATAAATTAAGAAAAATATTAAACATTTTATTCATAAAAAACTATTGATAAAAATGAATAAATTTATTTTACATATATATTGATTATAAATATTAATAAATAGTATATATTAAATATAGATATATAAAATGAATAAATTGTAATAATTAAACAAAAAAGTTTAAAATAAATTAATTAAAAAATTATTTAAAAATTTAGTAATGAAAAAATAATTCAGAGAAATGAATAAGTGTAATATATATATATATATATTAATTATAAACACTAATAAATAATATATATTAAATATAAATATATATTAAATGAATAAAATGTAAATTGAAAACATATTAATGTCGTATTCATTTTTAATGTTATTTGATTTTTCAATTTAGCATATATCAAAAGTCGTGTGTTACATTGATTTCATGTACAAATATATATTTAATTAATGCATATTTATATAAAAACGCACACACAAATATATTTAAACAATACATAGAAACACATACAAATAATATTTATGTAATTTATTCAAATTTTATTATATTTCATAATTTCATT
This sequence comes from Viscum album, assembly GCA_963277665.1. Taxonomy (NCBI): domain Eukaryota; kingdom Viridiplantae; phylum Streptophyta; class Magnoliopsida; order Santalales; family Viscaceae; genus Viscum; species Viscum album. Next base: position 437,792,527 of record OY728129.1, read on the forward strand.
ATAACATGATACATTTAAAATATAATATTTATACTTGTTTAATTTTATTTATTTAATTTTAATACTATTACAATTAGGGTATTGATTTTTAATACATTTGTTTTTTATTTTAGTTTAGGATATTATCATTTTCTATTATTTATTTATATATATTTATTCACAATGTTTTAATATTTACAATATGTATTAAACCACTTAAATATTTATATATATCCATATTTTTTATAATTTATATTTAAATAATAAAACTTATCCATTTATTAATATTTTAATGTGTGGTTGTTTTGAATTATTCAATTTCACATATTTTTAACATGCATGTTTTTAAGATTATATATCCACTAATAATTTTAAAAATATATTTGTTAATATATATTTATAAATAAATATATTTATATATTTATATTTACATTTTTATACATTTGTATATTTATAATTATTATGAATAAATAATTATTATTATTTAGATAAGTATTTATATTATTATAAATAAATAATTATATACATTTAAATAATTTTAAAATTATAATAAATTTATTTAAATAATTATAATTATAAAACATTTATCAGTGCCAAAGTTTTAGTGCTAATAAAAGGGATATTTATCAGCGCTAAAACACCACTATCAAAAGACATATTTACCAGTGATAAAATGTTAGCGCTGATAAATATGTCTTTTATCAGCACTATTTTAGCATTGATAAATATCCCTTTTATTAGCACTTATCAATTTAGTGCTGATAAAAGAGATCTTTATCGGAGATTTCCTAAAAGTTTTGTTAAAAGTGTCCTCACACTATTTAAAATAACCCAAATCATGACTTAGTCACTAACGATTCTCAAGATCTCACAGAAATCCTCTACTAATGATGTGACTCCTCTATGTTACCTCAGATTAATCAAGCCTAGAATCTAATGTAAGTTATTTTTTTACTTTTCCCATATCGTTATTTTATTTTTTTAGTTTCCACATTTTGCGTTTTTGCACAGTTCTTAACCATGAAAAACCATACATCTCATCTCCTTACCCCTGAAATACAAAGAGTTGTTCTATTTATTCTTTTTCCTCCATAGACAATGGTTTTAAAAAATAGAATGTTTTTTTCATATATTAAGGTCAGTCAACATGTGTGTATGGGCCTATTTGGATAAATAAAATAGATTTTTCACCACATGATACTAAAAAGGTAATGCTGGCTTTATAGTATGATGAATTTGAGTTTAGTTAAACATTGAAAAGGTTAACCTATTTCTCAAACTTGTTATCTATATCCATTAACATTTACACAAGACTATAGTGATCGGGAAGTGTGTCTATGGTGATGTGCTAACCTGAATTGGGGACTATTTGGGTATACTAGCTCAAAAATGTTAAAGAATAGAATGAGAGTGAAACTATGAATATTGGTGTTGATTATATCCAAAATAAAAAACTTTACAGACGTAATAATTTATTTATATACATGTATGGATAGCATAATTATGTTTGATGATTGAGTTACCATATGAGGTCTAGGTTTTTTTGTTAATTTTATCCTTGACCTATCTTCTCGAGTCTCATGCCTCCTATTTATAAGTTGATAGGTATGAATCTGTAAGAATATATGAAATTTCATGTTCTTATGTGTACTTGTTTAATTTTTTTTCATAATAAATTATAGATTTATATTAATAGAAACATGAATAATAATGAATAGTGAATTCTAATTTACTTATTAGTGGTGATTAGGTTTATATAAATTATTAATTGATTGAGTTTATTTAGTAACCCCCTTTATCGATACTATTAGTTATTTGTGATTAAAAGAATTATTCTTACGTCTTATAAATTATACTTAGAGTATGAAAATAATAATTAAAAATAAAATTAATTAGATATATGGGAAGGGAGTTCACATTTAATATAGATTATCTTGTTCATATATATGAAATATTATTGTTTTTTAGAGGGGGAAAATTGTGTAAATATCTACATTAATATAGAATATGTCACCACTCTTACCCATGTATCTCCATAGGAAGGATCCAGTTAACATCCACTATATTCTAGAACTTATATTGATCTTCATGTCTTAGAGGTAATTATAGATCTACTTCCAGCTATGTGGTATAATTTTCAATGGCGGCAACGTATAGTTTCCATGGTTCATCTAATATTTTATGGTAAAATATTGTAATAATAAATTTAGGATTACATTAAATAGATTAATTTAATTTATAAGAGTACAAAATTCCAAATCCATATTGAGCATAAGTTGAAATATTCACCCTTTAATGAGATGTATGTTATTGGAGGGATCTTATGGTGGATTAAAAAAATATCCAAAATTGTAAGGTGAGGAATCACTGAGTATAAAAAAGTGATGTCAAATATAGGTGGGTGAGATTCATTTCTTCAAGACCATTATAGTGGAGTTATTCTAAGTCATCTTCAATTGAGGATACTTTTTGAGTGATTCCATTAGTGTAGGTTCCTAGGATACTTTAATCCTTATTACCTCTTTGATGTTAAGCATTTCTATTGACTTGTTTTTTAGGAATCTTATAATGGTCCTTTTGAGTTATTTCTTATAGGAAGGGTCATTAGATATGACTGTTGATTATTTATCCCTAAGTAGTCTATAGATGATGCTGGATAGGGTTCTTCTAAATTGATAGGTCAAATCCTTGTATATTATACTCTTGTTAATGGTCTAGGGACACAGAATCATCTTATTCTTTATTTATAAGTATCTTCTATTTCCAATGGGATTGAATTATAACATATTCATAATGATATTAACATAAATATTCAATATAAATAAACATATGGAAAAAAGACTAATTAGTGTCAATTTTATAAAATAGTGGTAGGAACAAGTGAGTATATCTACCTAAATTCAAAGTGACTGTTTCCTCAAATTTATGAGTATTGATACATATAGATAAGATGGATATAAAATATGGTATATTTATAAATTGAGATATTATAATGAATATATATAGTCATTTTAAATATTTTTATATCATTATTATGATGTATTTTGATTTTATTATTCATACTATACCATTGCAAACTGTATGTCTATCCATTGTTGTAAAATAAGAATACAACACATAATAGTCATAAGAAACATAATTTTTTTTTCATAAAATGGACCACAAGTTTCACAAATAAGGTTGTGTAAATAAGGATTCATTTTGGTAATATTTATAAACAATACAATACACTCCATGCATAAAAGTCCATAATTACATGAATCTTGTATGAAAATTGTTACTTTATTGAATAGATATATAATACTTCAATATTATAGCACAACAAAAATTCACTACCTTTATTTAATATGTACTCAAACACTTGATTTCATTCCATATCTTGATGATGGATTGGACTACCTCTTTCAAACTAGCCATCCTCCCATCATTGTGGTTCCAAATTTCCTTGAAGACATACCTACTACACAGACTATATTCACTAATCTGCACCAAATCTACTACCATGCCTTTGAATACTGTATGTACCAAATCATTCTTTAACTCTAAATCCTTTCATCCTCTTTATTTACTATTTCCTGAGAACATAAAAAATGACACCAAAAAATTAAAAAAAACATCATGAATGATTTTTTTTCTTGATACTCATTTTCTTATAGGAATCACATGGATACTTTTGAAAACACTTCATCAAAAGATAATTTCATTTTGAGTGTGGTCAAATTGGATCCTATTAGAAATATATAGTTAAGAATAAAAGGATAAGAATATTAATATAATGAGTGATATCCTAAAATTACTCATGTTGTACATTTTTTGTGAAAAAAACAAGCCAAAAACACCTTTTTATTCTCTTCCCCCACACCCTTGATAAATTGAAAAGGTTTCTAGTCTGACTCTCGAAGGTATTCCACCCACAATGACTAGAGCTTTACGACATTGTTTTTAGCTTCATCTTCAGGATACTTTCTATTGGCACCTTAGATAAATGGTTGTCTGTTAAGCTCTCCCATATTCCTTACACCAATACCACCATAGGTTTGTATCTCTTCTAATCCTTTCCAAAAAAATAAAATTTTCAGGGGAATTGGAAAAAACAATATTGGTTGGTAAGTATTAGTAAATGACTGTGAGTGGAAGTCATGTGGAATTGAATGTTCATTCCTTAATTTTTGTAATGTAATATGTTAAAATCCATAATTAAAATGTAATTTAAGTTATTTTTTAACCTTAGAAGCAACTATACGTTCATATCTTGAGTATTTATTATTTTATTTTGTTTCTTAAGACTCATTCCCCATATATTCTATGTTATTTGTACTACTATTAGTAGTAGTCATCTAAAATGATCACTAGCACACGATATGGGATGAATTTCAGTTTGAGTAGTTCAATAAATATAGGTGTATTTACAAAAAATATTGGACATAAATTTCAAACAACAAAATGAAATTATAATTGTTTAGGAGCTATGTCATCAATGAGCTTTGGAACCATAATGATGGGATTAAGTCTTGTTTGAAAGAGTGGATCCAATTCTTCATCAATATATAGAAGAAAATCAGCATATGAGGATGGACAAAATAAAGTTAGTGAAGGTCAGGTATGATATAGTATTGAATTATTATAACTATTCTCAACACATGTAACAATTTTAATGAAAAATGCATTAAGTTGGGGACTTTTATGCATAGAGAGTATTGTATTGTATTTATTTAAAACAAATTAAAACAACTAACAAAATAAAAAAAAGGAAATACATTTTTATTGTTATTATAATTTAGGATAATGATAAATGAGTCATTTGGGATGTATACCAGTCATCCATACCCCAATATGACACATAGTGTGACCGGTTTGAATCCAAGTGTGTCTTTTCTTTCAAAATTTACATTAATTTTTGTGAAAAAACAATTGAAAAACTAAAAACATAGAAACTTATTTGGATTTTTTTGGTACTTTTAGAAAATTATCCATAAGTCATTTGTAACATGTTGGAATTATCCACACCTCAATTTGATGTATGGTATAACCGTTATGACTCAAAGTGCATATTTTTATTCCAAAATGACCTTAATTTTAATCAAAAAAACAACTCAAATAATCAAAACTAAGAAAAAACATTCAAATTATTTTGGCACTTTAGGAAAATTATTCAGAAGTCACTTGTGATGTGTAAGAATTAGTCACACTTCAATTTGATTCACATTGTGACCAATATAACTCCATGTGTGTCTTTTTATTCAAAATTTACATTAATTTTAGTAAAAAAACAACAGATATACTCTATAATAGTGTTTTTTTTCTTGTATTTGTGATAAAAAATTATTTCATTTAAATTAAGAATGTTTGCCTAATTTTTATAATATATCTTGTTGTTTATAGTGATGTAGGGTGTTGTTATAGAACACCGCATTGGTTTCTGGTGATATAGTTTTCTATAGAATTACACTGTAGCTTTCACCTTTCTCATCACCACTAAATGCATTAATAAAGATAGTATTTATTAGTAGTTTCTAAATATATGATAAAGGTTCCTTTATCAATGATTCTAAAAGTGCTGATAAAGTGTAGATTTTTCGGTTCTTATATAAGTGCAGCTAAGGCATGCACTACTTAAAATGTTGATAAAATAATATTTAGCATCACTGAATAAAAGCACTGATAAATTGTTTTTCATCAAGAATTTTAACATAACTGATAAAACTATGCATTATCAGTGTTTTTATTTGTATTGATAAAGGTACCCTTTATCGACACTTTTATTTATGCTGATAAAGATTGATTCTTGCATTGTTAAAGGCATTTCTTGTAATAGTACAAGACTATAACAGTCTTTGGTCATCTATTTTTATAATTTTTTAAGTATTCCACAAAAGTTATATAATATTAATATATGAAAGGAGAGGGTCGCTATATGATACAACCAATGGTATTTAAATCACAATGTTGTTTCAATCACAATAGTGAGACAACCCAATGGTGAGACAACTACAATGATGAGATAAACACGATGGTGTGCCTACCAATGGTGTTTTTTCCAATGATTTTTCACCTAATGGTGTGTCACTCCAAAAAAAATGAACCTAAAAAAATTAATCAATCCTAATTAATGTTTGATATAGTTCATTCTCTTAGAATTTAAAGGCCTAGTAAATATATCATCTAACTAATATTTTTCTCAAATAAAATCAAAATTGATATCACTTTTTTGAAAAAAATCCCTTAGGAAGTGATGTTTTATAACTTTGTGCTTTGTCCTAGAATGTAAAACAGGATTCTTGGAAATGTTTATATCACTTTTGTTGTCACTTTTTAAAGAGACGTGTCAAAATTGATATCCATATTCTAGAAGAGTGTGTTTCATCCACAAAATTTGTGTATATAAACTAACTATATAAATGTATTCAGCTTCAGTAGTTGATAGAGAAAAATAATTTTTCTGCTTAATTCACCATGAAACTAGAGACTTTCTCAAAAAGTGACATGTTTTATAAGTTCATGTCTAATCTAACATTCATCCAAAAAAATCATCATCTGAATAACTCACTAGAGCAAATAATTGTTCTCTAGGGTAAAACAATCCTAAATTGGTTCTATACTTGTGGTATTTGAAAATTATTTTAAAATCATTTCAATGTGACTATTTGGTATTTTCTTAAAAATGAGCATACATACACACACTAAATATAACATATGGTCGAAAAGTAGTTAAATAGAAAAGACATCCAATCATACCTCTATAACTTTCTTGATCCACTAGTTTCCCAACTTTATTAAGATCAAATTTATAGGTGGTACTCATAGCAGTGTCACTACTCTTAGTGCAATCCAAGTTAAAAAGTTTCAAAAGATATTTTTATATTTACTTTGACTTAAAATAATTCCTTATTTGTTTTGAAATATTTTAAATCCAAAAAAGAATTTTAGTCCACCCATTAAACTCATTTCAAACTCATTTTGCATCATTTTAAAAGAATTTGTACAAAGGTAATTTCATGAAGAATCAAAAATAATATCATCAACATATATTTATTCTACTTAAACATGTTTTGAAATTATTTAAAAAAGGGTATGATCAGCTAGACATTTTTAAAATATTTTGAAATAAGAAAATTTTTCGGCCTATCATACCAAGATCAATGATCATTTTTTAAACCATATAAATCATTAGTTATATTAAAAACTCGATTTGGAAAATAGTGATTTTGAAAATTAGGGGTTTTTCTAGAAAAAACTACTCAAATATAAAACCATTTAAGAATTCAATCTTGAAATCCATTTTATAAATATTAAAATCTAGATGAGATACATAAGAAAGAAGGATTAATATGGAATCAATCTAGGATATAGGTGAAAAGGTTTCTTTATAGTATATTACTTCTTCCTGACAATAACCTTGTGCCACAAGTCTAGCCTTGTTTCTTAATATAGTGTATTACTCATCAACCTTTTTCCAAAAAACACATTTATTTCCAATAGTAATGTGTCCATGGGTCTATCTACAATATCCCATACTTAGTTTCTTTCTACTGGATTTAATTATTCTTGTATGGTTATTACCCATAATTCATTATTAAATGTTTTATTGATGTTCTTATGTTCAAGCTGGGACAAGAAATCTTGATGTTGAACCTAATTTCTTAGAGAATCTCTAGTCTTTGTACTTATATATTGATATCCTACAACAACATCTAATGGGTGATACATAATGGTTCTAATATCTTGATAAAAATACAGACTCATTACTTTAGGTTCCATAGACCCAATCTTAGGAAGTTCTTGAAATTCTTCATAATTGGATGATTTTTCTTCTTATTTTACAGCAAAGTCCACAGGTTTAGAATTTATGTTCAGAGAAGATAGACCATCCACAAGGTTTTCTAAGGAGTTCTTAGGCTCATGTGGATCAGTCTCATCAAATTTTACATGAAGTTATTCTTCCACATTTTTATTCTTCTTATTAAAAATTCTCTAGGTTTTTCTATATATTGAATAACTAATGAAAATTCTTTCATTACATTCGTAAAAAGAACTTTTCAAAATTATCCTTACTAGTAAGAATAAATACTGTTCAATGAAAAACTATAAATTAATTAACCTTAGATTTCAATTTATTATATATCTCATAAGGGCTATTCTTAAGGATATGCTTGATCAATACTCTATTAATAATGTAGTAGGTTGTATTGGAATCTTCTATCCTAAAATATATAGGTAGTTCATATTACTTCAACATGGTCTCAACTATCTCTTATACATTTATTTTTCTCTTTTCTAAAACTCCATTCTGGTTATGGATCCTCGGAGTAGAGAAGTTATTAGTCTATCCATTTTTTGAGAAACAATATTCAAAATCTTGATTTTCAAACTCACGGCCATGGTATCTTCTTAAGTCCTTAATCCTAATTGTACTAAGATTTTCTACAAACATAGCATACATGTTAAAATAATGGAAAGCTTGAATTTTGGGAGATATAAAATACACTCAAGTATACCTAGATAAATAATCTATAAGAAGATAACAATATTGCCTTCCATTAATACTTGAAACTCTAGAAGGTCCAAACAAATCCGCATGAACCAATTCAAGATGTTGAGAAGTTAACACTTCTTTCATTAATTTAAAAGAAATTTTTTGTTGTATTCTTTTTTGATAGGGGTTATAGACTTTATCATCTAGGAAATCAAGCTTAGGTATATCCCTAACTAACTCTTTTCTAGTTAGTTTCCTAAGTGATTGAATATTTAAATGGCTAGTTCTCATATTCAAAATCCAATATTCACTGTGAAATGCAATTAAGCATGAAACATTTTGTGAAAATAAATAATTTAAATGAATAGCATAGGCATTATCATTTCTCAAGGTAGTAAAAACTAAAACATTTATATAATAACAAATATTTCATGCATCAATCTAATTTTTTACACAAAAACCAACATCACATAACTAATGAATACTAATAATGTTATATTTTAAACCATCAATAAATAAATTATTATTAATTAAAATTAAATTAATTTTACTGATTTGGTCTAGGATAATAATTTATCCTTTAGCAATGTCACCAAAGGTAACATGGCCACCATCAACATTAATAAGATCTTGAACCATGAATAATATCATATCATATGTCTTGAACAACTATTATCCAAGTACCATAGACTTCAACTAGAATACATCAAATAGTTTTCCTGGAAATAAAGTTTTAAACGAGAAATGATTTTGGTACCAAAATATATTTGGGTCCAAAATTTTCCACAATCAAAGCTTTGGGAACCCATATTTTCAAAACTCATTTCCTATAAATAGATTGAAGATTTTTTGAAATAAAAACTCTGTTGGGTTCCTTAGAAAAATATATTATAGAAGAACTCTCTGGTTTGTATTTAGGAACAAAAGTACTCTTTGTTATTTTCCTCTATCCTAGTTGATAACCTATTCTAGTTACATTATTAGTTGTAACGTGATTACCAAAAATCATATTAATATTTTCTCTACCTTTTTCATATTATTCTCTATATTTAATTAATTTCCCATTTAAGTGTTTGCGTTTAATATTTTTTTTTAATTCGTTGAGCATTTTTCTCTTTTCTTTTAGAAATTTTATATTTTCTATATATCATTATAGAATAAACTCTTTTTAAAAACTTTTATTTATACTTTTTCTCATTAAAGGTGTCTTTTAACATGTTGCATTATTCAAATAATTCTTTATTTGACATATTATCATCACTATTATTTTAATTGTACAAATTATCAAAATTATGTGCAATAAGAATGTAAGAAACACTATGAAAAGCAGATACCTCACTGACTTTAGTCATGAAACACAAATTTTCCCTATATGGGTTATCTTCAGGTAAAGAATCTGAATCAATAGAGAAATCTTTATAAGCACTTCAGGATTCCCTCATATCCTTTTGGTATCTTCTCTCATTTTCCTCATATTTAAATTTATACTTTACCTTTGGAAAATATAATGATATTATATTTCCATACCTATTACATTAATAGCAGACAACTTCTTTTGATTCATCATCCTTCTTCTAATATTTCTTATAAGTAAATTTGGGTTCATATTTTTCTTGATAATTTAGATTTCTGAAAAAAAAATATTTTTCTGATAAAAATTCTTAAACCTTATGGGTAGTTGAACCATCTCCTCATCACTATCTGGTGGATATTCACTATCACTTGAGTCTAAAACTTGTACTTTCCCTTTCACATTTCATTTTTGTTTTCTAGGTGTCGTAGTCTTGAAAGTTATTGACTTTCTATTAAGATCTTCATCTTCTTCATGATTTAACTTTATATTTTATGCATACATCATAATTTTGTTGATCATCTCCTTGACTGGGATCTTCTTATGTCACAGGATTCTCGGATTAACATTGATGTGCCTCTCCATCTTTCTGGTAGGCATCATAATAGTTTCATTATCTGATCCTTGGTAGAAATAGGGTTTCTAAGTGAGATCATTATGTTGAAAATCTAATTATACTTGAGTAACATGTCAAAAATAGGTTCATTAGGCTTCATCATAAAGTTATGATACTGAATAGTATAAGTGTTAGGCATCATCTTATTAATATTAGTATTTGCCTCATGAGAAACATACAAAGTGTCCCAAATATCATAAGTAGTTTTAAATGTAGAAGTTCTGTTGAAATAATCATCTCTTAGTGTGCAATGAAGAGATTTCTTGGATTTGCAATTATTATTGTAAGAAAACTTTTTGGCATCATCCCAGTACTTATAGCAGTATCAGGAAAGATATATTGATCTTCAATAGAATATAAAATGTCAAAACCCATGCTTCATATAGGCATTATCATTTTAATTTTCCATTGAGCATAATTGTTACCATTAAATAAAGAAGGTATGTTTTTAGTAGAACCTACTTATCTAGAATACATTTAAAGAAATAAACATAGAAATGACAGAAATCTATGATCATTAAAGTAAAACTAAAATCATAGTTGAAAATAATTTGAAAACATTAACACCAAAGAAAGAAATCCACTAATACTAAATGTTGGTCGCAGGGAGTATCTCAAGAGGGGGAGTGAATTGAGTACCCAACAAAAAAATTTGTTTAAAATAGATTATTTTTAAATCCCTCAAATGTTTAAACATAGCCTAGTTTATCCAAATATGTAGTATGATATAGATATTTATATTTCTAAAGATTTATCTATAGATTAATTATGTCTCGGATGAATAATATATATTATTATTAGATCGTTTGAAATCAATTTTCTTGATCAAAATACTATATGAACTCAAGTTGAGATAAACTGTAAAGTTATATATATTTTTCTTATAGTAGAAACAATTTTCAGTTTTAAGTGAAAATAAAGTAAAAGGAATTAAAACACGCCAGAGGAACATTAAATACAATAGGTTTAATATCAAGTTTAGACTTATTCATCTTCACATGGTGATCAACTACCCCCAAGAAGTTTATATAAATAAAAAAAATATGCACAACTTGGATTGGATTTTATAATACTTTACCACTGTCTCAGTCACACATGACCTCTTCCATTGTTATAGGTGAGATTAAAAATGAACATGCCACTCAGGGACTTTTACCACTGTTATCTTTGGGAGTATAGGTGTAAGAAAAGATGAGAATATATCTACATGTCTTTCAATTTAGTACAAGAATCAATGTGCATGTGATAAAATTGATTATGCTCGCACACTACTCAAAATTTAATAAATATAAAAAACAAATAAATCTAAAAGTGTGGAGTTTAGAAATGCTCAGTTTGTTGTAATGCAGCTTGTGACTCTAGATTTTATTCTTCAATGAATCTTTTGTTGGTTTCTGTTGAAAACTTCAAAATAAGAGAGTGTTATATACTCTTGTTCTTGATTGGAGGAAATCAATGGATGTGATTATGTACTTAGGATTTCTAGTAAAGTGTTTTTTTAGGTGAGATCTAATTGTTTTCGCTAAACTTTTTCTCTATATGTGTCCATTAAGTTTGATCTCTCGACTTTCTATCAGTCGTCTTTATTCGAAATTTTCTCTCCCTTTTAGATGAGTGATTCTACTTTATCTTTTTATCAATAGTTGCAGGAATAACTAAATAATCTCAGCTTTATCGTACTTCATGTTTGAAACAAACATCAATTTGTTTTTTCGAACTTTTAGGATACAATCATTAAAATTATAAATGTAATTAAATTTGATAATGAAGTTGTTATAATAAATTTTTTTTAAAACAATATAAGGAAAAATTTGTGGTGGATTAGTCTGGAGGTGTCTTGAAGTCTAACGGTTATTGTTCTGGGACCCTCGTAGCATCTTAGACTTATTTAAAATATTACTTCTCAAGTGGTGTCTTAATTGGAGGTGTTTGGTCTAGCGGTGTCTAATAATTTTCTAAAATTCTATGTTGGTTATATGACACTAGTGGTTTTTTATCTGGTGATATCTCATACTGATCCAAATTTACATTCTGACAACATGACATCCTAATAGTGTGTCAATTGATAATCTATCAAACATAGCGAGATGTCCATGTTGATGGTGATTCATGTACAATGGTGACACAAGTTGGTGAAGTTAGTCTCAACAGTGTCTCTACTTTTCCAGTGACTGATAGTGAATCATACTTAAACAATTTAATCACTTATCTCAAATTTAATGGGCTACTTACAGAAAACATGAAATTTGTTAATATCACTAGAATGATGATTTTGTGATCATTAAAACAAGAAGGTCAACAAATATGAATTGAGTTCAATATGTGTATCTGATGTAATTGAATTAATAGGCATGTTATGATGAGTAAGATTGGTAGGTGTATAAATTGAAGGGTTTGTAGTAAAAAAGGCTTATAGAATATATGGTTCATAGTTTGATAAGTTATATTTGGAGGATTAGAAGTCAAAGGGACTTTAGTAATAGAAGGAGAACCCTATATAGTATAAGGTGCATGTTTATAGTATGGTATTAACATATAACCAAGAGCATCTTGTATATAAAATGGTGTGCACAAGTAATATTTTAGAGATATGAGGGAAAGAAAAATTGTATAATGCACATTAATGGGTAGAAATTTGTAATAGGGAATAGTATGAATCATTAGGTATTACACTCCAAGATTTTAGTATAATTTTTCCTTAAAATCAATACTATATTGAATATATTTTATCACATGAATCGCTGAACTAAAAGGAACCATTATATGTTAAAATATATAATTATTAAATATAAATGTTAAAATATAGTTGTATAATAAGTGGGTATAAATATATGTAACCACATTATGAAATCTATGTAGAAAGGATAATAAATTTCATTAACTAGAAGTATTTTTCTTTACAATAACCAATATTTCTTATCTTACCCTTAGATCTTAGTTAGAGGTCTTGAGGGGCTTTTATGTAGAAGTTAGTATAATAAAATCATGTAATTATTAATATAGTATATATTATAATTATTTATAATTTTTATAATATTTAATTTAAATAAATTTAAAAGGTTTTATTTAATATAACCTTTTTGATTAATCCCCTGAAGAAAGTTATAAATTTTAAAAATTAGGAGTAAAATCATTTAATGTTAAATAAATCTATTTTTTGAAGAATTGGATTTTTTAGGTATTATGTATTTTTATCTTACTAAAAAATAATTACTTATTAAAAATAAATTTAACAAAAGGTATTTATGATTCATGTAAGAAAAAAAAATTACACTCATTTAACTATTTTACTTGGCATGGAATAAGAATAAATTTTTTCTTTAAAAAATAATCTTTTCAAAAAAAATCCTCATTATACATTGTTACATTAAATTTAATTTTTATCAATTTTAGAAATTAAATCAAGTAAAATAGATTTCATATTTTGAATAATAATTTTGAAATTAGGTGATAAGTTCTATTTTATTTTTTTCAAAAATAAGTTACCAACATAAAAAAATTGCACCATAATAAAGGTTAAAATGAGGTAAAATATTCAATCAAGAGGTAAATGTATCAAAATTTCACAATAACTCACTTCTAAATGGGTTTATGTGGGTTTTCTAACCCATAAATTACCTTTTCACTCCAATTATAAATTTTTGATCCATTTTCATTATATATGAGATCAATTTTAAAATTAAAAAATTAATATTTAGAAAATGTCACCCCTCTCACCAATAAAAGGAATCCTTCAACACCCTACTTCTCATCACACATAAATCCTCTTATATTGGAAAAAATACACCAAAAACCCTCCCCAACCATCCTTCCCATTTCCTAGAGGTTCTGATCTCATTAAAATACTGATCTAAGAAGGCATAAAGAGTGGTCTAAATGATAATATTAAAGGGATAAGAAAATATGGCCACAGACCTCTTTCAAGATTCTTTCTTCTTCTAGATTTTACAAATCTATCATACCCAAAAGAAAATAAAAACATAATTACCATTAGTATAATTTAATGTAAATATTTTTATGGTATAACAGTTTTCTATGTTTTTTATATCCATTAGAAAAAGAAAATATTGCTCATGTTGTCATATGATTACCGCCTCAAGGAACGCCATATTTCATTTGTAAAAACTAACATAAATTATTGATTTTAAAATTTTAATTAATAAATAAATTTCATATTTATGACTTTATTAAGATTCTATTAAGATAAATTTCCCATTTTATGAATAATATTAACAAAAAATGGTTATTATGAATTTTAACTGCCTAAAACGAGCACACTGAGGTACTTTTCTTAACATGAATCTATTTTTAAAAACCTATTAAATTGTATAAATTTATATACTTATGAATTTAAGGATATTGAAACTATTTTATAAACTCTTTGACCACATTCAATGTATCAAAGCTATTTAGGAAGAATTGACCAAACAACCCCAAATGGTAGAGGGGAGAAAAAACTATTCAATAAATGAATAACATATAAAAATAACTAGACCCTTGAAAGGAAATATACAAAAAAAAATCTATAAACCAAGTATCTGAAAAAATGATTTTATTATTCAAGAGGTTAGACAAAGGCTCTAAGTGGTTCAATACTTAAGGTAAGGGTTATTTTTCTCAATATCAATTCCATGAAACATGTTTCTTTTCATGAAATAATTTATTTTACATAATGAAAATATTGTCCCATTAACTTCATATATGTTAAATAATTCATTATTATTTGAAATTTTACATTCATTTAAGCACTCCCTACTCATTTTCCTTCAATTAATACATTACCAATGTTGTGATGGTTGTTCCAAATATAATTTATTTTCATTGAGTTATAACAACTATTTTGGAATATGGTCCTCCTAAATTTAGTTTTTCAACCCTATGATTTTGTTAAATTAGATTAAATCTTTCTTTATGGGTTTTTCTTATATTTTTACAATTTTACGACCCTTTAGTTCACAATTAAACCAAAAGGTTTCCTATAAGTGAAACTAACCCTATCTTTTCAACACTGTGGGGAATCTATATATTATAAATTCAAATTATTTATATTGTTTCAAGAATATTTTTATATATAATTCAATAATTAATAAAGTTCATTTTCCATTATATTTTTCATATATTAAAAATATTTGAAAATAATATTTTTAAAATTATATCCGTGGTTTATATTTGACATTATTTAATGAAGTTTGAAAAGAATCTCATTATTAACATTTACTACATGAATTCCTTTTCTTGATTTGTAATTATTCTTCATAATGAGGTGTTTCCCCAATTTTTCATGACTTTTAAAATTAATTTATATTACCATTTATGAATGTTTCATTTTAAAAATAAATACTAGCATTTTTATGATTAGATAAAGGTATTTAATTCAATTTATTTATATTTTTATATTCCAATATGTATTTATTTCCATTAAATTAATTTATTTTATAATTTTTAATATTTTGAATTCTTTTAAAATAAAGTTTTTAAATTTCCTCTTTTAATCCAATTGAAATGGATTTCTAAGTGACTTATAAGTTTATTTTTACAATCATGTTATAAAATATTTATAAAAATAATTTTCATAATTTTTATTCTATTTCCCTCTCAAAATCTAAATTTTTTTATCTTCTTTAAAGTTATGCTTCAAGTAGTGCGCTTTTAATAAAATTATGAATTTATTGTTCATATCTTACCTTATTTACAAGGTTAATGTTCACTATCAATATTTATCTCTCTCTTGACATAAATTTTCTCCTTCATGTCTATGTTATTTAATTTCATGGATATATTTTATATCATTAGAATAATTTATATATTATATTTTTTTTAATTTTGACTTAACTATATATCTATTACTATATACAGTACTAATTTAAGTGTTTCTTACCAAGAAAGTTATTCCATTTATTTACTAGGGAAATATTGACATTGCATATACTTGTTATTTAAATATATATTTTTATTGATTACTAATACACCATAGTTATGTATTGTATTTTTATTAAATTAATCATATTATTGATGCATTCATCATAATTAGTGATGGGTGGTGCCTAGAATTACATATCCCCTTGATTTATCTCTTGGCCTTGAGATACATACTAGCTTAGGTATTTGATGTAATCCTTACACAGTTATGTATGATGTATTGGCATGAGGCCTCGATAGTATGTTTATCATGTTTGATATTATGAGTTCTCTCACAATAAAATAATTTATTATTTTACATGTGATTATTTATACTGTTATGTTTTCCATTAATATATCACATGCTCATCTTATTTGTTATATAGAGTTTTATTATTATTATTTATCCCGATATTATTATCCATGCCTTGAAAATTCCACGATATCATATATTGTATGCTATGCCATATTGAGGGTTTGAGTTCAACTATATCATAAAAATAATTCCCCATGTTGTGTTTAATATTATTATTCAATAAATATAAAGTTGTATGTATTATGTAGAGAATATTTTGGGATATTTTAAGGCTTTCGTTAAAAAAAGAGTCCTTAGTATTGTATGGAAAATTCTTGTTTAAGGGGAAAGGTGTGGGTTTTATTGGTTAAAGGTTTTTAACTCACATTAAATCAAAACATAAAAGTTCATTGGTATGTAAGTAAATCAAAATTAATTAGTGATATTGTAAATATGTAAGGTTAAATTTGGTATTCTTCAGTTGGTTTCAAATCCAATATGTAAAGGATATGTTTTTTAGCATTGATAATAGGTGTGTCATTTGGGGCATCACAGTTAGTATAAAATATGAGTTTACATAACTTTAGAGTTTTTTATGTTATAATATTATGATATTTTAATAGTTATGGATACAATTATGGGTTAATAAGTCTAAGTTTGATCATAAATTTAAAGGCTTAAATTCCACTTTTGGGGACTTATGTGGTTGGATTTCTTTATTATTAAATATATTTTAGATATTTCATTAGGTTTTCCTGAAGTATGCATGATCAAAGTATAGGTATCCCTTGTGATTTGTATATAATATGATATAAAATAAAATCAGGTTATTTTTTTAAAATATCAATATCTTTTAGGATTATGCATGATTTAAGTATATTGGTTGATTTGAGATTTCTTATTATTTGGGGACTAAAGGGTAAGTCGATTTCTAAGAACATAGGTTTCCAAAAATTTCAGGTTTATGATATAGAAAGAAATATTTTGATTTATTTTTTTAAATTAGGACTTGAGTTTAGTATTATAAATAGTAAGGATAAATCAAGATACTGTAAAACATCCTAAAAAATTAGTAGAAATATTTTTCCTCTAATAATAACATCCTAGTATGAATACTATAACTGGTTTTAGGATCTGGTTTTAATTTACCTAGGTATAATAATAATGAAAATGGTTCTTTGGGTGTTAAATTGATCTTCACTCAATACATAACAAGAAGGCCTAACTTCACACATTATTTGACACTCTTAGGGGATATACTTTGGATGATTCAAAAGATCTTTAGAAACAATTATGAATGATCTGAATACATTATTACATCAAGATTCATGATTATGTTAATAAATCCTTCATCAATTTTCATCTATGATAGAAATTAAAATTGTGTGGACATTATTTATTTAAGTGGGTAGTATGTAAAAACATTATATTTTAGTAAATATTATCCTTTAAATAAATTCTATTTTGGATAGATTGTATCACATGTAATATATAATAAAAACAAATCATATATTAATAAATTATAAATAGTATATATGAAAATTATAAATAGTATATATGAAAATTATAATGTATTTATTGAATTGGAAGGTACAAATAAAAGTACTCTAATTATGAAATTTATATAAAAAGGAGGAGAAATAACATTAAGTAGTAGGATTATTCTATCGGAGAAAATTTTATTCAAGATTTGAATAGAACATGCATCTCTAATATTTCCCAATAACCAATCCCAAGTTGATATTCAACAAGTAGCACTTAAGAGATATCTATAATGATAGAAGTTTATAAACATGAAAATCACTATAAAATTCACAATAGATAAATCACCACAGGTGATAACTATCATTTTCTATCTTACCCTATGATTTTCTATAGAGGTCTTAAGGGATTTTATAAGTATAATATGGGCATTATAAAAACGTAATTATTAATATAATATATGCCACAGTGATTTAAAAAAATTTAAAATTAAATTTTATAATAAATTTAAAAGGTTTTATTTAATTAGAATGTATTGATTAATTCCTAGTAAATAAGTAATAAATTTTAAAAATTAGTAGTAAAATCATTTAATGTCAAAAATAACTATTTTTTTAATAATTGTTATTTCCTATAAATTATGTATTTATATATTAATAAACTTAATTAATCACTTTTGAAAAATATATTTATTGAATTATATTGATAATATATATATATATACATTTGTATATAAAACTTTTACTATTGATTAAAGATTTTTAATTGGAAAAGAATAAGAAAAAATTCAAATTATATATATATAATAAATTTATATAAATTTTTTTTTCTATTTTATGATTTATTGTATTAAAATTACATTTTAAAATTTTTAGAAAGTGAATCAAGTAAAATAAATGATTTTTTTAAATAAATTTTCTCAAATTAGGTAATAACTTCAATTTCAATTTTTCCCATAAAAATAGGTTTTAAGGTAATAATTAGTCATAATGGTAAAGGTTAAAATGTGGTAAAAATGTTAAGTAAAGAGGTGAAAGTATTAAAATATCACAAAAACTCATCTATAAAAGGGGTTATGAGGGATATATAGATGTTAACATATCTTTCCACCTCAAATTATAAATTTTTTATCCACATAGCTTGAATATGAAATCAATTTCAATATAAGTGGTAATTATTTTAACTGGGTTATTTCAAGTTTCACTCTTTTTACACCCCCTATATCTATAAGAACAATCCAAATATAAATAAATCTATTTCATTAGTATATTTTAATGTAATTATGTTACTTTGATAACTATTATCTACCTCCCTTCTATCCATTATAAAAAAATTCCTCTCTTATGGTTGGATTATTGCCTCCATGAACATCGTATTTCATTTTTTATCACCTCTTTGCATGGATTTTTAAAAAATTGAGTTTAATGAATAAATATAATATTTATTACATTATTAAAAAAATTTGAAAGGTAAATTAGGCATTCTATTTTAAATGATAACAATAAATGGTCATTGTGAATATTGACCACCTAAAATGAGCATGTCGTGACACTTTTCATATTTTGAATCAAATTTTCAAAAAAAATTGAATTATATATTTTTTATACTAGAATTAAGAAATAATATATATATATATATATATATTTATGAGGGGGATTAAACTATTTTATAACATATTTGACCATAATAAATGTACCAAAATTTTTTTGGAGGAATAGACTGGAAATCCCAAAATAGCCAAGGATAGAAAAAACTATATAATAAATGAATGAAATATGATAAAAACCAGACCTTAAAAAATAAAATATAAATGAAAACCTATCTTAATCATGTATCTAAATAAACTTAATATGATTGTTCTATATTTTATATGCACAGACCAAGTGATTCAAGACATTATGAAAGGGTTCTTTGTCTCAATTTTAATTCATTAAGAATTATTTCTTATTATACATCATTTTATTTTTATAAGGTGTTAATACTCCCTACTAAAATATTTTTCCACAAATAATTCATCATTATACATGTTTTCATATTCATTTAAGCTCTCTTTATTCCTTTTCCTTCAAATTAATTCATTACCTAAGTCATAAGGGTTGTTGTTAACATAATTTACTTTCTTTATGTTAAAACCTTTATTCTTGAAATTATTCATTCTATATTTGGATTATTACACCCTATGCTTATATTATATTATATTACAAAATTCGTTTATCATTATCTTTATTTTTTATATGATTTCACCACCCTTTGTCTCATAATTCATCCAAAATGTTTCATGTAAGTGAAACTGACATTGAATTTTCATTATGACCAAGAATCTTTCTCTTCTATAACCATATTATTTATATTGTTTCACTAAATATTTATAATTAAATTACGGTTTAAGTTCATTTTATATTATATTTTACTCTCTATAACAATATTTTATAAAGGAATGTTTTAACATATTTCATATGGGTCATTTTTGACTTTATTTAATAAAGTGTGAAAAGAATATTATTTTTAACATTTACCACATGAAATCCTTTTCAAAATTTTATAAAATTTATTCAATATGAGGATTAATATTAATTTCTTCATTATTTACTAATATAATTTCTATTCCCAATTGTTTGTGAATTTTAAATTTTAAAAATAAATGTAAATATTTTAGAAGATTAATTAAAATTATTTCATTCCACTTATGTATATTTTTACCTTCCACTCAAAATTTATTATCGTTAACTTTATTTTCATAATGGTTTAAATATTTTGGATTATTTTAAGATTAATGTTTTAAATTTTTTCTTTTTATCCACTTGAAGTGTATTTATTAAGTAGATTATACATTTGTTTTTAGAACTATGTTACAAAAGCTCTCTGAAAATAATTTTTATAATTTTACTTCTATTTTACTCACAATGTTTAAAATATCAATATCTTTTGGATTTTTGTTTCTAATATTACCCTATCAGTACTATTATTAATCTATATGTTATACTAAGCATTGTTCATATGGGGGTTTTTTCAAAACTCTCCATCTCTCTCTTGATTTTATTTTTCTCTTGCAAGCCCATGTTATTTAATAAGGAATGTTGGTTATGTATTATATTTTTTATTAATTCATTTACATGAGGAATGTATTAGACATAAAAAATATCTTGTGGGGATTAGAATTATATATCCCTTAATGAATAAATAGGTCTAATGAGACAAACTAGCTTGGTTATTGGGTGTAAACCACACCCATTTATATCGGATGTCTTAGAATAAGGACTTGATGATAAGTTTATGATGTCCAACATTATGAATTACAGCACTATTAAATAAATAATTGTTTTCTATATGATTATTTTCATTTTTTTTCTATGAATTGATATATAACATTCTTATGTTATCAGTTATATAGAATTTTTTATTATAATTTATTCACATCGTATTAGTCAGGCCTTATTTTTTCATGATAGATTATATTGTATGCTACCCCTTACTAAGATTTTTATCCCACCCTTTTTATGTTTCCATTACCCCAAGTTATGAATAGTATTTTTTATGTATGAAATTTATAGTTGAGTTTCATGTGTGTATAATTTTTTATAGGATGTTAAAGATGTTTATTAAATATGATGTCCTTATATTAATGTGAAAAATCCCATTTTATGGGAAATATATGGGTTTTTTAGTTAAATGTTGTTTCTATCTCTCTACCAACTAAAGAGACCTTTGAGGAGAAACCACCATATTTACCAAAATTTCATCTTTATTACTCCGCTCCCCCTTCCTATATAACCTTTTTAGATGGATCAAAGACCTTTGTTGGACCCCCTATCCCTTTATCTAATGGTTTCTTGGTGCTCTATAACCCTGATATTAATACCGTGGAACCAGTCATCCAGGGTGATGGTATTTTTAAACACTCTTCTTCTCCAAATAGTGTTCAAACTAGATCTCAAAAAAAAGACTCTCTAGAATCTTCAACCTTTATCATTGCATCATCCTCATCGGTGGGTTCCAAAAAAATCATCTCCAATGATCGCCCTCCTCTTATGGAATGCCTATGGGATGGTTGTCTGGGTAGAAACCAATTTTGTATCCAATGAACTCTCTAACTCACACTATTTTGTGATAGTTGTATTTAAACCCCATAAAAGTGAATCCAAGTTAACCTTATTCACATATAGAAATGTTTTTCGTGACCTTGGGAATGTAGTTTCTCTAAATAAACATATAAAGTTATTATGGAAACCCCCCATCATAGTAATCTTAATATGGGATTCAAATAAATTTATCATGAAAAAATCAGCACATGAGTGTACTTTATGTTAATTATTATCATCTATATAAAATTTTAATCTCATGATTGAGAGTCCCAGTAGAAAGACCTGGGGAGATTTAATACAGGGGTTCATCATTGGTTTTTAGGGGGGACTTCAACATTATCAAAAATGGATCTGAAAATAAGGGTTGTTTTTCTTTCTCCCATGAGGCAAGTCATGATTTTATTTCATTAATTTATTGATATGGTCTCTAAAACCATAGTTATTTAGGTGACCAATTCACTTGGTAAAATAATCTAAAAGGTAACAACGACACTTGGTTTCGCCTAAACCATTCTTTGGAAAACGTGAATGTCATTTATTCCTTACCTAGTATTAAAGTTTCTCACCTCCTTAGAGGGATCTATAATAATTCTAATATTGTCATGGAACTATATACTAGAGGGGATAATGGGGGTTTCTTCCTCTTTTTTCCTAGTGATATCCAATCCAATGTATCATTAGGTGGTGGGTATGTTGTGGAACAAACTGGTGAAGGGATGCAGGTGTACTCATCTTCACAAAAAACATTGGTGTCTCTCGGGGGACCTTCTATCCTAGGCTATTAAATTACCCCCACTTTTTCATAACAAGGAAAATATCAAATAAAGTATCAATTATTTTTAAATAATTTTAGAGAATGAGTGGAATGAATATTTTTTCAAGGATCTCACATGTAAAAAATATCACCCTAGAAAAACTTATTTGGGAGTAAGAGAGAACAACTCTTAAGCAATAAAGGATTAAATGGATAAAGGAAGGAGATAAGAACACAACATTTTTTATGATTTTGTTAATGAGAGAAAATGGTTTATAAGGATAAATATTATATTAGAATATGGTTCTTATATGGATGACTACGACGCTATGGGATCTATGGCTAACCTCCACTTTTAGTATCTTCTTACAGGTCCTAACTATCACATTTTAGGAGGCTATCCAAGGGGTAATGCATATATATTTGATGTTATTCCATGAAAGGATTATTTTCATGATAATTTATCCTTTGAGTCTATGTCAGAGGAAAAGGAGATCTTTAAGGCAATAACCATCCAAAACCTCGATAGCTTGACTGGGCTTGACAGTTTCCCAGGATTGTTTTATGTGGCTTCATAAAACCTGGCTAGGGTGATCTAGTTAAATTAGTTCATGATTTTTTCCTTGGAGGCTATCTTCTAAGTGTGTCCAGTGCCACCACTCTTTGGTTAATTCCAAAGGTTAAGGTTCATTATTTTCTTCATCAGTACCAAATTATAAGTATGTGAAAATTTATTTACAAGGTATTAGATCGAATTTTAAATAAAATAATATCGATGTTCCTACTGAGATTGTTCTCATATGAACAACATGGATTCATAAAAATCATATCTATTTAGGATATAATTGGTTTGTTAGAGTAAATTATAAGAGATATCAACATAAATTTTGTTGGTATGATTGTGGTTCTAATGTTTTACATGGATAATGCTTATAATATACTTGAATGGAATATTATTTTAAAGGTTCTATCATATAAGATTTTCACTTCATGGTCCTATGATCTGTTGTACAGGTGCTTTAGTTCCACTTGGATTACAACTTTTTTCAGAGGGAATAATTATGGTTTCCCTAAATTGGTGAGGGGTCTTATTAAAGGTAATCCACTATCCCCAAGGTTATTCATTCTCATGAAAGACTCCTCAGGTCATCTAATTAACAAAAACCTCTAGGATGGTGGTATTATCCCATATTTGTGCATGCATATTTTCATTGGGGTGACTCATCTCATGTATGTTGAGGAAAATGATATTTTTCTTATTGGAAGCCAAATATAAATTCATTTAATCAACTTGGTTCTTGATTGATACTATCACTAGAGTGTTCAAATGGTTAATTGGGAGAAAATAGGTATTTACCATTTGTTGAAATGCTTGGATAGGAGGTCCAACTGCAGGGATAACTATCTGGGTGTTGGAAAGTAGTGTTTCCCAATTGATTACCTAACTAGACCAACATATTCATTAAGGATTTTCAATAATAATTTAAATAAATTAGTTGAAAATATAATTTTTTATATGAAACTAAAAAAAGGTTCTTAACTTTCAGAGAATTCATAAAACTTGGTAAAAGTGTACTTACCATGATCCCCATACATATATTATATATTCTTAAGGTACCCTAGGAATTCATTGGTATAATTGAAAAAATCATCTCCACCTTCATCTGGGATACAAATATGAATGAAAAGCATTATTAGGTGTCCTGGCTATGAATGGTGAATCCAGTAGAGGAGGGTGGCATAAATGTTAGGAGTGTTTTGGGCAAGATTAATGCCTCTAATGAAAATTTGGTTTGGGAGGTGATTAAATGTTGAATTATTTAGGGAAATCTTATGGAACATAGACATAATCCTATAGAAAATACCCTGTTTAGGAACTCCCCCGCCCCATGACTCTCGTTCCACCCATATATAAAGGTATTCTATCCTTACTCACGGTGGATTGTCAACAAGGTTATGATAAATTTATTGAACCAGAACTGAGTAGTACCTTTTCTAGGTTTCCTAGGATTCCCAGGCTAGAAATTATTTTTTTCACAAGAAAATATTCCCTGATATTACTCATACAGTTTTAAATGACGACCTTCAAAATATTTTCAATCTCATTGAGTTAACCCTAGACTTAGATGAATGTGTTTTCACAGGTTTTTCATTAGGTGTTTTCTTTGGAAAAGAGTTCCATCAGATGCTCATGTATCCTTAGGGACTAGATAGATGAGGAATTATGATTTGGTCAATAGAAATTTCTATTAAACTCAACTTTTTAGTTTTTTTAATCCATAACATAGTGATACCCAACGACAAACACATCAAACAGGTTGATATATGGTGTCAAGGTTCTCTTTCTATGATATTCTATAGGAGGAGTCCTCACTCTATTAATTTTTTTAAAGTGAATAGGTATGTGAGATTTGGAACTTGTTCAAAGATTTTACTAGTTTTTCTACCAAATCCTTCTGAGGTGTTTCATTCATTATACTATGGTTTCAAGTTTCAGAGAGCCACAATGTCAAGTCAAAGGTGAGATTAATCATTTTTTCTATAGGATTCTGGTGTGTATGGATGTGTAGGAATAAAGATGTATTTGAGGGTCTTTCATGCTCAATGTTGGCTTTTAGTGTTATTATAAGAGTTTGTTGATTGATTTGTGTCATCATTTCAAAAAAATGGATGGATTATATATCCTTCAAGTTTCTATTGATCTCTAGAAACCCTCCCATCACCTCCCTATAATGTCTCCAGGAACATTGGGTTCACTAGAATCCATATAGGAGTGGGACAGAACTAAATACGGATGGATCTTATAGTATGGTAATGATGCAAAATGGTGGTATTTTTCGATATTCCAAGGGTTCTTATGGCATCCCACCTTTTAATTACATATCTTTATATGACATTTTACAAATAGAGGATCTTTTAAAGTTTAGTGTCTTGGAAATAAGGTACATAATACATGAAAACTTAAAACATTATTATATTAAACATAAAAGGATTTCTCAAGGTTCATCATAAGTACATTTATTACATCTCATTACTTGGGGACATCCAACATAGGAATGGGTGAGAAGACGACCCAGTAATGGAAAACATGTGAAATAGTTTACATGTGAACTAGAGCAATATCAATTAGAACCTAAGGAATATCCTAAAGGAATCATAAATAGGCATATCATAATAATAATATCTTGAATCAAAACTTGAAAATGTAGCTACAACATTTAATTTAGACATTCATAATCATATCACTATGTTCCATCTCCAAGGTTTCATAAAAATTACCAAGGTTATTCACCAAGGTTTCGTAAAACTTATCATCTCTTGAGATTAATTTCTCTAACCGATGAATTTTAGAGATATCATAGTGCACCATTAATATTTATTTATTTTCATTTGATACACATAGATCATAATCAAACATTTCATAAATAACCCAAAAAGAATAAAACAAATAGGTTTCAAATCAAAATCATGGTGTTTAAAAAAGCACTTAAAAACATGATCATTATGTCATTTATAACCCACAAAAATGGAATGAGGGTTTTATGTATGTAAATTAAAGAATAAAATAAATAATTTTTATGTATTTATGAATACCCTTATATATTAAAGATGTTTGGGTATTCACATAAAGAAAATAAAATAATTTTTTGAGAAAAGGAGAGATATTTTGAGACGAAAATTTGGCAGCATAACATGTATGAAACATGGTTTTATAAAACATTAAAAAGAGAGGGGATAGGTTTCACCCATTTATAAAAGGCCCATAATACAGTATAAGGATTGAATAAAATTGAAATTAGAACGTGGTATGTAAATTCGAAAGATGTACCACATAAAAGATAACTTGAAAGGAATAGAGTGGTTGAGAAATCCCCTACCTTGAAGAGTAAATTCTAAAACACTAAGATCAAGACCTTAAGGACTTGAGGATACATTTTTAGGACTCCTTGGGAGGTAGAACTAGTATAAATTCATGAAAGATGTATTTTTAAAGAATATAAAAGAATTAATGGGTGGGTATTTATAATAAAAGAGAGGGAATTTTTTATTAATTTCCAAAGCACCTCATTAGTAGTATTTGCAAAACCATGGTATTTTCCCATGGTATTGGCCACTTGGGACACCTCATATCATATTTTAATCCACAAGAGTATACCATCATGTTATCTTACTCATTACATCATCATGACATAGTTATGATGTCATTAAACATACCGAAAACTCAAAACAATATTTTCCTATTCCATAGAATTAATTATTCACCAAAAATTAAGGTGATTTCATCAAACTCTAATTATCTTAATGAACACAATAGTGTTTATCCATTTTTTTAAAATCATTTCACGGAAATAATTATTTAATAATTCTTTAAAAATTACTATTCATTTAAAAAAACTATTCATTAAGAAACCACGATTCATCCAATACTATTCATCAAAAAAAATATTATTCATTGAAAAATTAAAACTTCTTAAAAAAATACTAAAAGTTCACCCAAGATTAATTTTGAAATTTTTTATTCAAAAATGATGTTTATTTGACCGTAATAATTCTCTAAGTTTGAGACAAGTACAATTTTTTTCTTCTGAAATCAATTTAACAAATTTGTCTCAATACAATATATATTTGAGTAAGAAAATATATTCTTAAAATGGAAATGATGAAATGAAAATTATATTTATAAAAGGGGATTAGAAAAAGTAACTATTTCCTAGTTACATAACCCCTTATAACACCCACATAGTACTAAAGAGTAAGGCGTGAAATGGTGATGGACTCTTGGAGCGGCTCGGATAACATCCCCTTAGTAGTAATCTCCAAAAAATTGATCTTCTCCAATAATAGATTTCATTCAAACATAAAAATGTGAAGGTCCACATGGGATTGGTCCAAAACAAAGCCCAGTGATGCTACCTCTTTCACATGCTTCGAAAAATGGTCTTCGTATGGCCCGAGTCTACTGGATGAGGCCATTTAATCTTCTTTCTACATTAATTATCCATCATCATTTCTATCTATAAACAATAATTATGATGCTAAAAATTATTATTGTTTCCAATGATAATATTAACCAATGGTAAAAACATGATGGTCACATTTTATTTATAGTTATACATTTTTTTATAGATTATGACATAGTAAAACATACATTTTTAGGAAACAAAATATTATTCAAAAGTTCAGGTCATTACATTCTTCCCCCTTAAGAAATTTTATTCCCAAAACTTCAACTTGTTCCCTCAAAAGAGAAATGGTGTGGGAAATTCTATATCATATTCTCTTATAGTTCCCATGTGGCTTCTTCATATTTGTGGTTCCTCCACAAAACTTTAACAAGTTTGGTATTGCATAGAACCTTGTCTCTACGATCTAATATCTCTACTGATTGCTCCTTGTAAGAGAGTTCGTGTTCCAATTGTACCACCTCTAGATTTAGTATATATGAAGGGTCGGGTAAGTACTTCCTCATGAGGGATACGTAGAATACATCTTGAGCTATAGAAAGATTTTGTGGATGTTCAAGTTGATATGCGACCTAGGGTCCAATGTACATAGGGATGAGTGTCCCTTTCTCCCCAACCTCATGACTCTCTTCCATGGAGGAATTTGAAGAAATTCCTTATCACCAATATAAAACTCCAAGTCCCTTCTATGGTTGTTGGCATAGCTCTTATTCCAACTCCGAACAACCATAATGTGTTGTTGGGTGGCATGAACCTTTTTTTCATCTCTTGCACAGGATCATGCCCAATAAGATTTCTCTCACCAGCTTCATCCCCAAAAGTATGAGTTCTACATTGCTTCCAATATAGAGCTTGATAGGGTTCCATTTTAATTCTCGAGTGGAAGATATTCTTGTAAGAGAAATCAAATAATGGGATATTATGATCTCATCAACCTTTAAATTCCATTCATAAAGCTCTCAGCATGTCCTCAAGTGTCTTAATAGTCTTTTTAGTTTGGCCATCCGTTTGGGGGTGATAGGCCATACTGAAATTTAATTTGGTACATATATCATATTGAATAATTCTCTAGAATTTTGATGTGAACCTTTTATCATCATTGGATATGAGAGAAAGTGGAACTCCATGTAGCCTTACCACTTCATGTAAATCTTGGCAAGTTGATCAATAGAGAAATCTTCTTGAATGGGGACAAAATGGACTGTTTTAGCAAGATCGTACAATATAACCCATATCACATTGTTTCCTTTGGAAATTTTTGGGAGACTAGTGACAAATTCCATAGTGATATTCTCCCACTTCCATTATGATATGGGTGATGGTTGTAATACCCCTATTGGAATTTGTCACTCTTTCTTCATTTTCTGACACACCAAGTACCATATATTGTAGTTAGCAATTTTCCTTTTTATGTTATCCCACCAATAATGATCATGAATATCCCAGTACATTTTAGTGATTCTAGGATGTATAGTGAATGTAGAGCTCTGATATTCATCCATTATATCCCTCTTTATTTATATAATATATTGAACACATAGCCTTGTATGAAATTTTAGTACACATTCTTGATTAATAATAAACTCAGGAAACATCACATCCTTCACAGCCTCAAACATCTTTCATAATAAAGGATATTCTTTTTTGATATTTCATCATCTTCCTTAGTGATGATGGTTAAGAAATCATTTGGGATAGGGTTGATGATGTCCCTTCCCTTAAAATTACCATGTCATGTTTCACTAGGTATTTGATCAAGGTATATCCTTGGATCCTCATCATTACTACAACAAAATGTTAATTCATACTTAATACATCAGAAACTTTTTTTTCTCTTTCATAATGATAATGGATTAAAAAACCATATTCATTAAGAAGTTCCAAACATCTCTTATATCTATTGTTCAATTCCTTTTACATTAAAATATACTTCAAAAATTTATGGTCTATGCATATATCATACTTCTCCCAATAAAGATAGTGTCTTCATATCTTTAGAGAAAAAGATACTGCAGTTGGATCAAGATCATGCATAGGATAATTCTACTGATGAGGATTTAGCTGTCAGGGTGCATAAGAAATTACCACGTCATTTTTCATGTGGATTCACCCAAGAACTTTTAGATATGAATCACCCAAAATAATGAATCCTTCTCTGATTAAGGGTACATTTAACAAGGGTTCAGTAACCAATATCTTCTTTAGTTCTTAAAAACTTTCCTCACACTCCTTTGTCTAGATGAACATGACCCCATTTCCAGTTAACTTATTTAAGGGAATAGAAAGTCCTAAAACGTTTTTCACAAACATCCTATAATATCATGCTAATCCAAGGAAACTATGAATCTCATATACTGTTGTAGGATAGGGCCACTCCTCTATATCCTCTATCTTTTTAGAGTCAATTGAGATTCCTTCGCTGGTTAAAATGTGCCCAAAGAAAGAAAATTTCTTTAACCAAAACACACACTTGATAAACTTTCCGAATAACCTATCCTTTCTCAGAGTTGGAAATATAAATCATAGATTATCCTCATGCTCCTCATGACTTTTAGAAAAAAACAAAATATCATCATTAAAAACTACCACAAAATTATCAGGGTAGTCCGTAAAGACTCTATTTATAAAATCCATAAAAATAGTCAGTGCATTAGTCAATCTTAAGGGAATAACATCAAACTCATATTTCCCATATCTTGATCATAAGGCAATTTTTTTTTATATCATCTTTCTTCACCCTCAATTTCTAATAACCAGATCGAAGATCAATCTTAGAGAAGAGCATAGCCCCAGGAAGCTGGTCAAATAATCCATCAATCATTGGTATAAGGTAGTTTTTCTTTGTTGTGATCATGTTTGGTTCTCTATAATCAATGCATAACTACATCAATCCATCCTTATTCCTCACAAAGAGAATAGTTTCTCCCCAAGGAGACACACCTGTCTAGATAAACACCTTCTCCAAAATATCTTAGAGTTTCTTCTTTAATTCCTCTAAATCCACATTTTCCATTCTATACAGGGTTTTTGAAATCGTCCTGGAACCTAGCATGAGTTCAAAGGAGAATTCTACCTCTCTTTCTGAGCGAGGTCCAAGTAACTCCTTAGGAAATAGTTCAATGTATTCATGAATGATGGGAACATTCTCTATCCTTATACACTTATTTATTTCTTCTTCTTCACTAATCAAATCCATAAAGAAGGCTATATGTGGTGCTTCTAGACAATGATCAAGTTGAGATATCTCTCCTTATAAGATAACTATAGGTTTTCCATTAAATATTACTGAGATTTACTTGGTTCTCTATTTTATATTATCATTATACTTTGATAGCTAGTCCATCCTTAGGATAATGTCAAATTCCAACATGGAAATGACTACTAGATTTGCGATAATATTATTCTTTCTAAATTAAATACCAGACTTTTTAAATACTATTTATGCTCTAATAATCCCTCCAAAATTCTTGACTGATAACTCTAATTCTTGGGGTTCAGGAATAGATTCTATATTCATTGCAAACTTGGAAGAAATAAAGGAATACGTTGAACTAGAATCAAACAAAGTACTTGCTAGCTTTTATAGAACAAAAAGAGTACCTTCCACCACATCATTTGGAGCTTCAACCTCAACCGTCATGATAGAAAAAGAACAAACTTTCTCCATTGTCCTATGCTAAGGATGATGGTGATTACACTCCACTTCCCTCAGATTCTAACAATGATTGGAAAAGTGCACAATTTGTCCACACATGAAGTATTGTACTTCAGTAGGGAATGCACAATCTTACCATTATTTTTAGTGTTGGGAAGTTTAGGTTTCATGTTACTATGATAATTCCAAGAGATATGTCCATCTCTTCCACACTTTTAACACTTCTAGCTCAAGAGAAGGTAGTTACCTAAATTCTTCTTCCCACGTTTATCTCACATGGGAATTTTAACTTTCTTTACACTTCTTTCTTATAGATGAGGTCTTAGTCCACCGATTAATCTATCAACCTTACCATTAAGATTAATAATAAGGATAGAGGTGTAATGTGAAATCCTTGTGAAGTTCATCTCATATCTTCCAAAAAATTCATTCTCCTTCTACTTTATCTTGATAAATTCTTTCTACATGTTCCTTCTCATTGAATGATGGAAGAACTTATTGAATAAGATCCCTTTGAACTCTTCCCACTGCATAGCTTCAATATCCCCTCTTAACCTCGGGTTTTTAATAAGTTCCCACCACTGATCAGCTTATCCCTCTAAGTGGTAAACAGAACATGTGTCTTTCTCTTGTTCAGAACTATGAATTATTGAAAAGATCTTATCTAAAAATCTTATCCATTGTTATGAAATAAATGGGTCGTAATATCCATTAAATGTTGGTGGTTATTAATGCTTAATGGACTCAAGGAAATGTTGTTCCCTTCTTGGTGAAATCATTCGCTTGGCTTGATTCAAGTTATTTTCCATAACTTGAGTCATTTGAATTCACATTATCATGAAAGCTTCTATTCTGACATTCATCTGAGGGTCGTCAGCGCATGGTCTATTATGGTCACCATTTGAATGGTTCCTCTTATTTACTACTATTTTATAAAAGAAGAAAAACTTAGTGATAAAATTGTTTCATTTAAGAATCTTATAACTTTAAAGTATTTTTTATTTCTTAAAATATCGTGATTAAACACGTAATTCATAATCAACAATTATATTTTCTATAAATCATGCATAATGGTTTATAAAAATCTTGTGATTAACCAAACATATCCCCCAAGAGTGTCAAACTAGGAGAGCATCAAGGCCCATTTTCATCCACCATTTCCAATTCGAGTCTATCTCAAAGAAGTTTTTTTAATTTTTACCACTATGTACATATGTTCCACAACCACGCCACTTTTTCATATCTAGATAGGGACTTATTTATTTTGAAACCACTAACATA
Organism: Viscum album; assembly: GCA_963277665.1. NCBI lineage: Eukaryota > Viridiplantae > Streptophyta > Magnoliopsida > Santalales > Viscaceae > Viscum > Viscum album. The sequence continues at coordinate 437,825,357 of OY728129.1, forward strand.
ATATTTCTCCAAAATACTAGGAAGATTTCAAATATTTAAACCTTTATATATTATTATTCCTAAATTTTTCATATCCTGATTTCTACAAATAACTAAATTATCCTTTGATACCAACTATGTCATCCTACCTTTTTGTTACATAACTTTACCTGACATTTTACAAATAGAGGATCTTTTAAAATTTATTATATTTTAAATAAGGTATATAATACATGAAAACATATAAAAAATTATATTCGACCTAAAAAGATTATTTAAGGTTCATCCTATGTAAATTTATTGTATCTCATAACCTGTTGATATACATTAAAGGAAATAGTGAGCAGAAGGCCCAATAAGGGAAAACATGTGAAATAGTTTACATGTGAACTTAAAAAATATCAATAAGAATATGAGGAATATAGTAATGAAATGATAACGACACATATAATAATAATTATATCTCCAATAATAACATGAAAATTTGGATAAAAAAAATTAATTTATACATTCATAAGTATATTACTAAGGTTTATCCGCAAGGTGTCACAAAAATTACCAAGGTTATTCACCATGGTATCATAAAACTTGTTATATCTAGAAATTAATTTTTTTTCACAATCCATTAGAGAGATATCAGGTTGCACCCTTAAAATTTATATATTTTCATGTGATCCACATAGTTCATAGTCAAACATTTCATAAATATCCCAAATAGAATAAAATAAATGGGTTTTATATAAAAATCATGGCATTCTAAAAAGCGCTTAAAAACAAGATCATTATGTCATTTATAACCCATGAAAAGGGAATGAGGGTTTTATGTATGTAAATTATCAAATAAAATAAATCATTTTTATTTCTTGATGAATAATCTTTGAAATTAAAGATGTTTGGGTATTCACATAAAGAAAATAAAAGAATTTATTGAGAAAAAGAGATATATTTTGAGACAAAAATTCTACAGCATAAGAGGTATAAAACATGGTTTTATAAAAAATTAAAAAGATAGTGGAAGGGGGTCACCCATTCATAAAAGACTCATAATAAAGTATAGGGAAAAGAATAAAATGGAAATAAGAACATTTTATGGAAATTTTAAGTACATACCGCATAAAAGAGAACTTGAAAGGAAAAGAGAAGTTGAGAATTCCCAAACCTTGAAGAGTAACTTCTAAAAATCTATGATAGGAACTTTGAGGGATTGAGGAGACTAGGGGAGGAATCCTTGGAAGGTATAACTAGAAAAAATTCGTGAATGGTGAATTTGGAATGAATATAAATAAAGGAATGGGTGGGTATTTATAGTAAAAGAGATGGAGTTTTGTATTAATTTCAAAGGAAATCTCATTAGTGGTATTTGAAGAATCGTGGGTTGGACCATGGTATTGGCCACTTGGGACACCTCATATCATATATTAATACATAATAGTATACCATCATCATATATTACTCATGAAATCATTATGACACAATTATTATTTCATTAAACATACTGAAAACTCAAAACAATATTCCTTCAATTCTATAAAATTAATTATTCACCAAAACTTAACTTGATCATATCAAATTATAATTTTCTTACTGAACGCAACCATTTATTTCTATTTTTAGAAAATTATTTTATAGTATTAATTATTTAGTAATTCTTTTAAAAAAACTATTCTTTAGAAATAAACTATTAATTAATAAACCACTATTTATCCAATATTATTCATCAAAAAAATATTACTCATCAAAAAATTGAAAATTCTTAAAAAATATACTAAAAATTACCCCAAGATTAATTTTGACATTTGAGATTCAAAAATGATTTTTATTTAACCATAATTATTCTCTATTTATGAGAAAAGTACAATTTTTTACTTCTAAAATCAATTTATAAAATTTCTCTCAATTGAACATATATTTTGGTTGGCAAATCTATTATTAAAATGGAAATGATGAAATAAAAATTTTATTTATACAAATGTTTTACACAAAATAACTAAATACAAGTTACATAACCTCTTATAACACCTGCTTAGGACCTAAGAGTAAGGTGTTAAATAGTGATGGAATCTTGGGTCGGTTTAGATAACATCACCTGAGTGGTAATCTCCACTAACATTAACTTCTCCCATATGAAATTTCATCCAACATTAACATGTTGATGCTTGAATTGGGCTTAGTACAAAGCAAAGCTCAGTGATGTTACCTTCTTCCCAAGCTCTAACAGATGGGATTTCTATGGCCTGAGTCTACTGGATGAGGCCAGAGACTCTTCTTTCTGCAATTAATTATCCATTATCTTTTCTATCTATAAAACAATTATAACATTAAAGATTATCATTATTCATAATGTATATATTAACCAATGGTCAAAACTCGATGGCCATATTTCATTTATACTTACACATTTTTTTTGTAGAGGATGGTACCTTGGCCAGAAAACCAAGGTAGAAATATTATTAAATAAAGAAGTTACAAGTGTCTAAAAGATGGAAGTATATTATAGCCCTTATTATAAAAGGGGAGTAAATCATTACGGATATTTTCAAGACAAAAAATATCTTGATTGAATCCTTTGTTAGCTAGTCCATATGCAACCATTTTTTCTTCATGATATATATGAGTGATGATGTAGTTAATTTCAAGAAGGGAGTGGGTGAAATTTATCCAATGGGTGGTGATCGGCCACACAAGATGTGTCACACCATTCCAGATCACTGGAACAATGGTAGTCGAATCACTCTCCATATAGAGGTTGTTCCAAGCACAATGTTTATGAAAAGAAATTGCATGAATCATACTCATTATTTTAGCTTTGAGTGAGGAGGCAATCTCACAGCTACCATTAAAGCATCTGAGGATCTGACCAAGGTGGTTATTGAAGATGGAACCACAACCCGCTGGACATGGGTTTCTTTTGGAGGCACCATCCACATTTACATTAACCCAGAAAGGGAACGATGGATGCCAAAAAACTTCAAAAGTGTGGCGATGTTGGAAAAAGTTTCCATCAATTTGAAGATGTTGTATAATTACAAATAATTCACAGGGTTGTTGTAGTGTCCCTTTTTAATCATAGCAGCTTCACGTATGGTGATAAGGATCCTCATTCGACCTGCATTATGAATAAATGATCAATTGATGTGAATAAGAGCATTTATATCATACCATATCATATGGTGGTTCTAATCAACAGTAGAAATAAAGATATTCTTAATATGTTGAGAACTATCCATTTTCACACATCTCTTTAGTTGAGATTTGACAGAGTCCGAGGGTAGCCATATGTAGTCAATGATGTCAAAGATATATTTCCAAAGAGAAGAAGTAGAAGAAAAATAAAGAAAGAGGGGATTGGTATTATCTCTGTGTTGATTATAGAAGTTTGCATTTAGAATATAGTTAAATAAAAAAAGATTGAAGACATCCATCTTTGGGGATAATGTTATATGATATTCTCCATATAAGAGTGAATCTAGTGGGTTTTATCTAAGGTTTGTCAAAATATTTCATCCAACAAAAATTAATATCAGAGTTGGAAAAGAAATGATTGTAAATGTTTTTTGAATTAAGCTTACCATTTTGAGCATGCTCCCAAATTAAAAAACCCTTAGTGTTAGAGAAAGGATAGTTGTCAATGAAATTCAAAATGGTGTTAGGAAGCTGGTCATTTTGATCATTTAACCTAACTCTCATAGAACAGTTGTTATTCCCAGGGCCTTGACCAGGGAGAATAATGGAAATTAAGGGACGGAAAATCTAGTTATCCAACCATAAATTCCATGAATAATCTCTAGAGACCATCCACCTAGATTTTTTCATAATAAATGATAAGGATTTCTTTATGGATGTCTAGATAGAAGAGTTAAAAACTGAAATTTCCCTTCTTATGTTTTCCAAGAAATCTATTTTTTAGAAAATCCATAGAGTCTGATTTTATATAAAGGAGGTTCCAAGTGAGTCTGTCTTATATAAATTCATTTAATTACTTAAGGTTTTTAAATCCAATACCCCCATTATCTACTGGTTTGCAACATGTCAACCAGGGGATGATCAAAATTTTCCTCTCTAAAGTTATACCAGTCCAAATGAATTTTTTGATAGAGATGTTAATTTTTCTTATATGACTAGCAGGCCATTTGTAAAAAAACATAGAGTAAACCATTTTAGAAAAAATTGTATATTTAACAACGCATATTCTACCTACCATAGAGAGCGATTTTCCTTTCTAAGAAGATAGTTGATTAAGAATTTGATCAACAATGGTAGAGAAATGACAAGATTTGGGCCTTCTCAAAAATATGGGGACACCTATGTAAGGGAATGGTAGAGTTCCCTTTTTATACCTAGGTTATTTATGATATTAAATTTCCTATTATTTGGAATTTTTTTCCAAAAGAAGATAAAATATTTGTTCTAACTAATTGTTTTCCAAGAAACCTCTTCATAGAGAGTAAGGGAATTTTTGAGATTCTGAATGTTTCTTTCATCACCGTGTAGAAAAATAATGATATCATCATCATATAAAAGGAGGGTGGGAGAATTCACATTCCTTGAAACATGAATGGATTATAGTTTGGTCTTTTCAACAAGGTGAGTAATCAATAGACTAATATAGTCTTTTACAATAGAGAAAAGGATGGTAGAAAGGGTGTCACCTTTTGTAACACCTTTAGTGCATTTAAAATAGCCTCTAGTAGAGCCATTAACCAGAATGGAAATGGAGGCTGAATTGAACAAGGTTCTGATAGTGGTGATGAAGGTATCACTAAAACCAAAAGATTGCAGCACCTTAAATTTAATGCTCCAATCCATTGTATCAAAATCTTTTTTGATGTAAAGTTTACAGGATATATTTCCTCCTCTATTAGGTTTTTTAATGTGTCAATTCATTCTGAAGCAAGACAAATACAGTTTTGAATGGATCTACCTTTAATAAACCCAAATTGATTCCAAGATAAATTTTGTTAGTGATAGATAAATGCCTATAATAAATGATCTTCATGATGATTTTGTAAACGGAATTGATGAGCTCAATAGGCCTAAACAAATAAATCTTAGAGGCGTTGTCAACTTTAAGAATTAGTGAGAGAAATTGAGCATTTTAGACAAGAGGGATCATTTTGTTGGTGAAAATTATTTGACAAGATTACAAACATAAAAATGAATTTTATCCTAGTATCATTGGAAGAATCCATTATTAAATCCATCAGTTCCATGAGAACTATTAGGGTTTAAACTAAAGACAATGCCCTTAATTTCATGATTAGGGGTAGGAATGAACTCCAAAATAATCTACAAATCCCTGTTATGCCAATGTGGTACCCTTATAAGGTCTCTTATTATTTTCACGGGAATAGAATACTCATTAAAAACCATATGAAAGTCTTTGATACTTGGAATGAGGGTAATAAAGTATCATATTTTTTAGCTGCAAAGTTCACTGAAGGTCAATAATTTACTTGTTTCTCATGTTTTTGTTGGTTTCCACTAGAAGGCATCAACTTATTTGTTGGTGACACTATTGGACTCCATTATTTTATTCCCCCATATTCTTGATTTCCTTTTATATGTATTTTGGCCTAAAATTATATTTACTTTATTATTAATAAAATTGTGGTGATGATGATGAAAATTGTTTTATATTCATGCACCACATTTTTCAAACCAAATGAAAATTATCGTATTTCTAGTGATACCTCATGTTTCAGAAAACTCTGAACATAAAATATATAAAAAATTTAAATTGATAGAGAATTAAAACTAATTATTTTCATATATCAATTTTTATACATTTTATTTCAATAAAGTAGTAAATTCTTATCTATAAAATTCTATCTCTTTATAAGATGTATATAATTATAAATTTAATTTATAATTTCTTTATGTTCCCTGTGAAATGTGACATCAAAATTTTAATATATATATATATAAGATGTGATTAATATAAATTAAAATTACTTTCTTGATTTACTCTTTCAATATATTTCAATTGATCAATAACATGAGATTATCCAAATCCTAACCATTAAGTATCAAATAAATCAAACTACATGATTCAAAAAAATCATTGTTTGGTGAAATAATTGAAATATGGAGTTAATCAATTTCTATTACTTGTCTTAAGTTCTCATTGGGATATTATATGTCATAAAGACATCATCTAGGTACATTGAATATAAATACATGCATTCTTTTTCTGAATAATATTTCACAATGGATCCATTGGGATGATTTTTATATATAGGAAAATCATTTATCATCCACTCAAGCACAAAATTCATTTGAAATAACTCTTTTAGAGAAGCATCACAAGACAGGTTTCCCATATTTAATAATTATTTTAACCATTTTTTTATAAGTTGAAATTATATGTATATATCATTTCCCAAATCATAAGGTCCAGATATGAGAATATTCAGGAAAGTAAGGGATTTTTTAATAAACATATATTAGGTAAGGTTATAAATATGATTAATAATAATATATATATTATGTAATGTAATTATATTTCATTATATATTAAAACCAACATGTGTTAAACCCAATCTCACATTATATACTTCAACTAAAAATTCTTGATATATTATATTAATTATTTTCCATGCAAATCCATCTACCAGTTGAACAAATTCAAAATTATACTTATTACTCTTGTCCTTATTCCACCAGATGTTTTTGGATTTTTTATGACAAAAAATGATTTTAAAGTATTAGAATAATTATAAATTTCTAAATTACTTTTTTTGGTGAATTATATGATATATCATCTATATAAGGCTTACATACTGATTATTGACATCTTGTTACTGTTTTCAATTATTCCTAAACCACTATTATGATCATGATTTTGTTTCATTGGGTTTATGTATGTTTTGGGTGGAATTTGAGAAACATTTAAGGGATTTTTGGATGTTCACAGTTGGTGCATGGTTTTCCCAAACAAGGTGCCCTGCTAGTGCAAACCATGCAAACCCAGGAAGTGATGGTTTGTAGAGTTAGTGCACAATTTGAAAACCCATGCACCCAAATAGGGGAAACTAGGTAGCATCATCATCAGGGGTGCATGACTAGGGTGCACATTTTGGAAAACCATGTGTCCATGCCTAGCTAACTATGTGTACAACTTTTAATTAATCCTAAAATTTATTAAAAAATTATTGAACCCCTATTTTGACACCTACTTGGCCCTAACTCGAGGTAAAAATTTATCTTAGGTTTTTTAGGATACCAAGATCCAATTTTAGATCCTCCAAACCCTATCTAAGGAAGACAGAAGTCAGGAAATCTTCATTTGGTCTTTTATAGATAAGTTTCCTCTCCCTTTTATCCTTCTCCAACTCTCCAATTATCTCTCCCTTAGTTTTTCATAGATCTAAGCATTGTTGAGGATCTAATCCATTTTGTATTGGATCATTTCTATAAGTTTGATTCTTATGTCTTAATTGCTGATTTTCTTCATTGGAGTTTCCCATTTTGGGATTTGTGATTCGTGATCCCAAGGTTGCTAGTTCCGTTTAAGATTTTCCATTTTATTAACCCTAAATTTCTAGTTTGAAATTAAATTTATTGATTTAAATTTAAATTATTTAAATTGTTTTGTTAAAAAAACCAATTCCATTGAATTCATGATTTTATTTAGATTTGGAATGGAATTGGGGTAAAACCCCCAATTCTATAACATTGGGGTGTGTTTGTAAAGTTTTATGGAAATTAGAATTTAAATCATAGTATTTAATTTGGGAAATTTAAATTGTAAAATTGATTTACGAAATTTATTTCAAATTTATATTTGGAAAAAATGGATTAAATTATTTTGATGGAAACCCAATGGTTTTATCTTAGAAAAAATGGTTGATTTGATTAAAATCCATTTTGGTTTTTATATAGAAAATACCATATTTGAAAAGGAAGAATGGGTTGAATTGTATGTTGAATAGTTTTGAAATAATTTTCTTGTTATTTATTGTTGTATGAGAACATGAAATCCAAGGTAGTTTGTGAGTTGATAGAGGAAAACATGATAGGATGGATATTACCTAGCACTGAATTGATGCTTTACAACTCTAACATAGACATATAACAAAATTTTATCACTAGTTGTATGTTGGTTAGTCTTCTTTGACTAGTGTCAAAATGGCATGTGTGCCCATTTCCATTTTTTACATAAGTGTATGAGGATCCCATAAACTGGAACTATCATGCCTCTTGCACTACTAGAATACAGGTATTTGTGACGGTTCATTTGCGACGAGATCCCGTCGCAAAAGGCCATTTGTGACGGGGCCCCATCTCAAATGACCTGTTGAGGAAAATGGAGTCACAACTAATTTGTTTTGCGACGGGCTCATCGTAAATAAATTTTTTTGCGACGGAAAATGGGCCCGTCGCAAATAGATTTCTGTTTTTTTTTAAACAATTCTGCGATGGGCCCGTCGCAACAAAGTATTTGCGACGGGCCCTTTTACCGTCACAAATAGTTTCTTCGAAGAGCCTATTTGGGACGGGAATATATTCCCGTCGCAAATAATAATAATAAAATTAAAAAAAATTAAAAATTATTTATTAATATTTAAATATATTAATCTATTTATATTGATATAAATATGTTTTTGAAAGGATCTATGGAAATATAATATAAATTTATAAGATATTTAATAAAAGAGGAATATAAAATAAATTAAAAAATATTTTTAATTAGTAATTATGTACTTTTTATCAATTAATAGTCATTTAATAACTCTTTGAATAAAAAAAATAAAAAAATTAATGAAAGATAAAAAATAAGTTGAAAATGAAACCCAAACTTCAAACGTCAATAAATTTTGATCCGGGACTCCGTTTGAGCTCTACAGCATATCAAATCAAAGCCTGTGATGAGCTCTACGTCTCTGTGACCCAGGGGACCCCGTTAAAGAGATTTTCAAGGCCAAAAGAGGCCCAAAAGGCCTCTAAAACTGAGTTTTTAGTCAGGGTACACCGGTTTTTTACCATTCAAACAGCTATAACTTCTTATACCGATGTCCGATAAACCTGTACCATATATCATATCGAAGATCGTTTCATGTTCTTTGATTTGACTGATTGTAAAGCTGAAACGGACTCCTGGATTAGAAGTTATGGTCATTTTAACATTCAAATGGCTATAACTTCCGATCCGGATGTCTGTTTGGCATGTACTGCATACCATATCGAAGATCATTTCATGTTATTCAATTTTACTGGTTGTGGAGTTGAAATGGACTTAAATATTAGAATTTATAGTCGTTTTAACATTCTCGATGGATTTTCACCCCCTCATTTCTATGTATTTATTCATAACTATACATGTGTGTTTGTGTGTGTGTGTTGTATATATGTATTTATTTATTTATTTATTTATAAATACACATAAAAAACATATTTTATAAATTTATTTTAAACTAAGTTTATAAATATATATTAATATACAAATAAATATACGAATAAAAATTTATAACTACATATATATATATATAAATAGATATAAATATTTATTAATATACGAATAAATATATATATTAATATATGAATATATATATATATATATATTTATTCATACAACCAATTATATTTATATTAATATAAATCTATATTAATATATGAATAAATATAACTATATATATATATATAGATAGATAATTAAATGTATAAAAAAATGAAATGGCTTAGTTGTAAAGGTTAATGCATGCATGGAGGAGGTTTATTAATAATTATTAGTAATTATTAGTTATTGTTAGTGATTATTAGTAATTATTTGTAATTATTTGTAATTATTCGTATTTTTTCTTATTTTTCGTAATTGTTCCTAATTATTTCCTAATTATTCTAAATTATTCTAAATTATTACTAATTATTACTAATTATTACTAATTATTACTAATTATTACTATTTATTCCTAATTATTAGTATTTATTACTAATTATTAGTATTTATTCTAAATTATGACTAATTATTAATAATTATGAATAATTATTATTAATTATTCCTATTTATTATTAACTATTTCTAATTATTATTAATTATTCCTAATTACCATTAACTATGAACAATGAATACTAATAATTTAAATTTATTAAATAAGAAAACAATCTAAACATAATTAAATTACAATTAATTAAGAATAATTAAAACGAATAAAAAATTTAAAATAAATATTAAATTAAAATGAACATAAATACCTTTAAAATTGATCAGAGGTTGATCTCTGATAGTTGTTTAAGACTTCAATATCAACTCTGGAAATAAAAATTAAACTTAAGAATCTGTGAACTCTAAAAATAGAGTTTTGAGAGAAGTAGAAGGTATAGTTTGAGAATGAATGAAAAAAACAGATGAGGGTATTTATAGGTTAGCGTATTTGCGACGGGATACCCGTCGAAAATAGTATTATTTGAGAGGGTACCCGTCGCAAATAATTTAGCCCGCATTTATCATTGTCAACAATTAAATAGTTATTTGTGATGGGACCCGTCGCAAATAATAACCTGCCGACTTACTATTTGCGACAGGGGTATATTCCCGCCACAAATATTTTTTACTGCCGCCGGTTATTTGTGATGGATGGTAACCCCCCGTCGCAAATAACATTCCCGCGGTTTGGCATGCATTGCATGCCAAACCTTTTTTCGACGGGCGAGCTTTCCCCATCGCAAATAAGTAGTTCTTTGGGACGGGAAAATTCCCTTGTTGCAAATAATTTTCTAACGAGACTATTTGTGTCGGGATTTATCCCCATCGAAAATAACCCATCGCAAAAACCCCTTTTTCTCGTAGTGTTGGTTGATAAATGTTTTCCACTTTATGATTATTATGATATATATTCTATTATTGTATACTATTTTACACATGCCTTATGAATTTTTGGAAACTGTTTTGTATACAATATTTATTAAGACATTCGTATAAATTATTTCCATCATTTTAACTGTAAAGCATGATTTGTTTAGAAAATTATTTCGAAATTCCATGCCTATTTATTTAAAATAGATAGATTTATTTGGTTAAATAATTGTGGCATATTATTATGAAATCCTTGGAAATACCCTTCTTGTCTTTTATTTCACACTCTCCCAATCCCTTCAGGTGTTCGTAGATTATCATTTTCTAGGTTAGAGTAAGTGAAAAGTAGCACTTTGAGGTGGTTCTTATAGATGATCATTGGGTTTTGAGGATTTTGTCCACTATGATTTGGGTAGTTATCCTTTTTTATAGTAATTTGTGATGTACTTTGGGTTTTTATGCCTCTTTCACTTCTAGTGAAGTTCTCATTATGAATTTCTCTTTTGTCCATACTAACTTGTATATTTTTCTTTCGTTGTTTTTGTGGAAATTCCATTCCAACTTTCATATTTCTTGATTTCATGTGATTTTCTCCAACCTACGGTAAATAGGAATGCCCTTCGGGCTATGTTAGGACTATCTTGGTTATCAGGGTACCAGGGTATCTGGGCTGGTTCAGGAAAAAGTGGTATCATATGTGCAGGTTAAGCATCCTCCTTTAATTACAATATGTAACTGTGTATTCATGTTGGGACTTAGGAGGTAGTTTCAATTGATTGTATGGATATATCTCACCACATTGAGCCTTAATTCACTAGGGGTGGTTTAGGGAAATACATCTTGAAGATTTTCTCTATCCATTTCTCTACTTTTGGATTTGGGTAGATTGAAACCCAAATTTTTTTTATCTATCTATTGGGATTAATTCACCTTGTTAATCTATTTTATTTTTAATATTATGTATTCAATGTTATATGATGATGTTTTATTTCATCAAGTCTCTAAGAAGACCTACAAATCAGATCCAAAAGGAATCCTTGGATGAACCATCGTGAGAAACTCCTCTTGTTGACTTGAGTCTAGTTTAGGTGATTGTTCATATTGTACAAGCTCTGGGAAAGGCACTACCACCAGTTCTCATTCATGCTATAGATATAAAACCTCAGAGGTATGTTTTACATAATCATGCTTAGGATATCCTTCACCAAAATCCACCATCATGCAAAGGATTCAATGATCCTCAAGAGTCTCATCATTGGTAAAGTGGGATTGAGCATTTGTTTGAGATCTTGGAGACACCAAATGAAATCAAGTTGAAGTGTTCCGGATTCATACTAGAATGGACCAAGTAGAATATGGTGGGAAATGATGGTGATGGAAAATAATTATGAGGTATTATAGTGGAAAGATTTAAAATAACTTTTAATTTACTAGTTCTATCTAGATTCTCTGGTGTTGGCTAAGGATATTGGGTTTTTTAAAATTGATTAGGCTAAGAAAACCATGACAGAATATGTGAATCTCTTTATAGAGATTTTATAGTTTTAACCTAGGATTTTATTGAATGAGAAGATAAATACATGAAGGTTTGATATGGGGCATAGATTTTATATTTATTCTCAGGTTTTCTTGCTGAATTTTCTTTCTTATGTTATCATACTGGACAGAGCTTTGATTGTTGAAAAGGACTAGGATGGTAAATCTGAGTTATCAGAATTCCCTTTTTCTCCTAGTGGCAAAGTGATTTATTTTAAAGGAAATAGTAAGTAGGATTATTCTAATGGTGTATCTCAATAGTATGATTTTCCAAGACCTCCTATAGTTCCTAGAAAAGGACCATTGATTTTCTACTGGTGTGGAAAACCATGGTGCTTAAATAGGGGTATCATTGAGGCACCCAAGGTATGTGGTTCCTGAAAATTCATAGGTGACCTATAGAAGTTCTTACATATATATTACACTCTTCATATTAGTTTGAAATCATCAACTCCTACTAAAACTATAGTGAAATTAGATGCTTCTCAAATAAATGGGCTCATCCATAAGCATCTGGAACAAATCTTCTTCACATAGTGGAAGAGTCTCAAAATGAATAATATATGGGTCTAGTGATTGTGAGAGGTTCAATCACTATAGATTCATTATTAGTGACAACTTCATTTGATATCAGTTTATCTCATTTGTTCATTTTGAATCGTATTGTGAATTTTCTAAATCTTCCTATGAAGCTTTTTTCTTTTGTGATGGATATTACAACACCCCTAGGAACGAAGATAGATTAGGGTCCCCATAGTCTTTCTTGTGTTTTCTCTTTATCATATGTTTAAATTTCTTTGGTTTTTCTGTTTCTTAACATGAAACTACTTGGTTTCAATTTCTTTATGGATTGGTTCGTTGCCAATAAATCTCGAATTGACTATTATCTTTGATGGGTCTCCTTCACTACCCCTGATGGGGTGTTTTATATCTTTCATGGAGAATGGGAACCAAGGTTGAGTAGATCCAAACCTTTTTATCCTGAGTTGGGGAAATTAATATCTATGTTCACTTGTGATCTGTTGTGAGAATCTTTAATCAGTGATCTACCTCCAGTTGTGGTCGAGATTCCTGACGTTTTCCTTTTTGAATTCTCTAGTTTTCCACTAGTAAGGAAGGAAACGTTTTCTATTGATTTAGTGTATAGTAATAAACCAATGTTTAATACTTCTCAACACTTGAAACTAAATGAAATGAATGAGTTGAATACTCTGTTGAGTTATCTTTTAGATAAACTCTTTATACGCCCAAGTGTTTCACCTTGGGTGGTGCCAGTTCTCTTTGCTTAGAAAGCTGATGGATCACTTTGCCTTTATGTTGATTCCCAAAAACTCAATAGAGGAATGGTAAAGAAAAAATATATATTACCATATATTGAAACTTTAGGTAACATCCCAATGTTTTTAGGTATGTCTTCTTTTTTATAGTAAGTCTTCTCGATTGTTTACATTGCACACAACAACTAGATTACCAGAAACCATGATATTATATTAATATTATTATTAAAAATAAAAATATCTACTAGCCATTAAATTAATGGATATAAATAGTATTAAGTATATTATTAAAATATATTATTAAATTCATTGGTTTCAAAATAATTAAAAATGAATATAAAAACCTATTTAATATAAAGAAAATATTTTTATAAAAACTATTATTATGCGCCAAAGGTGTTTTATCTTAATAAATTAAATTAACTATTATAATAGAAAGATATTAATTAAATTTTTATTTAATATATTCAATATAAATTTTAACATTCATCCAATATGTTTTCTAGACATGATAGAAAAGATAATCTAATTTTTATGAATAAAAAGACAAATTTTTATAAAGCTTATTTTGTCTACTTTTGATGGTGCACTTGTTTTAAATCTAGTTTTTGAAAAATTTATAAATTTTATTTTAAAAAAATGAACTTATTTTTTAAAATTAGAATATAAAAATTTTCTTTGGTTCAATATTTGGTATTTTTTTGATAAGTTTCATGTTTCAATGAATAGTAAAAAAATACTAAATTAAATTGAAAACAACTTTTTCGTCTAAATAATTTATAGTGTCGAATTATATTTTTTACTAGTTTTAAAGTATAATTAGATAATTGTTTTATCAATTAATCAAATTTAGGTCATTGGAACCAATTTTTCATTGAACTCGAACATAAAAATATTTCAATCTTTTGAACGTTTTCACTTTAAAATTTTGTTTTCTCATTTTGTCAATGAAATTAATTTTAAAATAAGTAATGTAACTAATATATTTTTAATTTTGATAAATCTATTCCATATTTGGAAAGATTGGTTCTAAATTATGTAAATAGGGTTCTTTTATTTCCAGACATTATGAATAGTAACTTTAGTAATTTTTTTAATTAACACTCTTAAAGGAAAATTGAGTAATTAAGGGTAAAAATTATATTATAGATCTTAGAAACATAACCTAAAACATGTAAAAAAATTATTGGATGAGTGAGTGTCTACCAAAATCATCATTGGAATGAGACTATAACATTTTTAATCCACTTGGATGAGAGGACGACATTTATTATATTCTATTTAAAAAAGTTAAAGTTGGCATACTCAAATATTTAATAACAATATAATTTTTAATATATGGTTTTATAGAAGATAAATTATACTAAAAATATTCACTTTAAAACAAATAAATTTATATTCATCATGATAATTTTTTATAATTTTTAAGAAATCAATAATCACCATAAAGTCTTATACATTGATGATACATTAATTATTTAATAAATGGAAATATCATATAAATGAAACTAGAAATATTAAAATAAATATAATTTGAGATAATTAAGGTTAACTGTGGATTTTCTAGATAACTTTAAGATGTTATTGATATTTTATTAGTGTTGGTTCTAGGATATTTTGATTTATTGAGTTTTTTAAAAGTCAAATTCATGAATAATATCAACATTTTCATTAATGTTATATTAAAATAAATAATATTTTATTAAATGATATAAAATACAAAAAAAATATTAGGCCCACTGATTGGGATAAAGTTTAAAATCCCATCCATTTCTCATTTATGGTTTGTTTGGATTTTTATATTGACTATATTAACCTTCAATGACAAAAAAACACATGTTGTCATGGTAAGAGTTGAAGGGTTTAAATAAGGGGTAAAACCAAATGATAAGTGTAATAATGAGACCTAAACCGGTCTAAAAATTATTTGTTGGGAGTATTTCAACCCAAACTCATCTTATATTCTCAATAACTCACTTTGGGTCTATTTTTAATTGAAAATTAATTTATATTAATTTAATATTTTGAGGGTTTCAAAAACCACTAAACTGACCAGTCCTTTTGTATTCAAATATTGTATCTATGTCAATGTTATAAAGTGAGCCACTGGTTCTGGTTTGTTGGGGCTTTGGTAATTATTTTTGGTATCAAAGGATGTTTATTGGAAACATTAGAAGATAAATTTAGGAAAACATAGATTAGAGAGTGAAACCCTGTGAAATAATTTAGAGATATATCCAAATAAACATATCTTATGATTTAGAAATTAGTTATACCTAAATTTCCAATTTAGTTTAAGTGGTTAACTAGTCATGAGATTATACATTGAGTTTCATAATTTTATGATCTAATCTATTGTATTTCTTTTTTTAATAAATGGTTCCTAATGGAAGGAATGGAAACTGTATCAACACACATATTCCATGTAGGGATTTCCCTCATATGTAAGATAATGATGTTGGAGTTAGAACTAAAATTGGTGTTGAACAAACTATAACAATACAGGGACAACTGACACATGTTATGAATAATAACCTTACCTTTTTGGATCAATGTGACTCATAACACAGAGGAACAATGTTAGATCACTTCATGGGACAACAATCTCAAGCATTCAATGGGACTACAAATCCATTTATAGCTGAGCAATGGATAAGTTCCATAGAAAATATATTTCTCTCTTTGGGATATAATGAATAGTAGTAGGTTGTCATGTAATTTTAACATCTATTTAGGTATTTAGATCAATGGGGTTCATTGATTCAAAACACTAAAAAGGATGAAGAAATAGAAAACATGGAATGGAAGGATTTTAAGGAAATTTTCTTGGAAAAATATTTACCTTGTGAAAAGAGAGTGTATGTAGAGAGAAAAATCTTTAATCTGAGACAAAAGGAGTATGAGAATGTTTATAAACATGAATCCAACTATACAACGTTATAAAGGAATGTTGTGGACTATAAATATAACCTAAGGAGTCAGATTCATAGTTTCTTTGATGGGTTAAATCCAGTCCTCCAAAAGGCATTAGTCCCCCAAAATTTCTCATCATAGAAATATATAGTCTCATATGAAATCAATACATAGAAATAATTCTCTAAGTTGTTTGAATTTAAGGGATTAAAGAGATTAAGAAAACAATTGATAGAGAGAATGATAAATAGAAAAGGGAAAGAAGGATTTTTGCACATGTGATAATTCTAGGAAGAAACACCTTAGTAATTTTCTGAAGGGAATGGAAGATTGTTACAAGTGTGGAGACAAAGTTCACTAGGAAAGTGATTGTAAATAAAATAAATAAGATATAAATGTTCAATGTTTCAATTGTAAGGAGATGGGATACTATGAAAATGAATGTCCCAAGCATTAGGGAAATATATCTCAGAAAAAGGAAAGGGATCAAGTTCAATCTTATTCTTTTACTGCATTACAAAGTTGAATAATTGATGTATCTATGTTTTTGGATTAAAAAATTATATTATGATATTCGGGTTTTAATAATCATGAAATATATAAGGATTTTACTACATTACTTCTTCTTTATGTAGTTGTATGCATTCATGTTTTCATTAAGATTTTATTGCGGTCAAGGTATTCATATATTTGCTACAAGGAAAAAATAACTACATTATGTTATTTGGGGAAACTTTTATGTTAATTTGATTTTCGAAATTTAGTGACCTTCCTTATAAATTATAGGACTATGAATTTGGACATATTCATTTTGGATGAGTCTTAAGGTTGTAATGGATTAAGTTGAACATTAGATATTCTTGTTTGAGGTTAAATTATGATTTATCATACTGGGTAACCAGTTATAATTATTTTGGTTTCATCAGGCATTTAAAAGGTGAAGGAATGACTCGTGGATTTTATGATTCATAAAACTGCTTCAGGCATGAAAATTTCATTTTGAACATTCATTTCAAGGTGTAAGGCATCAAGTTAAAATAGATCAAAGCACAACCAAAGGATGAGATTGTCCTCATGGATTGGAAATAAATCAATTAAGTTCTTATCTGAATACTACAATAACCCTTCAACTATTGGAAAAGAATTTTGGAACAAAAACATTATTTTTTTTCTTTTCTTTATAAGAAATCAGTGGTCTTGTAACCAATCACAAATGTATGGTTTTGTGATTGTTAACATTTTTAAGACCATATTCTCAATAACTCTCCATTATAACGTGATAGTTATTTTTATCTTCCATGTAAATGTTTTCCTACATGGAACCCTAATATGTGTTTTGTTATGTGACATTCATACATCCCTTTCTTTATTTTAAAGTGGAAGTTTCATTAACCCTATTTCTAATTGGGGTTTCCCATAAAAGAATTTTCAAGTATCATACTTTTATTTTTTAAGTGAAATTTTAAATTGTGATGATACAATTTTTTTAATGATGGGACAATGTAACACCCCATAATTTTATGGAATGTCTTCTTTTTTATAGTTAGTCTTTTCGATAGATTACATTACACGTAATACCAAGCTTAAACAAAACCATAATATACAATTAATGTTATTATTTAAAATAAAAGTATCTCCTGGCAGTTAAATTGGTTATAATTAATATGATAAAATATCTTATGAAAATATATTATTTAATTCAATGATCAAAAAATAACAAAATATAAATATAATGTTTTTAGAAAAACTATTATTATGCGCCAACAGTGTTTTATCTGGATAAATTAAATTTATTAATATAAGTGAAATATCTCAATAAAAACTATATGTAATATATTCAATATAATTTTTTAAATTCATGCTATGTTTTTTCTAAACATGATAAAAAATTAATCCATTTTTCATGCATAAAAATTAATATTTTTATAAAGGTAGTATTGTCGCCTTTTGATGGAGAACTTGTTTTAAATATAATTTTTGACACCATTATAAATTATATTTGATAATATAATCTTATTATATTAAATTTTAATATAAAATTTTAATTTGGTTGAATTTTTGGTATTTTTATGATAAGTTTAATATTTTGATGAATAGTAAAAAATAGAATTTTAATTGAAAACTGCTTTTTTGTCCAAATAATTTATAGTGTTAAATTATACTATTGATTGGTTTTAAAGTATAATTAAAACAAAATTATCATTTAAGCCAATTTAGATCATTGTAATCAATTTCACACTTAATATGGATATAAAAACATTCCCATCTTTTGAACATTTTCACGTTAAAAACACGTTCTTTCTTCTTGTTGACGAGATTAATTTTAAACTAATTACTACAACTACTATATTTTTAATTTTGAAAAATATATTTCATATTTTTAATCAGTTGTCCCAAATTTTTCAAATAGGATTATTTTATGTTCATAAATTGTGAATAGTAACACTAGTAATTTTTTAAATTGACACAGTTAAAGCTAAATCGAGTAATTAAGGGTAAAAATAATATTATAAATATTATAAAGTTAGACTAACACTTGTCAAAATTTAATTAGAGAATTCGGTTTTGAACAAAATTGTCCTTTTTCCAAGATTATCACCTTTTTATGCAATTTGAATGAGAGTATGACATTTTCTATATTTTATTTAAACAAAAATTAAAGATGTCATACTCATATCTTTGATAAATATATCATTTTTAATATGGTGTTATACAAAAGATAAATTAGAATATAAATATTAATTTAAAATATAAAATTTTTATATTCATCGTGATAATTTATTTTTAATTTTTATGCATTAAATAGTTACCATAAATTCTTATACATTGATGACGCAATAATTATTTAATTAATGAAAATATCAAATAAATGATATTAAAAATATTAAAATAATTATAATTTAAGATAATTAACGTCATCCAAGAATTTTATATAAAAAATTGACATGTTTGTCATATGTTATAAGTGTTGATTAGAATCTATCTTGGTTTATTGATTTTTTTAATGTTAAAGAAATGAATGGTATCAAAAATGTCATTAGTGATATATTAAAATAAATAATATTTAATTAAATGATATAAAATTAATTAGAATATAAATTCATAAAAAATTATTTGTATAATGTTTAAAATTTTATTCATGACCCATTTATGATTCCCTTTCTATTTTATAGTAACTAAATTCACCTTCAAAGAGTAAAAACACATTTTGTCACAGTAAGAGTTAAAGGGCTTAAATGAGGGTTAAAACCAAACGATAAGGGTAATAATTAGATATAAATTTTTCTAAAAAATATTGGTGAATAGGATTTAGAAACATCATCATCTTATATTTAAATAAATTACTTTTTAACCATTTATAATTGAAAATTAATTAATATTAATTTAATATTTTGAGGGTTTTCAGAAGTGTCAATCACCTCAATTATAAAACGGTATCTCATTATTCACTTCCTAGCACCACATTGAGACTTATATCTCAATAAAAACATACCTATTTATCCTCCCAACATTCTTATACAAGTATTTTAGGACTTGGTATCCCAAAAAGACAATCCCCATATCCATAAAAAAATAGATCTAAAGGAAGTCTACCAAAGAAGAACGTAGTGGTTTTTACCAACTCATTCAAGTTCATTTATTATTCTACATTATCTTCATGTTTGGTTTCCATTATAAATTAATAACTCTAGTATAATAAATATTATGATAGTTTATAATGATTATGGGACAACCATATTCCACCTCTTATCCATCCTATGAAAAATGAAAGCACCGCGCATGAGTACGTACGACTTACCGTCTCCACATCGTGGTGTAATTATTTTTCATCACCACTTTACATGGATGGGTATAATTATGGAAATAATAGATATATATCATAATTATGAAATGATTTTGATTATGTATAATTAATATACTCTCCATTTCCTCACCCTTTCACCACAAAGGGAATGATGTCGTCGCTCATGCGTGTGTACGACCTACCATCTCCATGATGTGATTGGAATTATTTTCCATGTTATCCATTAAATAATGATTATAAAAATGTATATAATGATTAAATATGATATATATGAAATTAACATCATTCTGGAGATGAAATAAATATATCCTGTGCATAATAAACAGTAATTACATAACAAAACATGCATAAAAAAATAAAGCAATCAACACCCAAAACATGGGTAAAAATAAAATATTATTCACAAAATGATATATGATGATAATATATGATATCATAAATATGGATATGATTATGGTATAAATTAATAACATTACATAAACCATTATACAAGAGGTTAAATCATGGTCAACTAAAGAAATGTTCAAGGTAGGGGTTATTTCATAATCTCATTATTATTCAGGATTATTTATGATTAAATATTGATTGGGGAATATTTTCTATCATGTCCATGTTTTCTGAAAATGTTTTAAAAAAATATTTTTAATATTATCGTAATATTTTTTAATGACCTTTTGACCCATTTTTTGACATGTTATAAAATTTTTTTAAAGGGATATTTGTTTCTCTTTCCAAATAAGGTACTTTATGAATTTTCGAAAAAAAATATTGAAGGAATGTTTTTTTGACTTATAAATCATGAGAGGATTTTACCACAGTTATGATTCCTTAAGGTCTTTAATATTCTTTTACAATTTTTAAAGTTCATATTCAATGAGAATGTTTTATTTTAAAATTTCATGTATGTTTAAATAAATAATTTCAATGCAAAAAATATGTATTTCTCTCAAAGATTTTCAATGATTTTATTAAAGTTTTTCATCTATGTCAACATCCTTTGTTGAATTATATGCTTCATCGATTTTGATCTATTATGATATAATCTATGCTATTTTATTAAATTTTAAATTATCATTTAGACTGTGGATGTCCTGTTTTGATACCATTCATGTTTTATGGTTAAAGTATTCACATTTTGTTTACTAGTTTTTTAATACAAGTGTTTATGTTGTTTATATTTCATCCTTTTCATGTGTGGAATTCATTGGACTTAGTATGTGACTTTCAGGTTCCACTATATCCCCTCGATGCATCAGTGGGTCTCATGAGATAGACCGGTTTGGGTATTGTCAATGGCCTTACCTGTTTATGTATAGTGTCTTGGAAGAAGCCTTGATAGTATGTTTGTGATGTTTAAAATTATTAATTACTTTATTTTGAGATTATTTATTTATATTCCTTATGATTATTATATTATTATAATACCTATGTGATTATTTATATATAAATATTTTATTTTCATTTATTATTTTCATATTATGCTCAAGATTGTGTTTTAAATTCTTGTGTTTCAGTTATACACCTTGACTTAATTTTTTTTCTTATAAATTTATAACATATTTCATTGCATGCTTACCCTTACTAAGCAACTAATCTCACCCCTTGTGTTTTATTTTTTCCCAAGACGTCAAGATGTATATTATGATTGATATGCAGGGATAATCTATGAGAATCTTGGTTCTATCAAAGGATTGAATGTGTAGAATTTTATAGTTTCAATTGTAATGTATGTTTCATATATGAAATATGGTTTCCAAAACTACTAAACTGATCTGTACTTTGAGAAATTAATCTTGTATCTATGAAATTGTAATAAAGTGAGGCACCGTATCTGGGAAACAGGTGTCAGGGACGTTACAATTTATTTGACCAGTTGAAAGGGGAGAAGTGTTTCTCAAAAATTGATATTCAATCTAGATACCATCAGTTAAGGATAAAATAATATGACATTTATAAGATCACATTTTAGGGATGTTATGACCATTATGAGTACCATTTCATGCATTTTTTTCTAGCCAATGCCCATGAAATATTTATGGATTTAATTAAAAGGATCTTCTATGAGAATCTTGATGATTTCATGTTTATATTTGTGGATGAAATTATTCTTTACTCTAAGTCTAAGTAGGATCATGGGCATCATCTGAGACCAGTTATGGAATTGTTTATGAATCACCAACTTAATTATGAGCTTTTAAAATGTGATTTATAAATTTGGGAAGTGAAATTATTGGTACATGTCGTGTTAGAATGTGGTATTTTAGTTGATCCTGAAAAGGTGAGAGATATTATAATGCGAGAGAAACCAATAAATGATTTTTAGATTCAAAGACTTTGGGGTTTATCTGGGTATTATCACTAGTTCATTAAGGACTTCTCAAAGTTGGATTCTTTGATGACTGATCTAACTCTTTAGGGAGTAAAGTTATCTTGGGATAAGAAATGTCAAAATTCTTTTATTGATTAGAAATGTATTTTTACTATAGTGTCAATGTTGACTCTTCCAGAGGCTGGGAAGGGTTATGTGGTATTTTTTATGCATTGGGTTCAGGTTTGGGATGCATTCATATGCAGGGTGATCATATCATTGATTATGGATCTTGTTATCTTAGGAAACCCAAGAAGAATTACCAAACCTCTGACCATGAAATTTCAGTTGTGATTCCAGTACTTAATGGTTTGTGGAATTACTTTTTTGGGGAAAGTTTTATCTTGTATTCCAACCCCAAGAGCTTGAGTTATATCATCTCTCAAAAGTATTTGAATATTTTTCATAGTTATTGGGTTGAATACCTACATTATTTTTACTTTGAAATCACGTATACCTTGGAGAAATGTAATTTTGTCACATATGCTTTAAGAAGAAAACTTCCAAAAAAAGGCCATTAAATAATCATTAGAAGAGTGAAAATTGATCGCTCTCTTTGCACAGATTCATATTAGATTTTGGGAATCAGTGCCTGATATTGTTTTGGCTAGTGTATAGGTGTCCTCCTCTCTTCTCGAGATGATCATTTAGGAACATAAAATTGATGATAAATTCCATAACATTAGATACTCTCTTTATGGTGGGGAGACCATTTCAATATTTGTGTTCTCCATGGAGGGAATTCTATGTTATCAGAATCATTTTTTGCTTCCATTAGTTGTTAGGAAATCTGTTATGGGGGATTTCCATAATTCACATTCGATAGTGCACCCAGGAACCATGAAGATGTTATATGACATTCATCCTAGATCCTGGTGTTCAGTTATGAGACAAGAAAATTCTATGTTTTCTCTCATTGTTATATGTGCCAATAGGTTAAGAACGAGCAACAGAAACCTTTTGGTTTTCTTTAGCCACTTTCAGTGCTAACTTGGATGTGGGAAGAGATATCTATGTGAATTTTTTTTGGGTTTCTATGTACCAAGAGAATGAAGAAAAAGATATGGGTTGTGATTTATAGGATAACAAAATCATCTCACTTTATACCCATTCAAGATGCAACGAAGTTTGAGGAGCTAGAAAATCCTTAAGTGAAAGAGATTGTTCATTTTTATGGATTTTCATCTAATATAATCATTGATAGAAATCCTTGGTCAACTTCTCATTTTTGGATAGGTATTCAAGAGGCACTAGGATCTAAAGTCCATTTAAGGATGGAAAACCATCCACATTTGGATTTCCAGATAGAGAGAGCTATATATATTCTTGAGGATATGCTCAGTGCCTACGTTCTTCACCTTCATGGAGCTTTGGATGACTATTTGGGGATGTTTGAGTATGCTTATAAAAATAGTTACCAATCCTATATTATAATTTAATCATTTGAGGCCTTTAAAGGTAGTACTTTTAAATCTCCTTTGTGTTGGTCAGAGATTATAGAAATTTCCTTGGTTGGAACGTGTAATGACCCGGACCCGAACAGCCACCCGAAAAGTGCTAAACGGTTCGGGTTCTACTACCTTAGGCACACCTCCCCAAATGCCAAATGTTGCCGACTAGCAGTGAGGGTCTGACAAGTATAGTGGGGAGGCTATACCCTCTCGGAGGATAATGATAATGGTACTGGTCCAAGTATAATAGTAAAGATACAACAGAATAGATGACTCAGCAGACTCAAATGAGACCCGTAGAGCGGAAGCATATTCAATCTTAATAAACAGAGGAAGCAATAAATATAAACAACAACAGTGGAAATAAACACAATAGCATGTTGATCACATGTAACTACTAATGAGAAACAAAACATGCATCCAATGAAGGTCATACATACCTAAATATAAAAAGGCGTCAATGGATAACCAACTGTAGCTACAACAGGTAAGCATGATGATACAAGAAAAGAAAATAAAACAGAGTAACTCTAGCTAGGTAAGACCTCAAGGTCCATACCATCTCCATGCAACAAATAACGTAGCCCAGCTCCTAAAGCTAGCCTCTTTCTTATACGTAAATCCATAAAGTCTGCACACATACTGAAGGGCCCATGCTGGGTGTGAGACAAATATCAGTAGGATACCACCCAATGGTGTGTAACTAATATAAGTGTTTAATAAAGCATGCATTTATAAGGAAAGAAATAAATAGAATAATGCATAAAAAAACAAAAACTCCATCGGTGCTTAGCTTCCACCATGGACTGTCACTTGCTTTAGCCAACACTGGAATCTCCATCATGTAACCTGGCATCATGTGCCCCCTGACACCACGTGTCTCAAGTACCAATGTCCCGAAGGCACACCCAACAATAGTGACCCAGAGGAACAGTGATTTCTATCCTCAAAGAAGTA
Source organism: Viscum album (assembly GCA_963277665.1). NCBI lineage: Eukaryota > Viridiplantae > Streptophyta > Magnoliopsida > Santalales > Viscaceae > Viscum > Viscum album. The sequence continues at coordinate 437,850,435 of OY728129.1, forward strand.
CTGGAGGGACATCGATGTCTGCTCTCAAAGAAGTACTATAGGGACAACGATGTCTGCCCTCAAATAATGTAACCAGAGGGACAACGATGTCTGCCCTCAAATAAATTACCTAGAGGGACAACGATATCTACCCTCAAATAATGGTGAGCCTCTGCCCCCAACCCGATAGTCTCAATGTTATCTTCTGAAGGCTCCTCACCTCTCACGTGTCTTCCTACGACAAGCACCCCGAACCAAAATTACCTAAACCGCAACTAATGGGGGCCTCTACCCACACGAGTAATCAAAACCACCTCATCACAGAGTATCTCTGTGTGCACACTACTCATAGTCTGAGTGAGCGGTAATCAAGAAAATAGTACCCAAGCCACAACACCGCTGACACCTCATGTTCCTCTGACCATGTCGCTCAAGTCTGATGGCATCGCCATCCTAGTAACCCGAGCCATGCCCAACCTGACAATCATCCTGCCTCAAACTGACATCCATGATGCACAATCCTGTGGTCAGAACCACCCAACGTAACTCAGACCAAGCCTAACCTGTGATCAACATCACTTGAAAAAATCCGATCTATTCCCAACACAACCCAAAGTGTCTAGAATGTGCAATTCAACAATTCCATATATAAAAAATTTAAACAAGACACATAAATAGGCCAAACATTACAATAGTATAATTTCCCTAACCCAACGGTTATCAGTCAACAACACCGAGGTCTTGAATTCCTCTAACAATTTATAGTAGGCTTAATAAATTAAACTCAACAGTTTAAAACATTAATATTGAAATTTAAACTATTTTGGAATTCCCCATACAAAAGGCCCTGATGAAAAATAGCCCCTCACCCTGTCCCGCTCAAGCAAAACAGGTAACATGGCATACCTAGGGGCATCCCATAGGTCCAACAATCAATTCACTATGAAATAGAAGATAAAACGGGTCACGCTCAAAAAACCCATAAACGTGTCGATGTCCACACCACCAAAATGACCAAAAAACACAAAAAGAGGTATTCACCACCTTACTGAGACTCTTACGATGCTACTCCTTCGGTAACAGCCTCCAATTTGGGCTAAAATGCGGCAGATCTACAAAAGAGGCAAAACCGCTCAAACCCCTATAACTCGTTCTAGAACAGAAATCAAACAGAAAGGCTCCAGTGGAATCAAGGCCATACCAAGGGGGTTCCAACACATCCATCGGAAATCAAAATGGTTCTTGGACAAAGACCCAAGATCAAGAAGAATTTCCGGCCGACTTGGTTCGCGAAATCCGATCAAAAAAATGTGTTCTTCCTCCAAATGAGGCTACTACCCGTTTTAACGCAAAAAAAGAAACTATGTGGCTTGTAATTTAAGACTGCACGCCATATATGTCATTTAAATGTTCATTTGACAGCTGGAATTCCACCGACTTACTTTCCAGAACCTTCCGACATGAGTACATGGCATGTACCTAGGGGTACACGGTGTGTACTTGGTTTCCCTTCTCTTCCTCGCAGACTTTCCCACATGCCATGTATATCCATCATACACGGTCAGACTACACAACGTGTCCATCAGGAACACGGAGTGTACTTGGTTTAAATGACTCTACCTGGCCAATAGGCCTACACGCCATGTATATCCTCCACATGGTCAAGGGTACACGGCGTGTTTAGAACTACACGTCGTGTAGTAAGAAATTTCTACCCGGTCATCACACGGAAAGTACTCGGCGAGCACACGGTCAATCACTCTCTTAACATATACATGAAATGTAGTCAACGTACTCGGACTATAGTCTAGAAATTTTCAGAAACTGCCCATTTCCTCTAGTTTCCTCAGAAACCAGTCAAAAATTCAAACAGGGTTGGGATTTTGACCCGTTATAAAAACCCGGGTTTTTACAATATCCCCACCTTAACATATCTCATCCCTAAGCTATCAAACAAAACCCGAATATGGCATCAAACATACCACCCCGATCAAAGTAACTTGAACTTCCCCAGGCTCAATGGTCCCGGCTAAATTCCTCAAGGAGTTCCCCACCTTAGAAATTTCTTAACCCGATCTCAACCCAACAAAGAAAACAAGGTTTACTAACCTGTTTTCCAGATGCATAGTCCTTCCGTGAAGCCTCATCACCCTTGCACCTCATAGGTGATCATGTATCATTCCTGAAACCCAACGCATCCTGCACTACATCAGTGTCCTCCTACATGAGGTCCTGATGCCTAGAACCTCAAGTAACCCACATCCCCAATGCCCCGATGCCCACGACACCTAAGGTAACCTGCATCCTCGATGCCCTGATGCCCATGGAACCTCAAGTAACCTGCATCCTCGATGCCCTGATTCCCAAGACACCTCATGTAACCTGCATCCTCGATGCCCCTGATGCTACACATCTCATATATATATATATATATATATATCACGCACCCGATATGGTGCCAATCCCACTGACTAGCATATAGTCAGTCCATGTAGACCTGGTTCACTCCATGTAGCACTCAAATTGGACATGCCTCTACAGGTCATGCCAAAAAAAAGAAACAAGGAAATCACGACCACACCGAAGGTGTACCTCTAATCGTTGTCGGCTCACCAGCCTGCTCAGCCTCAGGCAGCTCCACAGTGTACACCTGTCCTGAAGTAGGACTGTCTAATGCATGAATTCTCTATAGTGCTTCTCCAACCACCGGCCACTGACCCCTTATCTAGATCTCACTATCTATGTCACGTACTCCACATGCAGCTTAACCTCAGCTACCCTCTCCTGGTACCGAACCTGAACCAACTCCAGATTCCACTATATGTCCTTGTCCCTGTCTATCGGTTGTCTGAGATGGATACCTGGAAAACCTCTCAAGGTTCCCAACCTGTCTACAAGCCTGACACTCCTTTGGAGGCCTATCGCACTGAGTTTGAAAATGCCATGGTTTTCCACGCTAAAATAAAACCCTTGAAAAACTTCTATGAGGTGTTCTAGCTGAGTCCTTGTCCTGACTGACCTGCTGAAACTCATCCCATCCTCGCTTCCTGCTGTCTGAACCGTCACCTGAAACTGTCACCCAGCCAACCTGGGGCCTATCCCTCTAGTTTCCCTCCATTATGAGTGCATGTTTCACCGCCTCTGAAAAATAACCCAGCTAGAAAATATTCACCTGGATCCAAATGGCATGTCATAAGCCATCCTTAAAGCGGCTCACCCTAGCTGCATCATCGATTACCATACCAGGTGAAAAGTAAGACAAATATATGAAGGTAGCTACATAGTCCATGATAGACATGTCTCCCTGTTGAAGACTAAAGAACTCCTAGTCTCTCTCTGCCCTCAGTGTCTCTGCGTAAAAGTGCTCAAAGAACCTGTCCTCAAAGTCCTTCTATGCCAGTCCCTCATACCTACGATCTTGATCCTGCACATCCCACCAACTCTTTGTTGGTCCTCTCAGCATGTACGTCGTCAGCTTCACCCTCCACCCTAGAGGCGTCTCAAGCTGCTTGAAGATCATCTGCAAGCTACCGATCCAGTTCTCAGCTGCCTACGGACCACCCTCACCATGAAAAAGTGGCGGGTGCTGGTATTGGAACTCCCACATCAGATATGTCGTAGATGGCTCTATACTTTGTGTGCCTCTATCGATCCCCTGTAAGAAATGTACTAGGCTAGCTCAGATCTGCTCGTTGATCCATGGCCCAAATGATGCCAAACCCAGCTGATGTCCTGCCTACACTGGATCCTGAACCTGATATTGTCCCTGAGCCTGTACGAGTGGCTCCTGCTCTTCCTGTACTAGATACCAAACCTGATCTAGCACCTTGGGCATTATACCATCTCTCGTCTGACGCTCCATATGATTTTCCCAAATAGAAAACCTCTGAATACCATAAATAGTCAGACAACCCATATATATAACAATATATAGTCAACACATATAAGAAAAGAAATAAAAGGCAGTTCATAACTACTACCCTTACACTCCCCCACCACAACCCATGCCCCATGGCATCCCAGCCTCATGGACTCCTTACCCGCCCCTATCAGGGCCAAGTATCAAAAGTACTTTGGGCCATGCCCGTCCTGACAAATAATTTTTCCTAAAATCGATGACCGAGTCGCCCAATCCTGGTGATCAAAATCACCCCAACTAAAGTACCTACCATCTCATACAAGAGCCAGACCAAAATATTCTGGCACATGCAATTCTACAAAAATATAAAACATGGAATACACATTGCAACAACAAGCAATTCTATCAGGAATTTCACCTATTCACAGTTCAGATCATACAAGCCTGGAAATTGATCTTTATTCACATGGAATTATCACTTCACAAAGAATACGTGCAGGTATGAAATTGAAATATCCTAAAAATGTTCCTATAAAAATCCAAGCAAATAATCCTTGCGATACCGGGCCAAGTTCCACTTCTCCTTTACCGCACTGGTCAAGGTTTACATATCACAATCAATAAAATCACACACCAAGTGAGACACTGAGGTGGAAATCATATCAACTGTAATCTGAGAAAAAAAAGAAAATAACAATTCCCACCCATGGCAACTTGGTCCATCCCTCATGCCTGGGGCCGTAGGCACCCAAGCACAAGCTAGAAACCCAGTTCCAGTAACAACATATCTCAGGTCTATCATATCCTAAATAGTAAAACCAGTATAAATAAAAGAGAAGTCTCAATCTCATTAGTATCTAGTAAAACACTAATACTAAATCACTATCAAGAACTCATCTTATACCACTTTGTAACGACCCGGACTCGAACAACCAATCGAACAGTGCTAAAGGCGTCGGGTGCTGCTACCTTAGGCGCACCTCCCCAAACACCAAATGCTACCGACTAGCAATGAGGGTCTGAGAGGTATAGTGGGGAGGTTATACCCTCTTGGAGGATAATAATAATGGTACTAGTCCAAGTATAATAGTAAAGATGCAACGGAATAAATAACTCAGCAGACTCGAACCAGACCTGCAGAGCGGAAACATATTCAATATCAATAAATAGCGAAAGAAATAAATATAAACAACAGTAGCGGAAATAAACACAACAACATGTTGATCACATGTAACTACTACTGAGCAACGAAACATTCGTCCAAAGCAGGTCATAAATACCTGAATATAAAAAGGTGTCAATGGATAACCAACTATAGCTACAACAAGTAAGCATGCTCATACAAGAAAAGAAAACAAAATAGAGTAACTAGAGAAGGTAAGACCTCAAGGTCCATACAATATCCATACAACAACTAACGCAGCCAAGCTCCTAAAGCTATCCTTTTTCCTACATGTAAATCCACAAAGGCTGCACGCATCCTGAAGGGCCTGTGCAGGGTGTTAGACAAATATCAGTAGGATACCACCCAATGGTGCGTACCTAATATAAGTGTTTAAGAAGGCATGCATTTATAAGGAAAGAAATAAACAGAACAATGCAAAAATAAACACAAACTCCACTGGTGCTTCGGATCCCCCATGGAGTGTCACCTGCTTCAGCCAACATCAGAATCTCTATCATGTAACCCGGCACCATGTTCCCCCTAACACCACGTGTCTCAGGTACTGATGTCCTGAAGGCACGCCCAACAGTAGTAACCCAATGGAACAGTGATGTATGTCCTCAAAGAAGTACAGTGGGGACAATGATGTCTGCCCTCAATGAAGTATTGGAGGGACAACGATGTCTGTGCTCAAATAACATAACCGGAGGGACAGTGATGTCTTCCCTCAAATAAAGTACCCTAAGGGACAGTGATATCTGCCCTCAAATAACGGCGAGCCTCTGGCCCCAACCAGATAGCCTCAATTCTATCTTATGAAGGCTCATCACCTCCCATGTGGCTTCCTACAGTAAGCACCCCCAACCAAAAGTACCAAAACCGCAACTAACGATGGCCTCTACCCACACGAGTGGTCAAAACCACATCATCACGGAGTATCTCTATGTGCACACTACTCAAAGTATGGGTGAGAGTTAATCACCAAAATAGTACCCAAGCCACAACACCTCTGACACCTCGTGTCCCTACGACCATGTCGCTCAAGTCTGATGGAATTTCCATCACAGTAACCTGAGCCATGCCCAACCTGACAGTCATCCTACCTCAAACCGACGTCCATGACACCCAGTCCTGTGGTTAGAACCATCCAACGTAACCCGGTCCAAGCCCAACCTGTGATCAGCAGCACTCAAGAATATCTGGGCCATGCCCAACACAACCCAAAGGGTCCAACATGTTCAATTCAGAAATTTCATATATAACAAATTTATATAGGACACATAAAAGGGAAAAACATTCAAATAGTAGAATTTCCCTAACCCAACGGTTATCAGTCAATAGCACTGAGGTCTTGAATGCCTCTAAAAATTTATAGTAGGCTTAATAAATTAAACTCAATAGTTTAAAACATTAATATTGCAATTTAAACCATTTTGGCATTCCCCGGCCAAAATGCCCCGATGAGAAACGACCCCTCACCTAGCCCCACTCAAGAAAAACTAGTAACAGGGCATAACCAAAGGCAACCCATAGGTCCAACAATCAATTCAATATGAAACAACAGATAAAATGGATCCCCCGCAAAATACCCGTAAACATGTCGAAGGCCGTGCCACCCAAATGACCACGAAAACACAAAAAGAGGTATGCACCACCTACCTAAGACTTGTACGATGATACTCATCCGGTAACAGCCTCAAATTTATGATAAAATGTGGTAGATATACAAAAGATTCAAAACCCTCGAACCCATATAACTCATTCTAGAACAGAAATCAAACAAAACTGCTCAAGGGAAATCGAGACCTTACCAAGGGGGTTATAATGCATCCATCAGCAATCAAAACAAGTCTTGGATGAAGACGAGGGAGCAAGAAGAAGGTTCTCCTAGCTTGGTTCGTGAAACCCAGGAAAAAAATGTGTTCTCCCTCCAAATGAGGCTACTGCCTATTTTAACACAAAAAAAGAAACTACACAGTGTGTACTTTATGACTACAGGCCATGTATGTCATTTACCTGTTCGTTGGGTGGCTGGAATTCTGCAGACTTACTTTCCAAAACCTGCCGACCTGAGTACATGGTGTGTACTTGGTTTCCCTTCTCTTCATCGCCTACTTGCCCACATGCTATGTATATCCCTCACACATAGCCAGAATACACAGTGTGTATAAGGGGAACACGATGTGTACATGGTTTAAATGACTCTACCCAGCCAACAGGCCTACACACCATGTATAGCCTCCACACGATCAAGGGTACATGGTGAGTTTAAAACTACACACCGTGTAGTAAGAAATTTCTACCTGGTCATCGCACGACATGTACTCAGTGAGCACACTTCTGATCACTCTCTTAACATATACACAGCATGTACTTAAAGTAGATGGGATTTTGACATGTTCTACCATGAAGATGTTATATGAAATTCAGCATAGATTCTGGTGGTCAGGTATGAGACAAGGAAATTCTATGTTTTCTCTCATTGTTATATGTGCCAAAAGTTCAAGGAAGAGCACCATAAAACATTGGGTTTGCTTTAGATACTTTTAGTGCTGATTTGGATTTGGGAAGAGATATCTATGGGAATTTTTGTTGGGTTTCTATGTACCTAGAGAATGAAGAAAAGGATATCGGTTATGATTGATAGGATAACAAAATCATCTCACTTTATACCCATTAAATATGCAATGAAGTTTGAGGAGCTAGAAAATCTCTATGTGAAAGAGATTATTCAATTTCATGGATTTTCATATACTATAATCTTTTATAGGAATCCTTTGTTAACTTCTCATTTTTGTATAGGTATTCAAGAGGTGATGGAAAACCATCCACATTTGGATGGCCCGATAGAAAGATCTATATAGATTCTTGAGGATATGCTTCGTGCCAACATTCTTCACTTCATAGATCTTGGGATGACCATTTGGGGATGTTTGAGTATGCTTATAAAAATAGTTACCAATCCTCTATGATAATTTAATCTTTTTAAGCCTTTAATGGTAGGACTTGTAAATCTCCTTTGTGTTGGTCGTAGATTAAAGAAATTTCCTTGGTTAGAACGAGTGTGGTCTAAGAAATGATAGAAAATAAATGGTTGATCAGTTAGATAATGATGATAGCACAGACCTGGTATAAGTATAATTTTGATCATCTTCATATACTATTGATGTTTTTAGTTGGTGGCCACGTATTCTTGAATTTTTCACCCTGTTTGGGTCATCGACATCTTGGGAGGCAAGGGAATCTTGCTCCTTGTTTTTTGGGAACATTTGATGTTATTGAGAAGGAGGGTATTTTTTCTTACCATTTAGAACTTCCACCATTGCTAACGTTGATACATAACATGTTCCATGTATATTATCTATGAAAGTATCATTATAATCAATCTCATGCTCTGAGATGGAGTGATCTTGAGGTTGATCCTGATTTATCTCTGACTGAGCATCCAAAGAGGATAGTTGATTCTAAAACCATGGTACTTTATGGTAGGATTGTACCTTTGTTTCAAGATCTATGGAAATTTTATTCTAATACACATGAGACAGGGGAGAGAGAGACACTTAATTGAGAGCAGTGGCCTCATCTACTTGACATGGAATCTTTTTAATAGTATTTCTAGGGATTGAGAGTCTCTATATTGGGGGGGTTGTAACATTATATTATGGTGTTTAAGTATTTTTAAACCTTTCATTTGATCATGATTTTATTGGGTTTCATTTGGGGATGATTCAGGTGGAATTTTTGAACATTGTAAGGTCTTTTGGTTTATACACAGTTGGCACACAGTTTACCTAAACCTTGCAAACCCTAAAAGTGGGGGTTTACATGGTTGGTTCATGGTCTGAAAAACCATGAACCCACCTTGTAAAAACTATTTATCCCCGTCAATAGGGGCAGGTTACTAGGTTTCATGGTTTAGAAAACTATACAACCCTGCCCAGCTAACTATGCATGCGGTTTTTAATTAATCCAAAAAGTGATTTAAAATTACTTTGAACCTCTATTTTGACCCTCTATCATCCCTAAATCGAGGTGGAATATTTTATTAGGTTTTTCGGGCTCACAAGATCCAATTTTAGCTCCTCCAAACCCTCACCAAGGAAGATCGAGTCTAAGTTATCTTCATTCAGTCATTTCTCTATAAGTTTCCTCTGCCTGTTCTCTTTCAACAGATAGCCTCTTATCTCATCCTTAGGGTATCTTAGATATGAATGTTGTTGGAGGATATAATCTTCACTATTTCAGATCTTGAATATAGTTTTTATCATTACATATTCTTTTCTGACATTATTCTTTGGATTTTCCTATTTAGGGATTTTTGATTTTTGATCTCATGATCCTGAGGTAGTTGGTTGCATTTAATATTTTCCATTTGATTAATCCTAAATTTCTAGTTTTCAATTAAATTTATTGATTTAAATTTAAATTATTTAAATTGACTTATTAAAAACCTAATTCCATTGAATTGGGGATTTGAATTGGGTTTGTCTTGGAATTTGGGAAAATGCCCAATTACAAAGAATAGGGCAGTGTTGTGAATTCTGATGGAAATTTGAATTTAAATTTTATAATTTAATTTGTTAAATTTAAATTATGAAATTAATTTCAAATTTATATTTGGGAAAATATGATTAAATTGTTTTAATAGAAACTTGGAGGATTTTTCTTGAAAAATGTGTGATTTGATTAAAACCCCATTTTTGTTTTAAATGTAAAATGAAATATTTGAATTGGAATAATGGGTTGAATTTTATTTTGAATAGTTTTGAAATAAATTTCCCATTATGGATTGTTGTTTGAGAACATGAAATCCTAGGTAATTAGTTAGTTATTAGGGACCTGCACACTAGGATGGGAATTCCCTAACACCAGATTTATGCTTTACAACTCTAACATAAATGTATTGGCAGATCTTATCCTTGTTTAGATTTTGGTTAGACCTCTTTGACCTGTATTAATTGGATGTGTGTTCACATTTTTATTTTCATTGCATAAGTGTGTGAGGACCCATAACCTGGAATAGTTATACCTATTAGAAGATGACCATGTTTCTTCTTTATGATTATTGTGATATATATTCCATTTTTATGAACTATTGTATGCATTATTTGTGAATTTGTATAAACTGTTTTATATAAAATGTTTATTAATCCAGTTTTTAAAATTATTTCTATAATTTCAAATCTAAATCAAGATTTATTTTAAATATGATTTCAAAATTACATAGCTTTTTATCTAAAATTGAAAAAAATTAGTTTATTAATTGTTGCGTCAAATTTTTAAATCATTGGTGAGAATCTAGTAGGATTTTAACTCACACCTTACGTGTTCTATTTGGTGTTTATAGATTTTATTCTTCCAAGTTTGAGTAATGGTAAAGCACCAATTGGAGGAGGTTTTTGTTATAGATCATTGGTCTTGGAGATTTTTGTCTATGGGGAATTAGTATTTTATCCTATTTTCTAGTACTTTTTGATGTACTTTGGGTTATTTATACCAGGTTGACTTTTAATACAATTCTCCCTATAAAGTTTTCTTTTGTGCATATTGATATTTAACTTTTTATTTCCTTGTTTTTGTGGAAAATTTATACCCACTTTCATATTTCTTGATGTCAAGTTCTTATCACCAACCCAGGGGGATTATGAATTCCCTTATAGTTATGTTAGGATCGGCTTAGTTATCATGATACCAGGGTATCTGGGCTAGTTTGTGATAGATTAACCACATTGTTTCAACCCATTTAAACTCATAATTTCATCTCAAAACAAACTAAAATATTTAGGCCTAGTATAGCATTTAGAAGTAGAAAATCTAAACTAATAAATTTACTTTGATAATATAAAATGATTTATCGGAATAACATCTTCATCGGAAAATAATTCTTTAAAAATACATAAAAAAATTCAATTCCATTATTAATATATCCATAGATTGTTTTTTCATGATATAATATTTTTAAAAAATTTATTTTTTTCATTTTAAGGAATGTCAAATATACTATAGTCATTTAATATTCCATAAATTTTTTAACTCACTCAACATTATCATTTTCATTAAAATATTTTAAATGTGAACATGTAACATGTGAATGATGCAATAATGTAGTCACTTTTTAATTCTACTAGAAACCAGGTTGAAGCTCACATTCTTTAAAAAACCTCTCAAATATAAGTTTAGGAAATACAATACTAATTCCTTTAAGGGTGGACTTATTTTTGTGGTGATCACTCCTATTTTTTTGGAAGATTTGGAATAATATGAATGATACTAAGTTTAGGTATGTCCACCAAACCATTCATTCTTCTATGTTATAGTTATCAAACTAATTTAGGAATCTTTCAATATCCATCAAGTAATAGAAGTGATTATTGTTAGTTGGTCATCTTATCTTGTAGGCCTTACATGTTTTCTTTCCTACTAATATTCTATGCAAGCATATTTGGGCGTATTTAGATCTACCAAAGTAAGAAATTTAAGCTTAAATTATAATTTTATAGCAGCAATTTTATGATGTATAGTGGTAGCATATTGAATGGTTTTAGGTGTTGATTCTGGTCATATTTTAAATTCCTTCTGTATTAGGAACCTCTCTTCTAGTGGAGGCAATTATTGTCTACTATAGCCCCTATATTTGTTTTGTGAATGGAATTTCACCATCCTTAATTGAAGTCAAATCCTTACTTATTATCAATTATCTCAATAACTTGACATAAACTTATTAGTCCATTTTTTTTATTTCATTGGATGACCATCCATTTTATCATCGAGAGACTCTATTTTAACACACATAGCATAAATGTAACATTATTAATAACTCAACGGTTTCCTTTGATGGGTATTTGATGGTATTAAATTTCATTAATTATTTGAGTTATCTTTTAACATCTTCATTGTGATTAGTGGTGGGTGATGTTGTAGGCTTACATCCTTTTGGAGAGACCTTAATGTGTTGAATCTTATTTTATCATTTAAATAAAATTTAGAAAATAAAATTCCAAGTTTAAATGTGAATTTGTACTAGTTTATTCTAAAAATACTATGCGTCAATTTTAATTTTGAAAGATAAATGGAAAATAAGTAAACATAAAATTATTTATTCCACCAATTTCAAAGTTATCAACAACATATTACTATCCAATTTCTCTCTATTATAATTGCACACATTATAATTAATTTTTTGATATGGTTAATCACTTCTTGGTGATTTATCTATGACCTTATAGTAAAATCATAACATAGTAATTGAATATATCCCCTATTAAAGGAAATACTAAATTCAAAATCTAAAAAAATCATCTTATTCCAGAACTTGATTGAGATTAGATAACAAATATACATCAAATTATTATCAATATTAATATGAAAAGGTATTTTTTTTTAATGAAAATATAATACACTATAATCATATGAAATAAATTTTTAACACTTCAAATAGTTAAAATATATCATTGAATATTGTTTTTGTTAATTGTGTATGATAATTTTAAAATAATTATGCATAAATTACCCTTTATACATTTAAAACACTTCATATGCATAAATAGTCAAAGATAATGTAAAAAATATCAGTAAATAAACTATTATTTATGTTAATTTGAAACAAATATTTTCGAATAACATAATGAAACAAAAATATTCACATAAAATAGTAGGGAAATATTTTAATTAGAAAATCACTCAATATATAATTTAAAGTCAATAGGTATCGTAGAAAATTTATGTACGAACTTTGACATGGAATTTTTACATGATAAAATTATAATTTTACGTGTCATGCTATAATATGATTTGAAACTAGTTTACCTCCCATAGTGATTAATTATTTATCAATGGATTTTAAGTGGTGATGGGTTATTGATAGTGTTTTGATCTATGAATTTTAATGATTATTATTTTATGATGGGAATAAATTTTTACAATATGACATATAAATTTCAAAGCTAAAAATTTAATGATTAAATGATATAGAATTAAATGTGTCTAATAATCCTAGTTTTATTTCTCAATCACATTCAAATTTAGATTCAAATATGATTTCATGATTAACCTTTATATTGAAAATTCTAATCTAATGACACATTTGACACATATAAATAATTAAATTTTGAAAATTAATATAAATACAAATCTAAAAAGGTCTAATGTTTTGATTTCTTGTAGTCATGTGACATATATGTTTTTATCTATTTAATAAATAATATAATTATTTTTTCAACATAGTGTCATAATTTAATATAACTGGTATTTATTTTTATTAATCAATTAAATAGGATAAAATAACTTCAAAATCTTTAATTTTATTTATTACTATAAAAAATATATAGATATTTCAAAAATATATCGTACCCATATTACTAAAAATAAAAATAAATAATTAAAATTTATTATTTTGGAACATTAAAAGTTTAATTAGACAAGTATTAATTAATAAAAAATTCAAAATAGTAAAAATAAATATAAAAACATTTAATCACAATTATAACCATCAAAAAAATAATTTTCACCAAATAAATAGAATAATTCTCATTAAAATTGAAAATAAATCCCAATAGTGTATCATTTTGTCATTTAATAAATATAAAATGTGGAACATAATAGGTTTTTTCCATTTTTGTGTTATATTTATGTGATTGAAACAAATAATCCCTATTATAAGCCTACTTAGATGGATGATAAGTTTTTCATACAAAAATATTTTATTTTTGAAGATGCAGAAAATAGTTTTCCTTTTACGGTTAGGGCATCCCACTAAAAAGGTATATTTCATAAGTTATTTAATCAATATATAATATATTCAATAAGGAAAACATCCTTGGGTATTATATAACGGATTAAAAAAATTTCGAACTATATCTATTGATATTAAAGCAACTGGGGATTTAAAAGCTAGGGAATCCCATAAACTACTTATAGTGATGTGGGGTACATGACTTTAGAGTGAGAGAAAGAGGAAGATAAGGTAATTAAATATGGTTCATGATTAAAATATAGTGGATTCAAGGATTGGAAATATAAATAATTAGGGTTTTTATAATTCGAGAGTGGTGAAGACCAAGAGATTAGGAAAATCGAGGGGGTTCAAGGAAAAACAAGTCCTTACAACCAATTTTTTTAATATTATGGACATAAAGGGCCAATATTGCCACAAGTATTAAAAAATAAGGACATATAGATCCCTTATAGTCATTATTTATTGAAATTATGGCAATATTTTTCCCTTTAAGGTAATATTTATAAAACCATGGCCATAGGTAGAGTTTAGGGCCAAAGTTTCTTAAAAATTTGGTCATAGGGTCTAATAAACAAGGATATAAAAAATCATGGAAATATAAGTGTGATAGTAAAATTATTTTTATAATAGTTCTTACATTATCTTGAAAGTTGTTTGGAATTACTATATGAGATCACCATAGAATGGGTGCACCAATGAGAGGGGGTTTGAATCAGTGATGAAAATATTTTAACATTTCTTTCACTTGAAATAATCCTATACAGTCAATTCATATTTGATCCAATAATATAATTCAATCATTCATACCCTGATGAATTTATAAAATAAAATAACCATAAAGGTTATAATTTTTACAAGATTCCATTCCAATGTGAAATTTTCCCCCATATTTTTATGATCAAATATAAGTGGGAAAGCTAAGTATAATCATGTAGCCATGCTCATTGAACCTAATCTCATTAAAACAATATTGATGACCTTCCTCAAAATCCTTTAAGATAAACATAATAATATAATCATCTCTTCCAATTCTTTTAACTTTGGTATCATTTGAGAATTAAATAATAAGTTATCATATTATCAAAAAAAAGTTAGATCCAAATGTAAATATACTACTCAAACATATTCTCAATCTAATTCCTCTAAACATTAAATCATCAATAGGTCTTTATTTTATTTTATAAAACAATATTTAGGATATATTTTTCCTTTATTTTTCAACATTAGTGATTTCTATTTTTTTACCCTCTCTTAACTGCTTTCCCTTATTTTTAAATTCAAAATAAATTCCAAAATTAAAAATTATCCTTGTATTTGGTGAAAAATCATGTGTTTGATCCTTAAAGATCACACTGTATTTCCTTATAAAATAATTCACATGGGTGTGTTCCCATAATCAAAGGATATTCCAATCTTAAAAATCTATTTTCTTCAATGAATTTACACTTCTACCCATATTAATATTTCTAATGATAAATAAAAATAGATTGAGAAATACATATTAGATACAAACAACTTTTAAAATAATTCAAAAATTAATGTATTTTTGAATTGAAAAAATGTTCAAATGTGAACATCTCATTTTTCTACTAAATCTGATTTAAATCAATTCATCTTCAACATCCATGTTGTGTGAGGAACTTCATTACTGAAAAAAAAAATTAAAACACACCATAATATAAACATTAAAAAAACTTGAAATGTAATCTATAATCACTACATGGTAAATTATAGAAGTTAATTTGAACCTCATAACAGTAGAGAATCATCAAAAAAAACATTCTAGAAATAATTTCCAGTGAATCCTCAAGAATTGAATCGAATTTCATGCCACTAATTTTTTTTAGATAAATAAATTTGAATATTCAAGTGGCTTGATAAATGATAACCTATTTCGATTTCTCTCCTAAATCACCTTGAATCAAACTTTAAATGTGTTGTTTTAAACATTCAAGAATGGATTGAGTATTATCTGGTTTGATTTCCCTCAAAAAATCATTATGAAAATTTATTAGTTTCTCAAAATATTATAAAACTTAGGAAATTCATTTAGGGATAAAATTCATATAGATGAACTAAAAACGTATTATAAATGACCTAAAATTATTGTGTGATCTTAATAATCCTATGGAATCTCATTGTTTGGTAGAGTTTGAAGTTTTATGAAATACTAAATTCGTATTCCAAGTCACAAATTCTTTCACTATGATATATAAACTCTTATGTGGTAAGACATATCCAAATTTCATCAAACATAAATATCCCAAATCCAAGTCATGAGTACTACCATAGAAGTAATACGAACTACCTCAAAAGTTATACAAGATATGACTTAACCATTTTTCAATGTCAAACTGATAATTCTATACTAAGAAAAATTATTCCTAAAATCACTTCAAATAACGTCAGGTCAATTCAAAACATCTAAAAAAATTTATAAATAGTTATGAAAACTTATTTTTAACCACTAATGATTCTAAAGAATAGTTTAAAATAAATATAACTTTTCATCAATTATCTAGGGAACTTCAAACCCCGCCTTTGGATTTATTGGAAACTATAATAAACTCTTGTTACATATTTAATCTTAAATCAGAAACTCATTTTAGAATACTCAATTCTCATGGGAACTTTCAAATCATAGACTTTATCAATAGATAATTATTGTAATGAGCTGCCAATTCTCATTGGATTGAGAGCACAAAGAGTCATTACTTAGCCTTAAGTGACATTCCCAAGATGCCAAAGGCTGGCAATAAATGCTGAAGGGTTTCAATATAGTGGGGGATGATTTAACCTTTAATAAATAAACCATTCTACCAACAAACCATAACCAAAAAAATTCACTATATAATGCATGAACAAATAAAAGACGACTCAATAACTTCATGTATCTCAAAACCACATCAAAGTGTGAAACAATAGAAGACCAAACCAGTATCAAAGTAAATAGAAGACAAACTAATAAAGACTCTCAAGATCCATGCTCCACAATATCTAAGCTCGGTGATCAACAAACATCCCAAATATAATGAGGTAGTGCGAAAAACCTGGGAAATGTTACCTTTGCCTCCGTCCCAGAAAATAGAATCTTTAAAAGCAACAATGTGCCAAAGCAGGGGTGAGTAAAAAACTCAGTATGTTTTCCCCAGTGACTTCCCTACTCAAACCACTAGGATAGAAGAGTTGGCCATATTTATTTAAAATAGTTTATTTAAAACAATTTATCAAACCAATTTATAACCAAATATAAACAAATTCCAAAAATTGTTTGGAACCAAGTGAAACAAAACAAAATGCAACCAATTTCCATCTAGTTTTTTTTTCAGAAAAATAAATAATAAAATATTTAAAACCCATTCTTCTTATTATTTGGCATACCCATTCCATAGTTCACAACACACCCACACATGCATGCTTTGTTTGACAGTTCCATACACATGAGCAGTCTCTCATCCCATTTACCTTATGTCCCAATGATACATGCCCCCAATACAAGGCCATGCCCCTTGTAACCCAATGTTACTTGTACCTTATTAAGGGAATATTAAGTATGAACTCACACAAAAACCATTTATTCTAAAAATTTCCATTTCAAAAAAAACCATTCTGATAAAATTGAAAATTTATTGAAAACCAAAGCATAACCCATTTCAAAGAAACATTTTATTTCAATAAAAATTCCCTTTTATTGAAAACATATAATACAATTCATGTTCCCAAAATCCAAAAAAATCCCCTTTTTAAAATCCATATTTTAAAACCAAGGGCAAAAGCACTTTACTCAAACACCCAATTTTCTAGATTTCACAACCATAACTACAAAAGGTTTCAAACAAGTGTTCAACAACCAAATATCAATAAATTCTCCCAAAACACTCAACTTGAAAGAAATCCAATCAGTTATACTAAGTGGAGTTAAAAAATAAGCCTCCTACCTCAAAGGATTGACAAAAACAACAACGAATGAAGAACACACAAGAAAACCAGGTCGATTCTTCAAGAAACCCTCCTTAGATCTCTTATCCAAGAAAGATCAAGACCAAATCCCATCATATTTGGAATAAAAACACATAGATCATCCCATAAAGAAAATATATCTAAGAAAAGAAGATAATAGGAGAAGTATATCTAAGTAGATCTAAGAAAACGATCAAAAATAAAGAAGAACAATCACATACCTCAAGAATCCGGCTTCGTTTCACTAAGGGAAGCCTTCAAATCACCTCTGGATCAACGGGAGAACCTTCTTTGGACTTAGGATAAGAAAAATCCCTAGTTATGGAAACTTAGAAGCAAAAAAAGAGACACTTAGAGGAAAAAACATGTGAGATCCATTTTTTAGGATCTCATTTAAACCATTCACATGGTTAGTTCGCAGGGTTAGACAAACTATGCACTACCTGTGCATTAGATACTACCTAGGCAGACCCTCGCATGAATTCCCCACATAGTCCCCATAACTTTGCTCCAACCATGCTAGAACCACTACCTCAAGAGGACCAAATATGCACGGTTTGTCCGCAGAGTTAGACAAACTGTGCACCACCCATACGACATCTATTTTACATAAAAACTACTTCCAATGTTCCCCTAACCTTCCCATTCATCACCCTAAAACTTTATAACCATGAAAAGAATCAAGTGAGGGTTACATACTAGAAATAAGTGGTACTACATTCTCCCCACCATCGGTCTTTCTGTCCTCAAAAACTAGAATGTGCCCACCCATCTGAAAGAGTTCTGTCCATTGCTCTTTCATATCCTTTTTGTGTTAACAAGTCTCTTCCTGAATCTGAACATGCTTCCATAAAACCCGCAGTAAGCCGATGATTTTTCCTCACCAGACTTTCTCCTGCTTGTCCACAATCCTCACCGGGATATGTATCGATGAAGCATCCAGCTCTAGGTCAACATGATCCCATTAGATCACATGGTCAATATCAGGCTGATACTTTTTCAACTAAGATACATGGAACACATTATGTGCCGAACTGAACTGTAGTGGTAATTCCAACTGATATTCCACCTCTCCGACCCATTCTAGTATCTCGAAAGGGCCAATGTATCTTGGAGATAACTTTCTATACTTCCTGAAATAATTATTTCCAAACCTTGTAGATATCCTCAAAAAGACATGATCACACATAACAAATGACAACGATTTTCGATGGTGATCTACATAATATTTCTGAAAACTCTGATCCATATCCATCCTCTTTCTAATCTAATGGATCTTCTCCATTGTTTCTTGGACAAGGCTCATACCAACTAGTGAAGTTTCACTTGTTTCCACCCAACAGAGTGGAGAACGACAAGAAATCCCATACAATGCTTCAAACAGAGACATATGTATCGAGTTCAGATCAATGTTATTGTATAAGAACTCCACCAAAGGTATATGATCCTCCCATGATCCACAAAAATCCATTACAAAATCTTTCAACATGTCTTCCAATTTCTGTATTGTCCTCTCAAACTAGTCATCTGTCTGAGGATGATATGTTATGCTCATAGTCAACTGATTCCTAAGGAATTTCGGTAAGTATTTCCAAAAATGAGATGTGAACCTTGGATCTCTATCTGAGACGATTGAAATTATTATGACATGCCTCTTTAGCACTTCTTGGATATATATTTTATAAAAATCCTCCACCGTATGGGTTGAATGAATTGGAATGAAATGGGGTAATTTTGTAATCTGATACACTATCACCCATATGGAATCATTATTATGGACCATTCTTGGAAGACCCATAACAAAATCCATTGTTATCTACTCCCATTTCCATACTAGGATATGTAAAGACTGCAACGTTATTGTTGGTCTCTAATGCTCTGCTTTAACTTGCTGACAAGTTAAGCATCGTGATACGAAATCATCCACCTTCTTTTTCATTCCACTCCACCAAAACTGCACCTTTAACGCGTTATACATCTTCTATGTACCTAGGTGTATTGCCCATCTCAAATGGTGGGTAGCATGAAGGATTTTTTCCTCACAATCCGTAGGCACAACCATCCATTCTCTAAAACACAAAACTGAACTCTAATCAAGTTTACAGCCCTCAATGGTCTACCCACCATTGAGTTTTCAACACATAACTAGAGATTATGAATCAAATGTTTGTGCCTCTTTGATCATATTTACCAATTCTAGAAGAAGAATAGCTGAGAAGAAAACCACAACATCACCTCAGTTTTCACATTCTACATGCATGTCATCTAGAACTGACATCAACTACCATTCATGTGAAGCTTCTTTCGCCAACTTCACATATGACTTTCTATTAAATGCATCCTCCTCAAAGTTCCTTTTTCCTAGTGTATACACCAAGTCAAATTCAAACATCTGGATGTACTACATCCATCTCATTTGCCTCAGATTCAAATATAGCTATGCAAAAATATGTTTCAAGATTTTGTGGTCCTTGAACACAATGAATTTCTCATTAAAGATATAGTGTCTCCTTGTTTTCAAGGCATGGATGAACTCAACTAACTCAAAATCATGTGTTGGGTAATTCTTCTCATGCACCCTCAACTACCTCGAACCATAAGCAACCACATGGTCTCCTTTCATGAGAACATACCCCATACCTGATCTCTAAGCATCATAGTACACCACATACCCCTATCCTAATTCTAGAAAGATCAATATAGGTGCTGATGAAAGATAAATGTTTAGTTACTAGAAGGACTTCTGACATTATTCTGTCTATTGGATTGAAGCATTCCTTTTTGTTAGAGCTGTTATTGGGAAAGCTGGTCATGAGAAATCATGCACAATGTGTCGATAGTAACTAGTTAGATTAAGAAAACTTCATATCTTGAAGACATTCTTTGGAAGTTTCTATGAGAAAACAGCTTCAATATTTTTAGGATCAACAGAAACACCTTTTTCATAAATGAATTGTCCAATAAAATGTACTTCTTATATCCCAAAATAACACTTTGATAATTTGGCATACAAACGGTGATCTATTGAGATTAGTAACACTGTTTCTAGGTGTTTCTCATGGTCATCCCATGCCTTTGAATACACACTACTGGAAAAGTGCCCTATACCCATGATTTAAAACCATGGGTATAGACCATTAAACCATGGGTATAGCCCATTAAACCATGGGTATATGCTATACCCATGGTTTCATGAACCATGGGCTCCTAAGGAATCGGGATTTCCCTATACCCATGGTTTTATAGAAACCGTCGGTATAGCCCACTGAAATTTCAACTTACGCATAGTTCTGGTAAACTGTGGGTATACATCTATACCCACGGTTTACAGAACCATGGGTATACATTTTTATAGTAGAAATTAGATACCCAAAGTTAAGTAAATTGTGGGTATGTAGGGTTCTCTAGAAGAATATTTACCCATGGTTTAAGAACTATGGGTATAGGGAGTTCTGTAGTAGATATTTACCCTCGTTTTATGAATCGTGGGTCTAGAGAGTTTTGCAGCAACATATTTACCCATGGTTTTAAAACAGTGGGTATAGATTGTTTTCCCAGAAATAGTAGTTGCCTATTAGACAGACCCCCTAAAGCCCCTCACTTCCCCCTGGATAGATCCCCCTAGCTCACCCCCTCCCCCCTTTCACACCCCCACTCTCCCACTTGCATCCCCTTAATTCCCCACTGGATAGAACCTCTCCCATCACACACCCTCCCCCTTGCAAACCCCCCCACTCTCCCCTGTATCCCCTCACTTCCCCCTTAGATAAACCCCCCCTGCACACCCCCTCCCCCTTTCACACCCCCCACTCTCCCCATGGACCCCCTACAACCCCTCCCTTCCCCCATGGACAGACCCCCCCTGCACACCCCCACTCTTCCCCTGCCGCCCCTCCCTTCTCCCTAGACAGACCCCCCAGCACATCCCCCCCCCCCTCTGTACACCCCAACTCTCCCCTCTGGACAGAACCCCCTTGCACACCCCCTACCTTAACACCCCCTACTGGACATCCCACCTCCCCCTGTACCCTTCCCCCTCCCTACACACTCCTGGATTTCCCCCTCCCTGCCCCTGCACACTTCTGGACAGCCCCCCTCCCACTACACCCCCACACCCCTACACCACTCCCCCACCCACCTACACAAACCCATGCCCTCTTCCCCAGCACCCCCTTCCCTCTTCCCTAGAACTAGCCCCACCCTGAATACTTGTAACCCCCCCCCTCACCCAACACAACCCCTCCTCCTAGAAAGACCCTCCAACACATCCCCTCATCCTTTGCAGACCCCCACTCTCCCCTATGGATAGAACACCCTTGCACACCCCCTGACACCCCCCTCCCAGACAACCCCCTACCCTTGCACCACGCCCCCTCCCCCCCCCCCACCCCCTACACACACCCCTGCCCTCTTCCCCAACACCAACCCCCTTGAATACTTGTAACCCCCCCCCCCACACACACACACACCGCACACCCCCCTTCCTCTTGGATAGACCCCAAACACATCCCCTCCCCCTTTTCACACCCCCACTCTCCCCTCGGGACCAAACCCCCTTGCACACCCCCCTGACACCCCCTCCTGGACAGCCCCCCTCCCCCTACAACCTACCCCCTCGAACACTTCTGAACTACCCCCCCCCCCCACCTACCCTCTGCACACTCTTGGACAACACCCCTCCCCTACATCCCCACACCCCCTTCCCCCTTCCCCCCACCCCCTTCACGCACCCCTTCCCTCTACCACAGCACCCCCTACCCTCTTCCCTAACACCGGCCCCCCTGGATACTTGTAACCCCCCCCCCCCCATAACTCAGCACACCCCTTCCCCCGATACAGACCCCCCCCCCCCCCAGCACATCCCCTCTCCCTTTTCACACCTCCATTCTCCCCTCTGGATAGAACCCCCTTACACCCCCCCCCCCCCGACACCCCCTCCTGGATAGCCCCCCTCCCTACACACTCTTAGAATTCTCCCTCCCTGCCCCATGCACACTTCTAGACAGCCCCCCTCCCCCTGCACCCCCACACCCATACCCCCAACCCCCCCCCCCCCCATACACACCCCTGTCCTCTTCCCAATCACACCCCTTCCCTCTTCCATAACACCACCCCCCTCCCTGGCACAAACCCATGTCCTCTTCCCAATCACCAGTGAGTGGGCTTCTCGTGTCATTATAGACAGACCTTTAGCAAGATTCTTCCCATGTTTCCCAGATTTTTCCCCCTTGTATTTCCCAGACATATGCATTATAAAAAGGTGTTTGTACAGGTACTGTTGCTACGAACAGTTCCAGTGTAAGCATTTCTAGTCTAAGAAATAATAGTGTAAGCACTGCTACTATAATGATGTTAGTATTAACATTGCTAGTGTGAATACTACTCCTGTAAGAAATTCTAGTGTAATGTTTCTACTAATGAAGCCAAATTTTTAAATATGTAAACTTTTCCAATGTAAACATTGTTGTTAGTATGGGTTGCTAGTGTAAGCAGTCCTAATATAAAGATTACTATAGAAGTCATGCTAATGTAAATAGTGATATTTAACCACCGCTAGTATTATTATAATGATAATAATGTAAATATGTATTTGAACCTGTTTTTGATGGTGTCAAATATTGGAATATTTGGATTGATCATCAATTTCCTTGCGTTTAATGCTGCTACTAAAAATAACAGCACCTGCATAATAGGATTGGGAAAATTATTAGATGTTTTATGTTATAGATATTAAAATATTAAATAATATAGGAGTAATATCTGCCTAATATTTTATCTCTCACAAGTTGTAATACCTAAAAGATGGATGATTATGTCAAAAATGTACTCACTCGTATTGAAAAATAATCCCAAATCATGCAATTAATTCTGGAACCTCTGAAAGTAATTAGTATTACAATTGAAAATTATGTGAAAAAATCATTTAATATATCTGCAAGAGGAATCTAATAGATAATAGTGACAAACTACCATCCACCGACACAATTTTCATATGAAGAAAGTCCATCGATACACCCTTCATCTCGTGAGGCTTGAAGTTGAACTATAAAGATAAAGATAAAATTATCAGTACTCACTATCTTATAAGCATCATCATGAAATCTATATGTTTCTACTTCATCATTGGACTCCTATTTTGTTTCTAGAAGACTTGGTGGTTTACTTTTTATCACATTTCCAAATGATTTCATATTTAATTTTTCCTACACAAAAACATCAAATGCACAAGTAGATACTAGAATTACAAAGATTATATAAAATATATCAAACAAAAATTCATAGGTACTATTTATATAATGGACAAGCATTAATTAAAACCCTCACGTCTTCATCAAAATAACTTTATATGAACCAAAAGAATCACTTCTCTTAGAAACATTAGTAGAAGAAAAAATGACTTTTTTAGAGAGTAGACTGCCCATTTAAAGCAGGAGAAGCTTTAGTAGGAGGCTCCTAAAATAGAACATAGTTTAAAATCATTAAAAACAATGAAACAAAAAAAATAAAGATTGGTAATGGTTTTTTAGAATCATACCAAGAAATGAAAACCATATACCACTCCTATTCATGTTTGATAAATTCTCACTCCTTTGGAATCACTTTCGGAAGAGCTTGACGTATTAGAGCTGCTGCTAGGCTTCACTTTCTTATAAGAATAAACCATGAAATTTTTAGCACCAGTGTTGGATGGATTAGTTGAAATAGAAGTCTTGAAAATAGTATCCCAGAAAAATGAATTCAAGGTCAATACACAATAGCCTCATCTAGCCATACTTCATTGCATTAAGTAGCGATCAACGGAGTAAACAAAATAAAATTTGTTTCTGGACCCACGGTTAGAAGTAGCTGAAGGAACTCGGATGTCGCTTAAATTTGATTCAATTTTTAGAGAAATTTTATAAACTTATTACAAGTATAAATTATATATAATGATCGGGTAAGGCCAATCCTTTCTATCATGAAACTACCATACATTTGACCATTCAATTCAATTTCTTTACAAGTCATTTCATTACATAAAGTTCCATTAATGATCTTTAAATCCCATTCATTGAAAACTTACAAAAATGACCTAAAATTTTGTATCAACATTCAAATAGAACAAAAATGCAGGGAGTAGGGGGATAAGAGGGTCATACTGACAAACAATTGATGAATTCTCAAGTATCTTAGAGATTCACAATTAAGCAAAAAAAATCCATCCACACAAAAATTGATAGAAAAATATACATATGGATCACCTGATTTTCACTAGAAATATAGTGATCACCTTGCTCAATAGGAAAAGAAGTCCCAATGAATCTTCTAGCAGTGGAAAACCCACTGCCACACCCCCCCCCCCCCACACTCACCCTCACTACCCCCTGCCCCATGCACACAGCCCCACCCCCCAGCACCCAACCCCCCCCCCCTCCCCCTGCACCCAGCCCCCCCCCCCCCCCCCTCCTCTATACGCAACCCCACCACCGGCACCTAGTCCCACCCCAATGCACCCCCCCCCCCCACCTGCACCACCATTACCCCCCCCCCCACACACACACACACCTGCACCACCCCCAGCACCCCCTCCCCCTGCACCCAACCCCACCCATTTCACCCAGCCCCCCCCCCCCCTGCACCCAGCCCCACCCCCTGCACCCATCCCCCCTCCCCCTACACCCATACCCACCCCCTGCACCCAGCCTCCCCTCCCCCTACACCCATCCCCCCCCCCCCCCCCCGCACCCAGCCCCACCCCCTGCACCTAGCCCCCCTCCCCCTGCACCCATCCCCACCCCCTTCCCTCAACCCAAACCCCCTGCACCCAGCCCCCCTTACCCCACTGAACCCTTCTTACAAAGCTACCTAATAACCCAAAACAATATCTAGCATGTATCATATCATTCAGGGACTTGGGATCTAAAAAAACCCAACCAGTTCAATCAATAGAACAACATCAGATTTCACAAATTGAAAATTTTAGAAATAACAATTGAGGAATATATTCCTTTTTTACTTACATTAATTTAGACTTGTCAATTCAATAATTTATAAAAAATAATGAGATAATAAATGGAATCCAATGTCACTATATGGTATATCATTTAGATCTAAGTATTCTATGGTTTTAAGGGCATCGCTTACCCATATGAATGACTAAGGATTCTAATGTTGTCTCTATGTAAATGAATGTGAAAATTTATGTAGAACTTTTCAGAAGAAAAAAAATTAACCATTATCATCCATACAAAAATTCAATTCATGTTCTTAAAGTACATAAATATGTCTCCCTAATAAGTCAAAAATAGAGGGGATTAATATCCCCCCATCACCAACATCCCCATCCCCATGTCCACGTCCATCATCATCAACATCATTAGCAGCATTGGCAACATCCTCACCATCAATAGATCTATCGCCACCACCTTCATTTGCAGTACGACCCTCATTGGAATCAGTTGACACATCATTTAAAGAGTTCATTGATGCCATATATGATTAAAAAGTAGCCACAGCCTCTGATGGAACTGACTGACTCAAAAATTCTATAGCTTTCATGAAATGTTCGGTCATCAGTTTAATTCTTTCATGCTCCTCTAAAACTATTTTATTTTCCTGAGCTGCTTCAGAACGAGTGATTTCTAGATCAGAGGTCTAGGAGACTTGAGAGGAGCCTGATGACGATCAATAACTACAGGGGATGATGATTTTCCCTAGTCGATATCGTACTCTCCTTAGGTTCTCCTCACCTAATACCCTACTTAAATGTTCATGTGGCCCGAAGTTGGCATCTTCCATACCATCAAGGACCTACAAGGCATAATTTTGAAATTATAAACATATTAAATTATGAATTTCGTATAAATATTTAAAATATAAATAAAAAACCTTAAAATTTTATCTTGTGTCTCGGTATTTACTTCACTTCCATCCTTTATCTTTCTACTGGATAAAAATAATTTGGCATGAGGTACAGGACCTTCGATGGCCAATTTATCTTACTACGAATGAAAATGCACAAATATATATTAGTACCATATATGAGAAATGAAAAACTATAGCCTATGTCTATTCAATAATATTTTCAGTAGAACATCCTGTATAACATCACAATACCCAGTTAAAGTACCTGGTTCTTTTCAGGATCGGGCATTGTAGTGTTCCCCAATGTGTGAAAATATGTCATTAAATCCTTATTATTTATATTTTTCTATGAAACTTCCTAAAAAAATTCCAATACAAGTAATAAGAATTAAATTTTATATGTTAACCATTAAATATTGAGATTAACTTAAACTTAGTAGTCGTCTAATGTGGAATAATTTTTTATATTGGCTTTTTGGATAGTTAGGGAATATGGGTACCCCCTCTATGTCAGTACCAACCCTGTTCTTCCAACCAACATATGATTCATTATTGTATGAGCACTCGAACTCCCCAAAATCCATCAACCTTGCAGTCTTAGAAGCTTCTCTGTCGGGAAAGTTAAACAGAATCTGCAATGAACATGTTATTTCATTTAAATACACCCATAATATGATATGAATTTAAATAATTTTATTACCCATATTTGCTTCCTTGCTTTTTCCTTAATATCTTTACAGATATATCTCCATGACACCGGTTCCACTGGAATGATATCATGATACTTGGCCAAAGTGGCCATGAAACTTCTACACTGTGTTGCAGTGGGACCTACCATATGATTTTGTCAATTGTAATCCACCATTAGTTATTTCTGGCGATTCCAAACCTCCTTAATCTGAGTTCTCCCACATCTCCTATCATAAGATCCCACTGAATAAGAAAAAGTGGAGATAAGAAATAATTAAGTAATGGTACAACACGACAAAAATAAAGAGATATAATTTGAAATATTTATAATCAAAAAACCATATGTAGATTCTCAATAGACTGTGATGGATCTGTGGGTTTTCTTGACTCAATAGCCTCTTCAGGAAGTGTCTGTTCTAGTGCATGCTCTGGGTGACCTTCATGCACTAGAGTGGAAGCTAATGGAACAGACTCATCAGATGTTGGTTGGATGGTAAGAAATGGAGGTGGTGTAGACATGGAAGCATATGGGTAGTATGATGGGGGATACATCGTCAGATATGGATATGTTAAAGGTGGAAACATATGTGGAGGTGGTGTAGTCATCATATGGGAAGACATGGCAAAATGAGATGATGGAGGCATCTGTGGGATCATCCCTGAAGGTAGCCAAGACATGGCACGTGAATAAGAGGGTAGCTGAGATGATAATGGAGGCATGGATTAAAACAACCCTGAAGACTCTAGAGGAGGATGGAAAGGTGTGGTGGAAGGGGTGTCTGATGGTAGGTTAGTGTGGAAATGGGTAAGACGGGTGCTCCGTCTTGTTCTAGAAGCATCCCCACTCATACCCATGCTAACCGGATTATGATTCAAATCCGGTGGAACTGAATGTCCCTAAAAATTTTATAAAGAATATTAACATGAAGTTATATGTAATATAGAAAAAATATTACAATTATAATGTGAACTGATGGAAGTGATGGCAATGCACTCTCACACCCTGATCGATTGGGATCAAATAGTCACTTCCTTCAAACTTCTATAGTATTTGGCATAATCTACATAAGAATGAAATTTAAAGTTTTTAGAAATAGTTTTTACAAATCATACAGACAACTTACATCTATCTGAAATTCATGAGAGGAACCAATTTAACTTATTTTAATTACTAATTGTACAAATGATTACAAGTAAATGACTCACACAGTTTTTAAAATTACATTAACAAGTTTTACATTTTTAAAAAACAATATTTAAAACAAGTTTTGTACATTGAAACAAATATGATTTAATGAAACGACACCAGAAAATATAAAAAACAAACATTTAATTCCAAACTGAAACATAATTAAAGTAATTATAGTAATAAAAACATGAGAAAATCATGTCATTATAAACTAAATTAATGGTGAACATATATGGTTTCTTCTATATATTACCGACCATTGCTTCGGGATGAACATCAACTTTCACAATGGGATAATTTGATTCATCAAATTCAATATTTTGGAAAACACCAATGGGGACGTCAATGGTGTCCATTTCATCACCAGCATCATAAAAAATATGTCTGGGGAATATGTAATTAATGACACCATAATCGGGTCTGAGAAGATCTTTCACATAAAACACATGTTTAGCCATTGATGCTAAAATGTATGGTTCATCGGTACGCAGGCATCGACTCATATCAATAACTCTGAATCCATAGTCATTAATAAATATACCATGTCATCTCATTGAATCAAACCATTTACTTTTCATCATAGAGACTCTAACATGAGAGTAGTAATCCAATAACAATATTTTATCAACTATACCCTAATAATAAACATCTTCATATCGAGGCCGACTATCTAATAAATTGGCATAATAATCCGGTGTAGCGGTTAACATAACACCATCATGTTGTGTTCTCATTTTCACTACTTGATCTGTTGTAACAAATTTATACCCATTTATTATTAAAGATTTACATTCACGAATCAAAGAATTAGGACCAAAATCCAAAGCTCTCAATTCTTGAGTAACTGAGTCAATAGGTATACTCAACACCTAAAATATATATGAATAATACAATTAAATGGATATTTATTTTTTAAACTAATTAAATTAATTTTAATACCTTTTATTTCAACCAAGCAGGAAACACTAGGCTATGCAAAGCCTCTCTCCTTCTCAAAGACAAAGATTGATGAACTCTACTTATAATTTTTTTATGTTCCCTGAATAAAATGATAATAAAAGTGTAAGGTATATGTGAAATTTCATAATATGAGATAACATATAAATATAAAAATTACTTACTTGATATATTCATCGAACAAACCACAGTTAAACAAGATTGTGAGATGTTCCATCGCTCGCTCTTCAAGGATCAATGTAGCCAATGTATAAGACCCAACAATTCCTTCTGTTTGGGGAAGAGATTGGAAAGAGCACTCAATTTCCCCATACAAGTCATCTTCATTTCTCATTGGTCGATTATTTCTTGTGGTGACATCTGAAAAATACATTGAACAAAAATCCATACATTCTTGAGCCAGATAACCCCTTATAATTGAACCTTCAAGATAATTCTTGTTTTGAACATATGATTTCATTGTGCACATATTTCTTTTAGTAGGATACATCCACCAAAAAGAAACTGGTCCCCAAAGAAGTGTTTCTGTTGGAAGATGAACCGTTAAATGAAACATGCAAGTGAAAAAGGATGGAGGAAAAATATTTTCCATCTCACATAAAATTTATGGTCCCTCCTGCTGCATTTTTATCAAGAATGACTTGGATAACCTTTTAGCACAAAGGTCTCTAAAAAATGGCATAATAAAATCACTACTGCCCTTACATTTTTGGATAGAAAAGGCCAAATTTCTATTGGGATCAATTCATGAAGAAGGATGTCATAATCATGAGTTTTCAGAGATTTTAGTTTCACATATCTTCTGTTGACTCGTTTAGATATATTGCTATAATATCCATCGGGAACCCTGATATTCTTCAATACTGCTAGTAATTGATCTTTCCCTGATGGTGTGATCACATAAGAAGCACAAGGAACTTTCCATTTGTTTTCATCGATACACACAGGATGCAGTTCTGGTTGAATACCCCAATCCAACTAGTCTCAACCAGATCAGAAGTCATCTTTGATCTTCCCCTTGGTATTCAGAATAATTCCAAGAAAAATTTCACATATATTTTTCTCAATATGAATTACTTATAAACAATGACGTAACAAATTGGTAGACCAATATGGAAATTCAAAAAAATACTTCTCTTTTTCCAATTGTAATTGGTTTTAGTGTCAACATTCTTCATCTTTTTAGATTTCAACTGACCTTTACCTAATGAAAAACTGAAATCTTCTAATTCATTATGCTCATATCTTCCTAACATACATTGAGTTGTTTGTTCAGTCTCAATGGTATTATCAAACCTATGAAGATTTGTCCTGTATTGATGATCCATTGGCAAGAATTTCCGATGCCCCATCAAACTGAAACTACAACGATATTTAAGCCTTATCAATCATGTATTCTTCATACAAATAGGACATGATAGTTTTCCCTTCGTGCTCCACCCAGACATCATTTCATAAACAGGAAAATAATTTATGGTTCATATAAGGGTAGCACACATCTGAAACGTATTCTTTGAAGAATCATCGAATGTTCGTACACCCAAATACCAAAGTTATTTCAACTCTCTTATTAAAGTCTGCAAGTAGACATCTATATCAATACCAGGATCAGAAAGTCTAGATATCAGTATACTCAAGAAAATGATTATTTTTTTCATACACATCCATGAAGGAAGATTATAAAAATGAATAAAAACTGGCCACGTGTTGTGTGAAGTAAGCATTTGACCAAAAATATTAAAACCACCATAGGATAGACCAAACTTGACATTACACACCTTAGCTAAAAAATCAGGATACAATGCATAAAATGTCACTATGCTAATCCATTTGTAGGATGAACCAACTCACCATTTCCTTTAATTCTCTGAGCATCATTCCATCGCATATCTGCTGATATTTCTACAGACATGAATATATTTTGAGGTCTTAAAATCAATGGAATGTGCCACATGACTATCTATTCCACACGAAATGGTGTTCCTTCTGCATTTCCCTTCCATTGATATGTATCACATTCTTTACAGTCATTACAGTCCATTGTTTCCTCTAAAAATAAACTTCAATCTTTCAGACAAGCATGAACTTTATTAGTATCATATCCAAGATTCTTTTTAACTTTCATGCCTTGTAATGATTTTAGAGAATATATGCACCATGAGGAACCAAGTCCTTAAAAAATGTAAGAATGTAATCAATACCAGTATTAGAAATTCTATACATGGTTTTCCCATGATATAACCGTATTAAAAATTCCAACATGGTCATTTTAGTACATTCCTAATATACTGGAGTTCTGGCATCATCCAATAAATTTTTCACTCTCACATCATCATATTTATAATTTTCCTCATGTGTATTGATATCATTGCCTTCTTACACTGGCATAATATCTCTCTCATGATGATGGAAAAATGGAAACTGATCGAATATCAAATTGTCCATACCACTTCTTTCATTTTGTTCATGACTAGTAGAACATTGACTCGTCTCTCAATGGTGATACAAAACATAATAGTTTTTTTGAAATTAAAATTTTGTTATATGGTAGCTAAATTTTTCCTGACTTAACCATGGTCTTCCAACACATGTATAGCATAGACACTATATACAACCTCCATCTGAAGCATTATCGAATGAAAAATCTAAAAAATTCTCCAAATTATTTTCAAACATGGTTGAAATACTATCGATATGATACATCCAGCTTCAATCCATTCTATAAAAAGAAAAATAAAATTTATCTTCCAATCAACAATGAAAACCATAATTAAAAAAGGGATATGTACTATAGAAAATAAAACTATTAGAACATAAAACCTTAATAGTTAATTCACATTTTTATTGTAAGTGCCTTTATTTTTATAACCAATTTCAACCCTTTCAGTATTAGAGATAAAATTCTTACCTCTATCCTATAAAGGGATTATCAACAAGGTAAACAATAATGGGTGTGTTTTTAAAGAGACAAAGGTACCCTTTGTGTGTGTATAAAAGGTAAACTATTGTGATATCGACTCGAAAGTCCCAATATTGGTTAGATACAACCTTAGGTATATTTAGGATTTTAGTGTCAATTACATAGTTTCCCATAGTCTTGAGCCTAATGTGAGGTTCTTTTTCATTTATGTTTATTTCTCTCATGATTGTTTTTATCATTTATTGTTTATCAAATGTTTGTATATGAGGCTATATCACATAGCTACACATGATAATATATTTCATTGATATATTTTTTCTTGTTTACCTCTCATAGTTAGAAAATTACTTCATGTTTTATCACTTCTATTTTCCTTATATATGGTTTACTAATTATAAATGATTTTAGGAAAACCAAAGGTAAAATGATTTACAAGTGGATTTGGTATGAGAAATTCTTTGTGAAACATTTTTGTTTTAAAAAGTTATAATTGATTAATTCCTGATATTAGATCTTGTATTGTAACTATGGTGGTATTCTACTAGGATTGGGATCATACCCTACATGTGGTTTTGGGAATTTGTTGATGTTTTATTGTAGGATTTAGGCAAAATGAAGAGTATCATGTATCATGTTGGCTTATCTTATTTCTACCTCCTTCAATTTGGGTTTGTCCAGAGGTGACTATTAGTCACATTAGGATTGGACATACTTTCTGGTTTAGCATGTTCTATCCTAGATTGTATGAATTTTGTGTTATCTAATTTATTTACTCTTTTCACTCTTATTGTGTGCATTTTTTTTATTAGATTCAATATTGGTTTATGTTATCCTATTTTAACTATATTGCATGATGGAGTGGTTTGGGTGGATTGTTTATTTGACACGGGTTGGTTCATTACATCATATAAGATGGATCCAGTTCATTTTTTCTCAATTGATATACATGATATTAGTTATTCATAACTGATTACTTTGGTGTTTATATCATTCATTAAGAAACCTCCCTAATATTCTCCAAAATTATAATTGATCTTAAAAAATAAAGGGCCAATTTACCTTTCTTTCCCAAATATAAATTCCCCAACAAGGATGATACCTAAATAAATATATAATCTATAAAAAAAATATAGGGTTGGAGTATTGAATATACATATGAATCCCCCAACTCTGATTTGTAACTATTATTTTCATAAAAAACTAAACTCGATCAAAATTTATTACACCATTCTAATCCCAAATAAAGATGCCTCAAGGGATTCTATCCATCTTGAAGTGACCAACATAACCTTCTACATAATTCTTAAAATATTCCCATATTAATTGAGGTATTTTCATTGTTGATATACATAAAATCATCCAAATAAACAACATTCTCTCATGTATTACAAAATTCAAGAATACATTCATGATGAATATCTTAAATATGCATCATAGTGTGATTAGTTTATCAATTAACATCAGGATTATATGTGTTACTCAACATAACTTAAATATGTAAATCCTTATAAAAGACCTATAAAACAAAGATTTTCACCCCACTTTATGATATGATAAAATGATATTGGATACCCTATATGGTCTGAAAACTATCCAAACATAAATATTTCCCCACATATCATTTTTTTAGATTACTAATCAAAATATTTAGTAGAAATTTATTTAATCGAGACTTAATGACATTATATTCATCCCTTCACATCACTGTACTAAAAAATCTAATAAAAAATAATTGGTAAATTATTCCAATTTTTATTTTGGAATGGTCAATGGGTAAATCATACCCAAATATAATGGTAAACATTTAATTATAAACTGGTAAGAAAAAACAGAATAAATAGAGAAATATCATGCTTTATTACCATCAAGTATAAGTGAAGTTGAACCCTATATTATTTGTAGTTAATTTAAGATGAATCTCCCATTGATAAATTTCAATAGAACTCATCAATTATTTTAAAAAACAAAACAAATCATTGAAATTAAAAAAGGATCAATATGAAGAGACTATCTCATAATCTTATCCACACCACATATTCTATTATGAATAACCAAAAATTATAAATATTATATCTAAACACCCTTTACTCACTATATAAAGGATTAATTTATGGTAAATAGTTTTAAATAATATATTAATTCCCTTTTAAAATAAATCTGGATAAAAATATAACAAATGTGACATTTTTTCACCCATATTTCAACTTCTAAACCACATTAGTTTGAGATTTCCTACTCAAAGTGTCTGTAGAGATATATATTTTCCTAAGAGTATATACCATTTTAAAATATAATGATTTAATATATTTATCCCATATTATATATGAATGATAAAAATATCAATGAGATAAACTATATTTCAAGATTCTATAATCAATATACACTGTAAACATCTCACCAAAAAACAATTTCATCAGCTTTTATGTTCACGCACTACCACTGCCAACTCAAGATCATGGATAACAAAAAATTTCGTATGTTGAGAAATACCACATAGAAGGATTTTTAAAAATATCATAGTGATTCCCTAGATTAGGTTAAATAAGAATAAGTTTGAGATCAATGTCTTTTTAAAAACATAAAATATAACCAGATTACTATTATTCAAAAGGAACTTCACCATTTTCTTCATCAACAAATTCATTTAAATAAAAATATGGGAGAAATACCAAATAAAATGATAGAAATAACTAGTAATCCTCATGGAACTCTAAAACTCAATTACATTATTATGTATTTTTCAAGACATCATATCTTTCATCATTTCAAGATGAAAATATTTCAAGACTTTCAAATAATATACCCAAGAAATTTCACCTTTAGAATTGATAAATAAAATATTACTTTTAATCAACAATTATGTGACCTTATAAATTCTCTATGATAAAAACCAAATTCCTCTAATGATTCAAATTTTAAAATTAATATATCAATATATCATCAAATAATTTGATAAAAAAATGTGTCAAAATATAGGTGGAAAATATAATTAAACACATCTAAAAAACATTTGGGGAATTTGTTACCTAGATAACATCACCAAAAAATAGAAAATGGGAATATGTAGTTTTAAAAACATCCTTTATCACATCCTCATATAATAACTTAATCTTATGATTACTTGACTAAAGATATTTATTAAATAATTATTAAACCCCTCTTACCATGTCCAAAATTATCAATTCAAATAAATGGATATCTAATCATGCTTTTAACCTGGTTCAACAATCAATAATTTACTTATAACTATAAACACTAATGATCCATCTCAAAAAATCACTTGAGTACCCTAAGGACACACACTTTATCTAATTAATTTCATGGATTCTTAATCTTCTAACTAAATTTTCAATTCATTACTTTTACCTAGATCTTTGTGATATGGAGGAATATAGATAGTCATGGTACTTGGAACTATATTTATCACAGAATCCCCATCAATATCAAATTTTTATCTTGTAAAGTACTTACTAAAAACATATTATATTGATACACCAAATAATGAAACACAATATCAACAAACCCAAAAATAATCTAATAAAAATCATTTCTATCAAATATGTGATCATCTTTATCAATTTTAATTCGTATCTATCCTAGTAATAATTCTAATCCCATTCTCCTATAAAAATATAAATCTCATAAAATAAGGAAATAATTCCACCTATATATATTACTAGTTTGTGTGATCCAAAAAATATATCAACTAATATATCCCTATAATAAAATAAAAATACCTTTGTATACCAAATAAAGAATTCCCAAAGATATAAAAGGTTGTTAATATCAATGTAATATATATAGAATATTCTAACAGAATCTTGTCTTCTTCCCAGAAAAGTATTTAGATTCAATGACTAAGAAAAAGATCAGTATTTAAAACAAAATTATATTCTAAGGATGAAAAATAAAATTGGTGATGTACAAAAATACCAAACAATACAATAGGAAAAGTAAAAGTGACTAAACGTGTACCCCTAATAGTTGATGATCGCCTAGGAAACTCAACTGGATCTTTACCTATTAAAAGTAATTAATCAAAACATATCCCATGACCTTGAAATTAATTTCCCTCAATCCACATATTTTTATATACCCAATTATTCTTCCCCCGAGGATCTCTAATACACTCATGATTAAACCTCAGAGATTATATATGCCTATTTCACCACCATGGTATATTATCCCATTAATGATATTCTTGAATAGAATTTACAACTTGATCAATATTTTTTAGGCCCCATTATAGAGAAAAATTCATAATATACATTATTTTTCATTAATAATGACATTTCATTGGCTCAATGGGATATATAACTTAGGTAAAGACTATTTTAGAATAGTGAGAAGACATCAACAACGCCTTGAGCATAGAATAAATTGAATAGGTATTCTATTAATAAGCCTCTATTCACAAAGTACCATTGTGATGATCATTTATCTTTATCTTCTCATAACCTCCAACTCAACCAGCACCTAATGATGTTTTCTTTTCTTATTTTAAATATTTTATAGGTATGATATCATTATTTAGATGTTCCATGTGCCACAAAAAAAGTAAAAACATGGACCATATCTTCCTTACCGGTAAAACTATGCATCATTATGGAATTATCTATTTGATGGGTTTGATCTGAACCCCCTACACATGGACATAATTAATAGTTTCTTACAAAAGGTTTTGAATATTCATATATCCAAACAACTTAAAAATATGTTTAGAGTATCTTGTATTGAAATTAAGTGTTTATTTTGGGGAGGTAGGAATAATTATTTCCATGAAAAAAGATCCATTTCTTCTACAATAATCCTTAAAAAACATTATAGATCCCATTAAGAATACAAACCAATTACAAAAATGGCATTACAACAACATGTTTCACAACGTTCTAGTGATACAACACCTCACTATTCTAGGTAAACACCCCCCCCCTCCTCATGATCTACTTGAAGTCTTTTGGTCTCCTCTATTATTTTGGTGGTTAAAATGAAAAACTGAAAATGCCTATAAAGGGAATATCAGCGCAATGGTCTGTGGGATCATCACCAGGAACCATAACAATGACATAATTGAATGTTTTCAGGGGCCTTATGGACATCGCCCATCTGTGGAAGCTAAAATGATTGAAATCATAAATTTTTTCTATGTTTTCAATTCATTAAAGCCTCAACTGAATTTATATATAATAGAATGAAAAACACAGGGAATAAATTCCATACCTAGATGCCAGAGCTGGGGGAAGGGTGGTGGAGGCTGGGACAGGATGTTGCTGGAGCTGTGGGAAGTTGAGGCGGAGGCCAAGGCCTGGAGGAGAGGGAACCAAGAGGGGGGACTTCACTGGAGATGGGGGTAGGGAGGCAAAGGTCGGGACGTTGAAGCTGAGGAAAAGGCCGAGAGGGAGGTCGGGATTAGAGGTGGAGGCTGGGGATGGGAGGAGATGGTAGGGATGCATTGGTCGGATGGACGAGAGGCGGAGGCCAGTAAGGGGAGGAGAGGGATGAGCGGTAGAGTTCAGATGGTCAGGAGGTGGTGGTCAGTGAGGGGAGGAGAGGGTCGGGAGTCGGGGAAGTGAGGAAGAGCGTGATGGAAAAGGGAGATGGAAACAAGGGTAAAGAGGAGCACGAAGAGGGAGGCGTAGCGCGATGGAATTTGGGAAATTGGGTATTGATTTCCTATAGTTTTATTAAAATAGTGGGAATAGATAATAAAAAGAGAGATAACCCCATGGTTTAGAAAAATTGTGGGGATAGATGTGTGGGGAAATATCCCCTTTCCAATAGTGACACCAAGATGTCGTCTAAAAACACCATAGCAAATGAATTTAGATATCACTAAAATATCTGGTTTCTTGAATCCATGAAGGTTGCTAGTGCATTCATTAGACAGAAAGGCTTGACTGCATATTCATAGTGGCCATATCTACATCTAAAAGTTTTCTTTGGAATGTCCTCCTTCCAAACTTTCAATTGGTGAAATCCTAATCGCAAGTCAATTTTTGAGAACCATTGAGCTCCCCTTAATTGATCGAACATGTCTTCAATGCATGGAAGTGGATATCTATTCTTTATCGTAACTTGGTTAAGCTTTCGATAATCAACACATAGTTGAAGATTTTGATCTAGTTTCTTCATGAACAAGACTGGTGCTACCCACAGAGATATACTTGATCAATTGAAATCCTTGCTTCCCAACTCCTCCAACTGCACTTTCAATTCCCTTAGATCTGTTGGTTCCATAATATAAGACAGAAGGAAAATATGATAGGTCCCCAGAAGGAGATCAATTGTAAACTCTACTTCCCTTATATGTGGTAACCCTGAGAAGCTCTCAGGAAATACATCTAGAAATTGATACACAACTACTAAAAAATTAATTTCATCAATCTCTTCCATCGAGGCCAAATTCAATGAAGTCAACTGATAAGAGGGTGTTCCCACCGTTGGTGCCAATAAGTTATTTTCACCTTTCATTATCATCCTTTATTCTCTGAAGAGATTCTCGATGCCATCCACTATTGTGAAACTGACTAATCTCCAATAACATTTGATGTGACCCTTAAACGTTGTCAACCAATCCATACCCAGGATTACATCATAGACATCCATGTCCAACATAAAGAAGTTCCATTTCATCCCAACTTCATTAATAATTATAACACATGATCGACACAAAAAGTATTGAAATTCTCTTTCACTGAGAGGAGTTTGTAATTTTAAAATAGAAAGCATCAATACCTAATTTCAACATAGAAAGTGAACAACACAGAAAACAATGAAGGATTGTGATGCACCAGTATTAAAGAGAACTTTTACAAGGTTATAATTCAAAATAATCGTAACTTTCACCATATATAGTCCATCTTTATCATCGAAAATCATCTGCTAAACTCCATACAATTGCTTCGTCACTTCATTGTTCTCCTTGTTTCTTTGTTGAGATTTCCCTAGTTGGGGATTCATGGTATTTCAAGAATCACCATGGCTAGCTTTATTCTGCTGACGAGACTGATTATTTTATCCTCACCCTGTTAAAGCATACGATGCTTACGATGCCTGAGAAGTTTCCTGAGCACCTAACCTTGGAGCATTGTGAAACTAGCGTTGAAGATGTCCCATCTTGTTGCAATTATGACATACTCTAGGTTGTGTTGTACACCCTCATTTTATGTGGTCAAGAAACCCACATTGAAACAAACCCGCTTTGCTCTGGGGTCGTGGATGAAGGTTTACTGATCCAATCGTCTGATTCTGATTTCTACATCCACCTTGGAAATAGGTGTCCCTTTTCTGCTTGCTCCTAGTGGTTGAGTTCCCACTATTCCCTGTAGGTATCATCATACCTCCTCCTATTGATCCTGAGATATCACATTCTGCCACAGTCACTCTGTTCACCATCTCTGTATAATATGTAATATAGAGCACTGCAATTTTCAATCAAATCACTTGTTATAGCCCTGATTTGAATATGTGTGCCTTCAAAGATACCCTTGCTGCAACCTCTGGTGCAAAATAGACTAAATTCATGAATTTAGCTGCGTACTATAAGACAGAGAGACTCTCTTGTTCCAGGGTGAATAATTCCATTGTTTTCTTGATCTTAAACATGTGTGGATAGAATTTTTTATTGAACAATTCCTCAAAATCATCCCATGTAATCCCTTTATCCAATTTATCATGCACCTCTAAATCCCAAAACTGGCATGCAAGATCCTCGAGCATGTACGTCTCCAACTTGACCTTTAGCTATATCGGGGTGTCGGTGAATTCGAAGATATGATTCATCCTATTAAGCCACACCTCCACCTTCTCAGGTTCAGCATCACCACAGATTTTTGGTGGATTCTAATACATGAACTAGATGGTACGGTCGACATGCCCTGGCTTATTCCTCTG
Source organism: Viscum album (assembly GCA_963277665.1). NCBI lineage: Eukaryota > Viridiplantae > Streptophyta > Magnoliopsida > Santalales > Viscaceae > Viscum > Viscum album. The sequence continues at coordinate 437,890,625 of OY728129.1, forward strand.
ATTCTTCGTATCCATAGCTTGAAAATCCTGGACAATGCTCTAAACCAGCTCTTGTTTCACTCGTGGTTCCGGTGAAACCACATTCTCTCCCACTTCTTTAGGTTGTTTTCAACGACACCTACCAAGTTCCATTTTCTAAACCAAAAACAAACTCAATCAATCTCACTCTCTAGCAACGAATGGCTTAGCATTTTAAATTCTATCGCGTCAACTATCACAACATTGTTTTCCAAAAACAACTATTTTCCATGTGCAACCATTTTTTAAAACATTAATAATTATTTATGAAATTAAACCATTTTCAAAATACCCTAAGCATTGCCTTTTTCAAAATCTTTCATTTGAAAAACAATTTCATACTTTTTAAAAAATCAACACTTTTTCACAACATCAATCATTCCTCAAAATGTTGATGCACTCCTTCTTGGAATTAACTCCCCTATAATGCATGTCATGCTCATCTCATTGGCTAAACATATGACAATGACATAACAAAATCCTAGAAGTGTCTCCAAATACTTATGTACCCAACTCCCTGGTAACCTAAAGTTCAGAATAAAAGGGTTTTCCTTGTCCTTTTATGCTATACATTTCAAGTTATGACAATCCTACTCTTGTATAAAATTTCAACCCATGAAATAGATAAGAAAGAATTTAAACTCCAATACCAATAACACTAATGACAGCTTGTTAAGAAAGGACTGAACAAGATGATAACAAGTGTACCACAAACGAAGGACCAGAATGATACCATTTGTAATGACCTGCCAATTCTCATTGTCTTGAGAGTACAACGAGTCATTACTTGGCCTTAAGAGACATCCCCAAGAGGCTAAATGGTGGAAATAAATACCGATGGGTTTCAATACATGTTGGGGACGATTTACCCTTTAAGAAATAAACCATTAAACCAACCAACCATAACCAAAAACATTTTCTATATGATGCATGAACAAATGAAAGACAACCCAATAACTTCATGTATCTCAAAACCACATAAAAGTGTACAATAGCAGAAGACCAAACTAGTATCAATGTAAAAAGCAGATAAACTACTAGACTTTCAATACACCACAAGACTCCATGATCCAAAATCTCCAAGATCCACAATCAATGAACAATCCAAATATAATGAGGTAGTGTTAAAAATGTGGGAAACGTTACCTTTTCCCCTTGTCCTGGAAAATAACATCTAAAAAATCACCAAAGTTCCCAAGAAGGGGTGTGTATAAAACTCAATAAGTTTTCCTTGGTGACTTCCTTACTCATTCCACTAGGATGGAAGAGTTATCCATATTTATATAAAACAGTTTATATAAAACAATTTACCAAAACAGTTTGTTACCAAATCTGAAAAAGTTCAAAAAACCATTTGCCACCAAGAGAAACAAAACCAAATGAAACCTATTTCCAGCTAGTTATTTTTTCAAAAAAATAACTAGTAAAAGCTTTAAAACCCATTCTTCTTATCATTTGGCATACCCATTCCATAGTTCACAACACACCCAAACATGCATGCTTCGTTTGACAGTTCCATGCTCATGAGAGGTCTCTCATCCCATTTACCTAGTGTCCCAATGACACATGCCCACGATCAAGGGTCACATCCCTTGTACCCCAATGGTACTCATACCTTATTAAAGTCCTGTTAAGAATGAACTCACAACCAAACCTTTTATGCCAAACATTTCCATTTCCAAAACAAACCATTCCAATAAAATTGAACTTTTATTGAAAACTAAAGCAAAACCAATTTCAAAGAAACATTTAATTACAATAAAATTTACCTTTTATTGAAAACAGCTAATCAAATTCATGTACCAACAATCCATAAAAATCTTTTTTTTAATCCATATTTTAAAACCAAGGGAAAAAGTAGTTTACTCGAACACCCAATTTTCTATATTTCACAATCATAACTCAAGAAGGTTTCCAACAAGTGTTCAACAAAAAAATCACAATCAGTTAGAACCACACATTCAATTTGAAAATAATCCAATCAGTTCTACTATTTGGAGTCAAGAAAGAAGCCTCTTGCATCAATGGTTTGATGAAAACCCCAACGAACGAAGAACGCACAAGTAAACTAGGTCGATTATCAAAGAACCCACCTTAGATCTATTCTCTTATAAATATTGAGACCAAATCCATTATATTTGGAATCCAAACACCTATATATACCCATAAAGGTCATATATCTAAGAAACCAAGAGAAGTGAAGAAGTATATCTAAGTAGATCTTAAAAAATGATCAAGGACGAAGAAGAATGATCACATACCTCAAGAATCCAACTTTGATTCACCAAGGGAAGCCTTCAAATCGCCTCAAGATCAATGGGAGAACCTTATTTGTCCTTAGGAGAAGAAATATAACGAGCTATGGCCTCATAGGAGAAAAATATATCCACTTAGAGGCAAAAACGTGTGAGATATACTTTTATAGGATCTCACTTAAACCATCTACATGGTTAGTTTGCATGGTTAGACAAAATGTGTGCTAACCATACATTAGATACTACCTAGGCATAACCTCACATGGCTTCCTCGCATGTTCTCCATAACCGTACTCCAACCATGTTGGAGCCACTACCTCAAGAGGACCAAATATGCATGGTTTGGCCACACTATTAGACAAATTATGTGTCGCCCGTGCGACTTCCATTTTACCTGAAAACTACTTCCAAAGTTCTCCCAAACTTCTGATTCATCACCCTTGAACTTTATAACCATGAAAAGAATAAATTAAGGGTTACATACCAGAAACCGGGGGTACAACAAGTATCATAACACTACACTATCTGATAAGATAATATTTTTTTAGATAATTCCATCACTTAGTGAAAAAAATGTGTCAAAGTTATATAGATGAACTCCCCATAAATTCATACATCTATTTCTCACTTAAACATATATTACCCATTAATCATTATCCACATATTAATATTAAAACCAATTAAATAAACATCACACACCCACTTTTACAAAAAAAATCTCTCTCTTTGACAAAGACAGTACCACTTGTAGCTAATAGTTGACTATTTTCTCTCCCACTTTGTCAAAACAATCAGAATCCTTATAAGGGATTTTTCTGCACATCTTAAAGTTAGTGTAGAGGAATGGAAATAGATTTTTGTATGTAAGTCCTCAAACCTATCTCTTTTAAATTACTTGTTAAAAATTTCTATAATATGCTCATTGGAGGTGATGTAATCCGTTTTAACAGAAACTTTATAAACATCTTTCTCAATGAATTGAAACATAATATTAATGTGTTTTAACCATAATTTCTTATTAGTATTACCTAATGGGAAATAAATATAAGGCCACAACCCTATAAACACATTTTAAAAAAATATGGTTGAAAGGTGGCCTAAAACAATGGTCAAACAAGGACTATACTTATAGGCTACTTACCACAATGGTCAAAGTTGGACAGTGTCATAAGCTCAGCCTTTGACCATGATTCACATTGATCATAGATTAGGGCCTATGTACTAAAATAGAAAGCATGTGAGAAAGTTATGGAAACAACATGGGAAGGGACAAACACACATACATTCATGGTTTATATGGATAGTGGAAATAAGAAACGCCTATGAACATTATCATCGTTGATTATGGATATAGGATTCCCTACAGCCACGATCAGAATATATCGTGATTGTTGGACACTCTATACTATTATGGAAGGTTATATGTGTGTTTTTTTTGTTCATAAATATTTATATATTGTTTCCCTACTAAGTGATAAAGTCTCAACACCACAAGTTAGAGTTAACAGGACCAAACCTCTGTAAACAATTATTTTTTAAGGTCTATGTACATGATCGTTGACCATGGACATAGGTCACAACCAAATTTTGTGGTTAATGATCAATAATATAGTAATGTATATCCATGAATATGGCCACGACCCTTAAAAATGTATATATATAAACTTTGTCCATGGTAAGTTCCAAACCATGGTCATAGGCTACTCCAATGGTGATAAGAGCGACAGGCTACCTGATCGTGGTCGATGGGCCACTTGACTATAACCATAGGCTATGAAAATAATCACAGGTTCTACTTCCATGTCTTTAAATCATGTAAATATCCATATCTTCCAATATTTATTTTTAGACAAATCAATAGCATCCTGGTGATCAGAATAAATTCTAAAAGGATACTCAACATCAATATTTAAATAAGTTAGCTACACTTGCATCCATAGTATATAATTACAGACCGATGTTTCTACTATGTATTATGCTTTTTTTGTGTTTATTAAAAAAAATTCATATTATTCCATATCATAAAAAGTTTTATTTTGGTACATCTAAAGTCTAATGTGGTGAGACTTATCTAAATCTTAGCTAACTCAAAATTCACAGGCCCAAACAAAATTAATAAGGATTACCTTATGAGTTATAAAAACTATTCATAAGTCATATTATATATTACTTAGTTTTTGTTCAGTTTCAAACACAAAACTCCAAATTATGAAAAAATAGTTATATAGTGACTTTAAATCACTCTAGGGTTATTCAAAACATCTCAAAACATTATAAATAGCTAGAAAAACATAACAGAAACCTATAATAATTATTAGTAACTGTTTATAACAATATAAAGTTTCATTAATTCTATAAGGATCTTCACTATAACTAAAAAAAGAAGTAAAAATGCTTAGGAAAGGCTTATTAAAATGTCACAATTTGAGAAAAAATATGCATGAACCTTTAAAAATACTATTCCAAATCAAAAAAAATCACACTTTAGGAACATTCTTAGGCGTCTCTTAAAATATGAATGTCTAAATATTTTTTGAATATAGATTAAAAAAATATCCAAATATAACATGTTGGAAAAATAAATCCTCTCTAGTATAAAAACATAATTTTGAATAAAATTATTTAACAAATGATTTTTGAGTAGTTATAAGACCATATTAAAATACCATTCCTTCCATTTTTTGAACATATGATAACTTCATTAATGAAAAAATAAATATGTGAAATAGGTATGGATGGAATATTTAATGCATCACCCCCATAAATATTATAAGTGAATTTTTAACTCTATGATATCATGGAAATCCATTTTTTCATAGATAAATAAAAATTTATCTTTATATTATGTGTATATTTAACTCCCATATTGTGATAATCTGATTAAAATTAATTCTTTAATAACTAACATGATCCAATAAATTTATATCTTATTATGGTGGTAAAATCATAACCCCTATTATAAAAGAAAAAAATATCATACCAATCAAGGAAGTTCCCCCACATTTTCCTCTTTAGAAAATTAAAAAATGAAGTAGGAATGTGATAATTTGGTGTACAATATGCCATAATCCCATATGTATATCTATTTCAATAACTAAAACTACTTTATCACCATTCATAATAGAAAATTCATCCCTTTAATGAAAATAATATACATTTTATCATATATAATATAATAAATACATGCCATAAATGACATAATAGGTTTATATCTATAACAATACTAAATTCCATGATGAATGATCCCATAACTGACTTAAAATTACTACATAACTCAATCAATTTCAATCGTCTACAAATAAGGATAAATAAAACTAACAACCTATGAAGTATCTCTACTCAAAAATCTAACATTTGATTTATCGTTAAAAAACTAAGTGAATGATATGAATGGGTGTCAATCAAATTGGAATAAAGATTAGAGAAAATGAATATTATACCTTGAATAACCTTTAATGTGTCCACTTTATTAACCTCTAATATCTTGAGATTTTCTTATCTCAATTATATTTCTTGGTGACATTCTTATCTTTTACTACCTTTCTCTAATCACCTCGCAGTCCTCTAGAATGATGAATATCATTTTACTAGCCTCTATAATAACTAACCCACATAGATAGTCCATAAATTCATATATCTTGTTGCTTATTCTAAAATTAACATTGAGGTATCCATTTTTTATGTTACTTGAAACTAAAAAGGGAGACCATTCATCATCATACTCTATGTAAACCACTCATCATTTTAATTATATAGAAAGGTATCTTAGTGGATTTTTATACTTATAAAGATAATAGTATTAGACATAAAGGAACCTAAATGGATAAGTATAGGCCACACATGATGCCTTAAATCATGTTGAAAATCATCCAAGGTATCAACATGAAATAAAATATCTATATAGGTTTATTTTTCTACATATAGATCCAACTCTAGTCTATTTTTCATATATCCCACTAAATTATTGACAAAAATGAATATGATATAATATACACCCAATAAAAATTCAACTTTATCACCTTAAAATAATTCTATAATATGTGAAAACTCATATAATAATGAATATTAGTCCTAATGGTATCTTAAAGTGTCAATATTTTAACTTTTCATCTCTAATCATTATAAGTGAATAATTTATAAATATTATAAATTAAAAAAACCACCTAAAAAATATTTTCTAAATAAATTGATAGTAAAAATTGTTGGTATTATACTAATTGATCATTCAAAATAAAATACCTCTTATACTAAGTTTTAAAATTAGTTGATGGTGATGAAAACTCATACTTAGTCGATCCTTCACCATTTCATAGTGGTATATCATGACATACATGGTGTTTGAGCGACACGGAACTCAAAAGGAATTTGAATGAGATAAAATGTAAACTCAAACTCATCAACCCACCACACAGCCTATTGATTGAAAATAAATCACTCATGTTTTAATAAAATATTTCATTGAAACCATTATAATGAATCATCCCAATCCTTGTATACAATTAGATACAACTTTTAATCTCTCAAATGAATAAGATTTACCTTTAAATATCTTCAAATATTGTTTGTTTCCTCTTTGGGTTTTACCATTCATAAAACAACTCTTTTTTAATCTATTGGTTCTGATTACACCTTTACAAACTTGATGCAATGCATATTTTTTTGGTCAGAATGATTATCACAAGAGGGGTGAATTAAGTACCCAATAAAAATTTTGGTCTAAAATGGATTATTTTGAAATTCCTCAAATATTTAAAAATGGACCCATTTATCAAAATAAGTAGTATGATATAGATCTAAATATTTCTAAATATTTATTAGGTATCATGGAAAATATAAAATATTATTTGATACTTTGAAATTAGTTTACTTGATCAAAATACTGTATGAACACAAATTAAGATAAACTTTCAAATCATATATTTTGTTTATAGTTAAAGAAATTTTCAGTTTTAACGAAAAAAATAAACTAAAAAATTTAAATCACACATTAAAAATAATGAATACAAGAGATTTAGTATCAAGTCAAAACTTAGACCTCTTCACTTAGTGATCGCCCACCACTATGAAGTTTATATAAAATAAAAAAGATGATCCAAAACCTAGATCAGGTTTGTACAACAGTTTACAAACTGTCCAGGTCACACATCACCTCTTCCACAGTTATTCGTTTGAGAAAAAATATGCCACGCATGGACCTCTAGTACTCTTATCTATGGGAGAAATAAATATGAAATTATTTTCAGAAGATATTGGGTATCATCTAGTTTAGCACGTGAGAAAATGTGTGTATATAAAATAGAGAATAGCACACAATGCTCAAAAAGTAATAAAAGTAAAAATAATAGGGTAAACTATAAGAGTGAAGATTATAAGTGCTCAGTCTAATAAAATGTGGTTTTTGAGTCATGATTTAATTCAACAGAAAATATTGAGTTAGGTTCTCTAAAAACATTATGGAAAAGAGAGTGTCGTAGACTCGTGTTCTTGACTAGAGGAAGGCACTGGTTATGAATGCGTAGTTTGTCTTCTTAGTCAAATGTTTGTAGCAGGTGATCTCTTTTTTTTATGAAATTAAGTTCATCTCAAAGTGTGTTCATGTAGTTTGAACTCTTATCTTTGTACTTTTATTTCTTCTAATTTATTATGTACTTTTTTCTCGATTCTCTTCTACATGAGGGAGTGGGATGAAATTTTATCAACAATAGAAAGTAGAATATCGTAATAAGATACCGACACTCCCTTTGATTATTTTTCGTGATCATTTAATTTAAAATGAATAAAATATTTAATGGCATCAAACTCGATAAATATAGTTTTTAGAATAAAGTAATTCAAAAATAAGTAAAGTAAGATAATAGTTGAGGTGTCTTAGACAAGCGGTGTCTCAAGGTATAATGGTGTCAAGCTCTGTAAGAATATTGTTATAGCAGTATAACACTACTGTTATGACACTAGAAGTCTCTCAGACTTATCCAAATGTTCACTATGTTAGTGGAGTCTCAAATAGTGGTGTTTGGTCTAATAGTATGAGGTCTGACGGTCTAAGGTCTGATGGTATTTTCACTTAGTCAAAAAAAATGTTGGCGGTGTGACATTGACAGTGCCTCATTTGGCACTATCACATACATAGAAAAATTTTAATTCTAGTGTCATGACATCCTATTAGTGTGTTAACTAATAGTGTCTTAGACTTTGTCAATATTTCAGTCCAATGGTACAACATTCTGGTGGTGTGATATCCAAGCAATGTCTCATACATGGTAATATTTTTAGTCATGGACAATGGTGTCTCAAATTAGAGGTATCTATCTTAATGGTATCCCATACTTATAAAATTTAATTACCTCTCTCTGAATATAGATTACTTCTAGAGAAAGATGAAATTCCTTAATAACAGCAGAATCATGATTTTGTGACCATTAAAACTAAGAGGTCAACAATCTGTCCCTTTTTAACGATCAAAAATTATGGAATCAAAGAATATTATAAATGTAAAAATAATTCATCCAAAGGTATTACAAAAAATTTAAACATGATATAACAAGTATTATAAATCAGAAAATATCATTACTAGTAAGTGCAGATGCTATCAAAGAAAAAAATAAGAAAAGAGTAAGTAACAAAGGTAAGTGTCCTAAATGGAAATATTAAAAACAAATAGCGTTAAAAGATAACATAAAAAAATACTGTAATAAATCAAAACACTCAATATTCAATAATAATTATCCCCTATTTGGGATAATCAAAATGATAAAGAAAATAATTATAAAAAAATGATAAACAAACATAATAAGAAATATTTGAGGCATTCAAAATTAGTACTAAATCTTTATGAAGATCCATGTACCATCAAATAAAAAATATCTAAGCCAAAAAATCAAGGTTTGATATTTAGTAGAGGGGTCCATTAGTGATTTGCCTTTAAAATTAGCTTCCTCTTTCTGTTTATCCAAATCAGTAAGAGCTTCTCTAGGTAGAGTAGACAGAATAGTAGACAAGAGCCTAGCTAGATCCCTTAGATGATCTTCCACAACCACAACTGGCCAAAGTTGTATTAAGTCTTGATCAGGGGATAATGGAAAAGGTAGGAATTGGGTAGGAAAATGTGCTAAAGGATATCAAGAAACTCCTAGTCTAATATACAACTGAGTAGAAATTATAATAGCTTCCAGAAAAACTACTATTTGAACATGAACATGAAGAAATGACTTCATGAGATTGATAAAATCCATTATGATTTTGCCACCACATTCCATTTAACTAAATAAATATTCCTTATCTTCTATAAAATGTTTCAACATAAGAGTTATCTCACTTATTTTTCTTACTTTTTCTTCAAAATCACGAGTCATAGGAATCATATGAATATTCTCAATCAAAAATTTGAAATTAGAATCCATGAAATGCTTGGTATAAATCCTTGAGAGATAGAACTTAATGGAATTAGTAATAATCTCTCTTTTATCATTAATATATTTGGAATACTTATTGTTCATAATATCATCATTCTCAGTTCCTTGCTCTAAATTCGTCATAATTCCTAAAGGAGACATAGGTTCTCCACCAGAGGTACCAATGGAGGTAGCTATAACTTCCTCCATGACAACAGACCTTAACTGATCAATATCAAAGACTAGATGAGGAGGAGGAGGAGATACAGATGTACTTGAATAATTATCTTCATAACTTTTAAGGATACAATTCATATAATCTTTAAACTTATATCTTATTTCTTTAATCAAGGATTTGTGAGATTCCAATTCACTATTTATCTACTTATTACCAATCTCTACCACCTAAATGTGATGCAACTTCTTAGGTTGGATATATTAAATAAAAAAAATCAAATATGTATCTAGAATCCTTTTCAATGATAAAATTATCTTTGGGAAGTTGATTATTTATATTCAAATAAAACCCATAAAACAACATCTTAACAAAAACATCCAAGTCACTTTTAGTGAGTGCATAAACTGGAAAAGCAAGAATAGGTGCTGGATAAGGTTCCGGTACATGAGGTCTCACTAAGAAAACATTTTCTAACAACCCTTCAAATACCACTTGAGGTATCAAGGATCCTTTAATATCACCTTAAATTTGAACCTCAGGTCCACCATTCTTTGGTGGACTCCTTAAAGCATTGGAAAACTTTTCCCAATCTTCTCATATTGAATCAACTCATCCAACTAAAACAACAGCTGAGACAGAGGCAGTGATAGGAGGTTCCATACTATAAGGTGAAACTAACATCTCAAGATTCTTATTATTGTCATAAATATTTTCATCCATAAAGAGTTCTACTCTGGTAGGTTCATCATCCATTTTTTTATCAATAGGAGGTGCCACTAACTATTGAGAATCATTCTTATAGATATCAACCATTGGATCTACTTCTATATAGATGTCAAATAAATTATTATCAATAGCTAAAACATAAAACTGATCATCGCTTCCTTTTTTAGAAAAAGTCATCTCCATTTTCTCTTGCTCACCTACATGTTGTTCTATAGAATAAATCATACTTAACTGTTCTAACATAGCATAATTAAAAACTGTTTAACCTGTGGAAACTAGATTGGACTCAACATAATCAATAGCTAGATCTTAATGGAATATTTTTACAGATAGGTATTATTCCCCTTTAACAAGATAATCCTAAATCTATGGAGTCATCTCCACTTCATTTATTTCGATTCGTCCACTAGCACCATTTTTTGTCAGAATCATATACATCACTTTTATCATCACTTTCACTACCATCATTATATTTATTTCCATTTTCAACATTTTTTATTCTCATCTTCTTTTTCTTTTTCATTCTCCCCCTCATCATCATCGTTTGCTTTAGCAGATTTGGAACTTTTATATTGAACCTCTCTAGAGACCGCATTCACTTATTCTTCACTTTTACCTAAATTTTCTCTTTTTATAAACCTCCTACATGGACTAGGAGCTATGAAGGTAATAGGAGAGGATTTGAGAGAAAAGTTAGGGTCACTACCAATATCCACAGATGGTTAATTTTCCTCTTCTTTGACAATAGAATCTTCCTCTTCTTCATCAAAATATTCAACTACTACATCAGGCTCAAAGCTAGGATCTACTTCATCCTTTAGTCTGGTTGGATGATCATTTGGGTTATACTCAGCATATAACTTCTCAGAATCACCAACCTGACCTTTCTTCTAGGGGTTCTAGATAATTTTCATTCTTGAACATGTATCACTTGTTGTACAAAAACCACCACAGTTTCTAGAAAAGTATTCATCATCATGAACTATGCCCTTGGCCTTCAACATTGTAGAAATCATATTTGGTTAGGTCAAAGAATAAGATCTTGATTATTTATTGGTCATCTCACACATATGCACTATGAGATATCTGTTTAGATTGATCATGTCAACGTCTTTCATTAAATATATAAGATAAAAATCCTGGTATCTTATTGTTGTTAAAACCCCATTCCTTGGACAAATTATGTGCTGAAAAACTTAAAAAGTAGTCTACATTCCCCATCTAACTTAGAGGAAACAGACCTTCAGATTTCTCCATCTCTTTTCAGCACAACAATAGAATATTCATATATAAACAAATAATTGGATTCTATAATTATTCCTTTCTAGTAATCATAAACTCCATCATGAGTTACACCTAAACATTTAACCCATTTCCTTTATGAAAAACCAAAAACATGTCCTTTCACGCAGATTCTGATCTAATCAGTATCATCTTCATCAAACACAAATTTTAATTCTGATAAAACTCGTAGACGATCTTAGGGTATAAAGATATTTCATTAGTGGATAACCACTCTAACCATCCATGATTTTAAATCACTTTAAGTACCAGAGACTTACTAGACAACATCCTCTTTGATTCAACTTCCTTTTCTAGTATAACAACTCGTTTAGAAATACTAGGGTTGACTGAAGCAACTAGAGTAAGTAAACATGACCCTTTCATATTCTTCTTAGAATATTTATACTTAGAAGAAGAAAACTCAAAATCACGCTTCATTATTAGAATTCATATTTTCTAGGAAAACTTGGTAAAGGGTAGGAGAAGATTTTAAATACAGGGGGAAAGGCTTGAAATAGGCTTAGGAGAGAAAGATATAGGAGTATCGCATAGGGATAAAGGTATTTTGGGAATAGACATATTTCTATTTTAATATCATTTGGGATATTAGGTATTCTAAGATCGAAATAATACTTGAAATCAAAATGGAAATTCAAGTAAAAACACGCATCGGGTAACCAAAAATAACATAAACCAAGAAATAAAATGTGGGTTCAAAAGATCAAGACATATAGAAATATGAAAAGGAATGAAACACAACATAATGACATGGAAATTGTATTAAAATACAATAGTGTGATAGGCAATGGTGTGAAAATCCAAGGATGTGACATACCAACGACATGACAAGCCAACGGCATGACAAACCAATGTAATTTAAACCCATCAGGATGAGAATCCAATGACATTTTATCACAATGTTATGTCAAAGGAAATTAAAATTAACCAAAATTTATCATCCCTAATTCATTTTTGATAATGTTCATTCTTTTATAATTCAAAGGCATGGTAAAAATATCAACTAATTGATGCTATGTGCTAAAAAATTCAAGAGTGACATCTTATTTTTGAATATGGTAAATCCAAAAGTGATGTATCATATCAATATGTCTTTTCCTCAAATTAGAAATAGGATTCTTATAAATGTTAATAGCACTTGTGTTGTCACAGTTTATGGGAAAATGTTGGAATTGAGATCTATAGTCAAGTAGAGTGTGTTTCATCCATAAAATTTTTTTCATAGAAACTACATATAGTTATGTACTCATCTTCAGTAGTAGACAATACAACAAAAAATTTCTTCTTACTACACCATGAAAATAGAGACTTGCCTAAATATTGGCATGTTATATAGGTTCATTTTATATCTAACTAGAATCCACAAAAAATAAACATCAGAATAATTTACTAAATCAAATTCTTGTCCTATTGGGTAAAATAATCCTAAATTTATTGTATACTTGATGTATTTGAAAATTATTTTAACAGCAACAAGGTTCAACTCTTTTGGGTTTTCTTAAAAATGATCACACATACATACACTAAATATAATATCTAGTCAAGTAGTTTTCAAGTATAGAATACATCCAATAATACCTCTATAACAGGTTTGATCAATTGGTTTCCAATCTTCATCAAGATCCAATTTACAGGTGGTACACTTAGGAGTATCCCTACTCATTGTTCTATCCAAGATAAAACATTTTAAAAGATCTTTTTTATATTTACTTTGATTCAAAATAATTCCTTTTTAAAAAATATATATAATACAAGAAATAATTTTAGTTCACTCTTTAAACTTATTTGGAATCCATTTTTCATAATTTTAGAAAAATTAGTACAAGGGAAATTTTTTGAAGATCTGAAAATAATATCATCAACATAGATTTTTAATACTATTACATCTTTAGAAATTCCATTTATAAAAAGGTTAGTATCAGTTATTTATTTTGAAAATACTTTTTAAAACATAAAATTGTAGATACTATCAGACCAAGATCTAGGAGCTTGTTTTAAACCATATAAAGCTTTGGTTAATTTAAAAACATGATTTCGAAAATGAGGATTTTGAAAACGATGGGGTTGTTCAAAAAAACATCTTCAAACATAACACCATTTAAAAATATACACTCAACATCCATTTTATAAATATTGAAATGTATATTTTTTCTATAAACATACTGGATTCTTATGGATTCAATTCTAGATACTAGTAAAAACGTTTCCTCATATTCAATCTCATATTCTTGAATATAACCTTGTGTGACAACTATAGCCTTATATCTATCTATAGTTCCAAACTCATCAACTTTACTCATAAATACTAATTCAGTTCTAATAGTCAAGGTTTTCTTGGGTAAATATAAAAGTTCCTAAAATTTGTTTCTTTCAAACTAATTTAATTGTTCTTGCATATATATTACCCAAAATTCATCATTAATTGATTCATTTATGTTTTTATTTTCAAGCTAAGACAAGAAACGTTGATGTTCATCCTAATTTCTAATAGAAGCCTTAGCTTTTGTTCCTCTATTTATATCACATAAAAAATAATCTAAATTATGTTACATAATGGTTCTAATGGCTCTAGAGAAATAGGGACCGGTCACTTCAAGATTTCCAGGTTTAGGTATTGGAAGTTCTAGAAATTCTTCAAAACTGGATGATTTTTCTTACTAATTTGATGGCAGGGAATAAATGTTTAGAATTTAATTTTAGAGAAGATAAATCATCCTAAATGTTTTTTAAAGAGTTATTAGGATCATGTGGACTAGTTTCATCAAATTTTACATGGATTGATTTTCCCATAGTCCAGGTCTTAACATTGAAAACTCTCTAGGCATTGCTAGATATTGAATAACCAAGGAAAACTCCATCATCACACTTGGAATAAAATTTGAAAAGATTGTCCTTAGTATTAATAATAGATATTTTACAATTGAAAACTCTAAAGTAATTAAATTTATGTTACCTATTATTCCACTCCTCACAAGGGGTATCCTTAAGGATAGGTTTGATCAAAACTCTTTCGATTATATAGCAAGTTGTATTGACAACTTCTACCCAAAAATAGATAGGTTGTTTATACTAATTCAACATAGACTAGGCTATCTATTGTAAGTTTCTATTTCTTATTTCAAAAACTCCATTCTACTGTGGTGTACTATGAGTAGAGAAGTTATGAGTGAATCCATTTTGTGAGAAAAAAATTCAAAATCTTGATTTTCAAACTCACGACCATGGTCACTTCTTATGGTCTTAATCCTAAGTCCACTAAGATTTTCGACATACTTATCATTCTTGGTAAAGAAATAATTGGCTTCACTTTTGTGAGCTAGAAAATATACCAAAGTATTCCAAGATAAATCATCTATAAGAACATAAATATAGTTTTTCCCATTTAAACTTGAAATTATAGAAGTTACAAACAAATCCAAGTGAACCAACTCAAGAGGTTGAGAAGTTGATATTGTTTTCTTTAATTTAAAATAAACTTTTTTTTCATTTTTGAAAGGGGTTAGAGATTTTATCTATTGGGAACTAAATTTTAGGTAGATCCCAAACTACCCATTTCTTAATTAGATTCCAAATTGAGTGAATGTTTTATTAGACTACCCTCCTATTCCAAAGCCACGACTCTTTGAGAATGGAATTTAAGAAAGAAAAATTTTTAGAATTCAAAGAATTCAAATCTACACCATAATCATTTTCATTTCATAAAATAATAAAAATTAAAGCATTTTTAGAATCAAAATCATTGAAAGAATCATTTTCAAAATAAATATAAAAACCATTATTGCACAACTGAGAAATCTTAAGTAGATTATACTTTATACCGTAAACATATAAAAATTTTTGAATTAAAACTGAATTTTTGTTACCAATCTAGACTAGGACGATGGTTTTTTCTTTTAAAATATCACGAAAGGTTACATATCTACAATCAAATATTATAAGGATATTGAAGCATGAATAATCTTCTATCATATGTCTTGAACAACCACTTTCCAAGTCCCATATACTTCTATTATAAGCCTTCAATCATTTTTCCTACAAAAAAAGTTATAAAGATGAAATAATTTTTTTACCCAAATATGTTGGGGTCTAAAAATTTTAGTAATGAAGGCTTCAGGAACCCACATTTGCCTCATGGGTTTCTTATAAATATATTTTAAACTTTTAGAAACAAAAACCTTGTTGGGTCCTTATAAAAAATAATTAGCATTAGAGCTTTTAGGTCTGCATTTGGATACAATAGTGTTTCTAGATATTCTTCTCTGTCTATGATCATATCCAATTCCAGTCACATATTTGGGATAAACTTGTCTTCCCAAGATCTATGTGAGTGTCTCTCTACCATTTTTAAATTTTTCAAAATCTTTCTTCGATTTTTCATTTGATAGTTTAAGTTCATTATTTTTTTTTGATTATATGAGTATTTTTTTTTCTTTTTCTATTGACAGTTAAGGTTTTATATTTACATTTAGAGCATGATTCCTTTTAATAATTTTTTAATTATCCTTTAATTAATTAAATATTTCCTCTTGTATGTTTCATTAATTAAATAATTCTTTATTTGGAATATAATCATCATCATGTTATTCATTGTCAGAATTATCAGACACATGCAAATGAAAAATATTACTAACATTGGGTAATTCAAGTACCTCACTATCTTTAATCATCAAACAGATATTGGTTATATCTGGTTTTTCTTCAGGTGAAGCATCAGATTCCTTAGAACTATCTTCATAATCACTCTAGGTTGCCTTCATGGCCTGTTTGTATTTCATCTTCTTATCCCCATACTTTTTCTTATAATTAAAATTTGTATATTTCAATTTCTTATGACCATTCATTTTGTATTCATTGTAGACAATTTCCTTTGGAACGTCATACTTCTTCCAATCTTTCTCCCAGTTTTCTCTATTTTCAAATTTGTCTTTATAATTTACATTTCTGAAAAACTTTTTCTTTATGTAAAATTTCTTGAATATTTTGGATAAGTGATACATCTCATCATTACTGATCTAGGGTGATTCATTATCACTTGAATTGGAATCTTTACTTTATCTTTTTATTTTTCCTTTTTTGTTTAGGGGAAGTAGTCATGAAAGGTACTGACTTTAATTTAGGCTCCTCGTCTTCTTCATGGTTCACTTTCATTTCCTCTTTATACATCACAAGCTTTCAAATTAACTCCTTCATAGATAGTTTACTTATGTCACATGATTCTCTGATTGAAATGGATGTGCCTCTACATCTTTCTAGGAGGCATTTGAGTAATCACATGTTCAAATACCTATCAGATATAGGTTTTCCAAGTGATCACGTTGTGTTCAAAATATCATTGAACCTGAGATACATGTCATAAATGGGTTTATCAGGATTAATTTTAAAATTATCATATTTAATAGTATATATATTAATACACTTCTCTTTAACATTTTATATTCCCTCCTGGGAAATAGATAGAGTGACCCAATTTTCAATATCTATTTTCATGCAAAAATTCTATTAAATTCTTTTTCTCCTGAAGCATACTAAATGGAATTCATAGCTTTATAATTATTGTTGTATTCTAACTACATTGTATCATCCCAAGTACTTTTAGTAGTACCAGATATAATATATTTATCTTCTATAGTAGACCAAATTTCAAAACCCATTCTCTCTATATTAATTTTCATTATCATCTTCCATTGGGAATAATTTGTAACATTAAAGAAAGAAGGTATGTTGGTAGCAGACCATTCTTGATGATTATCTATTTTAAAGAACTAAATTTAGAAATGATAAAAATTTGAGAAGTTTAAAGTCAAACTAAAATCATAGTTAAAAATAATTTAAAAACATTAATACCAAAGATGTTAATCCTCTAATACCAAATTTGTTTGGAGTGAGTATCCCAAGAGGGGGTGAATTAAGTACCCAATAAAAATTTATTTCTAAAATGGATTATTTTTAACTCCCCCAAATATTTAAAAATTACCTTATTTACCAAAATAAGTAATATGATATATATATCAATTTTCCTAAATTTTTTTATAAAGATTAAGTAGGTCTCAGATGAACAATATAAAATATTATTAGATTCCTTGAAATTAGTTTACTTGATCAAAATAATATATAAACACAAATTAAGGAAAACTATCAAAGTATATATTTTGTTTACAGTTAAAACAATTTTTAGTTTTTAAGAGGAAATAATGTAAAAAATAATTAAAGCACACAGTGGAATGAATGAATACAAGAGGTTCAGCCACAAGTCGAGACTTAGTCCTCTCTAGTTGGTGATCACCCTCCCCCAAGCAGTTTATAAAAAATAAACAATATGATCCCCAACGTAAATCAGGTTTATAAAATATTTTACAAAATTTCTAGGTCACACACTACCTCTTCTATAGTTATTCATGGGATAAAAATAAAACATGCCACACAAGGACCTCTGCCACTCTTATCTATGGTAGAAAAAATATAAAACGAGTTTGAGAAGATATCGAGTATCTTCCAGTTTTTCATAGGATAAATTGCATGTGTCTGTGTGTGTAAAATAGAGTATATAATGCACTTCTCATAAAATAATAAAATTAAAAAAATCATATCAATCTATAATAGTAGAGTTTAGAATTGATCGATCTATTGTAATATATCTTGTGACTATTGATTTGATTCAGTAGTGAAGATGAGTCAGGTTCTCTGAAAAAATATGGAAAATAGAGTGTCAAAGACTCATGTTCTTGACTGGAGGAAGAAACTAGTTGAGAATGTGTAGTTCACCTTCCTATTTGAATGTTTGTAGAAGGTGGGATCTTCTATTTTGAAACTAGTTTTATCTCAAAGTGTGTTCAGGAAACTCGATCACTCATCTTTGATTTAGTTCACTTCTTCAATTTCTTCAAATTTCGTTTGTATATTTTTTTCTCTATCTTCTACATTAGGGAGTGTGCTTCAATTTTATCTGTTTCAGTAAAGAGAATAGTCTCATCAGCTGCTTCCTTGCACTGCACGTTCTAACACTCTCTTCAATTATTTCTATTTAGAATTTATGAGACAAAAATTTAAATAGAAAATGGTATTAAACTCAATTAATATATCTTTAAGAATAATATAATTCAAAAATATATAAATTAATAAAAAAATAAGGTGTCTTAGATTTTTGGTGTCTCAAGGTAAGACAGTTTCAAGCTCTAGTCGTATATTGTTCTGGAGGCATCACACTAGTGGTTTGACATTTCATGTGTCTCAAAATTACCCAAATTTCTACTATATTGGCATCGTATCAACTAGATATGTCTATTAAGACGGTATGAGGTTTGTTGGTGTGAGGTTTGAAGGTATCTCAAGCTTTAAAAAAACATTGTGTTGGCGATGTGACATTGATGGTGCCTCATCTAGTAGTATATCATACTTTGTCAAATTTGAATTCTGGAAGCATTACATCCTGGCGGTTTGTAGACTAACAGTGTCTCAAAAAATTGTTAATTTTTGAGTCCAATGATATGAAATTATAGCGGTGTAATATTCTGGTGGTGTCTCATACTTTCCTAGATTTTTATTCATGTACAATGGTGTCTTAAATTAGCGGTGACTATCTCAATGGTGTCGCATACTTAGAAAATTTCTTTACTTGTCTCAGAATACAGATTCCTTTCAAAGAAACATGAAATTCATTAATAAAAATAGAATCATGATTTTGTTATCATTAAAACTTAGAGTTCAATAGATTTCTTTGAACCATGACTACAAAAATTAAATTATTGGAACCCTATAGATATGTATGTAATGAAATACATAGACATTACTATACCAAAGTCAAGACCATTCATACTGTTAACCTATCATCAATACAAAAAACCACCATGACATGAATAAACTACATGAATGAGTTTTTTTACCTTCTATTATTTGAATATAACATCCCTTCGAATCATTAAGGATGTCAATTTATGTATCCAGTTTCCTTGATATACATAACATAACAATTTAAAGAATAATATTTTCCTACCAACCTAATAAAATACTCCCTAGTGACTATAAATTTTTTATCTTAATCATTTCTCTGATACCATTTCCCATGATCTGGCCTCATTGAGGCTCCTCTTAATCATGTAACGAGAGTATGTATGACTCCCCAAACCCACCTAAAATAATTCATATATTGCTAACTAAAATAATAGAATAATCTCACAAAAATAGTAGTCATTCCCCTTAATGAAATATCTAAAAATTATAAAATAAAAAAATATAATACAAATAATTAAAATAAACTCAATAAATTTGAATAAATATTTAACATGAACTTCATATCACACAACATATTTGAACATAAGAGAATATCTGGTAGTATAATATCTATAAATCAAAAATATTGACTTAACTCAATAAAAAATATGAAATAAAATCTAACTCTTGTGAAATTAGGTTCTCAATATAACACCTTATAATATATCCACTAATATGATTCTAAGAGACTAAAATAATGTAAATAATAGGAGTCGGTATAAATTAATCAGTAGGTTCCACCTCAAAAATCCCAAAAAGTTTTATGATGGATATATGATAATAATGCATTCATGTAATGAAATAGACAAATCAAGATAACCAATAAACTAAATCATGTATAACCTAATATCTCACATCAAATATACTTCTTGAAAATAATATATGAATATATATATATATATAATAGGTATATGTAAATATAATAAATATATAATAAGCATATTTAATAATCTATGAAAAATAAATAAATACCCTCTTTAACAAAACTAAATCTAGTTTCATGGAGCCGGTGATCATTTATTACATTTTAAACTCCTTGAATCAAAAAATAACTAGTATTAGGAGACTAGATAAATACTTATATATTACATTATATTGAAACATAAAATACAGGGTAAAAACCAAAAATGATTTATTATTCTTTTTTTGAATATCCTTTGATCTCATATAGCATTATCCATGGTTTCCTAGGGGAATAAAGAAACAATATCATGGGTAAGATTATATGCTCATGAAAAAAGTAACATGACCTAAATAATATCATAGGAATAAATAATCAAAGGATACCTTAAAAATACTAATGTGAGAATAAGATATTCATGGATGGGATAAAAATGGGAATAAAATAATCACATGGATAATTATTATTATTATTATTATAATGATGAAATACATAATGATGGATATAATAACCATACTATCAAAGCCCCAAACTAAAAATCCATACATAAATGGGTATCCATACACCAAATACGCAATTTAGTTTGTCTCATGAGACCTACAAATCCATTAAGGGAATATATAATTATGGGCCCCATCCATCACTATATAAGTCCAATGCATTCATTAAATTAAAGTAAAAAATAAATAATGAAATAAATAAATTTCCCTAAGGAATAACTTATATACATGGGGATAAGTAATAAAAAATTATCCATATAGAAATAATGGGTATATGCATTATCATTATGTTTCTAGTCATATTAATGGAATAACATTCTATGTAAAAACCCTTCAATTTAGATTATGAAATATTGGGTGTTTATAATATATAGATTAATGGGTATATGATCAAGTCAATATTAGAAATAAAAAATTGAAAAGTGTAAAATTTATAGAATATATACTTGAGATAAAGAATGTGGATAGTGTTATAAAAATCCACATCCAATATAAATGATTATTACATAATTTATAAGATAATCATACATAATAATATAAATCTCAATACTAATAGGTTATGTGACTTGGGAAAATTAGGTTTATTCAACTTGAATACATATAAAAAAATTAAACTTATTGAAATCCTTCTTTATATCCCCTCTATATGATTGCATGGTCTCATTAGTACATGAAATCACATAGGTATGCACATCAAAAAAATGGTGAGATAAAATCCTAGAAATGGGTGATAATAGGGAAGGAACTTGAGATATGGGTCAATATAGATCCTAGGCGAACATAATCATCATCATAATATCATAATAATAGGATCATTATCATAAGAAAGAGTAAATAATTTGAATGAGACTTGAAATTTGGAACATAAATAATAATAAAGCACCCTAACATTTCCAAAAATTTCCACACATAGAATATAAATAAATCTATCATCTTGTACACTTATTTCATATGTGTATAAATTATATTATATAAAATGTGAAAAATGCTAGTGTCATGTTCACACATAACATAAATAATATCATGAGATAAATTACTTTAACCAATAAATTATATGGTTAAATAATTCCAATTCCACTTCATAATATTCTCAAAATCATCAATTCCATATATAAATAAAATTAACATCAATCATAAAAATGAAATAAATACATGAGAAAATAATGGTTTTAAAAGTTATGTAATTAATAAAAAATTAAAGAAAAACTTATAGGTTCAGAAAAAGGGGTAGGGAAACATCATTTTGAAGATTCAAGGGTTTAATTTTTTAAGAAAATATTATAGTTTATAAAGAGGAGAAGAATAAACATGTGAATAATCATGTAGAGACTTCAAGAATGATGTTTCATAAATAATCATTGAATTGTGTCTAAGATTGTGTCTCAATGAATTATAAACATGAAAATACTAAGAAGATAAAAAGGGAAAGAAAAGTTAAATAAATTTAGAATAGATTTTAGAAGAATCAGGGGAAAAGTATATAGGAAGAGAAGATAAACCCCAAAGAAAGATTCAGGATCGAGGGTCTCATTACCTTTGTTATTTAATACCTTCATTTCACTTTTATCTTTTGTATATTATACTTTTTTATATTAAAACATGATTACAAAATTTTATAACAATATTTTATGTTGTTATTCATAAATTATAATCATTAGGATATACTTATTAATTCTCTTGTTAAATAGGTGTGGTTCGATGATATGTTTATTTGAATTTTCTTATTTTTTCTAATTTCAAAGTTTTGATTCATTGTTATTTATCAATCTTCAAAATAAAATTCATAACCCTAAAAATAAATAAATTTAAATGTTTATATATTATATATTGGATATAATAACAAACCATGAATCCATTTAAAATTTAATAATTGAATATTCTTGTACGTTGAAAAAACTAACCATTGATGTGACATGTCGAAAAGATAAGGGGGAGATATATAATATATACATATATTAAAATAATTTTTTATAGTAGAATAATATGATTAATATCATGTTAAAATATGAATTAATTAATTTTATAATATATAAATTATAGAGTAATATAATTTTAGAAGAATAAAAAAATAAAATGGAAGGAAAAAATGAAGGCATATTACTTTTTTCAATATTTCTCGTTCGTTAGAACTCATTATTCCTTGAAGGCTCGGAGTTTTATGACAGAAAAATATCCCTAGGGTTATAAAAATAGTTAGTAAGAGGTAATTTTTTATATATTAGTTAATAATATGTGTTTGGGAAGTGATTTTCAAAGAAGATAGTGAGGGAGAATTTATACTCTAGTGGACGTGTATTTTAGGTTAAAATAAAGAATAAAAATTTTATTTAACGGTATAATTTATCTTTTTAGATTTTAGAAATTATTTTTTATGTTTCTAAATTGAGTTTATTATTTTAAAATGAATAATTTACCATATTAATTATATTTTTCTCTGATATAACCATTTTATAATTAATTATATCACTATTAAATCCTAAAACATCAGTATTTCAAAAATTGTATTTTTAGAATTCATTTAGAAATTCGAGTAATTAGAAAATTACCAAATATATTATTTTGAAAACTTTTGAATTTTTTATTCTCAATATGAACTTCATTTTTTCAAAAAAAATATAACTTATATAATTTTAATATTTAAATATTAGCATAAAATTAAGGATTTTACTAGATAAGTTAAAACACACCTTATTAAAAATAAACATGTATAATTTCTTGGAGTTTCAAAATTTTAATATTTATTTTTTGATGTACGATTATTTATATTAAATCATTTTAGTTTTGTAAATTATTATTTACAAACCATTTTTATATTTTAATGGCCAATTCATTAATCTAACAGTCAAATTATTATTCTAACAGCCATGTTACTATTTCAAAAGTCATATTACTATTTTAACGATCATATTTCCTTTATACTTCGTATAAAAACATCTCATTTCATTCATTCATCATTCAATTTGTCTTATCACATTGTTATCTATATCATTTTAAGAATAAAAATAATATTCCTAATGTTTTGTATTCTATATGTAGTGTTTTTTTAATCAAAATAATTCTAGGGCTTGCGACGTTGCATAATTTTAAATTCTAATTATATTATTTTTTGTGTTTATTTTTCTAATATATAATTTTAAATTTTATATAGAAAATTTATTAATCCTGTGGGATGTTCTGTATTGATAAATAAAGTTTTTTTGGTTTTTTTACATAGTTCATGTGTTTTATACAATACCATATAAATAAATATGGAAAAAATGTATATTCATAAGGAAAATTTTGTATATAAATTTTTGGGTCATTACCTAAGGGTGAAATACTAAGCCAATATTAAGAGATATAATGTGATAGAGAACATAATCACAATTAAGAAAAAGGAGTGGGTGAGACCCCATAAAATAATAAAATAGGTAATGATATAAGAATAACTCAAAAATAAAGGAAAAAAATTTAATATATAAATGTAAACCCTTTTATAAATGGAATATAAGTAGATATAGAAATTAGAGAAATAATTTATAAAAAGTAGAGAGTTTTAGAAGACAAACTCTTACCTTGAGTCTGACTTGCTTCATATTTCCACTAACTAATTATATATTAAAATTATATTTGTTATTTTGTTGGTTATGAAAATTATTCATGTTCATTTAGTTATTATAATTCTTTTATATTCACTTTTTATCATGTATTATTCATTCTTTAGATTAATTTTTCTTGTGTTTATCATTTTGAGGTTGTTTGGTTTATGATTTCAAATCTAATTTTATATAACAGTATAGATCGATGGTCACTATCCAATGGTTTCATAATATCATAAATTATCAAGGTATATTATTCCTATATTTTTATAAATAGAGGATTTCAATATACTAGTAAATTATTATCATTTTGAAAATCTTCCTTGGTAAACCTATTTTAGATCCTAAAAAGTGGTTATGATTTTTTACATTTAACTTCAATACTTTCATAATTATTTTATCATTAAAAAACCTTAAAATGATATGTTTTTATTGATATATTATATTAAATACTGAAATAAATTTTTATGAATATCCATGAAATGCATAAATAAAAAAACATTATCTTTCACTTGTGTAGTGTAAAACTACCATAGATGAAACAATGTTTTCAAGGCAGTTTTAAAAAAAGTGGAAAAAAAGTTAATATTTTAGTTTTAAAAAAAAATTACATTCAAAATACAATTTTAAAGTTTCTTTTTATGATTACTTATATTATATAGGTGGTAACAAGAGAGTCAAAAGGAGAAGATATATGTTTTAAAACTCATATTTTGATATAATAATGACTTGAAGAAAAGATTTTGTTAAGAGGTAGTTTGAGATATATCATCAATAAAATATTAAAATAAGGTCAATACTATAGTAATATAATCATGGAAGAAAAATAATTTGAATTCTAAAATATTTCATTTTAAAGGAAACACAAATTGGAAGGGAAAGATAGAGCAAAGAACCCTAACTTTTCCCTTCAAGTCACCTACTTTGGATTGAGAATAAGGCTTTCATAGGGTGGTATTTTAGATTAAATAGATCCTTTAATATAGGTATATGGGTGTGTATAATAGGATCTGAGTAGAGATATGTAAAAATAAAAAAATTTGGAAGTGATTAGAAGGGGTGTTTATAAAGGAAAAGGGTATTTTAAAATAAAGTATTGATTCTTTTATTATTTAGGAAAAAACTATGAATAATATTGATTATTAAGACTTTTATTAGTCTGTAATTAATAATTATAGGTTTATTTGATATTTTAAAACTTCTAAAAAAATTCATCATAGAAATATTTTATTAAAATTAAAGAATCAAAAATAGTTTTTTATTATTATAAAATATAACTTAGGTTTTGAAAATTGATTTATAGGTCTATAAATTAAGTATATAATTTTAAATTAGTTATTTTACTCACTAAATAGATTTTAATTCTTGTAAAATGTATTATAAAATTTTAATTCAAATTCGTATCATGATGATTTCATAAAACATATAGTATACCTAAAAACTTTTTTTTCTAAAATTTACTAAAAATTTGAAATTTTTGAGAAGAGTACAAAAAATCACCTAAAATCAATTTCAATGTGATAATTCAAAAAATTAATTCCATTTCACCAAATTAAAGTTATAAATTTTATAAATTTATCTTCTAAATAAATTCATTTGATACTTTGAAAAAATAACTAGATAAATACTATTTTTTACTATGAGTGATTGCATTTAATTTTTTTATTATTCATTAATTATTATATATAAACCTAATATTTCCAATGTATAATAAAAAATTTCATCAAAATAAATTTTTAAAATGTATATTATTTTAACTTTTAAATCATGACATAAAATTTTTTATTTTACTAAATAGTTCAAATAAATTATTATTAAAATTTATTATTATATATATTTTAACTTATAAATTTTGAAAAATTTATTTTATATGTTTATAATATTTATAAATAATTATCTTTTTCAATTCAAATAATAATTTATAGAAATTTTAATATTTTCAACAGCCAAGTAATTATTTCTATGGTTGATAATTATTTCCAACATCCAATTACTATACCAATGGTTAGATAATTATTATAATCCCTATAAATACTACATATTTACTTAATTATTTATTCACCCGTTTTTAACAATTTTTCTATAACACCCTTGTAAAAATGAGACATAAAAGACTAAATGACCCTACCCATGACAATAAGATGAACTTTTCTTTTTAGGAGCATGCCTAATTAGGACTCTGTAGTTTAGTGTCGTAGGCCTGTATTAGTGATAGGATGGTTAACCTCGTAGAACATATTTTAGGGTGTGTGAGAGTGAGGAAAAATCACACTGAAAGAACATTTTATTTCTTAAGAGAAAACGTTTTAGTTCTAAAAATGGTATTGGTGAGTAATAGCATGCAGTGTGCTGGAAAGGCCCTAAAAATATTATAGGATACCCCTATGATTATCAACCTAGGTTCATGGCTTGGGGTGGTTAAGTCCTAATAAATTATATCAGAGTCAATACAAAGCTTGATGTGTAATGGAATTTTCTAAGATTGAGGTGTGGAATCAATAATGAGGTCATTTTATTTAATGGGTGGGATAGTGTAACACACCAAGAAAACTGAGACATAAAAGAATAAATTATAATTCAAAAGAAAATAAGGTACACAATTCATTTTAGGAGCCTCCCTATTTAAAACTCCATAGTTAAACAAGCTTTTCTAGAAGTAGTGACAATATGAGTCACCTCTAAGGAAGTTTCCCACTATATGTGTGAAAGAGGATAATTCACACTGAAAGAAAATGTGTTGGTCGTTGGGGAAAATCCTAAGTTTGATAAGTGACCTAGGTAGGTAATAGCTTGTGATGTGATAGGAATAACACCATAGTATTAAAGGAGTTGATTGGGATCAGAAACCAAGTTCCTAGATTAAAGATGTCGAGTGATGAAAAGTAGGCAGGTGGAATGGATCAAAGAGCTATCCTAATCCCCATGGGTTGTAAATTTGTGACTGGGGGTCAAATATACACAAGAGGCAATGAAATATCTCGATTAAATAAGAATAACATGGGTTTTCCACCTAAAAAACTGATATAATTACTCTGTAATTCGGATGATCACACATATAAAATAAGCACCTTCAAATAATAAGTAAAACAAAATTGGAAATAAACAAACATATTTCTTCATTCATAAAAAAAATATTCATAACCAAAAAGGGATGTAAATGATATGTTAGGAATGGAAAAAATACAATTGGTGAATAAAATACAAAAATAAAATTAAGACCAAGATCACCCATCATCATGTGCTAAAAACCTGAACTACTATTTGTTACCACCACTAAACCTTAACTTTAACCCATAAATAACTATTGTACCCAATAAAACCTGAAATATAAAATCATGAGTGAAAATACTAGTATGTAACCTCCCAATACCTCATGAGAAAACATTTAAAATTAAATCCCTTTTATTATAGTTTTAAACTAAAATAATAAAATTGAGCATTCCTTTTTAATAAAAAATCCACATGAATCTATCCAATTGTTTCAGTTTATCCAAATAAAACATTACACTTATTTAAAATATAATCATATTGTGAAACATTTTAATAAAGGTTGGAATTTAAAGTGAATTAAATAGTTTTTAAAACTATGCTTTTAAAAATATTCCACATTTCCAAATATGAAAAAATAACCCACTTTTAATGTCTATTTTATAAATTCCTCCATGAAATAACCCAAGAACTATATTATATTTTTTTTTTAAAGGAGGAATTACTAAAGATAATAAACACTAACATGACAGTTACAAACTTATTAGAATAAAAGAAATATAAAAATATGGATAAATCAATATATGAAAATGAAAGTAAACAGTAATATCATCCACTCAAATAAATTTAAGGAACTGAATGAATATAAATAGTAATAGAATCAATCAAATTAATAATAAATAAATGTGAGAATATAATAAGTAATAACATCACTAAGATAATGGAAAATTAAATGAATGACATCATGGGAGATTCCTTAAGGAATATTAGATTAAGGCATCCTAATATCCTCACCATTCTATATCCATAGTCAAAAAAAAACAATCATATAACGGCCATTAAATAGAGTCAAATAATAAAAAATAGTATTACGTCTCTAGTCATTTCAATACACTAGACTAGGGGAAATATTTATTATAACATCACTAGCCATGATGACTTGCTTAGGTAGTAAAACATATTCTCAAAAGGCTTGTTCTAGGATCCCTACAGAAGAAACCTAGGTTCCCATGATCAAATAACAGGAGCTAAGTATGTAAATCATAAGGTCAATCACATAAAACATCAATGAAATATAAAAAACATCCCTCACCTCTTCTCTGATAACCCCTTTTATCATGGGATAAATCCAAACTCTTTTCATGAAGTGACAATAAGGCCATTGGGAATACCTTTCGATAAATAACTTATAAATCTATATTTTAAAAACCAAACTATGAAACAACACTTTAAAATACATGAAAATATTGTATTCCTTTCTCAAATTATACCAGATCACATCCAAATACAAATATCAAAAGAAAACATGTATAACATATCTCAAAAATCATAAAAGTACAAGAAAAGTTTTGAATAACCAAGAACATTATTAGTTTTTAAATAATTTATCTAAAAACATGGGCTTCCTCCCATCTATAATAACCAAGAACCAACACAAGATTTTTATAATTTAAATCCACTATAAATATACATTAATGAATTTTAAGAAACACCTCATATTCAAAATCTATATGAAAATTAGTTTTGATCATAGAAACACAATAAATCCCTCCTCACACAAAATTAAAACCATTATAAAACTATAAAAATTCAGCAAGGATAAATAAGTACACATTGCATGATTTTTAATAAATTTAACCCATAGTTTTAAAACTATATAAGAAATTAAGACTTTAATTTTTAAGTGTTATACATAAAGAATCCTTGATCAATCATTGACCCACAAAGTGATCCCAATATCGTAGTATCCTCCTTCAATTACATGAGCATTATATAGAATAACAACACCATAACCTTGAATAATTGGGTGTGGTTAACTCCTAATAATCACTAATACCCAAGATACACGAAATTCTTCATTAATTTTCCTAAACCAATGAAAAATTAAACTCAAATTCTCCAAAACCATAGAAAATCCTGGGGAAACATACCATGATGAAAACAATGATTATAGGTATAATCATCCCCTTATGAGGCCTCCACTACTAGTCTGACATCAAATCTCTATAAAATGAGATGATTCCAAAAAAAATTGGTGGAATAAGATCTCTAAAAATCTAGAATATACGCTATGAACTCCTACAAAATGAACTGAATTGAAGGAAGATCACAGTGGTGGAATTAGAGAGATAAAGGGAGATCTACACACTCATTTTATTGACTCGGACCACGGGATCCCAATGTAGTTCCAAAGAGTATCCTCCATTGAAATTATTAAAAATACCCTATTAAAAAATAGACCAGATGAAGGTTTTGGGTGAAACAAAAGTATGCAGTGGAAGGTGAAATATTAAATTTTCTTTTAATATTGAGATTCTTAAAACCAAAAGAAATGATATTTCATGTCAAATTTATAAATAATTAATTTAATATCAAAAGAAATGGATACAAAATCTAAGAATTATTTATTTTATGTATATGTCAATTGTATAAAAAACCCCTTTTGGATTGCCTTAATTATACAGTGAGGATCCATGGATGGAATCCCTCTATAGGTGATCCAAACATGCTTGTTTGATATTTGAGAAATTTCAATCTATCTACGTGTCTATCATGGTGAGTCGACTGTCTAACATTATTCATATTGATTAGTCATCCTTTGATCATGAAGGGATGTCTCTGGTGTTACTTTTTCTTGAGAGGAATAGAGAATAGAAGAGTTGGTAGAGATATCAATTATGCACTATGATTCTCAAGTTTTTATTTTTTTGGATGCAATACACAATACACATAATATTCAATTTTTAGAGATAGTGTTTAGGTAAAAATAATTATTTAATTACATGTAGAACCTTAAATAATTTAATAATTCTTGATAAACCCCATGCCATGTATTGTTTTTATTATTATTATTATTATTATTATTTATCATGCACCAACTTGTTCAATAACAAATATTATTTAATCATATTGTTAATTAATATTTTTCATTGGAATCAGTCTTTTCCATTTAAACTCCTCTAACATTTATTGAACTCCCAAATAAATATTTAATTTAAATATTTCATTCATCAATAAACAATTATGATCAAAAAAATGTGCATAAAATTATCCATCAATCTTGAGTATAATATGTATTAAAATAATTAAATTCATATAAAATATGATAGATATCATTGGAAACAATTAGTGTGTGTCCATCTAGGATTCTTTCTCATTGCAATTAGGCGGTCTTTCCTAATGTCTAAGATTACTATCCAAAAACTACTCAAGGAACCCAAGACAACGAAACAAATTTCCTAATGATGAAAACCATATATAAATGATCATTTTGTAATATAATATCATTGTCTCAATATATCATCAAATAGGTTTCACAATTATTTAACCAACCAATATACTAGATACATATTTCTTTGACTATCTGAAATAAACATGTCGTTTTAACATGACCATGGAAATTAATTGAACATTTTTATTTTGGTCAAAAGGATGAGATTTAAGCTTCCATAAATATGTAAGGTACAAGTCCTTCCTCAACATATCCATTAATTACATGTTAATCATGATGTACCCAACATTACCTACCCCACTACAAACATGTGGTGTCACTGTTTTTATCAGTAAATCTAATTATGTGACTCATCACATTCATTAATGATAATCTTAAATTCTAAGAACCATTTTGCATGCTCACATATAGGAATATCTGGGGACACCAAAATGTGTAGAATTTCTAATGGAGAGTCTTCTCTCATAATATCCCATCTTAGAGATTACCAAGTGTAAGCTTTATGAGAATAAGCCAAATCCACTTATGATTACTCTCACATGTAAATCTATACACTATGTGTGCCATCATAATATGTTATTTTACCATAGAAATATATTATAGAACATTTTAATAGCACATCAAGGTTATCATCATAACATGGAACTATTATGATCTTATCAATGTGATGTACAATCTAGATAATTATACATTACTATCATGAAAAATAATAAACAATATATAACAAGAAGTTTATTAATATTCAATACATCGAATATATATTTAATCAATGTAAAAATAGTTGGTTCTAGGATACCAACTCCACCATAAGATACATGGTCATGGAATCACCTCCATGGACACACCTTGAAGAACTCTCATAGAAATTCACTATGGTATGGCCACTCGTACCATGACACAAAGCCCATAAAAAAGGTATATACCCCACCCTTTAGCAAAACATCTCTATGGTGTGGCCCTTCTAGTATGTATTACTTCTAGTATGTATCCCAACCTCTTCCCCCATGACACACCATGACAAAGTATCTAAACCACAATATAAGTCCCTC
The DNA here is from genome assembly GCA_963277665.1 of Viscum album. Lineage (NCBI taxonomy): Eukaryota > Viridiplantae > Streptophyta > Magnoliopsida > Santalales > Viscaceae > Viscum > Viscum album. The sequence goes on from OY728129.1 coordinate 437,922,729, forward strand.
AAAAAAGGCATATTTATGATCCCGGTAAGGCACCTCCATGGTGTAGACCCCATTTGTTGTGCCATGATGCCATTCATACTGAATAATTTTTTCACTGAAACACTAAGACTTGCTTCAGGTATCCTTCTTCCAGAAAACCACCCCCAAAATACCCCAAATATATTTCCAAACATGATTTTGACATTTGTTTCCATATCTAAATAAAAAAAATTAAATTTCTTCAAATTTTTCCCAACTCAAAAAAGACATGGTTTATAAAAATATCACCACTATAAAGACATTATGTAACTATAAATCCTTGTGGAAAATATTTAAAGGAAACCTATAATGAACCTAACCCCAATAGACTGGGGTCTGTGTCTACATTATTAAATTTCTATATGATACAAGGAATTGCATCCTGAATGATCAAATAGTTAGGTATTCTTGGTAAACTAGATACATATATGATTTCCATATTACATTTGATAAAAAAATATACTATTTTTTAAGAATATCATTATTCCCTATAGCATATCCTTATATATCATTCTTAGTATAGTTCATGGATTCCTAGGAAGGGAAACAAAATAAGGGTGATATGAAATTCTCAGTAAGTGTTAATTAGAATGAAAGTTAACATGAATCAATAAGCTTAATCATATAAAGGTAATTAATTGGAATCACATTCTATTTAAACAATTTTACTAGAATAATAAATATGGAAAGGTAAATAAATGAAAACACATTATATTTAATCAATATCATGACTATCACAATAGGAAAAGGTGTAATTAATATGATAAGGTAAATAAAGGAAAACATATTCCATTTAACTAATAAACTGATAATGATATGCGTCCAAAGATAATACCATTGAAAAAATATAATGGATAAAATTACCTAAATTATCATTGAAGTAAATACTTATTTTTTGGACATCATGATCTCAATAATCATGATTCCTTTGTTTTCAAGTCCTTTCTGAAGATAGTTTAAAACCAATGGGTAGGTATACACCAGAAATCCATTTAACTAAGGCTAGCTATATAATTCACCTCATGAGACTATCGTTGAAATGAGGGGTTATCTATAACCAGGACCCACCTGTATCTGTATGTCCAAATACGTCATAATATTTAGACTAATCAATTTAATTAGTGGACAATATTCTTTAACAATAAATATCTATATTGAGTAAAGAATACAGATTTATCAATATTTCCCCATTCAATCAAATAACATTCAATATAAAATGTTTTATATATAAATGATATTTGGTTTAATAAAAAATTACAAAAATGATAAATAATATTGATATTTGTAGGAAATTTAATGTTTAGTGATCATAGGAAAGTGGATATTTCAAGGAAAAGTTAATAACTATAAAAAATAATCAAGAAAAATAATTTCAAAACTATATATGGTCAAAAAAATCATAAACCATGTATTGAAAGAATAAATATGGTATCAAAACAAAATATCCCTGGGTGGTATAAGTAAAATAAAGGTTTGTATTCATTGATGAATATAAATACCATAAAATTATCTTTAAAAAAATTCTTGAGGAAAATACCCTTTTAAATTTGAAAATAAAATATTAAATCTAAAAATTTCCCTAATATTAGGGGGAATTATCTTTTAAAAACAATGTTTTAAACTTGTAATGGAAGCTACAAATAAATAAGAGGTCATAAAAATAGTAAATTTTTTACATGTTATATAAGTTAAAAAATAATTCATGTCACATTATTATAAAAAGGGAAAAACACTCCACATTCTAAAACCAACAAGAATATCCTTTTCAACCCATTTTATAAAAATTAAAACATGGGTAAAAATATAATAGCCTAGAACTCATACTCCTAAATCAAGTGATTAAATCCATCACTTTACATTTTCACCTTTTATGCCCATAATTGTGAACCAAATTTTTCATTTAAACCTTACAAAATTAAAAATAAAACATGGATCATTTACAACCTTGAGGACTATTTGTTTAGAGTTTTATAGAATTAGAAAAAACCATTACCTAAAAAACTCATATCAACTTGGACCAATAATACACCAAAATAACATTTCTCCCATTTAAGCTAAGTTTTCTTATTTCATAATAAGTCATTGACATCATCTTTGTGAAATCCATAATAGACACAAATCATTAAGCCTCATTCTTTAAAACATAGGGAAAAGTGAACATAAGAAGTGTGGTCTCAAATCCTTAGTAAACGTAAACATAAGCATTAAAAATAAAATTTCATTATTAAAAATGAGAGTGCATAAGTGAATAATTACTTAACCAAAGTGCATGAGTGAATAATAAAATAACTCATGCCCATAAATATTCGAACGATCAAATATAAAAAGATAGAAAAGTCAAGAGTCATCTCATACCACTTTAATATATTTAAATTATAAGTATAATGAAGTAATAACATTAATTTATACTTATAATATCATTAGAATAAGTACATTCAGGATATTACATGTAAAATGAGTAGTATATATACCTCATAAAATAATATAGGTTTAAAATATAACAAATGTCACAAAGAATGAAGATTGTGACAAAAATCTAATGCCACTTTGGATAACATTGAAACCGCAAACACAATGAAATAGAGATTATAAAAATTATAAAAAAAATAAAATAAATTTAAGAATAAAAGTCATAAAATACATTAATGGTTATTATATATACCACACAAAAAAAATAAGTGTTGAATATGTAATATGAATCACATAAATAAAAGTGAGATGAGAAAAACCATTACAAAGATCGTATCATTTCATTGAAAATAAATCAATGAAATAATTATGTGTAATAATTGTAAATAAACTAAATGAAAGTGTAAATATATAATAATATATCCATTGGTCATTTTACACATATTCTTGTCATAACATAATCAATGATATGGAATTTTAACCCAATGCATGAAAATTGAGTTGATATATCCCTTACTACTTGAGTAACTTTTTAATCAAGGGATTCGTGAAAGAATAACATAAATTGAAACATTTGATATCATAAAATAAATGAAACTAACTATATAAAAATTCCTATATATGTAGATATACAATAGAAAATTAACTAGGTTCATAATAATAGTTAAGTCTTAATGGAATGTAAATAAAGATTAAACCCCTTATCAAGAGTCTGATTTATCATGCTTGTGTTCTATCTTCTTGAATAATAAACTTTTATTAATTATTTACATGATTAAAAACCTTTTATAATTTTATTATTAATTTTATTTAACTTTATAAAAAAATTATATATAATTACATAATCAATAATTTCAATGGCTGATGTTTGGACCAAATTCTAAATAAATGTCAAAAACAACTTTGGTAGATCAATAACAGTCAAAATGGGTCATTATTAAAACTCATAATGAATAAAAATAATGAAATAATTATCATATTTATAAATAAATTCTACTTTTGAAACCAATCATTAATTATTATTATTAAAAATGAGCCGATGTTATAATCATGGAGATGGTAGGTCGTACGTACACATGAATAATGTTCCCATTTTTCAATGAACATTATGGAAAAAAGGAAAGTAACATTTATCATTAAATAATTATCATTATATCATAAAAAATATATTATTTAATCATATTTACTTATAAATATAATTCTTGTGATGTAAAATTAATCACATCACATCGAGGAGACAGTGGTCCACACGTCCATGAATGGCGTTATCACTTTTTCAGTGTGTGGATGGTTATTAAAGGAAATAATATATATTATTTACATAGGGGTAATTATGCCTTTAATATTATATATATTTTATTTATTTCAAATTTTTTTAATTAAAATCATCCTTAATACATTCCATTTAATTTCTGAACATATCACATCGCTTTGAAGAGGTGGTAGTCCACACGTCCACAAATTATGTTATTATATTTACACAAAATGGATAGCAGGAATGTAAATGTTATAACACAATTCCAGAAGTATTAATACAATATAAATATCATATATATATATATATATATATATATATTATATAAATATTATGTATATCATAATTCCCAACCATCAGAGGTGGTGAGGGAAAAACGAACAACATCATTTCGTGAGGCGCTAGTTCTCCATACACACAAACGGTCAGTTCGTTACCCATTTGATAGAAGTGTCTATAATTGTAGGTAAAATACTTAACATAAAAACATATTATTATATTTATTATAATGATTTTATAATATAATAATGGAATAATTATTATTTAATGGGTGGATGATGAAATAATACATGAATACACCTTGAAGAATTTTACCTCTTTTTCAAGTAACTTTTTTGGTATGCACCAAAGGGCTTACTTGGTTGGATTTATTCCAAAAAGTGATGAATGTAGGGTTATGGGATTGATTTTATGAGCTTTATTGATTAGTTTTTGGATTATCCAAAGGTATTTAAAGTAGTGAAAAAATGGAGGAGGTGGAGTTCCTTTTTATAGTGGAGAGGGAGTGGAATTCTTGTAAATATAAAAAAGTAGACACTTTTGAGAGATCTCCCTTATATAATTTGAATAAAATAATTCTCTCAATTAAATATTAGTGGTTATATAGTTTAATAATTCCCATAAAATTGATTTTGGAAAAAAAAATTAGGTCATTTGACTCCCTAAGATTAAAGTTTAACTAGTATGTAAACTCATTTTTACCTTAATCATTGTAATTAATTTTAATTACTTTCACTTATATTATAGATAAAAAAATAATTTTACATTATTATAAATTATAAAGTTTTATGATTAAAAATATCAAATATATTTTTACAATTTCTAATAACATAAGTGGATGAAAATAATATAAAATTAAAATCACAAATGGGACAACAAAGCGGGTTTCTAAAGTAAAAATGTTCAAAATTTTGCTAAGTTTTTATCTCTAAAATCAACATGAAAATAACTACAATTACCTAAATTTTATTAATTTATATATAATTTATCTAATTATACTTTAAATAAAATTAAAAATATGATCTAAAACTATAAATTATTTATACAAAAAAGCAGTTTTCAATTAAAATTAGGTGTCATTCACTATTCATCAATTTATGAAAGTTCTCATAAAAAAAATTAAAGAAAAGTAAATTTTGATATTTATATTGATATTTATATTTAAAAAATAACATTTTTCTTATAAAATTATAAAAATTTAAAAATTTATCTTCAAAACTAATCTTTCATTAAAAGATGGTGAAACAATATTTTAAAAATATATAGCTCTTATGCTTAAAATAGGATTTATTCTTATCTTGAGCCTATCAAACTTATTGGGTGAATTTAAAAAAATTATTAAATATGTAACATATAAATTTTATTAATATGTTTCATGAATAGTTATTAATTTAATTTTTAAGTTAAAATTTCATTCTCATCATAAAAATAGTTTTTCATAAAAACACATACTTTATATTCATTTGGTCTTTATTTTCATTTCTAATTCGTCAGTAACTAATAAACTAATTTTATAAACATTTGTAACTTTAATTTTCATAATTTAGTTAATAATATCTATTTTCAACATTCCAATGTTTAGGTAATAACTATTATGTTAAATAAATAATGTTAATAGTGTATTTTTATCTGGTAAGGATTGGGCTTGTAAGAAATATAAGTCACCAAAGGGACTTGATGTTGTGTACAACATAAGATAAAATTGGTGTTGAATTTGATTCAATCTAAACTATGTATTTCATGTAATATAATCTATTAAATAATTTGAATTTATTTGAAAGAATATTTTTCATTAAATTTTGGGATGTTACAAAAAAACTTTAATAAATCATTGGATAATGTTACATCATTTTTCAAAACCTTTTTTAAAAACATGGAATTGGATGAAAAATGATTTTCAACCAAAGAGAGAAATGAAGTCAGATTTTATTAAAGACATTTCTCAATCATTTTAATTTCTACAGAGTAGAAAAAATGGTACAATTACTTAAAAACATCTTTAATAACATAAGGAGAATAAAATTAAATGGTTTTGTTAACCAATAATCAAATAATTTCCTTTAATATAAATTTAGGCATAAATAATCATAATTAATATGAGATTGTGAAATAAACCCATACAAAGATCATAATATTGAAGTAATAATTAACCAATGAATATATTATTTGTATCAAATTTAAATCCATATAAAAATTTTAAATAAAAACATTGATATTGAAAATTCATTACAAATATAATATTTAAATATTAATGACAATGAAGAAGTAATATTACCCAATTAAATGAAATTGAGTTTTGGAATTATTTTCCACTTGGTAACATTTAAGTCAAGATACCTTTGGATGGAATAATTCAAATTGAAAATTAAAATATCATTCATTATTAATTAATAATTATATTACATGTCAAATGGGAAGTATATATATCATATAAAAGAAATTATGTATATAACATTACAATATGACTCAATAAAAGTAAATTAAGATGAAATCCCTTAACTCACACTTCCTTTTGTATGAACATGATTCGATATACTTTATAATGGTTTTAGTAATGTAATTATTTTATACCAAAACCATATTTGTATTTATAATATCACATATGATCCTCTTATAACATTTTCCTCTCGTTTTCTAATAATATCTAATTATTTTAATTCTTTCGGGTGTTAATTGTCTAATTTTCTTAATCATGAATTGTCATTAATGTTCTTGTTCATGGGTATATGATATAAATAAATCATCTCTGTATTGATATTAATTTTATAAATATCATATCGACACATTATATAAATTTTTTGAATCGTTATTTAAGTTTGGACATGGTGAATGAATTGCATCGCTTCGTAGAGACGGTAGGCTATACGTACACACGAGTGATGATATCATTCCCTTAATGAGTGAAATGGTTAAAATTTAGGTGATATTTTAATCTTAATAAATCGATATCATCTCATATATATCACATATATTTCTTAAATTTATCCTTATTACTTTCCATGTAAACTGTAAGTGAAAAATGAATCGCATCGCTTCATGAGGCGATAGCCCGCTGTACACAGAAGCGATGTTATCATATTTTAAACATAATGGAAAGTAAGAAGGTATATGTGATATTATAATTAAAAAAGTATATTAATATAATGAATATCACATAAATGTGTTAAATCCATCATTATATCCAACCTTGAAAAGTGATAATTGGAAATGGATTATATCGGTTCGTGAGGAGGTAGCATGTCGTACACATGAGCAACAGTTTGAATTCCCATTTCATGGAAGAGGAGATTGATATAGGTCATTGTATTAACTTAATAAAATATTAGTAAATTTAATATATAGAGGATATTATATAATCATAGTTTAGTTATATTTAAAATAGTTTTTGTAAGAAAAAAATTGAAATGCTCATTGAAGAATGTTAGATCTTCTTCAGACAACCTCTTTAGGTTTCAACCAAAATCCTTACTAGGATGGATTTATGATAACAAAAATGGCTATAAGATATTTTTAGGGGATTAAAGAATTTATTTTTAAAGGTATTCAATGATCCAAATATATTTTTAAGTGTGAATAGGGGTAGATAGGTGACCATTTTTAAGTGGGGAAGAGGACACACATGGAATTTTTTAAAAGATTCAATTACAAGCATTTTTTTATCATTCTAGAAAACTCACAAAGTTGTCATTATTGACCCTTAGTGGTGATAAGATTGTAAAATTTCTATATAATGGTTATTTGAAAATTTATTGGGTCATTTTTAACCCTAATCGTCTTAGTTTACCCCCCCCCCCCAATAAATTAGTTTTTACCTTAACCATGGTAGTTAATTTTTACTAATTTACTATTCATAATAGTAAAAAAATTAAGCTGAAATTATTTGATAATATTAATTATGATTATTATATAGAACTCATTTTTTAAAAATTTAATTCACAGAAGTGGAAAAATACAATTTAAAATTATACTCACAAATACAATGAAAAAATGGGTTTTCAAAGAGAAACTTCTGATGAGTATAGAAGGATTTAATAACAAAATTAAATATTAAATTGATTCTAATGAACTTAAATAATTAAATAGTAATATAGTTGAATTAATTTTTATTTAAAACCAATTTAAAATTTAATGTAACACTGTGAATTATTTAAATAAAAAGGTGGCTTCAATTAAAATCAGAATCTTTCACTATTCATTGAAAAATGAATCATTTCAGAGATACATAAAAAATTCAATCTAAGATAATTTTTACATTCTAGTTTTATTTTTTCAAATATAATTTCTAGAATTTATAAAAATTAATTTTAAATTATAGGCACAAAGCGTGACTAAATCATCTTTTAAAAAATACATTTTTTCAGAAAATAGTTTTTTTCTTTCAATTAATTCTTATGTTATTACAAATGAATAGATAACAAAATAATTTTTTTATACATGTATATACCATATTGTTTTCAAAATTTAATTAGAAAAATTCATACCTACCAAATTAATGGCTCGGTTATAATAGTCATGTTTAAAATGATAATATTTTAATTGAGTATTTTTGTATTGTTTAAACCCGGTGTTGCGTGTATCATAAGCTATCGAAGAGATTTAATTTATTTAAAAATAAATATACCATATAGTATCATGGTGTTATATTATTTTAAAATATCATATTTTTGTGTCATATATGCTATCTAACCCAATATTATTCTTTTAAAAACTCTATGTGTTACATTGTCCCCACCTTCAATAAATTGCATCCTCTCAATTTGATATTATGCTCAGAAATCTAGGGTTTGATATTTGAAAATTTCATTTTTGAAAACCCACATCATAAATGAGTTAATAAAACATCATATTAATAATATATTGAGTTAATTACCTAGAATGAATGTCCTGAAGGCCTTATGTTTTATTTTATTATAGATAATACACCTTTTAAGGGATGAAGGGGAACCCATACATAACCCATAGGCCCAAGGCACAAGGCCCAACATGACTCTAAATACATGACCCGAAGGCCCATAGGCATACTATACCCAAACCATGACCCGTAGTCCCAACCCACAGGAACTGCCCCTCCCCTAGCTTCTGCATCATTGACCACCTAGCTCCCCACCTTGCATTACTAATCAGGTAGAATTGCCCTGTACAAATCTGCACGGTGTCGGGTCCCAATGGTGGTTAGCATACCCTCTCATTCTTCCAATCTGGTAGCTCTGCATCTGGGGACTACTAGTCTTGTTGCTTTGATCCTCTTCTGGGGCCAGCTCTTTGTAAACTAGGATACTCCACGATCTTTGTGGCCTTGAAGGCCCTAGGGCTGAAAGACCTTTGATGACCCAAAGACCCTGGAGACCCGTAGGCCCAAACTGGTGGCTCGAAGGCCCAAATAGGATGAATAGTTCTGGATGCTACAGTATGGAATAGTACCTGCTATAGTACTGCTACAGTACCTGGGAATTCACCTCCACCCGGTTTTGAACCGAGGTCTCTAGGATGCCAATCAGGAGCCCTTACCACTTGGGTATGGGCTTGTTGGCATATTGAGGTAATTGCAATGTTCACATGCAATAATAAACAATTTGGTTTCTATGTATGAGAACATCAGTGTAAAGCGAAGAAATAAACATGGAATGAAAGCATAAATAATTATAAAGAATGATATAATTCATTGATCACAATAAATTAAATGATCAATGGAAAGTTAAGGACCACGAAACCATAAATCTGTGATTTTTTAAAAGACTACTTTATTCATCGGATATGAAAGTAAGGGGATAAGCTTTTTGTTTCAAGATCATTTTCCTAAATTTGAGGAGTTATGTTACAATATAATAATATATGGAAATATACGTACTTGATATTTTTCTATTTCATAACCACAATTTCATCCTTTGGTTGTGCCTTGATCGATTTCCAATTCATCAATTACTCTAAGAAATTAACATCAAAAAATGATTTTTTTATGCCTAAAACATTAAAATTCATTTTTAATGGATTGTAAAATCCAAAAAAGAGTGAAAAGTATTTCAGTATGTATCTAAATATTTTTAAAATCAATATGATCAGAACAGGTTATAAAATATAATTTATTAATCATTAAGCCTCAATAGTAACACCACTGGTTCATCATTAATATTTATTCAATAAATAATTTTAATAAAAACAATGATATATTAACCAATACCTCATGTAGGCTAGTGGTAGGTGTTAAACCCTTATTTTCATTTGGTTTTGGGTTTAATCCCCATGGACTTTCCAGACATAATGGGTTTCCACATGATATGTGGGTTTTCTTTTTTCTAAAACTCTATTAATATAGTCCCTATAAAATTCCCTAATTGTGATGAATAATAATTACTACAACATAAAATATAATATTATCATTAAATTTACTGATACCTTTAATATTATGTCCAAAAAAATAAAAATGTCTTCTTCCTCAGATTACTTTTTTATATACAAAACCAATGGTTAATATTCCCATAAATATTTACCAAATGTGTCCTTAATCATGTTACATTCCCACCAAAAAAATATAAAAAATGGGTGTTTAATAATTTTAAATTATGATCAACTTTAAAACCCCTGATAGTATCCATAAATATTAAGTTAATGAAGACATATATGCTTCTAAAATTTTATACAATCCTTAGAGGGTTTCTAATTCTTAAAAATAAAATATCATTGGTAAAAAGCTTCTACAATTTAATTCTCCAATCCAAATGCATAAATATTTCATCTACGTTATTTTAATATAGGTTATTCCTTAGTATAGGGGTTGACCTATAGAATAGGGAATTGACTTTGATAATTCCCATATTCCACAAATTTAATACAATGAACTATAAATAGATCCCTAGGATGGTATTTATTTCCTTCCATCATACTCTTCATTTTTTTCTCATAAATTATTTACATTATAACCTTATTATCCACACATAAATAATTTTCCCATTCATTTGATACAATTTTATTTGTTTCTCTCTCCACATTTCTGGCTTGATGGAAATCATGCCTTCTTTCTTGTAGGGTATCCCCACACAATATCTAAGAAAACTTAATTCTTTACATCTTTGGTTAGTTCAGGGGTTGTTTAAGGTATATGTTATTAACAATATTTTGGGATAATTTATTAGGCATAATCATTATATCTTTCACTCCTATTATCATCCCATTTGGTTACCCATAGTCACCACATTTTCCTTTTATTAAATATTAACACAATTAAATAGGGATCCAAACATTGAATAAAACCAAAAATATTAATGTGAGAAAAAATAATCATAGTGGGAAAATAATATTGTCATTTATAATATATCTAAATCATGAAACATTATTTGAAATCTAAGGAATCTTATTTTTAACCTAGGTCATTCATTTTCATCATATATTCAAATCCTTCATAATGGTTTGTAAAAAAATGTGAATTATCCAAAGCATATCCCCTAGGAGTTTCATACATGGTGTATAATAATTCTTATTTTCATGCACCAAGTGATGATTGCATCAATGCCAATGTTCCATTTTTATATTTATTACCCATAGGTACCTCTGTTCTAGAACCATGTCCACTTATAGTATCTAGAAATGGATGTATTACTAGTAAAAACCCACATAATCTCTTCCTTACAAAAAATTTAGGACGTTCTTATATAATTACCCTCAAAATATATCATAGTTTTATGTTCCCTAATCTTTGTTTTCATAAATAAAGTTCTCAAGGTTTATACTAAGCTTCTTTTGATACTAACCATAATAACCTCAACCCTAGTAGCCCAAAGTTGACTTCTACCTCATTACACTGAAATAAGATATAAGTAATCGCATCCCAAAGGGCCAAATAGTTTGTTAGTCTTGGTAAAATAGATACATATATGGTTCCCATATTACATTTGAAAACAAAAAATACAACATTTTTTTAGAATATCATTATTCCCTATAGAATATCCTTACATATCATTCATAGTATACTTCCTAAATTACTAGGAAAGGAAAAAAATAAGGGTGATCTAAAATTATCGAAAAGGGTTAATTATAGAGGAAGCTATAATGAATCAATAAGCATAACCACGGCAATGTAAATAACTAAAAATACATTCCATTTAAATAATTTCACTATCATAATCAATATGGAAAGGAAAAAAAACTACAAATATATGACATTTAACCAATAAAATGATAATAAACTATATCCAAAGATAATATAATTGGGAAAATATCCTAGATAATAATAACTAAATTATCAGTGAAGGAAATGCATAATTATTTGATTTGATGATATCAGGAATCATGATACCTCTACTGTCAAGACCTTTCTCAATACAACCAAAAACTGATGGGTAAGTATTCACCACAAACCCATTTAACTAAGTATATCCAATTGATTCATCACATGAGACTATGATGCATCGAGGGGTTATATATAACTCGGATCCACCCCTCTCTACATGTCCAAATAATTCCTCATATATCGAATAATCAATTTAATTCATGAACAATATGTTTTATCAACCAACATGCACATTGAGTAAAGAATAAGGATTTATCAAAATGACCATATTCAATCAAATAACTTTCAATATAAAACAAAAATTTTAGAAATGATATATGGTTTATCCAATAAGTATATCTAGGGAAAATAATATGGATATTTAGGGGAAATTTATTGTCCAATAATCATAGGAAAATTTACATTTCAATGGGAAGTTATAGACTACAAAAATGATACTGTAAACTGAATATCAATACCTTAGTTGGTCAAAAATACCATAAACCTTCCATAAAAAGAATAAATAAGGTATCAATATAAAATATACCCGATGGATTATAAGTAAAATTAAGGTTTATTGTAATTGACAAATATAAATATCATAAAAATAACTTTAAAAATATACTTGAGAAAAATATTATTTTCACTTGGAAAAAAAATTAAAACTAAAAATTTATATAATTTTAAGAAAAAAATATTTTTAAAATAATTTTTTTACATTTTAAAGGTATATTCAAATAAATGAGAGGCCATGATGAAAGGAAATTTCTCACATGTTGTATAGGTTAAAAAACATTCCTTTCACACTATTGTAAATAGGGTAAAATGAGCGTCATTCAGAAAGTGGAAAGAAGATTCTTTTCAAACCATTTTTTAAATAGTAAAAAGTGGTTAAAAATTTCTTTAATAAATAATTTTTATACTTTTAAATATTTTTTAAAAACATTTTCTAAAAACAAGTATTTTTAAGGAAAATTATTTTCGACCGAAGTGAGAAATGAAATTGGATTTTATTAAAAATATTTTCTCAATAATTTTATGTATTTAAGACTAGAAAAAATGGTAATATTACTTGAAAATCAATTTATATATAGAGGATACTAAAATTAAATGGGTTTATTATCAAATTATCAAATAAATTCCTTAAATGGAAATTCAAGCATAAACAATCCCGATTAAAATGAGATTGTGGAATAAACCCTTACAACAGTTGTACCTTTGAATTGAGATGTAACCAATGAATCAACAATTGTATGAAATGTAAATCAACATAAAACAAATTTAAATTAAAAAATTATTTTCAAAATTCATTACAAAGATAATAATAAAATATTAAAGACAATGAAGAAGTAATATATCTCAACGAAAAGAAATTGAGTTATGAAATTATATACTGCTTAGTAACTTTTAATTTAGAAACCATTTAGATGAAATAATTCAAATTGAAACTCAAAATACCATGAATTATTTATTAATCATGATATTATATGTCAAAGGAGAATTATATATACCCTATAAAAGAAATTTGGTGCATAACAATACAATATGCCTCAATGTAACAAAATTGAACCATATTCATATTTATAATATCTTATATTATCCTATTATAATATTTTATCAACTATTTCCAAATAATATTTCATTTTTTTCGTTGTTTTGGGTTTTAATTGCCTTGTTTTCTCATTACTACATTGTCATGAAAGTTATAGTTATTGGGAATATGATATAGTAAAATCATATACATAATTATATTAATGGTTTAAATATAATACTTAATCATCATTTACATTTTTTTGGAATCATTATTGAAGTTTGGATATGAAAAATGAATTGCATCACTTCGTGGAGATGATGGGTTGTACGTACGCACAAGCGAAAATATCATTCCATTAAGAAGTGAATGGGTAAGAAAGTGGGTGATATATTAATATTAAAGTGTCAATATAATCTAATATATATATATATATATATATATATCAAATATATTCATTAAATTTGTCTTTATTATGTTCCATGAAATTTGTAAGTGAAAAACGAGTCATATCTCTATGCAAAGAAGTAGTACATCGTACACGTGATGATGTTATCATATTTTAAATGGAATGGAAAGTAAGAAGGTGTATGTGATATTATAATTAAAGAAGTATATTAATGACATAAATATAATATACATGTGTTAAATAAATCATTATATTCATCCTTGAATGATGGTGATGGAAAAAGAATCATATCAGTTCGCGATGAGGTAGTCCAACGTACACATAATCGACGGTTTCGTTGCCCATTTGATAGAATAGGGGTAAATATGGGTAATTACTTTAACACAACAACAAATTAGTATATTTAATATATTTAGGTTATTATATGGTCATTTTTTAATAGTATTTGAAATAAGAGGTAAAAATAAAAATAAAAACACTTATTTAAGAACATTATCTCTTCTTCAGACGACCACTTTAGGTTTGCATCAAAATCCTTCCTAGGATGTATTTATAAATAAAACCAATGAATATATGATGTTGAAAGGGGATAAATTAATTTATTTGGGAATTTATTTTCTAATACAAATGGCCATGGAAGTATTAATAGGGGAGGAGAGGGGAGGCCATTTAAAAGTGGGGGAGACGACACACATGGAATTTCAGAAAAGATTTGATTACACGCACATTGTTTTCTAGAAAAATGCCTCCAAAATGGGTTATTATATACCCTTATAGGTGATAAGGTCTAAATATGGACATAAATGGGTGTTGTAAAAGTTGGTAGGTCATTTTTACCCCTATATTCTTAGTTTAACCACTGAGAAATCAGTTTTTAACTTAACCACGATAATTAATTTTTACTGCTTTTACAATTCATACTAGTCAAAAATTAAGTTAACCTTATTAGATAATATAAAATATGATGATTCAAATTATGAAATCCATTTTTACAAATTTATTTCATAGATTTGGTCGAATCCAATTTAAAATTATACCTACAAACATGATGAAAAAATGGGTTTTCCAAAAGAAAATTTCCATAAGTATAAAAAGTTTTAATATCAAAATTCAATATGAAATTGATTCTGATGACCTAAACGTGTTTAATTTTAATATAATTTAACTAATTTTATGTTAAAACAAATTTAAAATGTAATTTATCCTTATTAAGTTTTTAAATTAAAAGGCAGTTTTAAATAAAAATTTGTATTTTTTACTATTCGTTGAAAAATAAAACATTTCAAAAAACCCCACGAATTCACCCTAAGATAATTTGGACAATATGATTTTATTTTTTTCATATAAATTTTAAAAATGTGATAAAATTTAATTTTAAATTATCTTCGCAAAGCATGACTAAACTGTCTTTTAGAAAAATATAGTTTTCCAGAAAACATTACTTTTTCTTTAAAATGATTCTTATTTAATTACTAATCAATAGATAATCAATGAATTTGTTTATACATGTATAAACCAAATAATTTTTATAATTTAGTTAGTATTATTATTTCCCACCAACATAATGGATATGTTATAATGTTTAAGTCTTAAATAATAAAATTTTAATAGAGTATTGTGTTTCGTTTAAGCCTGATGTTGCGTCCATCCACTACTACATAACACCTAATATATAGCATTATCCTTTATGAGTGCTAGATAAAATCACTGATGAAGGCTTACTTTATTAGCGCTAAAAAAGAACTGATGGAGGGTTTCCTTTATAAGTTCTTTTTCTATCACTCATAAAGTGTAACCTTTGTATATTCATTTTCTAGCACTAATAATGTTCAGAATTGCACACGCGAGTCCCTCATCAAAATATCAGGTGTTCGGTTACTTCTTTATATAAGATTATGCCACAACCAAAACTCAAAAGCATATTACAGGAATGGGCTCCTGCATGTACTCTCCACACACACCTATGGTCCCATGGGTCTATGTGGGCCTTGGCCAACCCTATGCTTTACACAGGCTTTAGACCACCTACATACACAAGTTCAGGTCCATCATGACCTAGCCAACCTACCTAACCATCCGGGCCTATACACACCCCCGACCCACCTGCCCAAGCGGTCCATGCACCCTATTGTTTATATATACTAATAAAAAATACAAGTCTTAAAAATATTAAAAGATATTAAATTATTAAACAAAAAAATAAAAAATGAATAAATTAAAAAAATATTAAAAATTTTATTAATTAAATAATTATTAATTACATTAATATGTATATATATATTATAAAAATTAATAAATAGTATATATTATTTATAGATATATAAAATAAATAAATTTAAATAATTAAACAAATCAAAATTTAAAAAAGAGCATATTAAAAAAATATTAAAATTTTTATAAATTAAATAATTATTAACAAAAATAAAAAAAATTAATGAATTTTTATATACAACATATAAACACATTATATTTATTTAATATATTAAATTTGGAATATTAATTTCAGAATTATATTTATTTATATAATATATTTAATATATATTATGTTTCTAATTGATAAATGTTTTTTATAGTTTTATTCAATATATATTATTTATTTATTTTTAAGGTTTTTTTTAATTTATTCATTTTTAAAATAATTAATTCATTAATAATCTTAATTTTTTTAATATTTTTGTAATATATTCATTTCTCAATATGTTTGTAATTTTATCCATTTTCAATATTTATTTACAAAGTTTTATGCATTAACATTTATGGTTTTAAAAATGGTTTTAATTTATATAATTAATATATATTAATTTCCACTTTAACATATATATAAATATTCATTTTTTATTTTTTTTAAAATTATCTATATAATTAATAGTAGTTTTTCATTTCTCAAATTTATTCATTATTATTATTTTTTATTTCATTAATAGATGCTACAAATTATATAATTTCATTGTTCAATTTAAAAAATATTAAAATTTAATATATATATATATATATATACACACACATTAACTTCACACACACAAGTATTTTGGTAGTTAATGAAATCTAATATAGAAAAACATAAACCTAATATTTATGTAATTTAATCGAATTTTAATGTTCATTTTAGAATTTCATTTAGTAAAATAATTCATTTAATATTTTATATTTTTAATTGGAATATTTTATTTATTTTTTATAATAATATCAAATTTAGTATTATTTATTTATTTTTAATATTTTTTATTTTTTATTATTTTGGAATTTAATCATTTTCCAATATTTACTTATATATATTTATTTAATATGTTTTAATATTTTCAATATGTATTCTTATACTTTTCAATATATATCCATATATTATTCTTTTAATAATGTTTATAATTAATAACAATTATCAATTTTTTCAATATTTTTAATGTCTATTAATTTTTAATTTTCAATTTCACTCATTTTTCACATTCATGCATTTAATATTATCTATTCATCAATAATGTTGAAAATATATTTGTAAATAAATATTTAAAATATATATATATATAAATGTATATTTACTATATATTTATAAAAATTTTATTTAAAATTATAAATAATTAAATATAATTTTTTTTAAAATATTTATATAATTATAAATAAATAATTATATATTTAAATAATTATAAAATTATAATAAATATTTTTAAATGATGAATAAATTTACTATATTTATATTTATATTTATATTTATTTATTAAATATATATAATGATATAAATAGATTTGTAATTATAATAAAATAGTCATGACCCATCCCTCAGGGCCCGTGCCGTGACTACCCCAAACCCGCCTTCCATAGGTCATGGGTGGGTGACTAGAACCAAAGGCGTAATTCCCTAAATCTGGGAAGGCATTGCCATTGTAATTGTAAACACACACAAAAAAGCACACATCTGGATACAAAACACTAAGTAAAACTGTATAACAAGAGAGTGCTGAAAAGTAAAAGAGCTGGAAATACAAGCCCAACTGTAAAGTACTGGGAACTAAAAGAACAACTAAAGAAAGAAAAACTACAGTTGGATCATCCTTTGAAATTCCTACCTGAAGGGTAGGTACAGATAGCCTCCATAGCACTCCACGTCCTTCGGTCTCCTCCATGTACCGACTCGTCGTAAAGTCCACCTTCGGGTACCATCCTGTCTTGGTACTCTCAGCCTCAGTCACTGTTGTCTGTCATCTGCATCCAACACAACGAGGTACGGGCATATCTCGTGCAGGGGTGAGTATAACGATACTGAGTAGGGACCCCGAGACCCTCAAGGTCTCACAAAATCCAACAAGGATAAACCACAAGAATGAAATCAACAGATAACCACACTTAGGTATATGCCCATACATACACCTAAGTTATCAAGTAATCCATCTCAATCATGTGGAAAAATACAAAGTTACTTACTCAGCTCACACAGGTATACAACTTATGTAAAGAGTTAGAGATGATTAGATGTTGATACTAAATCATCTATTCTGTCGAACCCACATAGGATCCAGGAATAGAAGTCAGAGCTGTCAAACCCATACAGGATCCAGGAACAGTAAACAGAGCTTTCGAACCCACACAGGATCCAAGAACAGTCGTTAGAGCTGTCGAACCCACACAGGATCTAGGAATAGTAGTCAGAGATATCGAACCCACACAGGATCCTGGAACCGTACTCAGAGCTGGTGAACACACACAGCATCCAGGAATAGTAGCCAGAGCTGTCGAACCCACATAGGATCTAGGAACAGTAGTCAGAGAGCAGTCAGCCACAGGGTTTCCACAAGGTACGCTTGATTCCAGGAGAGTCCGCTCCTCAATCCAAGTGTAAATAAATCAACTTCCATGAAGTCCCAAGTTTATGTATCCAAAATATCCATCAATCCATAAGATACCCAATTCGGCAGACGGCGCGTCAATCGGACACTCGGTTTGAGAGTTTTTGGTATTTTCATTCTGAGGGCCCGGTTGGATTTACCTTTGATCCAACCCAGTTTTAGACAAATTATGTCCAAACCTTGAGTGGAATATACCAAAAAAACTGTCATCCTCCAATGTTCCTATTGCCGTAGACGATTCGTCAATCGGATGCCCGTAGCTCAAGTTACGAGCAAAATAGTGGGAAAAAATATGTGAAATGGGTCTAGGTCTGGTCCAGCCCAGTCAAACCAACACAGTCTGCGGATCCGACCAAGTCCGCGCTAGGCTCAGCCCGCGTGCGGCCCGCGGGGGCGACCTGGCCTGTGCTGGGTCTGGCCCGCGCTGGGTCCGAACCGCACTGGGTCCGGCGCGCGCAGGGCTCGGCCCACGTAGGGCTCGGCCCATGCGAGGCCCATGGCCGGCGGCCCATGGCTTCCACACTAGCTGCGTCCATGAGGGAGGCCACGCCCCCTATATTTCTGAATGGCTTAGCCATTAGGAGGATTGCAAAACCGGCACCACATCGCACCAGTCCGTGTCATGCGGGACCCACGCGACGGGTCCCCCTCCTCCCGACTAGCCAAGCGGCCAGCTACCTCTCGCTCGGCACTGTTGTGTCGCACCTCCTCCGGCGACCGATGGAGTCGGTCTCCAGTCCTCCATCATCACGGCCAAGGCCGCCACCTCGTTTTTCTACAACGCGAGGCGCGGTTACATCGCACCTTCCCCGGCAACCCGGTGGCTCGAGCCACAGGTTTTCTTTGCGGGCGGCCTTGCGTGGGCCGCCGCTGCACCGTTGCATCCCATCGGTCATGGGATACTCCTCCGGTGGCCTAATTGCACCACCGCCATCCACGCGGTGATGTTCGTCGGTTCCATCCGCCGGCGAGCTTTCTGTGGGTAATCGAACGAGTTCTGGTGGCCCATTTTTCATTCCAGAAGTAGTTGCGCACTCCTCGGGACGTATCCTTCGATCCGCAATCATTGTTGACGAAAATCGCTCAACCTGGACACATTCTGCAATCTGCATCAAAATCCACAAAGTAATGCTGAGGGGTCGGGCTGTGTTTGTTCGTCCCGCACCCTCTGTGTTAGAGTGATAGCATGTGGCTTCGATTCTTAATCCTTGAAGTGAAATGAAGAATGTTCAACAATTAACAAAGCTCGAACCCCTACCTTTGTTCATTGTTCATTGACGGAGTCTTGGTGAAGAAGACAGTGTTTTTGTCTTTCGTCGTGTCCACCACGCACTTCCAATCCAATCTCATGCGTCGGTTCGTTGATGATGATCAAGAGAGAAGATCGGTCAAAGACGTCCCACGCCGGTGGGATCTGAGGAAGAAAGTCGAATATTCTCCATGTCGGTGTTCTTCATTCTTCGTTGGCAAGATCTTTTCTCCCTAAGCTCTCTCCTTTCTAACAAGCTGCACCAAAAGGAAAATGCTAACCCAAAATAACGGATTAAGTTAATCTATTATTTAATTGTTGTCACTAAACACAAAATGGGTGGATTAATTAAATGTGATGGATTTGGCACATTAAGTGTTAGGGGAGTTGAAGAGGCTCCCCTGCACTTAATATAAGGTGGATGGTTTCTCCCCATTAAAGGGGAGTTTCAAGGGGGTTTAACCCTGGGTGGTCCCCAGCACAATAAACAAGAAGAGGAGGTTTAGACATCGGGTGGGCCCCACCTCTATAACCTGTCATGGGAGGTTAAGATGTGGTGGTGCCCACCTCCAACCTCCACATGGAGGTTCTAACCAACTAATAAAAATAATGTTTACAGAACCTTATTTTTATTTAATTAATTCACTAAAAACCCAAAAACTAACTTTTATTCATGACCAACTATCATCGAGGTGAAAGTCTCCTTAAGCGAATATTGACAATGCGAGTTTAACGGTTCCCTAAAATTTCAATTCCTTTTACCGGTTCAAAAATTATAAAAACTCGCTCGTGCGTTTATTGAACGTACCCGAACAAAACTTCAAAAGTTTATTTCGGGCACACTGGGCCTCGGAATCACGCACATTCAATTTTTGCGGACTCATGTTGTCTCAGCTGATGAGAACTATAAATGATCACTACTCACTCCTACATCAGGACACATATGAGTTTGGTCCCTAATGCATTGCATTAAACTATGTACCCTACGCCCTCCTCTAGAAGCATCAACATGGGGGGAACTAGTCAGCCTCTGCCTCAGCTCCTGAAATCTCTGCTGGAATCTCTCCGACCACACAAAAGGTTTCCACTTCTTCGTCAAGGCTGATAGTGGTGCTGCAACTCTAGAGAAATTCGATACGAATCTCTGGTAGTATTCATACAAACCCAAGAAACTATGTACCTCTGTTACACTCTTGGGTGGCTCCCAAGAAAGTACCGCCACAATCTTTGCTGGATCTACAACAACTCTAGCCTCCGATATGACATGTCCCAGGAAGGGAACCTCTTAGATCCAAAACTGGCACTTCGAGAGCTTACCATAAAGCTGGTGCTCTTAGAATGTGTCCAGTACTACCTACAAATGATAGGCATGCTCCTCCTCAATAGTCGAGTAGATCATAATGTCATTAATAAAGACTACGACAAAGCGATCAAGGTATGGCTGGAAGATCATGTTCATGTGTCCCATGAACACTGCTGGAGTGTTGGCTGCACCGAATGGTATAACCAAGAACTCGTAGTGGTAGTACTAATATTTTAAGGCTTTCTTCTGCACATCCTCATCCCAAACTCTGAGCTGGTGATAGCCTGATCTGAGTTCTATCTTTGAGAACCACCGTGCTCCCTTCAGCTGATCAAAGAGGTCGTCAATCCTCGGGAGAGGATTTTTGTTCTTCATGGTCACCTGGTTCAGGTGACGGTAGTTGATGCAAATCCTCAAGATCCCATACGCCTTCTTTGCAAACAGAATCAGGGCTGCCCAGGGAGAAACATTGGGTCGGATGAATCACTTCCCCAGCAAGTCCTCTAGCTGTACTCACAGCTCGTGAAGCTCCACTGGATCCATCTGATGCGCTGGTGCAGATATCGGTGTCGTCCTGGGGTACAGGTCAATGTTAAAGTCTACCTCTTTGCGAGGCGGTAGACCTGGGACATCATCAGGGAAAACATCCTCGTACTAGTCCACCACTCACTACCACAAAAACAGTTTTTCACTGCGCCCCCCCTTTATCAGCGCTAACGAAAAAGCGTTGATAAAGGGGGGTGCCTTTATAAGCGCTCAAAAAAGCGCTGATAAAGGGTGTCTTTATCAGCCCTAAAAAAGCACTGATAAAAGAACCCCTTTATCAGCGCTCTTTTTTAGCGCTGATAAAGGGACCCCCCTTTATCAGTGCTTTTTTTAGCGCTGATAAAGGGACCCCCTTTATCAGCGCTTGTTTAGTAGCGCTGATAAAGGGGGGGGGCCTTTAGCAGCGCTTTTTTTAAAAGCGCTGATAAAGGGTCGGCTTCAAAAAAATATTTAAAAAAAATATATTAATATATTAATATATAAATATAGTTATATTGATATATAAATATAATATATAATTTTTAAATATATTTTTGATAAGTATAAATGTACATTTACACTTATTATACTTAATATATAAGATATTTAGTGAAAATGGCTTCTTAAAAAATTAAAAAAATATTTTTAATTAATAATTTTCTAATCATTATGGATTAATAGTCATTTAATAACAATTTGAAGACTAAAAAATTAAAAAAATTAAAAAAAGATCCAAAATATGTTGAAAACGCAACTCAAACTTCAAACGGGCATAACTTTTGATTCGGGTGTCCGTTTGAGCTCTACCACAAATAAAATCGAAGCTTGTGATGATCTCTACATCTTTTTGATTGGGGGGACCATGGTCAAGGGATTTTCGAGGCCAAAAGAGGCCCAGAAGGCCTCCGAAACTGAGTTTTTAATCGGGGTACCCCAATTTTTTAACATTTTGTGGATTTTCAGCCTTGTTTAAGGGGGTATTATTGGATTTTTTTAGTGGTGTCTGAATTTATTCCAAGGTATTACATTCATATTGATATTATGTCTTTGAAATTTTATCATTTTTTATAATGCGCTACTATTTATAATCAAATATATAACTATATGTACATATTTTTTATATATTCACACCTAAAAATTTAATTATAATTATAAATAATAAAATATATTTACATATAAAATATATTAGCTTTATCTAAATAATAACTAACATCCATTTTATTTAAAATAAAAATATATGAACATTTATATACCTATATATTAATCTAACTATATATATATATATATTAATCTAACTATATATATATATATTAATCTAACTATATATATATATATTAATCTAATAACTATATATATATTAATATAACTACATATATATATATATTAGTATTACTATAAATATATATATTAATATCACTATAAATATGTATATTAATATAACTATATATATATATTAATATAACTATATATATATATATTAATATAACTATATATATGTTAATATAACTATATATATGTTAATATAACTATATATATGTTAATATAACTATATATATGTTAATATAACTATATATATATATTAATATAAATATATATTACTATACAAATAAATATAACTATATATATATATATAGATATAGATATATATTAATATAACTATAAGTATATATTAATATAACTATATATATATTAATATAACTATATATATATATTAGTATATATATATATATTATAATATAACTATATATATACAAATATATGAATATTTATATACCTATATATTAATCTAACTATATATATATATTAATCTAACTATATATATATATTAATCTAACTATTTATATATTAATCTAATAACTATATATATATTAATATAACTACATATATATATATATTAGTATTACTATAAATATATATATTAATAACACTATAAATATATATATTAATATAACTATATATATATATTAATATAACTATATATATATTCATATAACTATATATATGTTAATATAACTATATATATGTTAATATAACTATATATATGTTAATATAACTATATATATATATTAATATAAATATATATTACTATACAAATAAATATAACTAAATATATATATATAGATATAGATATATATTAATATAACTACATATATATATATTAATATAACTATATATATATTAATGTAACTATATATATATATATATAAGTATATATATATATATTATAATATAACTATATATATATTATAATATAACTATATATATATATTATAATATAACTATATATATATATATTATAATATAACTATATATATATTAATATAAATATGCATTACTATACGAATAAATATAACTAAATATATATATATAGATATAGATATATATTAATATAACTATATATATATTAATATAACTATATATATATTAGTATATATATATTAATATAAATATATATTACTATACGAATAAATATAACTAAATATATATATATATATTTTAATATAACTATATATATATATTAATATAACTATATATATATATTAGTATATATATATATATTATAATATAACTATATATATATTATAATATAACTATATATATTAATATAAATATATATTACTATACGAATAAATATAACTAAATATATATATATATAGAGAGAGATATATATATATATATCATGAATTGGAAGACAAATCAAAATAGGGTAGTGGTAAAGGCTTAGGCGCACAGGGGGGAGGTCTCGAGTTCAAATCCTGGGGGAGGCAGGGGCGCGCGCGCATGGGGGAATATAGCAGCAAGCGCTGTTAAAGGGTGAAGGGGGTGTGTGGGGTGCGTGGGGTGCTGTACAGGGGTAGAAAACCACTGTAAAAGGGGGGGCTCAAGCGCTATAAACCCCCCCCCCCCCCGATTGGCAGTATTTTTTAATTTTTTTTAAATTTTTTTAAATTTTTTTTAAATTTTTTTTAATTTTTTTTATTTTTTTAATGTTTATCAGAGCTTTTAAAAGAGAGCTGATAAAAGGGTCCTTTATCAGCGCTAAAACGAAAGCGCTGATAAAGGAAGTGCTGATATAGGATGCATTTATCAGCGCTAAAAAAAGCGCTGATAAAAGGGGTCTTTATCAGCGCTTTTTGGAGCTCTCATAAAGGGGAACCCCCCTTTATCTTTGCCGGCTTTATCAGCACTTTTTCTAGCGCTGATAAAGGCCATTTTTAGCACTAATAAAGGCCGTATTTGTGGTAGTGACTACAGGATATCTCAGACTCTCCACATCAACTACTCTGAGGATAAGGCAAGCCAACTAATGAGTGATCAGTTGCATCCTCCTCTCAGTAAGTCCTTCCTGCGCTGCAAAGGCTCCCTTCTCACTGATAAAGGTGAAATTGGTCCCATCCATGCGGACACACCGCACTTTGCACCTAATACAGTTGATCTTAGCATGGACTATAGATAACCAATACATACCAAAGATGATGTCATAAGGCCTCGATGCCGCTATTAGGAGATCCCAGCAGAAGATCTCGCCTCCTAGAGTAATCTCACACTGCTGGCACTAGTGTGTAATCGTCGAATCTACTCCCATAGGAGTCTCTAGCCATAAGGATCGAGCCAACGGCTCCGTCAAAATCTCCAAGCTCTGAATGAGGGTGGTGGAAATGAAAGATTGACTAGCACCTATGTCTATAAGAACTGCAGATAAGTAGGAGTAGACACAGATCATACCTCAAATCATCTCCGAAGTGCCATGATCGTATGCCTCAGCTGCCTAGAGCTGAGCTCTCGCAGGTCCACTTGCTCTGTGCGGTTGGGGTGGAACTCCTGGTGGTGGTGGTGGTGGTAACACCTCGTAACATCGTTCACCACCAACTGCATGACCAGCTCCTCTGGCACATCTGCATGTTCCCTGTGGATCACCTCGATCAAACCTCTGCCTCTACCTAGGAGGTCCCTCAACTGTCTGTTGATCATCCGAATAGTGGGTCAGACAGTCATGAGCCATGTGACCATGCCCGCTGCATGTGAAACACTTCCTTTTCCTCGAATGACTGGCTCTGTCTTGGGTGCCTCACACAACTAAACCCATGTCTTGAGGTCATCCACTGGATGGTCTGGTCCTCTTAGATCTATGCGACATCTATCTGCTACCAGCTGCAGAAGACTCCACTACGTGACGCCTGGTGGTAGGTCTCGCTGCTGGTGACTGATCACCAAGGAAACTCTCTACTAAGAGGGCCCGCTGTAACACCCCAGCCTGCGTCGGGATGCTGAGTGAGATCATCGAATCCCTGATCTCTCGCATGTGCCCCTGCTCGAAGGTCTGGGCCCTGAATAATGGGTGTCGCACCATATCTGTGGAGTAGCGCGAGAGGTCGGTGAACCTCACTATGTATTGTGCCCTTATCATGCTACCCTACTTTAGATTAAGTATCTCCTGTATCTGCACTGCACGTAGGGTGGCTGGGACAAACTCCACTTGAAACAGGCTCTCAAAGTCTTCTCAGAGAAGTTTCGCCTCGTCATGCACCTAGAGCATTAGGCTCCACCATCTGTCTGCTAGTGCGTGAAGAAGACTCGCGGTAAGGATCACCATAAGGTCGGCTGGTGTCCCTATCAGTCAAAAAAATTTCACCATAGCCTCCAACCAATCCTCAACCACTTGTGGGTCCATCTCTCCCCTGAACCTGGGTGGCCTCTGGCACTGTAACTCATGAAACGCACTCAAGTGGCGTGTATCATCTTCTGCTGGGGCTGGTGGAAACGGTGGCCCAAATGGTAGTGGTACCGCTGGTGCCTCCGTTGTGATAGGGACCTGCACTGAGGCCTCATCGCTCGGTGGGCTTTCATCTTGTACAAAGCCCGAAACCCTGGCTGGTTGTCTGTGTGGGGCCATCCTGAAAAGAAACAGGTGTTCCATAGTCAATAATTTATACCTGGTGATCTGACTCAAAGATACCACTAAGAAAACTCTACAAATGTAACACACACAAAATTAGTGTTTTCGTGCACTGAGTCAGAAATCAGAAGTTAGGGTCCTGGTATACGGATAAGTCGGTTGTCGTACCAACACTGAACTCCCGGAGCTGAAAACCACACTCAGTACCTTTAACTCTATTGCTTCACAAAAAAGATCAGAGTCCTAAGTTATGTGGTAGAACCGACTCCTTTGATACCAATTTGTCATGACCCATCCCCCGAGGCCCATTCCGTGACTACCCCAAGCCTGTCTTCCATAAACCAGGGGCTGGTAACTAGAACCAAAGGCATAATTACCTAAATATGGGAAGGAATTGCCTTTATAACTGTAAACACACACAACAGAGCATGCATTTGGATACAAAACATTATGTAAAACTGTATAACAAGAGAGTGCTAAAAAGTAAAGGGTCTAGAAATACAAGTCCAACTATAAAGTACAAGGAACTGAAAGTACGACTAAAGAAATAAAAATAACTATGGGATCGTCCTCTGGAATTCATACCTGAAGGGTAGGTACAGATAGCCTCCACAACACTCTACGTCTGTCGGTCTCCTCTGTGTACCAACTCATCATAAAGTCCACCTCCGGGTACCTTCTAGTCCTGATACTCTCAACCTCCGTCAGCGTTGTCCGTCGTCTGCATCCAACACAACGAGGTGCGGGCATATCCCATGCTGGGGTGAGTATAACGATACTCAGTAGGGACCCTGAGACCCTCAAGGTCTCACAAAATACAACAAGGATAAACCACAAGAATGAAATCAATAGATAACCCCACTTAGGTATATGCCCATACATATACCTAAGTTATCAAGTAATCTATCTCAATCATGTGGAAAACACAAAGTTACTGACTCAGCTCAAACAGGTATGCAACTTATGTAGAGACTTAGAGATGATTATATTTAGCCACTAAATCATCTATTCTATTTAACCCATGTAGGATCCAGGAACAAAAGTTAGAGCTTTCAAACCCACACAGGATCCATGAATAGTAAACAGAGCTGTCGAACTCAAATAGGATCTAGGAACAGTCGTTAGAGCTTTCGAACCCACACAGAATCTAGGAAAAGTAGTCAGAGCTATCGAACCCACACAGGATCCAGGAACATTAGTCAGAGCTATTGATCCCACACTGGATCCAGGAACAGTAGTCAGAACTATCAAACCCACATAGGATCCAGGAACAGTAGTCAGAGAGCAGCCATCCAGAGGGTTCCCACAAGGCACACTTGATTCTGGTAGGGTCCGATCCTCAATCCAGGATTCGATACATCAACTTCCACAAAGTCCCAAGTTGATGTATCCAAAATATCCATCCAGTCATAAGATACCCAACGCGACAGACGGCGTGTCAATCGGATGACCAGACTGAGAGTTATTGGCATTTTGGTCGGAGGGCCTGATTGAATTTACATTCGATCCAACCCAGATGTACCCCAAATATGTCCAAACCTTGGGTGGGGTATACCAAAAGAACCGTCTTCCTCCAAGGTTTCTGTCGCCATATACGGTTCGTCGATCGGACACTGATAGCTCAAGTTATGAGCAATAGAGTTTAAAAAATAGGTCAAACGGGTTCAAGTCTGGTCCGGCCCAGTCGGACTGACCGTGCCCAACCCAAGTCCGAACTAGGGTCCGAACTGGTCCACGGATCTGACCCGTCCCACAGGGGTGGCACGTCCCATGTGGGGTCCGGCCCGCTCTGGGACCGGCCCGCACTAGGTGGCCCGCACTGGTATCGGCCCGCGCGGGGCCCGTGCACTACAGGAAAACCGCCTATTAGCGGCGGTTTACAGAAACTGCTGCTAAACTTGGCGTCGGCAATCTATTAGCGGTGGTTTTTTGCATTTCACGGTGGTCAAAGAAAAACGTCGTAGTACCTCATTTCGCGGTGGTTTTTGGTAAATTTAGCGGCGGTTTTAAGGGCTATTTAATTAGCGGCAGCTATAATCGCCGCGAAATTCAGGCATTCCAGGTGCCTTCTTAGCGGCGGTTAAAACCGCCGCTAATTATGACATGATTTCGAGGCAGTTTTAACTGTCTCTAAGTGTATTTCCGATTAAATTTAGCGGCGTTTTAAACCGCCGCTAAATTTATAAGTGGTAAAACATTAGCGGCGGTTAAAACCGCCGTGAAATTCTGACCCGAAAAAAAATAGCATTTCTGCTTATACTGCACCACTGCCCTGAAAAACAAACCAAACAAGAAACCATTTATCATGCCAAACATTCTCAACGGGAAGGAATTCATCATATGTTTCCACTAATAGAATTATTCCCCCAAGCTTAAAAATATTTCATAGGCCAATTTCTACCTCACCATGGGCTAGATAAATAGTTTTGGTTCCTAGAAACCATCAACTAATCAACTCACTATGGAATTATGGTTTATGGTACATGATAAACTAAAAAATATATGTCTCCTCGTAATGATGAATAGAATGCACAACTATCAAAGAAGAGAAGGTTTGGTGTTACACCCAACATGGTTAACATCACTACCAACACATGTACTAAAAACATTCATGGTTTTAATCACACCCAACACAACTATCAAAGAAGAGAAGGTTTGGTGTTACACCCAACATATATACATGAAGATAGCAATGGTTAACATTACACCCAACCCATATAATAAATAATAAAAATAGTTGGAATTACATTAAAATGAAAATATTTGATTCCATAAAGGATTAAAGTGTATGGATCACATGGATTTATACTTATAGTTTAGAGATGATCAAAATTGAAAATATTTGATTCCATAAAGGATTAAAGTGTATGGATCAAAATGTGCCAAATAAGAGAGGGGAGGGATCACTACTAGTCGTTTGTCCTATAAGGAGGAGGAACGTGGATTAAATGGGTTGATGTTCAGTTAGAATAAGAACCTTTAAAACATCATTGTTATAAAATACTTTGTATCGATGATTGACATTATGGTTCCAGGAAATAAGGTCTCTCCAGTCTACAACATAAGAAGACATTTGAGAAATAGAGGACATATTTAAAGATAATAGAGAATATATTAGAAGATATGTAACCATTAAGAGAGAATCAATTGTGCTAATCAAACAAAATAAGTGCATAACATGGAAAACATTACGTGGACCACATGATCCATTCTAGGTCACAAAAATCACATAACCCAAAAACATCTTTTGATTACATGATTTTTCTTAATACATATAATCATGTTACCATGTGAAGGTCACATGAATCACATAAAGATTAGTAGGTCATGAAAAAAATCCTCAAGAGACAACCGAATCACATAAGATAGACTAATGGCCAATGGTGTGCATCAAAGTTCAAATAAATTACCATTGATTTGTTCATGGATTGATTAAGTGAGATATTTAGACAAGGTGATCACACAAAGAGGTCAAGTGACATGATCACATGATTAGGTCTCTTGTATGGTTCCTGTGATGAGGTCATGAAAAGTTGTCTTGCAAAACAATCGCATGAGAGAGGAGGTTTTGAGAGCTATGGAGATTCATGTCACCAGTCAAATGACCAGCCTCTCACCCCCTATTTATAGGGAACCTCAAGGAATATGAATGGACTTATAGAAGACCAAAAGATGTTTTGAATTCCAAACATAGAAATCATAAGAGACTCATGAAGTCATTTCCTACCTCATAACTGAGTCCTTGTTCCTTCGAACATCACTTTTGTGGGGGGGCATTTTTTGACGCTAGCCAAATGAGCATTGTATATTTTAGGAACAAAGAAATACCCAAAGCATAGGTATTAATATATACCAAAAGGAAAGAAAATTCTAGAATTTATACATATAGATTAATCACCTAGGTCACAAGGACCATGTGAACTTCAATGAGGCTCATGATCACCTGACCCTAGGAACATCATGCAAAGGGGTTATGCAATTCAGGTGATTTGTTCCTGATCATGTGAAGCCCCATAAAATAGCCCAATTAATCATGAAAAACCCCTCTGATTATTCTTTTTTATCATATGACATGTCATCTAACAATCTCCCAATATGTTCATAATATAAAAGTTAGAAAAGAGGGAAGCTTCATGGGAAGGGAGTTGCATTGGTTTTCATGTGATGTGGTTATGTGCCTCATAAAAACTATTAATGATCATGAAAATCACCTCAGAAAACAATCTTGATCTAGTGATATCCATTCAACATGGCTGTTTGGACATGCAACACCCTAATGATTCCAATTCCCAATGCCGAATTTACAACAGAAACATCAAAGAGCCTATTACCATAGATCATCTAACCAATGAAACAAACACATCATTATCTTTACCACATGAGGTTATTGTGATCAATCAAGGTTAGCCACTGAAGCTCCTCCAAGACCAATGGTTTTTTAAAGGTTCCATACACCACACATGTTATATATACAAACCAACCTTTCCTATATTTTTCAACACATCAACAATACTACTCATGGTCCGATGATGCATCGTCACCCTCTCCACCTCCATCTCCTGCTGCCACCTGTAAGAACATTATATTGAAAATTAAATATTGTTGCATATTTATAATTAAACTTAAAACCAATAAAAGTTTTGAAACTAAATGATTTTGATTTTTTGTGACTTACCTACTCACCACCACTCGGTGCACTACCACTGGGGGCATATCTGCTCATCTGATGATATAAATCAGTCAACGCTTTCTGCATAGCGGATATCTGAGCCCCTTGGTCTTAAACTGTGGCTCATAGAGAATAAATATCCCTCTGAGCATCCTCAGGTATGGGCTGACTATAACCAGGAGTAGATGCGGCTGGAATCCCTGATGGCATGCTAAAGACCTCAGATGGTATGGGTCCCAAACCCATCTCGCGCACTCTACCAGGATGCTCCTTCCCAAGGACTAGAGCAACCGGGTCATCCTGGGAGACTGAGTAGGACTTCCCAGGATTGGCATCCCATATTTCTTTAATTTTTACCTATAAATCAAATTTCAATACATATTAACACAGTAAAAACTGATAATAAGTTATTATAATAAAAATTTGACTTCATACCCCAATTCTTTGGTAGGCTCATTAACAAAAGAGCCATCTGATTTTTTGTGAACATCCAACCATAGTTCAGTCCGGGAGGCTTCGTGCCCTAAATTCTGTGACTGCATTAAGCAAAGATAAATCAAAAATTAAATATATTAAATAGATAATACTGTATTATAAATATTTAAAATATTTAAAATATTACCAATGACATTCGGCTTCTTGAAAAGCTTTTTGAGCCCGCCATGTGAGGGATGACTTGCTTCACCCTGTTTGATGCATTATGTCATGAGAGATCTTGAAATAAATAAAATGCAATTTAACACTAATGTATCCAATGTCATATCATCTTCATATACATGTATTAATGTAAAATGAGGATAATATAATAATATATATTTTAATACCATCCGTTTATCATCACGATGCCTGTCAACAAAAACTTTCCACTGCTCTTTCGGTACCCCACTGGGTAGCTTGTCATACATTTGTTCCAAGGTCAACGAAGTATCGTTGACATCACACCACAATCTCCATTTGAAATCTTTCCATTTTTTATTGAGATTTTTCAAAGTCCACTTCCGTGCTATCACATCAGCAACTGTGAAGTGGAAGAACATCTGTATACAGAAATTCATTTTGAACATATTAGTAACATGACATTCAATTAAACCATAATGTAATAAAATTACCTTTATTTGAGAATTGAAAACTTCATTTTTCCTGTTTGGAGGCATATGTCTCCAATCATCATATGAAATGGGAAGGGAAATGGGCTCCGCTGCCAACTGAACTATAATCTGGCCAAGTAACCTCGCGGCATCATACATAGAGACCCCATAAGAATCAAATGGCACGACTATCTTTTCGCTATTCAAGTTCCAAACATCTTATCTTTTTAAGTGTTTCTCCATGGTTTTATTTTTGTCATCTTCAATGAGCAAACAATTAGTATAAACAAAATGCAATAAATTTATTTAATTAAAATTTATACCTATGACTGTGACCCTCCAGTGTGTCCGGGATGAACTGGAAGGGTTCTGTTGCCGCCCAACTGATGAGGCACCTGTAGGGGGAGTCGACGACTCAGCCTCTAATGGGAGGCCCTCTGATGGTGTGAGAGATGGTGTAGGGGGAGATGGTGCAGGGGTGTAGGCAGCTGGTGCCTCAGATATCGTGGGGAGTGACCCAAATGGATCGGCATCTGTCGCAGAACTATAAGAAATAGTATACCGCTTCCCCCTTGGCATTCTTATCATTTAATCAAATAAAATTAAGTTCAGAATATATATTTCAAAAAAATTATGCAGAAAAAAAATTAAAAATGATAATAGATGCCCAGTACTAACAAACAAAATATATATAACAACGATAATGAATGACTGCAGAAATGAAACAAGTGGTTACTGCATGAATAAATAATTGTACATATAATCATTTTCCCATTAAATCATGTCGGTTTCCTGATCCATTGCTTCATCCACTTCATTCATCCTTATAAGACTAATATTTTCAATATCATGATGGACAAATAATTCTGCTTCCTGTTGTTGATGACATTCAACTTCAGAGGTCAAATCTTCCACTTCATCACCCATATCATACAAATCTCTTTGTATTACGTGATTAACTACACTCCACCCTTCATCCAAAACATCATTCACATAATATACCATTTTTTCTTGCGATGCTAAGATATATGGATCATGCATTTCACAATCACCAACATCCATCAAGTGAGAGAAGTTCACAGAAGTAAATTGAAATGAATCTCTTTTAACACCTCTGATAATATCGACCCATTTGCATTTGAATAAAACAACAGAAAAATGTCCATGGTAGTTTAATTCAATAATATCATGCAGCTTTCCATAGTATCCCACTTCAGCAAATGTAAATATACCACTATTTTGTGTTTTCAAACCCACTTCTCGATCAACTGTACGAAATCTAAAGTCATTCACATTATAAGCGTCGAACTTTCTAACTTGCTTTATAGGACCTCTAAAAAGAAACTTCAAATCTTATGACAAGTCTGCTCGAGTATCAGTATTCATGATCTGAAAAAAGAAATATAATTTAATAGATTTAAAAATTGTATGTGTCAAACTAATATTCTTATTTATTGCAATATTTATGAACTTACACGTCGTGCAAACCATTCTACAAGATCTTTATTCACAGCTTTCGTTATATCTTTCTCATTTCATGTTCGGCCTCTCATTCGTCTCTTTGTTTGTATCCTCAAATCTTCAATAAATGGATCTGCAATTTCACTATTCAGCAGTACATATCTATGTGCCTGTAATAATTCCAATTCTGTCAGTGTCACATTTGAGGTCCTCCCAACTGATTGGCCAATAGCAGGAAATATTTTTGATTTCTGATGCATTTGAGATTGAGTTGATGTGTCGTCAACATGTCCAACTCGATTAAATCTTATCTCAATATCATCTAAATAACTGGAACAAAAGGTAAGACATTCCTCGGCCAAATAGCCTTCAGCAATAGAGCCTTCTGGTTGAGCTTTATTTCTCACGTATGATTTCAAATGCCCAAGATATCTGTGAAATAAAATAATAATATTATGCATTTATTTAAATGTCAAAAATTGTTTACTTAACTGGAAAACATATAAATAAAATACCTCTCAATTGGATACATCCATCGATAATGAACGGGGCCTCCTAATTTAGCTTCTTCAACCAAATGCACAGTTAAATGCATCATGATAGTAAAAAAAGATGGAGGAAAGATCATCTCCATTGCACAAAGAGTCAATATAAACCTCTCCTGGAGGTTTTCAAGCTGAAATGGATGTACAACTTTCTCACATAATTGCATGAAAAATGTGCAGAATTGGAGTACAACAGCAGTAACTTTTTTAGGTAATAATGTACGCAATGCCAATGGTAGTAACTGCTGTAACAAAATATGTGAATCGTGACTTTTCAATCCATGTAACTTACGATTCTTCAAGTCAACACACCTCAAGATGTTACTCGAATACCCATCAGATACCTTCACATTCTTTAAAATTATAAGGAACGTATCTTTATCCCTATTTTTCATTGCGAAAATGGTCGGAGGATACTTTTCATTCTCATCTGTCCAGAGATCGTGTTTTATGTTCATTACTTGTAAGTCTTTGCGAGCATTAAGATGATCCTTCGACTTTCCATGCTCATTAATTAATGTGAAAATCAAATTATCACAGAAATTCTTCTCAATATGCATCACATCAAGATTGTGGTGCAACAAATTAAATTCCCAATATGAAAGTTTAAAGAATATACTTTTTTTCTTCCATTGTTGCGTTCTGATTTCACTTGACGATGCACTTCGGACCCGTTTTCCACTATCATTCAAATGATGAACCTTCCCAAATTCTGTTTCAACATTTTCAAGCTGTGTCAATATTTCAGAACCGGTTAACAACTTTGGAGGTGGTCTACGATCAATGAAACCATTAAATTTTGATTTGTTCAGCCAAAATCTATGAGATGCATCGAGAAATCTTTGATGGCATAAGAAGCACCATTTTCTACTGTGAGGTAGCCATTTGGCCTCAAAATCAAAGTTAAAAATGGGACAAGCCAAACCCATATAAGTGTTCCAACCAGATAAATTCCCAAGCCCAGGGAAGTCACTAATGGTCCACAGTAAAGTAGCATGCATTTTGAACATTGTTTTAGAAGAAACATCAAATGTCTCAACACCGTTACTCCATAACTCCTGCAATTATTCAATCAAAGGCTGCAAGTATACATAAATATCATTTCCAGACATTTGTTTTACAGGAATAATCATTGAAATGATAAAATATGATTATTGTATACACATCCACGGAGGCAGATTATAAGGGATCAAAACAACTGGCAAAATGCTATAACTTGTACTCAAAGTCCCAAATGTGTTGAATCCATCGGCAGCCAATCCCAATCGAACATTCCTAGGATTATATGAGAAATCTGGATGTAATGAATCAAATATCATCCATGATTGGGAATCTCGTGGATGTCTCATTAACCCATCATTGTTATTATCTAAAGAATTCCACTTCATGGGTTCAGCGGTTTTTGATGACATGAATAATCTTTGCAATCGCGGCTTCAAAGGAAAGTAACGCAAAACCTTTGCAGGTGTGTTCATTTTCTTCTTCTTCATGAAATTATGTTCAGTTAGACTTCAAACATCACCATTTGACTACCATCTAGAAGAAGAATATTTCTTGCAATTCTGTCTACTTGAATCCTCTCCCCAATAAAGCGTACAATCATTGGGACATGCATGTATTTTTATATAATTCAGACCAAGCTTGTTAACAACTTTTTTCATATCATAAAAAGATTCTGGGATTTTTGCTTCAGGAAATACATCATGAATCAATTCCAATATCATGGACATTGCTTTCATTGTAATTCCACATAGACATTTGATATGGTACAACTTCAGCAGAAATGAAAGCTTTGAATATTTCAAACACTCACTATACAACTCTTGATTTCCATCGTCAACTAAATCATGAAACACATTTTTCTCAGTGAAGTTTTCCATTACATTTGGCTCTAAAAATCAAGAGGAGGATCCAATGATATGTTCCAATCTTGATCTACTTGTGTTATAGTCTCAAAAACATCACTTGTCACGTTGCAATTTGTAGCACCCTCTTCTGGTTGTTCTAGTATGTTTTGATGCTGATAGTGGTGTCTTGCAGTGCTGAATGCATCATTTATGAGGTTTTTCATTTCATTTTCCATTGTCGATGAACTTGGGACCTCATTATGTGGATTAACATCAGTGCTCAATCTTTCTGTATTGTTCGATTCTCCATGCCAATTCCAACACAAATATTGACCAGGGAATTGCTTCAGTATTAAATGTTCATAAACTCCATCTCTCTTCAACCATGTCATAAATTTACATTTAGGACATGGACATCTGATTCTCCCTTCAACGGATCGATTAGAAATCACAAAATCTAAAAACTCATTCAAACCCTTAACATACTGAGGTGTGTTCCTCGGTAATGTGATCCAGCTTTTATCCATGTATATCACAATGTTCCTACACAAAATATACGATAATGTAAGATTGCAGAATCATAATATAATAAAGATGGAAAATTGATCATAAAGTATGCATAATATAATAAATATGATTCATTGATCACATTTACCACTTACTTAGCATGCCCAAACAAACCAAACAAGTCTGGTCCTTAGGAGACAGCGTGAACACCTCATTGAGGAGCAGTAAGAATATCGGGATACACAATTATCATAACACTGTCAATCACACATTTATGTTTCCTCAAAAAATTTCTATCCCCACTACATTAATGAGATACATTGGTCCACTCATATTACTTCCACACCCTCACAAAAAATACTACAACTTTGCTGAACATCTCATATACTCACATGCTTTTTCATCTCAATTAAATGTTTTATTTTATTTTCCATATCTAGAAATGGGATACCAGTCGGTATTTATAACATCCATCCAAAATCACTAATATAGAATACCAATGCATGGTTTCCCATTTCTAGAGTTTCCCCTCATTGGATTATGTTTAATAATCATTACCTTCACTTATCAATATTATAGATCAATACAAATAATATGGAATATTTTTTTACCATATTTAGTTTCATAATTTGAACAATGTTGTTGATACTTGTTTATAAGCCAGTGAATATTCTTCTTACTAGATCCAACACAGTGATAACACATTATGATAATTCCCCCACTTAATTTCAATATTTTTTCATCTATTAACCATTTATTTAGTAAGATACCTAAAATGGTGAAGTCAAATATTTGTTGTACTTTCATCTTTAACCAAATTTTTCTACATGATTCAAAAGTCTTTCACACTGTATAACTAGGTTACACATCGTGTAACTATTACTAGATACAAGTCATGATTCAAAAGTCTTTCACATACAACATTCTAGTCTACGTTAACATAAATATGGGTTAGTTATCATGCATAAGAGTATAAGTCAAGTTCCCTATCTCACAAGGTATAAACATTCCTAACAATACATCACACTTACCTTGGAGCCTCAGTCTAGGTAGTTCCATAAAATTCAACCATTAGGGGTATAGAGAATCAGTTCGACTCCATAACCCATGCATTCTTGTGTGGGGTTAGAGCATCATTCTAAACCGACCTATGGAAGGAGACTCAGTCCTTTATCCCACCACCAAGCCATGTGCACATGCTTATTTATCCATTTCCACACACACACACACACACACACCATATCGCAACCATACTCAAAACAATACACATAAGAATATCAATCCATAACAATAAATATATGAATTAATATTATTCCATAACCCATTAACACATTTTCCATTTACATTACATAGCCAATTTAGCCAAATTTCCATTCTCATGCCCCATCCAATGAGGCATATTCAATAATTCCCTTATATTAACCCTTTTAACATATTCATGAATTACCTTAAGAAAATCCATTTAACATATTCCTCAATACATAATCCATTACCAAATTAACATATTCATAATTTTGTATACACTAATCCTCTTAGGAATTTCAATGTATTTCATAAGTCAATTGGTACAATCTTAATTGACTCAATTAATCCCATTTTCATGTCATTACCAAACAAGCCATTGTGTAATTATCAACCCTAGGAACAACTTTTAGTATTCGATTTTCAACCCAACCAACCACATTAACATCTTTACCATGGGGTCTACATTATCACATGTCAACTCCACACTTAAACTTACAAATATCATTGTTTGGGAATGTTGGTTCACCCCATGGGTGGCCTTAAATTAGTGAAATCATCCTCTATGCATCCCATAAGGATCATGAGGTGTTCAATTCATCATTTAGAGACCCATTTTTCCAAATATCACTAACAAAACCAAAAGAACAACTGAGGGGAAACAAGAAAACAACCTTATATGCACAAATATACTTAAAAACTATGAGATATAACTTATAGACCACCAAAATCAAATATGATGATGAATACACACCTAATAGTGGACTTATATTAGGATTTGAGAACCACTTGAAGCCTTAACCTAGAATCCACCAGAGAATAAGGGTTTTATATAATAGGAATAAGATAACCCAAGGTACAGGCTATAATCTAGAAAAGAGAATCAAGAGAATTATTAGACTTACCCAAATCTTAGATCCAAAACTGACAGTGCTCCAAACGACC
The DNA here is from genome assembly GCA_963277665.1 of Viscum album. Taxonomy (NCBI): domain Eukaryota; kingdom Viridiplantae; phylum Streptophyta; class Magnoliopsida; order Santalales; family Viscaceae; genus Viscum; species Viscum album. Next base: position 437,962,006 of record OY728129.1, read on the forward strand.
TATAAATGAGGGAGATCAGTCCTTGGGATATCTTGAGGGTTTTATTTCGTCACTAGGGCTAGAGGTAGGAGTAAGGTGGGGGAGGGGGGACTGGGTGGAGACTTAAAAATTCCAATATGGAAAAAATGTAATTTTTTCAACTTTTAATGGGTTTCAAGGTTTCCCCGCACAGTTCTCAAAACCATGCATAAACCATGTACAATAAAATTTATATGTGATGCCCAAGTCAAACAGTTACTTAGGGATTCCACACATTTTGATGAAACGTGTGCCAATCATGTGGAATTCCTCTATCCATGGTTTCATGGTTTGACCACCCCCTCACATGGTTTGCACTAACCATGATACCTGAAAAAAAAAGACCTGATTTTCCTTTCTCTCAAGCCCTCACCCTCGGGACACCCCCGGGCTTCCTCATACACTTTTTTTAGAATTTAATTAATGGGTTTTTATAGATTCAAACCAAAATTTAAATAAGAGATTAGCTCTATAAAAACTAGGATCTTGTACACTATATCCAGAGTACTAGTCTGAACTCAAGGAACCATCTTTTACATTCAAAATAAATAATTGATGGAAATCCAAAGTTAATTCCCAAGGAATTCAATCCAATTAGGTTAAGATAAATTTAGGGAGACCATCTTGAAAAATTAAACAAGGGTACCCAAAAATAATCCACAACATTAATCCATGGCATTTGATAAGTAAGAAATTACCCGAATCTAAGGGTAAGCCACACCAAGGTATTCACATTGATGAATCTAAGTAGAATCCAGAGGCCTTCTCAAGGAATTATATAGAATCGACCCTTAATGAATCCAAGGGTTTCATTGTAACACCCCAAGATTTCATAGTGTGTTATTTCTTCAAAATAATTCAATAACTTGCACTACACGCAACACCGAGTTCAATCGCACCATGACTTATGAAACAAGCCATTCAAAAGAGGTTATGAATAGTATTAACTAAATTTTAAACTAATATATCCATATAATTTTAGAATCCATATTATGAGTTTCTTAGACATAATGCAAGAACAAATTCATTTTCAGTATTGCACTTTTATCAACTTTTAATAGTGAACCCTTTTTAAATACAATATTTTAAACTTTTTGACTAAATGGGGACATCAAAAATTTAAAATGAAACATCTGAAGCTTCCACGGTATGCTTCCCTTAGAATAATGCAATGGCGTGCATTGTACGCAACTTCGAGATTCTAACACACCACAACCAATCAAACTAGCCATTATGAATAGTAATACCTAATTTTTAAAATTTTATAAATCCTATCTCTCATAATGGACTTCATTTTTGGATTCGGAATGTCGAATTTATCCTAGGGTGAAATTTTGGAACTTTTCGGATAACACTTATATTTTGATGAATAGTGAAAATTACTAAATTTTAATTAAAAACAACTTTTTAAACAAAAATAATTTATAGTGATAAATTATATTATTGAGTGGTTTTAAAGTATAATTAGAATACATTTTTACCATTTTATCCAATTATGTTCATTATAATTAATTTCACTTTGAAATTGGACCTAAACAATTGTCAATCTTTTGATATATATTGTTTCTTAAAAACACGCTATTTGTTGTGACAGCGGGAATTAATTATAAAATTAATTAATGCAACTTATATGTTTATAATTTAGTAAAATAAACATCATTTTTGAATTTGGAATATCAATTATAGATTAGGGTGAAATTTTGGCATTGTTCTGAAAAACTTCAATTTTTTATGAATAGTGAAACTATTAAGTGGTAGCTAAAAAAACTGAATTTTTCATAAAACTTAATTTTACCACTTCTGTGAATGGAATTTCAAAAATCCGAGAGACACAGTTAATATCAAGAAGTAAAATTTGTTTCAATGAGATGAAAATAATTTTTCGTGTATAGTAACTTTTTACTTTTATTTACCACGGTTAAAAGTAAATAGGGTAATTAAGGGTAAAAATGATATTAATATTACCCTAACACATGTTCTAATTCTATTGGAAAAGTTTATCTCGACCAAAAACAACCTTATGAATAAATTATTATCATTTAGGTCCACTTGGATTAGATTAGGACATTTATTATTATTTAATTCAAAGAAGAGTTAAAAGAGTTAAAATCAAAGTTTATTTACTAAAACATTTTTAATATAGGGTTATACATAAGATAAATTCGATTGTAAATATTCATTAGAAAGATAATAAGATTTAATACATAATTATATTTTATTTATAATTTTTATACATTAAATAATTTAATATATTTATGACACAATGATGATGCAGTAATTAACATAATAGTGAAAAATTAAAATAATTGATATTATAAATACACAAATAATTATAATTTAAGACTTTTAATTAATTATACTAATTTTCTAGGATAATATGACATATTAGGATTGATTTAATTGACTTTTTTTGAAGTAATAATTCTGTTATGAGTTTCAAAAAAATCAACTATTGAATAGTGTCAAAATTGACATAAAAGAGTTTTTAAAACAAATATTATATTATTAATTGATATTAAATTCCTAAAAATCTAAGGTTCGGCCAAGAGACTTATATCATGATAGGTATATCATTAATGGACCACTTGGGGGTCTCTTGGATGTATATAGTAAGTTTATTAACTATATAATATAAAAATACAAAGTGACATGGTAAATGTTAAACTAATTAACTACGAGTTAAAACTAAAAGATAAGGTTAATATAGTAACCCAAACCTGTATAAATTATATTTTTTGAATGTTTTTTGACCTATCCCCACCTTAACCTTTGAATAATCAACTTTGGATCCATTAGAAACCGAATATGAATTTATTATAAATTAATATTTCTAGCTTTTCCAAAGGTGCCCCTCACCCATCTTATAAAAGGGAACTCCTCCTTCTCATTTCTTCACACCTTAAAAGCCTTTTGGTTCGGCAAACCCCTACCCAAATACTCTCTAAACTTCCCTCACTACAAACTAGAGGCCTTAGTTTGATCATAAAGCCAACCTAAGGAGCCCTTTGGATCAAATCAAAAGGAAGAACCCGAAGAGGAGGTAATGTTTTCACCACCCCTTTTCAAGTTCCTTTCTTCTTCCACTTCTTCTTTCATTGTTATTACCGTTATAAAATAATAAATCCAGTATATTATATATACTGTGATGTTATTATAAATATGGTACAACCATATTCATTATTCTAACCACCATTTGAATAACATGTCACCATACGTGCGTACGTACGGCTTACCGTCTCCACGTCGTGGTGTAATTGTTATTCAATATATTATTATTTGGGCGGGTATAATAATGATGTTTAACTCATTTAAATAATAAATGTAACATGATAATGATTATTTATATATGATATACCATCCAATTATATATTATTTTAATATCAAAATAATGATATTGTCGCTTGTGCGTACGTACGGACTACCGTCTCCACGAACGCGATGAGATGCATTCTCCATCGTATCCATTCAAGTATAATTATCATTTGATGATTTAAAAATAATGTTTAAGGACTTGATATAATTCTGTATATGAATAATATAAAACCTATCCATGAAAAATATGTCTTATGTGACAAAACATATAAATGAAAACGAGTAAGTTAACACCCGAAACGACGATAATACTAAGATATTATTAACAAAGCAATGTTAAAAGATCATATATGATATCATATGAATGTATATGATTCTTGTATAATTTAATAACAATTATTTCACTATTATACAGGAGGTTAACCTACCCCAACCAAGGAAAAGTACAAGGTAAGGGTTATTTCACAATCTCTTCATTATCCGAGGTTGTTTATACGTAATAATCTACTGGGATATCTTTATCATCCACATCCATGTTTTATTAAAAATTTATTTCAAAACATTTTTTCTATTTAAAATAATATGGGTTAAAGTCATTTATACCCTTTTTTGACTTGTTATAAGAGTTTTATAAAGGAATCTTTCCATCATTTTCCAAACAAGGTTCTTTTTAACCTTTTCGACAGAATTAAGGTAAGAATGTTTTTCAACTTATACGGCGGGTGCGGTTATTTTTCCACCGTTATAAAATCGTCGAAGCTTCCCTTACAAGCTTATAAGAATATTTTCAAAGAAAATGTTTTATTTTATAAATATATGACTCTTAAATGATTTCAAAATAGAAAGAGATATTTCTCTAAAAAGAGTTTTGATTTCATCTATGTCAACATCCTTTGATGGATTTTACGCTTATTTGAAGTTGATTTATTATGATACAAAACTTCTATATTGTATTGAATGTTTTGTGATATGTTTGACTATGGATGTGCTATTTTCATACCATTCATATTTTATGGTGAAAGTATTGACATTTCGTATGCTAGTTTTAATACGAATGTTTATGTTATGTTTAAACCTTTTCATATGGGAATGCATTGGACTTAATATGTGAAGGGTGGAGCCCTCTATAGCTCCTCGATGCATCGGTAGGTCTCATGAGACAAACTAGTGTCTTGGCACAAGGCCTTGGAAAAATCATATTTTTAGTCTTGGCATGAGGCCTTGGCTATGTGGTTATGATATTCTGGCATTATGCATTCCATCATTATGAAAGTGGTTATTGATATTTCATGTGATAATTCGATTAGTAGAATATCCATGTGAATAAGTAAATGGAATTATTTCATTTAACTTTTGCTATACTATGTTGAAGTTCAAATTTAAAAGTCTTTTGTTTTAGTTATACATTGCCTTAAATATTTATGCTTATTTTGGAAAGTTTCTGCTATATTGTTATCCTTACTAGGCATTTGAGCTCACCCCTTTTCTATGTTTTATTTTTCCCAGGATGTGAAGAAGTAAGTTATGAATGACCTGCAGGGATATTATTAGGGGATAATAGTGTGGACAATGGAGACATTATGTTGTTTTAGTATTTTTTTCACTTTATGATGTAATGTAAAACTTTATGAATATATCTAGTGTTTCCAAGGCTACTAAACCAATTGGTCTTTCTAGATTTGATCTTTCTTGTGATCATACCAATGTTATGTAATAATGCACCGACTCTGGGTAACTGGGGTCGGGGCATTACAGTTGGTATCAGAGGAAGTTTAGTACAAACCTTAGAAGCTAGATTTAGATAAACTCTGATTAGAGCACATAGATTTAAGATGGACTTTGAGGATTAGTATAGAATAACTTCCTAGAATTTTGGTATTGTAGAGATTTTGTGAGTTTTCCGAGCAATACATCCCTGTCTGGATACGAGCAGGTAGAGGCGGCTCTGGCACAGATGTACCTAGGGGTAAAACCCGAAAACACCGCTTTGAGCTAGACTCGAATGGGAACTGGTGCACGACAACGGGTCTTGCTGCACTCTTGGTTATGACACTCCCAGGGGATATGCTTAGGATAATTCTCATTTTCTTTACAAACCATTATGAAGGGTTTATGAGTATATACTTCCTCAAAGGAGACATTTTTATGATTATGGATTATATCCATAAACTATTTAATTTATGTTATGTGTTTTACAAGTTTGGGATTAGGTATTTTTATTCATAAACTAATCTAGTGTATGCCATTGTTTATAAATGGCACCCAGTAGAAGGAATGAGAACTCCAGCAATGCACTTGATCCAAAGAGAAGGAAGGATCATATCTTTCATGGTCTTAATCTAGAATTTATAAGAGAAATAGTCTCCCATGTATTATCATATTATGAAGAAATAATATCATGTGTTGATAAGATAAGTAAAGAGTTTACTGAGTCCTATGGCTTTGAAGGGAAGCAAGAGAAGAAAAGGATGGAAGAGGGAAAGATGGATAAAGGGAAGAGGGAAAAGAAGAATTTTCCCATATGTGATAACTATGGGAAGAAACACCCTGGAACTTGCCTGAAAGGAATGGGAGTTTGTTATAAGTGTGGAGGAAAAGGGAACAAAGTACGTGACTGTAAGGGTAAGAAAATGGTTTCAAATGTACAATGCTTCATTTTCAAGGAGTTTGGACACTATGCGAACCTATGTCTTAGTCATCAGACTATGTCACAAATGATGTTATTGGATAATAATCAAGTTATGATACTACCACAGATGAAGAGGAATGATTAGAGTTCTTATGTTGATTATGTTATTTGAGTGTTGTATCAACAATGTACTTGTTATAATAATTATGGAGTATATAAGGATTGTACTGCAGTAATATTTCATTATGGACTTGAGATTGTGTGGAACAAAGAAAAGTGACTCAATAGCAGGTTAATTTTTTGGAAAATATATGGTTGAGAGAAAGATAAACCATAATATGGTTCTGATATCGAGGTAGTTGTTTTAGAATAATACATGATTGTTTTGGATAAATTATATTGGATATTCTTGACTACCTTGAAACTGATTAATGATTTGTATATTCCATCATTGTTGGGGTTTACAACATTTTTGGATTGAAGGAGTATATCTATTATTCTATAAGGAATAAGGGATCATGAATGTAATCAATAAGGTTTTATGATAATTCAATATGTTGCAGTGTTTTAAAATAATACATGATAAAGGTGATCGCATGTTATTACGCGGAAAAAAAAGGATCTTCATTGTGTTTACCTTCCTTATAAATTTTGGACTGAAGTATTTTAGATAGTTCTAGTTTGGATTATTTTGGATTGCCATAAAAGGACAACCCGGAGGTCGGGCGACAACCTGTCGCGTCCGGAAAGGCCACGAGACTTGAACCCACAACCGAAGGGGGACAAGGGTGTATCACCTACCACTGACCCACGTGATGTCCGGGATTAAATAATGTAGTTTTTTTAAAAGATCTGGTAGATGAATTATAAATTCATTTTTTTTTTGAACCCTATACGAATAGGATAAATAGAATATTTTTTTACGTTCTATTATCTTTTAGAGTGAAAGATGAGTTTGTGGTAGAAATTAGTTAAAGGATGGAACTCTACTTTTCAAGAATATATTTTTCTTCTTCTCTTATTCTATGAAGAAATTAATTCTTATACTTTATTTAAGGAATCCTAAAACCAAAAATGTTTTATCCTAATACCCTATGTTTTGTTGAACTGATGGTATTTCAAATCATCATAGATTGATGAATTTAAGGACCTCAATTTTACACTTGTTTGTGATTGATGACCTCAATCACTACTTATAAATATTTACTTTTTTCCTCTAATTATATGTCTCTAATTGCCACCAATGTTCTCCTAATCGAGATCATAATTTGGTGGTGACCCTTTTATTTCTCTTTTCCTCATATTAAGACTAAATTTTAGTAACCTAATTTCCGATGTGGGTTTTCCCACAAAGATATTTTCTATTTTCAACCTTTTATTTTCGAAGAACAATTTCAAATTGCGAGGACGCAATTTATTGAAGGAGGGGAGAATGTAACACCCCAAGATTTCATAGTGTGTTATTTCTTCAAAATAATTCAATAACTTGCACTACACGCAACACCGAGTTCAATCGCACCATAACTTACGAAACAAGTCATTCAAAAGAGGTTATGAATAGTATTAACTAAATTTTAAACTAATATATCCTTATAATTTTAGAATCCATATTATGAGTTTCTTAGACATAATGCAAGAATAAATTCATTTTCAGTATTGCACTTTTATCAACTTTTAATAGTGAACCCTTTTTAAATACAATATTTTAAACTTTTTGACTAAATGGGGACATCAAAATTTTAAAATGAAACATCCCAAGCTTCCACGGTACGTTTCCCTTCGAAAAATGCAATGGCGTGCATTGTACGCAACTTCGAGATTCTAACACACCATAACCAATCAAACTAGCCGTTATGAATAGTAATACCTACTTTTTGAAATTTTATAAATTATATCTCTCAAAATGGACTTAATTTTTGGATTTGGAATATCGAATTTATCCTAGGGTGAAATTTTGGAACTTTTCGAATAACACTTATATTTTGATGAATAGTGAAAATTACTAAATTTTAATTAAAAACAACTTTTTAAATAAAAATAATTTATAGTGATAAATTATATTATTGAGTGATTTTAAAGTATAATTAGAATATATTTTTACCATTTTATCCAATGGTGTTCATTAGAATTAATTTCACTTTGAAATTGGACCTAAACAATTGTCAATCTTTTGATATATATTGTTTCTTAAAAACATGCTATTTGTTGTGACAGCGAGAATTAATTATAAAATTAATTAATGCAACTTATATTTTTAGAATTTTTTAAAATAGACATAATTTTTGAATTTGGAATATCAATTATAGCTTAGGGTGAAATTTTGGCATTGTTCTGAAAAACTTCAATTTTTGATGAATAGTGAAACTACTAAGTGGTAGTTAAAAAAACTGATTTTTTCATAAAACTTAATTTTACCACTTCTGTGAATGGAATTTCGAAAATCCGAGAGACACGGTTAATATCAAGAAGTAAAATGTGTTTCAATGAGATGAAAATAATTTTTGGTGAATAGTAACTTTTTACTTTTATTTACCACGGTTAAAAGTAAATAGGGTAATTAAGGGTAAAAATGATATTAATATTACCCTAACACATGTCCTAATTCTATTGGACAAGTTTATCTCAATCAAAAACAACCTTAGGAATAAAGTATTATCATTTAGGTCCACTTGGATTAGATTAGGACATTTATTATTATTTAATTCAAAGAAGAGTTAAAAGAGTTAAAATCAAAGTTTATTTACTAAAACATTTTTAATATAGGGTTATACATAAGATAAATTCGATTTTAAATATTCATTATAAAGATAATAAGATTTCCTACATAATGATATTTTATTTATAATTTTTAGACATTAAATAATTTAATATATTTATGACACAATGATGATGCAGTAATTAACATAATAGTGAAAAATTAAAATAATTGATATTATAAATACCCAAATAATTATAATTTAAGACTTTTAATGAATTACACTAATTTTATAGGATAATATGACATATTAGGATTAATTTAATTGACTTTTTTCGAAGTAATCATTCTGTTATGAGTTTCACAAAAATCAACTATTGAATAGTGTCAAAATTGACATAAAAGAGTTTTTAAAACAAATATTATATTATTAATTGATATTAAATTCTTAAAAATCTAAGGTTCTTCCAAGAGACTTATATCATGATATGTATATCATTAATGTACCACTTGGGGGTCTCTTGGATATATATAGTAAGTTTATTAACTATATAATATAAAAATACAAAGTGACATGGTAAATGTCAAACTAATTAACTAAGAGTTAAAACTAAAAGATAAGGTTAATATAGTAACCCAAACCAGTCTAAATTCTATTATTTGAATTTTTTTTGACTTATACCCACCTTAACCTTTTAATAATCAACTTTGGAGCCATTAGAAACCGAATATGAATTTATTATAAATTAATATTTCTAGATTTTCCAAAGGTGCCCCTCACCCCTCTTATAAAAGGGAACTCCTCCTTCTCATTTCTTCAAACCTTAAAAGCCTTTTGGTTCGGCCAACCCCTGACCAAATACTCTATCAACTTCCCTCAATACAACCTAGAGGCCTTATTTTGATCAGAAATCCAACCTAAGGATCCCTTTTGATCAAATCAAAAAGAAGAACCCGAAGAGGTGGTAATGTTTTCACCACCCCTTTTCAAGTTCCTTTCTTCTTCCACTTATTCTTTAATTGTTATTACCATTCTAAAATAATAACTCCAGTATCTTATATATACTGTGATGTTATTATAAATATGGTACAACCATATTCATTATTCTATCCACCCTTTGAATAACATGTCACCATACGTGCGTACGTACGGCTTTCCGTCTCCACGTCGTGGTGTAATTGTTATTCAATATATTATTATTTGGGTGGGTATAATAATGATGTGTAACTCATTTAAATAATAAATATAACATGATAATGATTCTTTATATATGATATACCATCCAATTATATGTTATTTTAATATCAAAAGAATGATATTGTCGCTCGTGCGTACGTACGGACTACCGTCTCCACGAACACGATAAGATTCATTCTTCATCGTATCCATTAAAGTATAATTATCATTTGATGATTTAAAAATAATTTTTATGGACTTGATATCATTCTGTATATGAATAATATACAACCTATCCATGAAAAACATGTCTTATGTGACAAAACATATAAAAGAAAACGAGTAAGTTAACACCTGAAACGACGATAATACTAAGATATTATTAACAAAGCAATGTTAAAAGATCACATATGATATCATATGAATGTATATGATTCTTGTATAATTTAATAACAATTATTTCACTATTATACAGGAGATTAACCTACCCCAACCAAGGAAAAGTACAAGGTAAGGGTTATTTCACAATCTCTTCATTATCTGAGGTTGTTTATGCGTAATAATCTACTCGGATCTCTTTATCATCCACATCCATGTTTTTTTAAATGTATTTCAAAACATTTTTACTATTTAAAAGAATATGGGTTAAAGTCATTTATACCCTTGTTTGACTTGTTATAAGAGTTTTATAAAGGAATCTTTCCATCGTTTTCCAAACAAGGTGCTTTTTAACCTTTTCGACAGAATTAAGGTAAGAATGTTTTTTAACTTATACGACGGGTGCGGTTATTTTCCACCGTTATAAAATCGTCGAAGCTTACCTTACAAGCTTATAAGAATATTTTCAAAGAAAATGTTTTATTTTATAAATATATGACTCTTAAATGATTTCAAAATAGAAAGAGATATTTCTCTAAAAAGAGTTTCGATTTCATCTATGTCAACATCCTTTGATGGATTTTACGCTTATTTGAAGTTGATTTATTATGATACAAAACTTCTATATTGTATTGAAGGTTTTGTGATATGTTTGACTATGGATTTGCTATTTTTATACCATTCATATTTTATGGTGAAAGTATTGAAATTTTGTATGCTATTTTTAATACGAATGTTTATGTTATGTTTAAACCTTTTCATATGGGAATGAATTGGACTTAATATGTGACGGGTGGAGCCCGCTATAGCTCCTCGATGCATCGGTAGGTCTCATGAGACAAACTAGTGTCTTGGCACAAGGCCATGGAAAAATCTTATTTGTAGTCTTGGCACGAGGCCTTGGCTATGTGGTTATGATAGTCTGGCATTATGCATTCCATCATTATGAAAGTGGTTATTGATATTGCATGTGATTATTTGATTAGTAGAATATCAATGTGAATAAGTAAATGGAATTATTTCATTTTAATTTTGCCATACTATGTTGAAGTTCAAGTTTAAAAGGATTTTGTTTTAGTTATACATTGCCTTAAATGTTTATGCTTATTTTGGAAAGTTTCCGCTATATTGTTATCCTTACTGGGCATTTGAGCTCACCCCTTTTCTATGTTTTATTTTTCCCAGGATGTGAAGAAGTAAGTTATGAATGACATGAAGGGATATTATGAGGGGATAATAGTGTGGACTATAGAGACATTATGTTGTTGTTGTAGTTTTTCACTTTATGATGTAATGTAAAACTTTATGAATATATCTAGTGTTTCCAAGGCTACTAAACCAATCGGTCTTTCGAGATTTGATCTTTCATGTGATCATGACAATGTTATGTAATAATGCACCGACTCTATGTAACTGGGGTCGGGGAGTTACATTCATCAAACCCTAAAATTCATCTAATCCCCCTATTAGAATCCAAGTTTCACTCACAACATTCCACATCAATAAAATCCATATGGAAACCATGGAAGCTCTCAAAGGCCTTCTTAAAAATCACAATATACAAGAAGGAAACTCTATCCATTTAATAATATTAACTCATTATTTAGTTTCAACAGTAATAACATCCCTAATTGACCACATTCCATTTACAACCCTGGTTTCATCAGGCAACCAAGTCTAGTAGATCCCATTTACCAACCTAACTTTAATGTTAATAATCATTTCCAAATATATCACCCATTTCATCATCATCCCAAGGTTCACATTTAATCTTTCAATATTTTGAAAAGATTACCACATTTAAAATGCTAAATTAAATAGGGTTACATTTACAAGTTATAAATAAAAATGAATTATATGTTAATGACCCTATTTTTAATCAATATTATCCTCTAAAAATATATAAAGAGCATTAAAAATTATTTCCATTTCAAAAAAATTCAATTTATTAATACTGAAAAATAATTTCTAAGACAATTTCCTTATAATACCATTTCTATTTAAAAAACCATTTAATTAGTCAAACCTACAGTCAAAATTATTACTAAGTTTTTTTACTAGTAAGTTCATTAAAATAAGGCTTTATACAATACAAGGGGTATTAATAAGACAATTTCATATTTAAAATATTTAATAAAATTTTCCATGGCCATAAGTGAGAAACAATGAGAAAACTGTCACATGCACTAAAAAGGTTAAAGTAAGACTATGGGTGAATTTAGGGACCACCAACATATTATAATTTTTCCCATTTAACTATAGCCCGAAAACCTGCCACTTGAGCTTCTTAAAGACCAAAAACCAACACTAGAACACATAAAACCCTATTTTGCATCCATCCAATAAATAATAATTAATTATAAGGACATTAAAATTAATTAATATATTCCAACAATTATCCATGATAAAACCCTTAGGAATATATAATAATTTACTCACCATATACTCTCTCTACACCAAAACTGAGAGAAATGATCTTCCTAAAGTTCATGACATGATACCAACACAAACTTAGGAAAAATACCTATAATTACTTACCAAAAACATAAGAGACAATATTTTAATTTTCTCAAAACACTAAAAAACTCACATTGTGACACACCTCCAATAAAATGATGGGTGACAACATAAAAACATTATTTCGAGATGACCTTAAGCAATGTAGCATAGAATCCCTTTAATCCGAGGAAAATTAAACCATCCTTAAATGGAAGTTCCTTTCAAATTCCTAACTAGACAAATAAAAAATTATAGATACAATGAGTAGAGGAGAGGAGAGGAAATCATTGGAAGTATAAACTTACCAAAGATCGCCAGGAAATGGAACCCAGACCATCCCACATAAAGGGTGAACTAAGAGAAGGGAGGATGGGAGATCCATGGTCCCTGAATGAAAATAAAAAAAGGGATATGGTGGTTTTACCTCTAAAAAATAAAGGTAATACATGTAATTATACCCATTAAAAACCCCGTCAGCTGGCTAGTGGATCCCTTCCAGCCAACAATCCCTCTGGCTAGTTCACCGCTGGCCGATGGATATAGGATACATCCACAACCACATGATCTGTCTTATGAGGCTTTCTGTTACCTTTTTCAAATTCCCAAACTAAAAAACTCATCTAAAAAAACATTTTAGAGGGTTCAAAACCTCAAATATACTCAACTGAACCCTAATTCTTGAAACAACATAACTAGTAAGCACCTAGTAAGTAGGTCGCCGGAGATGGAGGTCGCGGGGTCGCCGAAGACGAAGGTCGCGGGGTCGCCGGAGGTCGTGGGTCGCCGGATGGTTGGGGGTCGCCGGAAAGTGGGGGTCGAGGGTTGCGGGTCGCCGGGTCGCCGGGGGGGGGGGGGGGGGGGGGTTCGGGGAAGAAGGGAGGGAGGGGGTTTGGGGGAACTATTGGGGGGGGGGGGGGGAAGGGTCGGGCTTGTTGAAAAAAACACAGGTTTCACGGAGGTTTATTAAAAACCGCCGTGAAACCTTTCGGCGAAAATGTTTAGCGGTGGTTTTGTGAACCACCGCCACAAAACTTCCGCTAAACCAGGATTTTCCCATAGTGGTGGCCGGTGGCCCATGGGGTCCACCATAGCCATGTATAAGGGGGTGTCTGTGCCCCCTGGATTCTCGAACAGCTTAGTTGTTCAAGGGATTGAAAAATCGGCACCATGTGGCGTTGTTCCGTGTCACACAGGACCCACGCGATGGGTCCCGCTCCTCCCGGCTAGCCGAGCCGCCTGCCGCCTGCCGCCTCCTGCGTAGTGCAATTGCGTTACCCCTCCTCCAGTGACCGGCAGAGCCGGCCACCCATCCTGCTTCATCGCAGCCAAGGTCGCGGCCTCCATTTTCTCCACCACGTGGTGCGGTTGCGTCACGCCTTCCCCATCAACCCGGCTGCTTGAGCCGCTGTTTTTCTTCACAGCCGACCTTTCATCTGCCACCGCTACACCACCACGGCCTGTTGGCCATAGGATACTCCTCCTGTGGCTTGGTTGCACCATCTCTGTCCACGCAGTGACGTTCGTCGGTTCCATCCACCGACGAAATTTTCGCGGGTCACCAGACGAGTTCTGGTGGCCTGATTCTCATTATGGAAGTAGTTTCGCACTCCTTGGGAAGTCACATTTGATCTGTAATCATTGTTGACGAAAATATCTCAACCCGGACTCATGAGGCAATTAGCATCAAAATCCACAATGTAAGTCTGAGGGGTCGGGCCATGTTTGTTCTGCCCGCACCCTCCATGTTAGAGTGATAGCATGCGGCTTCGATTCTTAATCCTTGAAGTAAAACGAAGAACATGCAACAATTAACAAATCTTGAACCCCTACCTTTGTTCATTGTTCGTTTATGGAGTCACGGGGAAGAAGATGGTGTTATCATCATTCTTTGTGTAGGACACGCACTTCCAATCCAAGCTCGTGCATCGGTTCATTGACGATGACGAGGAGGGAAGATCAGTTGAAGATGTCCCACTTCAGTAGGATCCGAGGAAGAAATTCGAAGACACTCCATGCCGGTGTTCTTCATTGGAATAATGCGTGTTGGATCGATAGTACGATAAATATGATATTGATTGTAGTATCATACTATGATGCAGATATTCAAAATACAAGATGGGGATGAATTGTATACATTAAAAATCCTTAAGGAAATTTTGCATAAACAAAATTCACAACACCTCTAAGCTCTAATAACTTTCTTGATTCCGAAAAAGTGATTCCAAAAATGAAACTTAACAAAACTTTACAAGAACTAAGATTCTACCTCAAAGCATATAAAATCCTATATAATCAGAGTACAAGTCTAAGGAAGTATAAGAAAATTATACTTTCCGCAACAACCAGAATTACAGCAGAAAAAAAATTAAAACACTACAAGTAACAAGTAGTAACTCTTTTAACAGAAAGAGAAGGGTATCCAACAAACTTGGATAAATTTCCCTTGATTTATACTTTCAAAAAAGTCTGTCTTACCCAAACCCAGGTAAGCCCTCAATCCGAAGTTCAGTATGTGTTTTGTTGTCCTCTCAAGCCCTCTATTTTTAAGGAAATCGGAACCTCTAACTTCACAACCCAAAGTCTCCGATTTCAAGGAAATCGCACCTCTGTACAAAGAAAAAATGTACAAAGAAAAGTTTGAACAAGTCGTTCAAACTTTCTGCACGAATCCTGAGAGTATATAAGAGCCTCTCTCTCTAAAAATCACTTCAACAGCATGTAAGAAAAAGACTGATCAACTTTTTGTTAGCTCTTTCAAATGATATCTTATTTATAGGTATAGCTCCAATGGTCGGATCCCTCCTCCAACTGTCATATTGTTCCTTGAATTTAGGAGGTACCTATACATGTGTCACTCAAACAACGATTAGTTAGTAACTAAATTCATGACATTTTTTTATAACAAAAACAAGTGTAAGCAAAAATATGGTTACATAACCAAAATCAAATATTCGTAATGTAAGAAAATAAAAGTTTGGAGTCTAACCAAAAACACATTAGGTGTCTATAATACAAGGATATTTGGATTCTATTTTCTAAGGAATTTGGAAACTGAACTATATAGAATTCTGGGGTCTGAATTTCAAGGAAATTCAGAATCAGGATTCACAAGAATTCGGAACATGAACTTACAAAGTTCGGAGTTAGAGTTCATGAGAATTCAGAGTCAAAACATACAAAGTTCAGAGTCTAAATTCATTAGAATTCGGAGTTAAAACTCACAAAGTTCAGAGTCTGAATTCATTATAATTCGGTGTCAGAACTCACAAGGTTTGGAATCTGAATTCATTAGAATTTGGAGTGAGAATTCAGAGTCTGAAAATAGAATGCTCTTTATCTAAGTATTAAATGATTTAGAGGTTTTAGATATGAAACAGAATTTTACACTTAGAAAAGATAATGAAAAATGAAAAAAATGGAAAGGATAAATTTCTTAGGGGAAGGAAAATTTTCCTTAGAGAAGTAAAACACAGGGTACAATGAGATTTTCCTTGTAATAAGGTGTTTGTAATTTTCAAAACAATAAGAAATGATAGAGTCATAAGGATTCCTTATTGACTCAACAATCTCCCACAAGTATATAGGAATGAAAAATTCATAAGGAAAACCTTATTGACTCAACAATCTCCCCCTTTTTGGAAAGAACAAACATCCTTACGAAAAAGAATATAAGGATAATGATGAAAGGGAATAAGTTTTTTCTAGACTTTGAAATAAAACTTATCTCCCTTTACACATGGACAATGATGAATAAGACTAACTCCCCCTTAGGAATTGGAACTCTAAAGATTGTATTCTAGATTTTTGGAATGATATTTTTCATAATCCTAAATACGGAAATATTCGTAATGAAAACTCCCCTTTAGATAAAATCCCCCTTACTTAGATATATTTGTTCTTTTCTTAGTATTCTTTTTCCTTTCTCCCCCTTTGGGGTTTTCAAAAATAATTTGAGGGAATGGAAAATAAATTATAGATCTTGAAATATTAGTACAAAGAATCCAAACAAAAATGAGCAACCAAAATTTCATTATGATAGAAAGAATTTGTACAAGAAGGAAAATACAACAAAAGATCGGATTGGATCTATTTTCCTTCCTTATCTTTGGATATCAATTTCTTCACAATGGTTTTTAGCTTTTTGAGTTCCTTGTGATCTTACTCTATTTTCTTTAGGATTTGATCCTGATCCTCAGCTTTCTTCTCTAAGGCCTTGATTATTTCATCCTGAGCCTTAAGTACCTCTGACTGAGCCTTTAAGACTTCTTCCTACTTAACAAGATTTTCTTCAATCTCAATCTGAAGATCTCTTTCTCTCTTCTAGCTTTGAGCAACAAAATATATCTTCCCAATCATATCCTTTACCTCTTGAATCCAAGTATTCTTCTCAAGAGTTAGATTTTCCTCAAAGCTAGTTGAGAGATCCTTGATTCTACCATCTTCACTATCAAAAGCTTCCTAAACATCATGTTGAAACTCATCAAGCTCTCTCAAATATTCAACTATCTTCTTTGACCAACTAATCACTTTCTTACAAGATTTTATGTGGGCATCGTATTTAATGAAGAAGTTCTTGAAATCAGCCTCATGTTTTACACACTTATCCATCACCATGGATACTGAATCCTATTTTTTATTCAAGCTGCGTTGAAGCATCTGACATCTCGATTCAATGATTGGAAATATCGGAATGGTGTCCAAAATCTTCTTCAGTGATTGAATTATGAAATCATGTCCTAGAGATGATGATTATGAATCTGAGACTTTTCTTGGTGAAGGCTCTTTCTCGAGATCGACAATCTTTCTCTTCAAATATCCACAAGCTTCCTTTTCCTTAAAAACAAATTTAGTAGGTGTATCCATAATCACATGTTTCCCCTTATCTGTTCTTAGAACATCTTCCTCATCCGGAGACTCATGTTCACTATTAGACAGTTGAACAATTCTATCTTCATCTATCTTCTCCTTCTCAGCTCCTGTCTCAACATCTTTAGGGTGAATGAAATGATGATTATAACTTTCTTCCTCAGAGATCCTATTCACTTCATCTATAGCTTTTTCATATAACCCAGGAGTATCAAGCTTTGAAGATCCATCTTGAGAGGTCCAGATTGACATTTTCTCAGATGCACTTTCCTTTTCATGAAAGTCTCCAACTTTCTTTATGAGGTCTTCTATGTCATCGTTGATTTCTTCTTCTTTCACTTCTTCCACAACTTCCTTTTCTTCAAAAATCTTTTCTTTTACTTTTTCTGGAGTGAGAAATTTCTTCCCCAGTGTCTTAGGTAAGGCCTATACCTAGAAGGATTTCGGTATAAGGATATTATTGGATGCTTTCTCAGTATCCCTTAGAAGGGATTGAACAATTTCTGCCTCCAACATATTCTTCTTTTTCTTCTTTCCCTTAGTTTGATTCTCAATCTTGTTAGTGGTCTTCTCTTTTAAATCCTTGGACTCAACAGGATCCAAACCAAAACTTGTCTTCCCTTCTTTCCTATTTTTTTTGTCTTCCCTCCATTTAGCTACAACCTCATCCAGATAATCTTTCTTCTTCTTGGGATTTGGAGGTGCAGATTGGGTTTCTTTAGCCTATGGGATTTTACCTTCAACTACTACTTCTTTCAACTTTCTCTTCTTTCCTCCTTTTTTTGATGGTTCAATAACTTCTTATTCCTTCAGAACAGCTTCAGCCTCTTACTATTGTAAGTCATATAATTCTCCTGAATCTTTAGAGAAACCAATATTCATTCTATTCAATGTATAATCACTTAATAACATGACTTTTCAATTCCTCGGCTTGGAACTGTAAGGAATCTTGAAAGACTCAAGGCACCGGACAACTAGCTTAGAGAGGATGGATGGAAACATTATAATCTGAGCCTTCAGATTTACATTCTTGATATTCTCTATCGTGATGAGAGTATGCTTCATCAAGTTTATCTTCCTCAGATTCACCAAAAAATCTAGAATGTACATGTCACTTTTCTTCAAGGTGTCCTCATCACCTTTTCTAAGAATGATGAAACCTTGAACCCATAATTCAAGGATCTTGTTATTTTTAGAGAGGTGATCAATCTTCAGAGTCTTGACATCTATAAGACCAAGACATTACATAGATTTCACATTGAAAAAACTTTCTTGAACATTTGGAAACTTATGGGAACAGAACTCAGCTTCCACTTCATAATACAACCCCACCAAGCTAGCAGCTTTGGTGTATGAATGGGCATAAGTTTTTTTATATCTTTTGAATGAAAATTTACTCCTCTATTCTTCTTTGAAAAAACTCACAGATTCATAAAATTCCATAATCATATCTGGATATACTACATCTTGAGCTCATGGCTTTGATATGCAAATGATTTACCATTCATTCAACCTAATGTTCTTGGAAAAAAAGGAATCATACTTGGAAAAGAAATTTGGATGCACCAACCTCTCTCTGTAAATCTTCCACTCTGAAATCAACTTGATAGTTGACATATATTGAGAAGGAACTTCAACAAACATTCGGATTTGATTAAGATTTGAGAGGTTCGGAACAGACTTTTGAAAGGGGGAAGAGCTTCGGTATGCAAAGGCTTGAAATGCGATGTGGTATCACCTTCAGGGGGTCCTTTATATAGGCATTTGATACGATGGTTGAACTTCCAAAGACAATCCAATAGTTGATAAATCATCTAATTAGATCTGATGATTGAAATTATAGATGCAAGTAATATTTTTTAGGATCTGGTATTTTGAGGTTTTTAAAGGAAAAAATTTGGATTTAAGGAAACTAGAATCTGAAAAATTTAAAACACAAAAGAAAATACCAGCAAGTAAACGATGATTATGAAAACTTAAGAAAGAAAACATACCTTTTGGATTACCAGGAAGATTATTTGTATTAAGGAAAAATTCTTCTTGAAAAAATTTAGATTCCAAAAAAAAATTATTATGAAAAAAATTTTGAAAATGAAAAACTTCATTACGAAAAATTTTGAGCATGAAAAAAAACATCATTACAAAAATTTTTGAAAAAATAATCACGAAAAAAATTTGGAAACTTCATTATGAAAAATTTTGAACACTTCATTACGAAAATTTTATTTCGAAAATTTTTGAAAAACTAACTACGAAAATTTTCATTACCAAAATTTTCAAAAATTGACTACAAAAATGTTCATTACGAAAAATTTTGTTTAACTAATAATCAAATCTATCGGAGGGTAAATATTTTGTGAAAATATCAGAAATTCGATCTTGAGTTTTGATAAATTAAATAATTATATCTTCTTTTTGTGTGTGATCCCTAAGAAAGTGATGCCTAATATCTATGTGTTTTGAATGAGAGTGATGTGCATGGTTTTTACTTAGGACAATGACACTAATATTATCACACAAAATTTGTGTTTTGGTAAAAATCATACCATAGTACATGAGTGTGTGTTGCATCCACAATACTTGAGCACAACAGCTTCCAGCTGCAACATATTCAGCTTTAGTAGTGGAAAGTGCTACTGAGTGTTTCTTCTTGCATGACCAAGAAACTAATGAATCTTCTAAGAAATGACAAGTTCTGGATGTACTTTTTCTATCCGTTCTACATCCACCAAAGTCAGTATCCGAAAAACTTTTTAGAATAAAATCATTTCCGAAAGTATAAAAGATTCCTAAATACATGGTTCCCTTTAGGTAGTGAAAAAATATTTTCACTACCTTTAAATGATATTCCTTAGGATTGGATTGATCTATTGCACATAATTATACTAAAAACATTATGTCTGGATGACTAGCTGTCGAGTAAAGTAGACTTCATATCATACCTCTAAAATATTTTTGATCTACTCGTTTCCCAAATTCATCAAGATCTAGAGTGTTTAAGGTACCAATGGGAGTACTTATACTTTTAGTTTTGTCATATCCATTCTTTTTAAGAAGATATTTAATATACTTATGTTGGGATATATAGATTCTTTCTGGTTTTTTAGAAATTTGAAAACCAGGGAAAAATGATAACTCACCCATCATACTCATTTCAAACTCAGATTTCATTATATATGAAAAGGAATTAGTTATTGATTGCTAAGTTGAACCAAATATAATTCCATCAACATAAATTTGAACAATCAAAAAAAATTCTTATCTTTCTTTATAAAAATGGATGGATCTGCATTTCCCTTAAGGTAATTATTTTGAACCAAAAATCTTGTAAGACTATCATACCAAGATTGAGGGGATTTCTTAAGTCCATACAAAGATTTGGTAAGTTTATAAACATGTTCAGGATGTTTTGTATCTTCAAAATGAGAAGGTTGTTCAACAAAAACTTCCTCTTGAACATAACCATTAAAGAAAGCACATTTCACATCCATTTGAAATTGAAGAATGTTGAAAAGGCAAGTAAGATATGAATATATTCAAGTCTAGATACTGTAGAATAGGTTTCTTCATAGTCTATTCCTTCTTATTGATTTTAGCCTTTAGAAACCAATCTCGTTTTATTTCTTACTATGATTCCATTTTCATCACACTTTTTTCTGAAGACCCATTTTACTCCAATAACAGAAGTTTCCTTAGGTCTTTCAACCAACGTCCATACTTTATTCCTTTCGAATTCATTTAGTTCATCTTGCATACCTTTAATCCAAACATCATCACCTGAAGCTTTATTAGTGATTTTTGGTTCTAATTGGGAAATAAATTCTAGATGTTCTACTTCATTTCTTAAGGAACTTATAGTCCTTATAGGTTTATTCACATCACAAATTATACTATCACTGGGATGATTCTTTAGAAACAAATGATTTGGGTTTTGTAAAACATGTTCATCAACAAAGGGTAGAAAATATTCTGGGGTAAATGCTTTAGATGCATCTTCTTAGACATTTTACTTATCAGAATGATCTTCTAACAGAGGTTGATAATCAGTTTTTGAAAACATATCCAAAGATATAGGTTGGGGTTGTTTAAAAATAAAAGGATCTATTTCATCAAATTTAACATGTACTGTTTCTCCAACTGTACAAGTGTTTTTATTAACAACTCTATAGGCCTTAGAAGTTTTGGAGTAGCCTAAGAAGATTCCTTCATCAGATTTTGGTGTGAATATGTGTATGTTATTTTTAGTATTCAGAACGAATACCTTGTATCCAAAAACCTTAAAGTAGGAAAGTCTAGGTTTTCTACCATTCCATACCCCATAAGGATTTTTGTTAAGAAAAAGTCTAATCAAAACACAATTTATAGTATAAAAAGTAGTACTTACAACTTAAGCCCAAAAATGTTTGGCAACATAATACTAACTCAACATGGTTCTTGTGATCTCTTGAAGAATTCTATTTCTTCTTTCAACAAAACCATTCTATTAAGGTGTTCTAGGTGCTGAGAAGCTATGAGTAATTCCTTTTTTACTAAAAAAAGTTTCAAAATCAGAATTTTGAAATTCTCTTCCATGATCGCTATGAATAGTTATCAAAGAAAGGTTTATCTAATTTTTGACTTGGGATCTAAAAATTTTGAAATAAGAAAATAATTCATATTTCTTTGCTAGAAAATAAACCCACGTAAATCTAGTGTAATCATCAACTGAGACAAATACATAATATTAGCCTCCAATGTTTCCAGTTTGTATTGGACCAAAAAGATCCATATGAACCAACTGTAATGCATCAGTGGTTGAGACTTCATCAACCAATTTAAAACTTGATTTATATTGCTTTCCATATTTAAAAGGATCACAAACTTTTGAATAATAAAATCTAAGCTCTGGTAGATCCTTAACTAGTCCTTTATTAGAGAGTTTACATAGGTTCCTAATGTTATAGTTATCTAACCTTCTATTCCACAACCAATAATTATCTTCCATTGCACTAGGTCAAGGTAGATCTTGGATTCTAAGGTCTTTTAGGTTTAGTGTGTAAACATTCTCTTGCCTATTGGTAGAAAGAATAAACACTTCCTTGGAATTGTGTACTATTATTTTTCATTCCTAAATTTCACAAGGTAAACTTCATCACATAATTGACTTATACTAATGAGGTTGTGCTTAAGACCCATAACAAACAAAACATTTGAAATCAATGCTTTTACAAGAAGAACGATGTTAGCTATACCAATAATTTCTCCCTTATCATTATCTATGAAAGTTACTTTTCCTCCTTTCATCTTGATAATATTTTCAAAGAAGCTTTTGTTACCAAACATATCCCGGGAACATCCACTATCCATGTACAAAGTATTATTGTTCGTACTCTCTATGTTTTCCTGAAAACAAAAGTGTTAGACTTTTGGAATCCCAAATTCCTTGGATCTGGAAATGTTAGAAAACAAAATATTGGGTATCCACATTTTTTTAGATAAATAATCTTTATGAAACCCAAGATATTGAACATTATTTAAAGAGAAATTTGTCTTCCAATGCCCACCACTTGGACATTTAGTACCAAAAGGGGATTTGGAAGGAATGAAATAGTGGTTTTTGAAAATAGGTTTTCGGTGAGTATAAACTACTCCAGTAGTATTTCCTTGAGGTTTGATTTAAGAAAACATCTTGTCAAAATTTTCCTTACCAGAAGTAAAGTTTGCAAGAAGTTTCTTAAGGGAATATATTTAGGATTTTAGTCTGATGACTAAATTCCTATCCTCAGGAATTATATCCTTAGAGTTATATTTTTCCTCAAAAACATTTAATTTTAAAATATCATTCTTAAGATCTTTAGAAATTTTTTCCTTTTCATAATTTACTTCCTTAAAGTCTTTAGAAAGTTTTTCTAAAAGTTCATCCTTATCTTCAAGATCTCAAGAGAGGTCTGAAATATCCTTTGTAAGAACTTCTTCTCTAGTATTTACCTTGTACAATTTCTTATAAATTTTATAATTTTTTGCTTCTAACAACTTGGAAAATCTAGATAATTATTCATATGAAGGTATTTCTTCATTATCTGAAGATGAAGTATCTTCATTAGAAGTAATATCTCCAGAATAGTAATTTTTATCAAGAGATAATTTTGTTAAAGCCTCAGAATAGTGTACCTTGGCCATAAAAATGTATTTGGGAAAGAAGTAGTGGAAATGAATCCAATATTTTCTTGTGTTGATGATTCACATTCAGAATATTCACTTCCCAAAGAGTCTCCATAGATAGCACTCCAAATATCGTTTGATTTAAGACTTTTCTTGTGCTTTTATCAATAGAACATCTTCTTTTTTCTTTCGGAATTCCTTTCCTTCTTTTCCTTCTTTTACTTCTTTTTCAATAGATGGAAATCATGTCTGATATGACCTGTTCTTCTACATTCATTAACTTCCCCATATTTCTTCTCTTTGTAGTCTCTTTTCTTGAATTTATTCTGATAGTTATTTTGAGCTTCTATCTTGTTCATTCTCCGAGAAAGATTAGCTAATTCATTATCCTACTTTTTTGTATCACTAGATTCTAACTGAATAGTAACATTCTTTGACTTTGATCTAGTAACTCTTTCTGGAGCCTTGGCTTTCATATGATTAGAAGTAGTTATAAAAGCAACTCCTCCATTCCCATTCATCTTTTTCAAATTATCAATATCTCTCTTCATTCAAGTCTCATGCTAAAGAAGAGTTCCAAACAACTCATCTAAGGAAATCTGGGTAACTTTTCTATTCTCATCAATTGCTATCCTCTTGGACTCCCACTCATTTGGAATTGTGTCTATGATTTTATTTACAATATCTTCATCATCCAAACCTTTTTCTCCCATAGACTGTAATATATTCATGATAGTCATAAACCTTTGCTGAACTTTTCTTATAGGTTCTCCAAAAAGAAAGTTAAAGTCATGGTATTCAGCTCTCAATATAGCTCTTCTTGTCTCTATAACTTTAGAATACCAAAATGTGTAACTTCAAGTTTCTTCCAAATACTATTTGCAGCTTCACATGAAGATATTTGACTATAGATGTTCCTAAGCATGGAACATAGCAATGTATTTCTGACACTGAAATTTTCTTGATATTTTGATTTCTCCTGATTAGTAAAAGTTCTTAATTCCTTATCAGGAATTTTATAGTCCCCTATCAACATTAGGTAGTTATCAACTCCAGTGTTAATAACGAAATTCTTCATCCTATCTCTCCAGTAATCATAATAATTTCCATAAAAAATAGGAGGTTTGGAAGGATTTAGATTATCGAAAGGACCAACATTTAAACCAACCATCTTAAGGAAAATCATGGCACACAAACTTGTTAGTTATAACTGTTTGTAAATAAGGAAAATAATCCTCAGTAAGAAAAAATAGAACTAGAGTATATCAATATGAATACGAAATTTATGGATCCAAAAAAATGATTCTGAAAAAGTGAAAAAGAAGATTTCTCTTTTTAATCTAATCGAGAGATTAATTCAGATTGAACAAAAACTCTAAATCCAATTGTTAGATTAGTTCAGGGTACAAGCTCACCTTCTCTGATACCAATTGTTGGATTGATAGTACGATAGATATGATACTGATTGTAGTATCAAACTATGATGAAGATACTCAATATACAAGAGGGGGTGAATTGTATACATTAAAAATCCGTAAGGAAATTTTTCATAAAAAATCACAACACCTCTAAGCTCTAATAACTTGATTGATTTTGGAAAATTGATTCCGGAAATAAAACTTTACAAAATTTTACAACAACTATGATTCTACCTTAAAGCATATAGAATCCTATATAATCAGAGTACAACTATAAGGAAGTATAAGAAAATTATACTTTCCTCAACAACCAAAATTACAGCGGAAAACAAAATTGAAACAGTACAAGTAACAAGCAGTAACTCTTTTTACCCAAGGAGAAGGGTATCCAACAACCATGGATAAAGGTCCCTTGATTTATAATTTCAAGAAAGTCTATCTTACCCAAACCCAGGTAATCCCTTAATCTGAAGATCGATATATGTCTTGTTGTCCCCGAAAGCCCTCAATTTGTAAGGAAATCGCCACCTCTGACTTCACAACCCGAAGTCTCTGATTTCATGGAAATCGTACCTCAGTACAAAGAAAATCTTCATGAATCAAAGTTTGAACAAGACGTTCAAAATTTTTGCACAAATCCTAAGAGTTTAAAAGAGCCTATCTATCTATAAATCACTTCAACATCATGTAAACAAAAGATTTATCAACTTCTTGTTAGCTCTTTCAAATGAGCTCCTATTTATAGGCATAGCTCCAACGGTTGGCTCCCTCCCCCAATGGTTATATTATTCATTGAATTTCGGAGGGACCTGTACATGTGTCACTCAAACAATGGTTAGTTGGTAATTGAATGTAGGAAATAATTTTATAACAAAAAAAAGTGTAATAAAAAATATGGTTACATAACCAAAATGAAATATTCGGAATTTAGTAAAATAAAAGTTTGGAGTCTAACCAAAAACACATTCAGTGTCTATAATATAAGGATATTCAGATTTTGTTTTCTAAGGAATTCAGAACCTGAACTCTATAGAATTCCGGAGTCTGAATTTCAAGGAAATTAGGAATCTGGATTCATAAGAATTCAGAACCCGAACTTACAAAGTTCAGAGTCAGAGTTCATGAGAATTCAGAGTCAGAACTTACAAAGTTCAGTGTCTGAATTCATTAGAATTCGGAGTCAGAACACACAAAGTTTGGAGTCTGAATTCATTAGAATTCAGAGTCAGAATTCAAAGTCTAAAAACATAATTATCTTTATCTAAGTATTATATTATTCTGAGTTTTTAGATATGAAACCTAATTTTACACTTAGACAAGATAATGAACAATAAAAAACATGGTAAAGATAAATTTCCTTGGGGATGGAAAATTTTCCTTTGAGAATTAAAACACAGGGTACAATGAGATTTTCATTGAAATAAGGTGTTTGGGATTTTCAAAACAAGAAGGAATGATAGATTCATAAGGATACCTTATTGACTCAACAATCTCCCCCAATTATAAAGGAATGAAAAAGTCATAAGGAAAACCTTATTGACTCAACAATGCATTCTTCGTTCTTCGTTGGCGAGATCTTTTCTCCCTATGCTCTCTCCTTTCTCCCAAGCTCCACCAAAAGACAAATGCCAACCCAAAATAATGGATTAATTTAATCTATTATTTAATTGTTGGAACTAAATTAAAAATGGGTGGATTAATTAAATGTGAAGGACTTGGCACATTATGTGTTGTGGGAGTTGAAGAGGATTCCCCACACTTAATGGAAGGTGGAGGGTTTCTCCCCATTAAAGGGGAGTTTCAAGGGGGTTTAACCTTAGGTGGTACCCACCACAATAAACAACAAGAGGAGGTTTAGACCTCAGGTGGGCCCCTCTTACATAACCTCTCATGGGAGGTTAAGGTGTGGTGGTCCCCACTTCTAACCTCCACATGGAGGTTTAAACCAACTAATAAAAATAAAGTTTACTCAACCTTATTTTTATTTAATTCATTCACTAAAAACCCAAATACTAACTTTTATTCTCAACCAACTGTCGTCAAGGTGAAAGTCTCCTTAAGAGAATACCGGTGTTGCGAGTTCAACGGTGCCCTCAGATTTCAATTCCAAGCAACGGTTCAAAAATTATAAAAACCCGCTTGTACGTTTATTGAACGTACCTGAACAAAACTTCATAAATTGATTTCGGCCACATCGGGACTTGGAATCCCGCGCTGTTAATTTTCGTGGACTCGTAAAATTCCCATGTATTTAAGAAATCATTTTCCATGGAATTTCTGTGTCTTTACATAAATAATAACAAATATATTTACAAATATATTTATTTACAAATATTTTGGTAATATTTTTTAAGTTGGGGTTAAAGCCTCCTTTTATTATGAAAGAAGAGACCTCTTTCTATCCGGGTTGAGGGAGACCCATTACATAGCTCATAGGCCCAAGGCTATGTGGCCCATGAACATGGTCTGAAGGCTCAATGAAGAATCATGTCTACATCATCAGGCCTACGTCACCAGGCTTGTGTCATGCTGGCATCCCCACCTGCCTGCATCATGTTTGTTTCAACACCTACCTACATCACTACCTACTCGCACCATGCATGCATCAACACTAACATCATAAATCCTCCAAGGGTCTTGTGAATATTTGAAATATGGTCTTTTGGATGTAGTATTATAGGGTTTATCACTAAGACATCACCACAACTGTATAAATATAAATATATTTATAAATGTATATATGCTATAATTATATATTTATTATATATATATATATATGTGATTATATAAATATATAACAATATAAAAATATTTATAATTATATAAATTTATTTATTTATAATTATAATTATAAATCTTTATTAGCACTTGTTTAACATTGATAAAGATTTTTCTTTATCAATTCTTTTTTGGAAGCATGGATAAAACCCTAACCTATCTTTTAAAAACAATCCTAACCAAACTGATTTTTTCATGTCGTTCAATCTTTTGTAGAAGTTCATCTTTTCCACCGCTCCCCCTTGATCTTCTCTTAGATGAATCAACTCTCAAATCTAAGCTATGTTATTTTTTTTCTTCTCCTCCTTGATCGAAAGAATGTTAAATTCTTATTTCCTTTGCTTTATCATTTTCCCCTTGATTGTTTGAGTTTGTGTGTGGTTTGACACAATATGGTGAGTAGGGTATGAACCATTTCTATCTTTAGGTACACTGCATCATGGAATTCTATTCAGATGACCTAGGTTTTTGTGGTATGAATCATCTATAGGTTTATTAACTAGAATTTAGATTGTGAGGTCGTGCGATTCGCAACATAAGTGATTGGTGATGATGATTAATAAATATTTTCTTTATATATTAATAAATTCATCATTTCCAAAAAATTAATATAATGATATAATGATTATTAGAAGAATGATGATGAGAATTATTTATAATCTATTATCATTTTTAAATCTTTCATGAACATTTCTTTTCTACTATTTCAAGCACTAATAAGTGATGAGGTGCTAATACTTTTACTTGATAAGTGCCAATTGAAGTACTTTAACTAGAAAAGGTTGATCTTTTATCTTCTCAATGAATGTTTTATCCATGTATTAAATGATTCTTGGAAAATCATTGTTTAATGATTGATAATATAATAAATGTTAGTAATTCAAATATTGATGAGGTTATACCAACTAAAATACAACACAATTTGAATTTAGTCACCCCTAACTCATAAATTATTAACTATGGTCCATTTTTTTCTTTCACTTGCTGCTTTCTTGAGTTTCTTATCACTTTTTTCACACACTTTCATTATTGTTTTGTTTACTTTTGTTTTTTGAATATTCTAAAAAAACATCCACCCTTTATCATGGGATACAAACCTACCACTGCTTTACTAGTTTATTATAGGAACTATATAATATTTATTATCTAATGACTTAATCAAAAACTTTTTCATTGATGGTTATCATTGATATTTTAATTTAGTAGAACATTTCTTGATATATTTTGATATATTTCTTTATTTATTTGATGATATGCATGGTGAGTGATTGATTTATTAATTATTCTATAGAATTATTTATCTAGATGCATAGATTTAATGAATTATCTTATAATAATTTTTTTAAATTTTAAAATTTAAACTTCTAGATGAAAGTGTTTTTCCAAAAAAAAAATTAAACAATGAGGTTATCATTATTTAATATAAAATTATAAATTTTAATGATTACTTTAAAATTTTGTAATATCAAATAATTTAATTTTCACTTTATTATGAATTTTTTAAAATAGAATTAATGTTTTGAACTTTTATTTGAAGTAAAAAATTAGTTTTTAGTATTTTAGTATTTTTAAATGGGATATGATTGGGTTAAATTGGTATTTATAAAAGTAATTTTTTAAAATTGTTACTTTTTAATAAAAATGATACTTAAATTATTCATTAAATGATTCTTATTATGAAATTAAATTTTTTAAATGGTTGAAGTTTGATATCACTTGAGTGAATTTATAAATTGGATTTTAAAAGTGAGGAAAAGTAATTATTATTGAATAAAGCCTTATTTTCATATATTAAACTAATTATTATTTTCATATAAACATAAATTTTTATAGGATGGGAAATTTTGAGGATTTTTTAAGTGGTTATAAATTAAATTAATCATTTTATTTTTTTTGGGTATATTTAACTTGGGATTAAAATGTTTAAAACATTTTGAAGATAAAAATTATTTTATTTCTTTATTTTCAAATGTTTTCTTAGAAATTAATGAGTTTCCTTAAATTTGTCTTAGTTTAAATTTTATCTAATTTTTTTCTTGAAATTATAATGAAATATTAAAATCAAATTATTTGTCCAATTATGATATATTTCTCCCCCTTGAACATCTTTGTTTTTAAATTTCTCAAATGGTTTGGACAGCACACACAAGTGATCTTATTTTTTCTCATTCTACCTATCTAATTTTCAACCTGATCTATCTTGCATCAATCCATTATTGGTTCACCCTATCCCTCAAATTCAGTTTAAGTTCACTCATTTATCACTATTTATCAATCTAAGTGCATAGAGATCCTAGTTCTCCACTGCAAAAACACTACCCACTCATCATGTAAGATGGTGACTGCAACAGATAAGTTGGAAGTGTTTTTAGGGTGCACAAATGGGATTTGTCTCCAAGTTTCTAGTATCCCTCCTGAACCCATGAATTTAAATCAAACAATTCTTCCCATTTTATTCCAAGTATCTCTCCTACTCCCATGAATTAAAAACCAATATTTCTTTTTTAAAACATGTCATTACCATTTGAATTTTATTTTTAGTGACCATTAGACTATCATCTTTAAATATTTTTTTCTTTTCAAGAATACAAAATATAATGAAATATGGTTTCATTGTGGACTCAATTTCTTTTGGGTATTGGTTTAAGTTTTATTTTAAGATTCATTAATAAAGTGGGTCTTCTTATTTATTTTTTGATGTTTTTATAAACTCTTTAATATCATTATCAATATTCTATAAATTCCTTTTATATTAATATGGTATGTATTATTATGTTTTGTGGAATTATATACTTTGAATTAATGTTACTTTAATTTTAACTGAAATAGAATATTCATGTTTTATAATGTTTATTATGATACCCCCTAACCATAAATGTGGTATGGATTCTATTAAGAATCGTTATACTCTTTTGAATATACCAGTGAAAGATTTTACTACTAGATGTAGGTGAAAACTTATAGTGATCTGAGACATTTTTAGAGGTGGAATTAAAAGTTTTTGAATTTCAATAATGTGAAATATATGATAACTGAATTTTTTATAATTTTTATTAATGAAAATAACTTTTTGTGTTTTTAAGTAAATTGAAAAGAGGTTTTTGATATTGTAGGATCTATAAAATATACCTAAGATTGATAAAATTACCACTTTTTGAAATAGGTGTTTGTTAGTTGGTTATAGTACAAATATATTTATTTGTATTACTATAAGACATTATCTTGAATAATCTAATAAAAATGAGAGTAAGATTTAATACAACTTCACTTCTTTTTTCAATAACAATTTCATTCATTCATTTCATGAAATTCTAAGATCCTTGAACTACTGTCAAAATATGGTGATTACGTGACCTTTTTTCTGAGGAAATATATTTTTACACAACTTTAGAAAAATGGGTCACAATTAAGTGACAATAAATAAAAATAATTTCAAATGAAATTATACCATCCAATAATAAATAAATTTTGTTTACCAATATATTTATTACAACCTTTTTGTCCCACACAACATCAGATCACGAACCTAGACCAATAACCACATGTTTACCCTATGTTGTTTCAATTCATTTCACCCTTGTGTAAGATTATAACTTGTTAGGAATCATAACCAATAAGATTAAAATGTTGGGTTCGCTTTATTATAATTATATATAACATTCTCCTTTTATTGTGATATATTATGTGTATTTTTTTGGTATAAAATGAATATTTTATGAACATAATAAGATGAATATGAATAAAAAATTGTTGAAAATAGTTATATGAAAAAAAGAGTATAAATATGGAGTTAAAGAGTTTTTCAAGTTTTCAATATATCATGCATACAACCCTTTTCCAATCCTTTATGTTTGTTTTCATTGTTGTTATTCAAGAAAAATTATACTGGAAGAGTTGGAAGAACATTTTCTTTTTTATGGAATAGATCAGAGCTATAAATTTTGGACTAAACATGGGAAAAAACTGAGCATCAAAAATGATTGGGATGAAAGTTTGGTTTATGGATCATTTTATGTGAATACCATTGTAAATTATAATGGAGATCCTATGAAAGAAATGATAAAAGAAATTAAATATGACCTTAGTGATTTTCCAAACTAGTTTAAGAAGTTAAATAGTTATTCAAAGAGACCATTGTATATCAATTTTACTAAAGATACAGCATTTGAAGTTGTATTGAATTTATATAATTTTAAAGTTGGAAGCAGATGGAGAGACACCAGCTTTACTTAACTACTTAATCTCCTAGATGATATGCTACTAGAAAAAAACAATCTTCCTTGTTAAACATGTGACTTTAAATTAATTATATGTTCAATGGCAATAATATATAAAAAATACATTCTTATTCAAATGATTCAATATTCTTTTTCAAGGACCATTAATCACTCATAAAATGTCATAAGTGTGGTGCAAATTGATACAAGAAATATGAATCAAGATATTTGAAATATGTATGGTACTTTCCTATAATTACACAGTTTAAATTACTATATAGATGTTAAGAAATCATGAGAAACTTTAAATGGCATGTAGATACAAGAATTAAAGATAATAAAATATGTAATCCATCAAACTCCCCTTAGTGGAATAAAATTGATTATGAGTATCCTGAATTTTGAAATGAGCTAAGAAACGTTCATCTTATATTATCTCCAAATGAAATAAATTTATTTGGTGTATAGAGTACTACTCACTGTATATGGCTAGCTATTTTGTTAAATTATAACTTGTCACCATGGTTAGGCGTGAAGCATAAATATATTATGTTGTCTCTGCTTATATCTGGACCAAAACAATCCAGTAATGATATTAATTTCTATTTTTCATTATTGATTAAAGATCTGAAATTGATGTTTAATAAATGTTTTACAATTTATGATTCACATTGAGGTGATAAATTCACTTTTAGGGTCATATTTTATGTGGTGATAAATGAATTTCTTGCTTATAGAAATTTTTCAATCTATATCATTAATGGAATGTTGGGGTGCCCCATTTTTGAATAATGTACACACTTTGTTTAGTTGAAGAATTCCTCAGAGAAAGTGTTTTTAGGACATAAAAAATTATACCTCAACAATATTTATACTGATCCAAGATGACATCATTTAATGGGAATACTGAAAAATGCACAACACTAAATCCACTAATAGGTGATCAACTATTCAATAAAGTAAAAGATATTGACACTATTTTCAATAAAACATTTTCGAAAAACTTATAAAATTATGTTTGAAAAAAGACCAATTTTCTTTAAATTACCAAACTGGAATTATTTTCACATATTAAAATTTATTTCTATCATGCATATATATAAAATGTATTCGAAAGTGTTATTGCAATACTAATAAATTTTCTTGTAAAAAAGATGGAATCAAGGATAAGATGGACATGATTGATAAGGGTATAAGAGAAATTTTGGCTCTGGTGAAGAATAAAAGTTTCAATTTTCTTCCTTCAACACCTTACACTCTATACAGACAAGAAATATTAAAAAATTTCATTTTCCTTAATTATGTAAAAGTTCTAAAGGGGTATTCATAAAATATCAAGAATGTCATTTCAATGACTAATTTTAAGTTATGGGAACTAAAATCACACGAATACCTTATTTTGATGAAATATTTGATGTTAATCAATTAATGTTTCATTATACATAAAAATGTATCATATATATTTAAAAAAAATTGATTCTTTTTCAAAGTGATATGTAGTAAATTTATAGAGCTGAAGAAGTTTCCAATCATGAATAAGGAGGTTTTTGTGATATTATATGAATTAGAGATGTTCTTCACACTGTAATTCTTTGATATAATGGTCCACCTAATGGTTCACTTGGTTAGAGAGGTTCAAATATGAGTTCATGTCCATTATAAATTGATATACCCATTTTAATGGTATATGAATATTTTGAAAGGTTACATCAAGAATCAATGTCATCTAGAAGGTTGTATTGTAAAATAATATATTTTTTACAAAGCTGTGGAATTATTTATCAATTTCCTATAAAATTTTTATAGAATCAGTCTCCCAAAGTCTCTTCCTAGTGGACTCCTTTTAAGAAAAGGTATTTTCAGAAGAGATGTTGTTACAATTACCATCACAGATTGGGATAAATCTCACGTTTATATTATAGATAATAGTAAATATGTTTATCTATATGTTTAATCCCACAAATAAATTCTTAGATATTTGAATCCATTAAGGGATGAAGTATGGATATAAAATACATATAATAAATAGTTTATAATATTGTTATGAGATCATATATATAAGTAGTTATCTGAAAATTGAAATAAATTTGTCGAATGACTTTTATGACTAGCCATGGAACCAAAGGAAAATGTTATATCTTACACTATTTTTTTAATTAATGTTTATATGTTCTATAAAAAAGAACATGACGACCAAGGTATGATGAAAAATAGTGAATTTATGCTTATGGGGGGAAGTGATGCACATATCTGGTTCTAAGAATGTAAATATAGTTTATGAAAGTATGTCATACATCATCATCATAAAATAGATATATGAGTTAGATTATACAACATTTCAAGAGTTGATTTTCCATTACAAATGGGTTGAAAGCCAGACTACTGTGAAAATTGATGAAATTGGATTCATGAAGGTGAATTTTATTATGGAATGGGTGAATCATAATATATTCATAATGGAATCAAAATCATTGTAGGTATTTTATGTCTCAGATCTAGAAAATGAGAATTGGGTAACTGTCATAATGGAAACTAATGTAATTGTACGTTCATAAGAAAATAAAATTGAGGATAAACCCTTCATTGGGAGATCACAAAAATTTCATAATGGTCCCAATGTAGAAAATGTTTTGTATTTTAGAGGTTACTACAAATAGGGCATTGGAATTCTCAATAGGGGGATAAATCCATTCAACCTTTAAAGAAAATAAAGAGTGTTCAATGGGCGGGTTAAATTGTTTTTAATATACTATTATTTTTATCATAATATTATGTGATGTCTAATTTATTTATATAATCTGAATTCATTATTTGAAAATTCATGTAGAAAATGAATTCTTCACATGATGATGTGACCAATCTCAAGTAAGAATAAGCATTTGATACTGAAACTACAAAAATATTAGGGGATTAACATCATGTTCATGAAAAATAATAATGACGTATAATTACAGTGTTGAAGAAAATTATTCAGTTAAGATGTAAGGATATAAAATTTGAGGATGTCTGCAATCAACACAGCCAACATATTGACTCCAACAAGTCAATTTTCATTAGTTATATTGGGGCCACAAAGAGGATTAATGTGTAGATTGATATAGATTCACAGTTCCATGTCCAACCTATAATCAAGTAAACCCTTTGGGAAGATATAAAGGTAATGTTATGATATAATTTCTCTATTTTACCAAAAAAAATATAATGAAACATTGATTAATTTTAATTATTCCTTCTAGAGTTCATTTACTTTAGATGATTTTCATAAGAAATATTTCATGATGGCCATTGTAAAATCCCATAGAGGCTTCCAGGATCTTCTTACCAAGTTTCATCTTTGGGGTGTAGAGGGGAAAGTAAATCCCTACCAACCAATTAATCATTCACACATTATAAATTAGGAAACATGGAATGATTTCATTGATCATCATGATAATAAATAATTTAATCTTCATTATAGTTGATAATTTATAATTGCACATTTTTTATTTTCACTAATTTGATTCAAAAAATTTAATTTAGAAAATATAAAAGGAGTGCTGAAAATGAACAATTTGCATCAAAACCAACCCACGCCGTGTGCTATGGAAGGAGGTCCATGTGAATGAGGAGGGTAAACTAATTAATAAAAATAAAAAATGGTATGGGAAACATGTGTAAGTAAGAAATAATAGTAATTTGTTATGCTTTATGATAATTTTATATAAAAATAACTACTTATATTCATATATTTTTTAAAGAGTTTAGACACGAGGATCGGTAGTAACTATATCCGAAGAAAAACTACTTTCAGTAGCCTTGAAGTGGTTGGAACAATATGTACATGTTATACGTTTAGGTTTTGGAGTGTCTCCTTGAATATATTTTGAGAAGGAAAAACCACAAGAAGGTACATATCATATGATGAAAGGATTTCATGTTTAAATATATACTTTTAAAGAAATTATTTTTTGGTCTAGTATAACAGACCAATATATTGAAAAAGATCAAAGAAAAATGTAAGTGGAACAAAGATCATTACATGAACAACTAAATGACCCCAATAGATTTGAGGCTTGTCATTCCCCTCAACTTCACACATTTACTAAGGTAATAAATTTATTTATTAATTTTTCTCCTAAATTTGAATCAAATAACTTTTTATAACTTTATATGACTAAAATTATGTAATGTAAAGTTGTATATAACTTTTATCAATCAATACCCATGGACCACCTTGTTATAAGGGGTATGGAGTATAAATTCCCAAGAGATAAGTATATGTCAAAGAAATAAAAAAGGATCATGTGAGAGTGGGGATTTAAGTAGCTCAAGATCCGAGAATTTAGTTTACTCTTCCACTTGATGATCTGGGTATTAAAATGGTCAGTGATGCTATTTAAATTTTCCTAGTATGTCCATATAATATTATAAATATACAAGAGGTATTCCCATAAAAATTTCAAACGAAATAACCTATAAAAGTTTATTTAGAATGGTATGAACTGAGGTATGGAATTATAGATGGATACAATGAGAGGGAAAAAAAAGATCGAATCAAGACAACCTAGTGAATCAACCAAGAAAAAAGGCCTCTTGAGAGTACCTTATCCCCACTAGTTCCAATACAACATCTACTATCATTAAAACTTCATGAAAACACCACATTCAAAGATGGAGATATGTAATACATTCCATATGAAGAAGAAATATTTGGAACTTTCATTATAGACACAGTTTTCCATGAGAGTATTAATGAGATTCTCAAGTTTTAATTGCTGGGAGTCTCTGTTGTGAGTGCAAACATAAAGTAAATTTTCACAATACATTTGTCCAAAAAATGATCAAATATGTTTATTAACATTAATAATTATTTATATATTCTACAAGAATTTATCTTACTACTATATAATGGGAAAACCCTATGAAAAATAGTTTGGATTCATTAATCCCTATATCATTTCTATAAACAAAATTTATTTTGAGTTCATAGAAATTGATAAGAAAAAAATATGAGCTAAACAAGGTGTTTCAGAAGAAGATAATAAATGAAATAATCTTTTTTATGCCTATAATGAAGGGGTAAAAATCTACAATCTCTTCATATAAAATATATTTATTTTTTCATTACTTATTTGTTTTCATTTTTTAGAAAGAACTGGATGCTAATCGTAATTAATTATGTTACACAAAATATTTATTTTTTGGAACCAATGCATGGATTTCAAAAAATTTGAAAACACATGATGTGTAATTTGATATTTTAAAGCACTAAAATAAATATTTAATATATAAAATTCAATTATATGTTTCAATTTGTGTTTTAGCAATAATTTATTTTATGATATGGTGATCTTTAAATATAGGATAAATCATGGTATGAGATTGGTGACTAAAAATAAGAAGCCTATAAATTAAATAAAATCGAAACAGATTAAGGTATATATTGAAATATATCACCATAAAAACATATTTCAAAATAATCTACTTATTTTTTTCAATGTTTCTATTATATCTGAAGTAAGATAACAAAAATGACTGTGGATGTTATGTTTCTAAATTTTTAAAAGATATCATGTGCCATCAAAAGACAATCATCCATGAATAGGTAATTTCTAAAAGTGATTAAAATTTCATTAAAAATATTTCTTAATCATTTATTTTTCTATATTTTCTTAGTACAATGAGGATTTCTGAAAATATACATACTTAAAAGATTAATTAAATTTATTTATAAATGAGTGGTCAGTATACATGGTGTCAGAATGTTTTTCAATATCAATTTTAGGTGATTACCTACTATATTTATTATCTAGTACAGTCTATGACCTTGAAGACACACTTTTTATATGGATTATTAGTATTGGAATGCTTATATAATATTTTTGAACTATTTTTTAAGGAGAAGAATAATAGAAGAAATTAATTTGTTTAGAAATGAATGGACAGAGTACATAGTGTCAGAATGTATGCATACATCATGAATAGGTGGATTCACACAACTTATTTAGTTAATATTCTAATCATTTTATCTATTTCTTAGTCAATATCCTTATAATTATTATCTGATACTTATTTTGATAAATTTACACATTAGTTCAAAACACATGTCACAAGATCAAAATCAACAAAAAAATCAACTTATTTTGATACATTAGGACAATTACCCACAATTCATTTTGGATGTGTAAGAATCCACCCCATGTCAATCTAACAACCAATGTCATTAGTATGACTCAAAGATCATGTTTTCAAAACAAAATTTTCATTATAATAAAAATTTTTGGTTTGAGTTTAAATTTGACATTTTTGTAAAAAATATTAGTGATATACTCAAAATTGATCAAACACATTCAGATTGTTTTGATAATTTAAATAAAAGATCCATAATTCATTTGTGATATGTAGGAATTTTTCACTCCTCAATCCGGTACATGGTGTGCATGCAATGACTCAAGTGTTCAATATCAGCTTAAAATTGACATTTTAATTCAAAACTTGTGTCACTCCCTAAAAACTGAGAAAACTTGATTTGATTTTCTTGATAATTTAGTAAAATTATTCATAAGTTATTTTTTATTTTTAAGAATTATTCTCATATAAAAATGACACACTATGTGATCTGTATGACTAAAAGTCCATGTTTTCAATTTAAAATTTCATTTTAGTAAAAAAACAAGTGACATACTCCAAACCAAGAAAACACATTAGGATTGTTTTGATACTTTAATAAAATGATACATAAGTCATTTTTCATGTGTAGGAATTACTCACATTTCAATCTAATGCATAGTGTGATAAATATGACTCAAAGTGTGTGTTTTCAGTTTAAAATGACATTTTAGTAAAAACCAAAAGTGATATACTCTAAACCAATAAAATGCATTCAAATTATTTTTATACTTTATAAAAATGATCCATAATTCATATTTGATGTATAAGAATAATATACACCCCAATCCAATTCATAGTGTGACTGATATGATTCCTATTGTGTCTTTTTATTTAATATTTACATTTTAGTAAAAAAGACAAGTGACATACTCAAAACGAATAAAACACATTACAATTATTTTGATAATTTATTAAAATGATCCACATTTAATTTGTGATGTGCATGAATTAGGTGCACCAAAATTTGATACACGATATGCCCGATATGACTCAAAGTATCTATTGTTAGTTTAAAATTGAAATTTTAGTTCAAAACATGTGTCACTCACAAAAAAACCAAGAAAACTAAATTATATTTTCTAGATAATTTGGACCAAAAATTTATAAGTCATTTTTGAGGTATAGTAATCATTATCACATAAAACTGACACATGATGTGATTGGTAAGACTCAAATTGTGTATTTTTAGTTTAAAATGACATTTTAATAAAAAACCAAGTGACATACTCAAAACCAAGAAAACTTATTTTGATTGTTTTGATACTTTAGGAAAAAAATGCATAAGATATTTTTAATGTGTAGGTATCATTATTACCTCAATATAATGAATGGTTTGACTGGTATTACTCAAATTGTGTGGTTTTAATTTAAAATCGACATTTTAGTGGAAATGCGCCTTATATTCTCAAAGTTGAGAAATGCATTCTGATTATTTCAGTACTATAGGGAAATGGTCTATAAGTCATTTATGATGTTTAGGAATTATACTCACCTTAATTTGATATATAGTGTGATTGGTAAGACTCAAAGTGTCCATTGTCAATTTAAAATTTACATTTTTCTTCAAAACATAATTCACTCACTAAAAACTGATAAAATATGCTTGGGTTGTAATGAAAATTTATTAAAATTATTCAAATGTATTTTTTGATGTTAAAGAATTAGACTCAAATAAAACCAACACATGATGTAACTGGTATAATTCAAGTTCACGCTTTTAGATTAAAATGAAATTTTAGTAAAAAAATAGGGGACATACTCAAAACCAAGAAAATGTATTTGGATTATTTTTATTATTTAGAAAAATGATCCATAAGTCATTTTTCACATGTAGTAATCATCTGTATGTCAATCCAATGGGTAGTGTGTTCAGTATAACTCAAAGTTCATGTTTTATGTTTAAAATTACATTTTAGTAAAAACCACAAGTGACATACTCAAAAGAAAAAAAACACATTTGGATTATTTTGATACTTTATAAAAATGATTCGTAATTCATTTTTTATGCATAATAATCAGCCACACCTCTATCTAACATACAGTGTGATCAATATAACTCTAAGTGTGTATTGTTATTTCAAATTGGTATTTTAGTAAAAAATAAAAGTGACATACTCAAAAATGAGACAACACAATTATATTTTTTTGATAATTTATGAAAACAATCTATATATATAATTTTTGATTTGTAGGAATTAGGATCACCTCAATAGGACATAAGGTATGCCTGATTTTCCTCAAAGTGTCAATTATTAGTTTAAAATTGACATTTTAGATCAAAAGATGTACCACTCACTAAAAAATAAGAAAATGTGATCTTATTATCATGATAATTTAGTAAAATTATTTATAAGTTATTTTTTATGTGTAGGAATTAGTATCACATCAAACTGATAGGTTATATTATTGGTATGATTCAAAGTGCATGTTTTCATATTAAAATGAAATTTTAGTATAAAAAACTGACATATTCAAAACTAAGAAAACACATTCAGATTTTTTTTCATACTTTAGGAAAAATATCCATAATTCATTTTTGATGTGTATGATTCATCCATGCCTCAATATGATTCATGGTGTAACCAGTATTACTCGAATTGTGTGGTTTTAATTTAAAATTCAAAATTTAGATGAAAACACACATCCCATGCTCAAAACTAAGAAAAAACATTCTAATTGTTTTTATACTTTAGTAAAATGATTCAAAAGTCATTTTTTGAAATTTAGAAATCATCTACACCTCAATCGCAAACATGGTGTTCCCAGTGTGATTCAAAGTGCATGTTATCAGTTTAAAATTGACAATTTAGTT
Organism: Viscum album; assembly: GCA_963277665.1. Lineage (NCBI taxonomy): Eukaryota > Viridiplantae > Streptophyta > Magnoliopsida > Santalales > Viscaceae > Viscum > Viscum album. The sequence goes on from OY728129.1 coordinate 438,003,096, forward strand.
CAAGACACATGTCACTCATTGAAAAACTGAGTAAGCATGCTTGTATTGTATTTCTAATTTATGAAAATTATTCATAATTAATTTTTTATATATAGGAATTAGTATCACATCAAATCGACACATGATGTGGCCGATATGACTAAAATTACATGTTTTTAGTTTAAAATAACATTTTAGAAATAAAAAAACAAGTGACATAATCAAAATTGAGAAAATGCATTTGGATGGTTTTTTTAGTTTATTAAAATGATCCATAAGTCCTTTGAGAAATGTAGTAATCATATACACATGAATCAAACACACGGTGTGACCATTACGACTCAAAGTGCATGATTTTATTTTAAAATGACATTTTAGTAAAAACTACAAGTTTCATACTCAAAACTATGAAAATGCATTCAGATTGTTTTGATATATTATCTAAACAATCCATAAGTCATTTTTGATTTATATTAATCATATGAACCTCAATCTAATGCACGGTGTGACAAAATATCACTTCAAGTGTTTCTTTTTATTAAAAATTGACATTTTAGTAAAAAAGACGAGTGACATACTCAAAAACCATCAAATGCATTTAGATTATTTTGATACTTTAAAAAAAGGACACATAAGTCATTTTTGACATGTAGAAATAAACTTCACCTTAATATGAAACACTTTGTGCTTGATATGACCCAATGTAACACCCCAGAATGATAAAGGGTTAAATGACTAAATGGTGCAACTTATGCCAACAAGGTGAACCTTCCTTTTTGGGAGCCCATCTCATTAGAACTCCACAGTTAAGCGTGATTAGCTTGGAGTAGTGATCAGGATGGGTTACCTTCTCAGAAGTTTCTTAGGGTGTGTGTGAGTAAACAAAAAGCACACTAGAAAGTACATGTGTTAGTCTGTGGTGACTATCATTAGTCAGATGATTCGTTTGGGCATGTGGGTGGGCCCCAGGGTGGGGACCACGTGTCTGCGGGGCAACTGGTGGTACCTGGGGGCCAAGAACCGAGTGTCATATTAAGTTGGGGTGTGTGTGCTATCACTAGGGCCCGATTGTCGCAATTGGTATCAGAGGAGGAACCTATCCTTAAGTGCGGTGCACTACCTAGGTTGAGATGTAGGGCCCACAATGAGGATGTTGTTCTCTAAATGGGGGTGAATGTAACTCCCCAGAATGATAAAGGGTTAAATAAATAAATGATACGACTCATGGCAATAAGGTGCACCTTCCTTTTCATGAGATCATTTGATTAGAACTCCACAATTAATTGTGTTTGACCTGGAGTAGTAATCAGGATGAGTGACATTCTGAGAAGTTTCTCAGGGTGTGTGTGAGTGAGGAAAAATCACACTGTAAAGTGTGTTGTCATGTGGGGACTATCATTAGTCAGATGATCCCTTTGGGAACGTGGGTGGGCCCCAGGGTAGGGACCACGTGTCTGCGGGGCAACTGGTGGTACCTGGGGACCAGGACCTGATGACCATATTAAAGCGGGGTTTCTGTGATGTCATCAGGGCCCAGTTGTCACACTCAAAGTTTATGTTATCGACTTAAAATTTAGATTTTAGTTTAAAACACATGTCACTCACTTAAAACCAAGAAAACATGATTAGATTATCTTGATAATTTAGGAAAACAATCCATAAGTCATTTGGGACATATAGGAATTAGTTTCATGTAAAACCAACGCATTATGTGACCGTCAGGACTCAAAGTGTGTGTTTTTAGTTTAAAATTTAATTTTAGTAAAAAAATAAGTGACATACACAAAACCAAGAAAATGTATTTGAATAATTTCAATACTTTATTAAAATGATAAATAAGTCATCTTTGATGTTTAGGAATCATGAAAACCTTTATATGATGCATGGTGTGACCAGTATTACTCAAATATTTCAGTTTTAATTTAAAATTTATATTTTAGTTAAAAATGAGCATCACATACTCAAAACCTATCGAACATATTATGATTGTTTTAATACTTTAGTAAAATGATCCATAATTCATTTTTAATGTGTATGAATCATCCACGCCTTAATATGACACATAGTTTTACTGATATGAATCAAAGTGTCCATTATCAGTTTAAAATTGAAAATTTAGTTAAAACATGCATCACTCACTAAAAACTGAAAAAAAAACACACTCAAATTGTATTAATAATTAGGAAAATCCATAATTAATTTCTGACATATAAAAATTGATTACACATAAAAATGACACACGGTGTAGTCAATATGGCTAAAATTTTGTGTTTTCAATATATAAGTGTCATTTTAGTTTAAAACACGCATCACACCACCAAAATTGATCAATCATGCTCATATTTTTTTCTCATAATTTTATTTTCTATTGATTAACTAATTTCCATAACATTTTTATCTAATAATTATTTACTTAATTTTCACAGAGTTAATGCTTGATGAAAAACAAAAAATAGTGTGATAATTGAAGGCTTATTCTCAAAAAGAATGTTCACTTGAATTGGATCCCATCTATAGTGAGTTTTTTATTACCACATATGTGATCCAATTTAAGAGAACTTTCTTTTGAGAACAAAAATAAATTGTTTGATGTGTAGGAATCAACCACAACTCAATTGGATACACAGTGTTGCTAGTATGACTCAAAGCACATGTTTTTAGTTTAAAATTGACACTTTAGGTTTAATTTATTTCTTTATAGTATTACTAGCATAATAATTGTTTTCTTATACAAGTGTATTATTTTTCTCAAGTTGGGTTGTATTTTTGGAAATAGCATAACTGGCAGTCGGGGGCTAATGAAAAATGAACATTGATGTTTTTAAAATTCTGTGATAATTTTTACTTACTTATGTAATTGTACAAACCAATGTTTGGATTTACTATAATATAATGTATTTTTTATATTTGTGATGTAAATTTTATTTCAATTGAATTTTGTATTTTAAACCTGTATTTTCTATTTTTGATACTATTTTTGATGTTATAGTGTGTTGTAATTTTAATAGCACACTACAGAAATTTTCCCCTTTATTAGTGCTAGTAAAATCACTGATAAAGGAACCTTTAATCATCACTACTAAAAGTGTTGATAAAGGGATCCTTTATCAGTGTTGATAAAGGATCCATTTATCAGTATTTTTTCTAACACTCATAAATGGAACCTTTATTAGTGCAAAATAAAAGCACTGATAAAGGAGGTCATTTATCAGTGTTTAAAGAAGTACTGATAAAGTGTGAATTTATCAATTCCTTTCTAGTGTAGATAAAATACTTGGAATTTCATTCATGCTATGATTTTTAGCTCTTTTTGGCACTAAAATGGCATATTTTATTGTTATTAAATGCCTTATTTGTAGTAGTGACTACAAGCTATCTAAGAGATTTAATTTATTTTATAAAAAAATCGTAAAGTAACAGGGTATTATATTCTCATCAAAGATTGGTATTTTGTGCCTTATACACTATCAAATCCAATATTATTCTTTTAAAAACTCAAAGAGTTACAAACCCAGCCACAAAATAAGGGAAAACTTCACATACTAACATGATTTAAATCAAAACCTTATGTAAGAAATGATGAAAACTTCATACACAAGTAGGGTCCTCCCAACCAAAAAAAAGTGATTTTCCTATCTCCAAAACTAAATATCATCAAAATAAAAACTATACATGATAGATCAATAAACAATTCATCAAAATTATAACCAATCAAATAATAAAGTATCTATATAAAGGATATAATTTTAAAAGAAACAATTCAAATAACCCATTACTCATAAGCCTGATATATCACATGAATTACCATAATCATGGAATCTTAAAGCATCATTAACATGTAAACTATTACCAATAAAAATTAAAATTAAAATACCCAAAAATAGAAATCACATCCTTTGAAATAAGTTTTTTTACACATTTTTAAAATCAAAATGGAACAATCTACAAAATACCACTTAAAACCCAAATTTTTCTTACCTATCTCAAAAAATTAAAATCAAATATCTCCAATGATAAAAGTCAAAACCCCTTTAAATACTAAAAATATATTTTCTTTAAAATGGGAAACTCAAATAAAACATCATAATCCACATGGTCATTTATATCCCACTTAGACAAATAAATTTTCCAAACAAATGTAATTCCTAACAAAAATCCAAGTATAAAATAAAACACATAACCAATCATATCAAAATGGATTAAAATGAAAGAAATGATATTTTCATGGTAAAAACATGTTAGTCAATAAAATGAAAAATATTTTAGTTGTTGTTTAAATAAGTAATTTAGCCTATGTTATGTAGCTTATTTTGTGATAATTAAATTGATGTATGTCCCGGTCAATTTTATGGCCTCTCAGGACAAAGAAATAATTTTAAATTTAAAAAACCCATCACTAAAATAAACTCATTTTATGTAATAATGGTCAAAAATAAAAAACCATTTAAAAATTAAAATTCATTTTTTGATATATGTAAAAACATTTCACACCATTTTAAAAAAAATCAAATTTTAAAAAATTTCCATCACTCAAATTCAAATTTTAAATTTTTTCACTTTTAAAATATTCTTAATTAAATCCCCTATTTAAACATCTATTACCCATAAAAACATTCAGAATCAAGGAAAAAATTAATTTATAACACTTAAATAATGTGAAATAATGCTCTTCCTTTTTCTCAAAATCACTTAAAATTATCAAAAGTCATTTCTAAAAGTCTAACTTTTGAAAACCCACTTAGGGTCATAAAAATTTATTAAAAATCTATAATAATTAAAAAATAATAATAACTTAAATAAATCATCTCAATTCATATCACATTTAAGTTAAACATCTTTAAAATGAATGAATAAATAGAAAATGATCAATCTATAAAATTACTAGAAAACATTATAATGCATTGGGAAAGAATAAAAATAAAACATGCACCCTTATAGGATACATGACCCTTGTGTATAGTTTTTAGTCCATTCCATCTACATATACAGCTCATTCGTTTCCCTTCCAAATTCCTTCAAAGCTATAATGGTACACATAAATAAGGATAAATCAAACATGAAACTAAAATTACACATTCTTAACTTCCCCTAGAAACATAAGGTTCGATACATAAGGTATTGATCCATAACCTAATCATGAATAGCCTCCTAAGTTCAAAAATTCATACATCTTGTCAACTTAGAATATATAAATAATATAAAAATTGTGCTCTTGTGCCATTTGGTTACAAACCACCCTGGATACCCCAACTTCAAGCACCCAAGTCGGCATGTGGCATGGCCTAAAGGGCATTCTAGATCCTCACTATATATGAAATAGTTCCTGGAAATCATAAATAAATATAGGGGAATAATTTTTTCTAATGAAATAAGAGTAACATGGGTTATCAACTCCAAATACAATCATGGACACTCTGTAAGTTGAATGATCGCATATACAAAATAGGCAGTTTCCAATAATAAGAAAACCTAAATGGGAAATAAATATAAAACATAACTCATAAGTCATATATGAAATCTAATAAGAATAACCAAAAAGGGATATAAATTATATAAACAACATGATAATAATAAAACAGGAGAATAAATACTAAAATAAGATAAATACCATGATCACCTATCACCATGTGTCAAGAAATATACTTTACTTTCTGGCACCCCACCACACTTTAACCCAAACCCAAGACTAAATGTGCACCTAATAAAACCTAAAAATAATTTTAGTGAGTGAAAATAAAAGTAGGTAACCTTCCCAAACCCCATGAATAACATTTAATATTAAATCCCTTTCATGTTGGTTTTAAAATGAAACTATGAATTTATGATTTCCTTTTTAATTAAAACAGGTTGCATGAAACTATTCCTTTATTTTTTATTAAAAGAAAGAATTTAACCTATTTAAAGATAATAAAAATGTGATTTTTCATAAGAAATGATTTAATTGATATTAAAATAAATAGATTCCAAAATCAGGTACTAAAAAACAATCATATTTAAAAATATGAAAAAATAACCCATTTTTAGTGCCCATTTTATAAATTCCACCAAAAAAATAACCCAATAGTTAAATTATTCTTCTTAAAAACAAATTTAATTCCCAAAGATAATAAATACTAACATAATAGCCAAAAAAACATCAATCAAATATAAAAATGGGAATAAATCACTACCTGAAAATTAAAGTAAATAGCAATGTAATTCACTCAAATAAATGAAATGACCAACTGAATATAGACAAAAATAGAATCACTAAAACATGGAATAAATAAATATATAAATTTAGTATCAATCACATCACTTAGATTATAAAAAATGGAATTAATCAAAAAATGGTAGTTTACTTGGGTAATATAATGTTAAGGTCTCATAAGATCCTCACTGTTTTATATCCATAATCATATATAACTTTTTCATACTAGTTGTTAGACAAATTAAAATATTAGTTAACAATATTACTTCACAAGTCAGGGAAACAGAATAGACGAGTAAAATATGTATTATAATTTCACTACTTGGGATGGATTGCTGAGAAAGTGGGAAATAATATCAAAAAAAATTTCCAACAATTCCTAACCAAGCACCATAGGTTCTCATGCTCAACTAATAGGAGTTGATTATCTAAATCATAAGGTTGATCATATAAAACATCAATGACATCTATAAAAGAATCCCACACCTCACCTCTAATAACCCTTTTACCATATATCCCACTCTCACTATAACACAACCTAATCAATATAATTACCAATCTAAAATTTAAAAATAAACTTGGGCTAAATCCCAACTCTTTTCATAATGTTCAAACTAGGCCATTGAGAACAACATTTGGCAGAAAAGTTATAAATACATATTTTAAAAATTAAACTAGGAAACATCACTTGAAAATACATTTATAACATTGCATTCTATTCTTAAATTCCACTTTATCACATCCAAATATGAATATAAAAAATTGATAAAAAAATCTCAACAATATTTAAAGAAAAACCATTTTAGGGTAACCAAGAATATTCTCAATTTCTAAACTATTTCTCTAATAACATGAGTATCCTTCTTTTTATAATCACCAAGGACCAAAATAGCTATTTGTAACTAAATTACTTTAAAAATATCCTTTAATTAATTTTAACAAACACCTAAAATAAGTAATCCATATAGAAATAGGCTTTGAGCATAGAAACAAAACAAAACCCATAAAACCCAAAATGAAAACCAAGAGATAAAATAATGTCTTTATGAAAGGATAAATAAGTACACATTTGATAACTTTTAATAAATCTAACCTATAGTAGTAAAATTATAAAAGAAATAAAGGATTTAAATTTAGAGAGTTATACATATAGTAACATGCCTTAACCAACAACCCAAAAATTGATTCCAATCTTGTAGCGACCTATTCCAGGTATATGAGAACCAAATGGTATAGCAGCATTGAAACCTAAAGTAAATGGGTGTGGTATACTCACAACATGTACTCGGACCTAAGATATGAAAATAACCAATTAATTCACTCGAATAAACAAAATAAATAAACCCAAATTCTAAAAAACACTAAAATTACCTGGGGAAACATCCCTAGATGTGAAAAATGAATAGACACATGAACATCCCCTTTCGATACCTCATCTACAAGCCATACACTAGAGCTCCAAGAAGAGGGATGATTCCACCATTACTTTATGGAATTGACTCCCTAGATCCCTATAATCTACATGACAAACCCATATCAAACAAACTAGTTCAATGGGATATCAATAGGGGAATTTGATATCCAAAAAAGGTTTTCCTTTCTATTTTTATTGACTCAGATCAAAGGGATCTTGAAGGTGATCCAAATAGAACCCCCTTTGAAAATATCAAAAGTACCATATTAGGAAAATTATCTATTATAGAGGTCATGATGAAACCTTCATATTCACACCATAAATCAATCTCACGAGACCACATTATATTGTGTCCTCCTAGAAAATGGTGAAAACCCCATCAAAAAGGAATAGGTCTTTCCCATTAGTAAAACTTCTCTATGGAATGTCCCTCCTAAAATACTGTATAACAACCTACCTTCAAGTCATAATATAGTGTGGTTTATGGACCACAATTAAAGTCCCATAAAAATGAAGAGGGTTGATCACATAGAAGGAACCATCATGTCGTGACACCATTCATTACACCCCGTTTCCCTGCTTGCTATAGAATTTTTGCACTGACACCCTGAGACTCACTCTGACTGTTATTCCACTAGAATACCACCCCCAAAACATCTTAAAAGTATTTAAAACATGACCTAAACTCTCATTTACTAATATGAATCAAAAAAATATTACTTATGACTATAATTAACTCATAATAACACATTTCATTATAGCTACATACTTTTACTTTATAAAATTTCAATCTTGTTTCTAATTGTTTGTTTTATATTTGCAGTTTTTTTGCATTATGATAATTCTAGGTGACATTGAAACACCTAAATTTAAAATTATTATCATGTTGTTTTTATCTGTGTATTTCCTAATTATACTATTTTCATTTTTATAAATTGTATTTATCCTTTGAATGAAATTTTTATGATGAATAAATAAAATAATGATCGTCTCATTATGAATTATCTTCAATTAATTACAATACCTTGTTATAGTTCAATTAACCTTTAACAGGCATAAATTTATTTTGTAATATTAGTTATCTTATATATATATATATTAAAGGATCATATCAACATAAATAAAATAAAATAAAATAAAATAAAAATTTATATATATAACTTATGGTAAAAATTTGTGAAAATATATGATTAAATCCTAGGATATTATATTATCCCTTAAAAAATTACACCCTTGCACTTTTAATATATTTTCCTCAATTAAATAAAGGATAGGGTATCATTTAAATAACCACAAATCCATGTTTTAATTCTATTGTGAACTCAACCATTTATTTTTTATATTAGATTGAGGAACTAATTATTTATGTTAATATATATATATATTTGTTGATTTTTTAACTAGTATCTAAAATTTTAAAGTATTTTTCATGAGTTTATTGGGATATACCTTTTTCAAATTCATTTCCATTATCTTATAATAGATTTATTTTGTACATAAACTTCTCTAGTAGTAATTTCATAATCCTATACTTTCTCCCTTGGATTTTTTGGGATAGATTCCCTTGACTCTTTGGGAACTGATTAGAATAGTGTCTAATATCCTTGTAATTGAATTATTGAATATTAATATAATTTATATTACTTTTTCTCTAATTATCAGGATGTCCTTTATCTCTACACTTGAGATAAACACATAATCCCTTCAATAAATCATGTGGGTGTTTCTTCACATAATTATTGCAGGTTCAAAATTCTACACTTCCTTTATTCTTCTTCTTATCCAATGTTCTTTATACATTACACTCATGCATCCTCTATTATCATTATATCCTTTAATAATATATTACTTCTATAACTCTTTATCATTATTGATGTAACTTGTCACCATATCCTCATATAATGAAAAAAAAATTAGAGAATAAGTTCATTCAAAGACCTAATTTTAGTCCATAAAATAAGCAATCAAACTTGATTTTAGGATTTCATACAAAAACCATAGAATGTATCACTAACCTTATAAGTTTATCCTAATAATAAATAATAGTTCTCTCTTTAATTTAACTTAAATTTAGAATTTTAATTTCCATATAAAATCACTATTTTGGAGAAAAATATCTCTCAAAGAATAATGCATTTAAAACATTCTATTCTAGGATTTATATCTATCCCCTAATCATAGAGATAATTTGATCAAATATAACACCAAATTCATTGGTTTCTTTAGTATCTAAATCCCTAAAATTACTATGGCTCTTGACCTAAAATTCAACCCTTCTATTAGGAACCATTTATAAACAATGATATATATAGATTTTCTCATGAATAACATAAATAATTATGAATCATAGTATATAATACCTATATATTTATTAAAAATTCATATCAAATATTGTATCCATTCTCAAAAAAATTATTTAATTTTATGTTTTTTATCATAATTTTTTATTATCTAACAATGTTCATATAAAAATAGATACTGGAGTTTCTATTAAACTTTCTTTGATACCAACTATAACAGTCCTAAATAAAGATACCAGAAGTCAAAGATTGTTTATTACATTGGAAAATTCTAGAATCAAAATTTTTGTAGTATCAAGATACTAGATATATACCTCATCTTTATATTACATTGAAATATAAAGTAAAACATAAAAATATATAAATAATTATTATTCCTTTATTTCATATCCTAATATCACATGTAACATTTTTCATGGTTTCCTATGTAAGTAGGGAAAATAATATAAATAGTGAGCTAATATTCTTAGAAAGGGGTAGTGTACGGAGGAATAATAACTTAATATAAATAATATTAAAGGAATAAATAGTCAAAGTATTCCATAAAATAATAATGTGAGTATGAATTTTCTATGAATGTAATAAAAAAAGTAATAAAATAATCGCATTGATAATAACAATAATTATTATAATGGTGAAAACAATAATGTCAGAAATACTAAATAAATAATCATGAACATGTTTCAACACATAATATATAATTGTGAAATCATACAACAAATTCCCCAGATATTTAATCTCTTAATACATATTGATTCATCATGGGGGTATATAATTTAAGTCCCCACCCATAACTTAATAAGTCCAACACATTCTTCATATAAAAGGAATGAGTAAAAAATGAAATGCATAATGTTACGTAAGAAACCAAGTAGTTGTTCATGGAAAAGTAAAAAAACCATATATAAATAATAGGTATATAGATCATCAATATTTCCCTATAAAAATAAATGCAACACCTTTCTATGTGAACACCAATCAATCTGGATTATGTAATATAGAGTATTCACCCCATATAGAGTAATGGGTATATGGTAAAGTCAATATTATAAAAAATATATAAATAGGGTGAAATTTATAGAATATATATATGAGATAAATAACATATACATGGAGAAGAAATATAAAGTCAATATTGATATATACGGGGTGATAGTGAACATAATCAAAAAACTAAAAAGGAGTGGGAGAGACCCCTTAAAACAATAAGAGTGGTATCATGATAGGAGTAACTCAAAAATAAATTAAAAAATATATAAGGTATATATATGAAATCTTTTTACTAAATATAAATATGTGGAGATAAAAAATAGAGAAACAATTTATAAAAATTATGAATATTATGAAGATAAAACCTTACCTCGAGTCCCACATTTCTTTTTATATCCTCTAACTACATATATAGTCAAATAATTTTTATTATTTAATTGATTAAGAACATTTTTCAGTTTTATTTAATTATTATTTTCATTTTAATTATTTTATGATCATGTATTATTCATTTTTTAGATTAATTTTTCTTACATTAGTTATATTGATGTCTCGTTCATGATTCTAAATATGGTTTTATATAATATAATCAATCGATGGCCATTATCCAATGGTTTTATAATATCTAAAAGTGTCAAGGTATATGTTTTATATCATTTTATAAGGGTGGATTTTAAATATATTAGTAAATTTTTACAATTTAGACAATTTTCCGTAGTAAGGTTGTTTCAGATTCTTAAATATGAATATTACTCAAAAATTATATTTTAATTCATTTCCCAGAAAACAACTTTTAACAATGATAGTAGACCAAAGAAGAAAAATATTAAACCACAATGGGTAATAGTATTCCATTCCAATAAAACCTTAAACTATTATAATCTTGCATCCTATGAAGACTCCAAAACCATAGAAATGATATTATTTGTTTAATATGGTATATTAAATCATGAAATCAATTTATATGAATATTTATTAATGGAATAATTCAAGAATAAAACTCCATCATTCAATTAGGTAGTGTAAATATACTGTGGGTGAATTGATTTTGTTATGTGAGTTTTAAAAAAAATAGGAAAATAAATAAATATTTATGTTTAATAAATAAAATTAAATTATTTTGAAACTAATTTTTAATATTAATTTTATCAATTTATTAAATTATATAAGCAGTAAGAATATAATGAAAAGGAGAATACATGTGTTTTAAAACATGAATTTCAATATAGTAAACAATTGTGGAAAGGGTATGATGAGATCTAAAGGGTGATATCTCAATAATAATGAACTAAAATGATGTTAATTCCATGTTAATAAAATCATGGAAGAAAAATAAGTTGATGTTCAAGAGAGTTTCAAGGTAAAATAATCACAAATAAGAATGAAAAGAGAGAATTGGGAACCATTACATTTCTTTTCACACTACCACTTTTAAATTGAATCTAAGGATTTCATATGACAAAATTTTTTATAAGACATAGTCTTTAGGACATAACTAGTGGTTGTATAGAGGGTTTTTAGTAGATCTTTGGAACAATAATTTAACAACTTTGACTTTTTCTCTTAAAATATTAATAAAATTTTGATTTTAAGAGTCACATTTTAGTGACGTTTTAATTTGTTCCACAATTATTTTATATACACTATATATTCATCGATAAAGGAATGAAATCTTATGATTCCATCAAATTAATATTACATAAAAGGTATTTCTCCAAATTGTTAAGAACTATACTATGGAAATAATTTTAACCTTTCTGGTTAATTGAATGTAGAGGAAGTTGATTCGTGAAAACCTTTATCACACCACAATAGGGGTCGATCCATGTAGAGATATTAAATTTGATCAATTCTCCTAGGGAGTTGAGGAGGATATTGATCTCACTATGGTTTTTTTATCTTTAATTGATTGAGGACCCTTATGTTGTGATAGTTCCTATTGTACTATAATTTTTTCACTTGTATTTAAGTCATTGCAGCATGACATATGAGTCATGACGTGAAGGGTACAACCTAGGGTTCCTTTATAAATAGTGTCCAAACTCTCTCCCCCACACACCTCTCTATCACTCTCTAATTTTCCTTTTCTACAAATATAAACTTATGGTGGTGTGTTTCTAGAGCCCTGGGTATCTTGGATGATCCTTTTATTAGTGATGAACATGTGGTGATACCTTGGAATGTATAAATTGCACATTTTTATAGAAACAATGAACAAGAATCAATGTAATACTCTTTGGTTTTCTTATTCTTTGATATCATATAATTTTAATTGTTAATATACTTGTGGGTATTTACCATTTTCTTATGTTTTTCTTATTTTAAATCCCTAATGATTACTATGGTGATTTACTTTTTGGATTGATACCTTGGTTTTTTGTTTCCTGTATCATATATTTATGTTGTTGAATCATTCTCTATAATCCATCATTTTCAGGGTTTGAGGGATAAAAATCCATAGGTTATTATGATGAAGATTTTTGGAAACTCTCCTTATAAGTAGATACATGACATAGATATGATAGTGTGTAATATAATGATGGGTTCAACAAGTTGATGTCATAGTGAGTATTGTTGTAGAAATAAATTTTTTTACATGATCTAAAATAGGGGTCTCATGTATCTTCTCTAGCCTTGATAGAGAGGATCAAGTTGCAAAACTATATGTATTTTTTGATTATCCCTTTCTTAGTGTTTTGTTAAATTAATTAGAGTTAACATTACACAAAAACTACATACATAAGTTAGTCAAGCTTGAGGTGAACCACGACATGATGAATTGGGAAACAATATATATGGGGTAACTATGAAATGAAAGAATTGGTTATGGTAGATTAAATATAAATATGATCATAGATTGTGGTATAATGGAGTAATTTTATTATAAACATTTGGATTGTTTCATTGAGTGGATAAAAACATTTTTTATCTATGGTATGAGAAGTTTATATCATAATGTGAAACCAGTGGGTTAGGGATTGTGGTAAGACAGTATAGCTCATGTCATAACAGTGTTGATACCTAGAGATAATGACTCATCATAGTCCCTTTATGGTTTTTTTGTATCTTCTCATTTATATGTTGGATTAAGGAAAGGATGTGGACTATAATGAGTTTTTACCATGTTTAGCATCATGGTGATATCCTTTGGAACCCCTGAGTATGTCTACATCATGTTTTGGTAGGACTAGGCTTTAACTTCATAAGGCCGATTATTGGGTTTGGGAGACATGATTATAGTGGACAAGTGGTTAGGTACAACTCTATTTGCATGTGGGTCAGGGTTTGGTTCCCCCATATTCTTCCAAGATTTTGGTACTCCCCTACAAACTTAGGGAATAGGTCCTTTAGATAGTACATGTTGTTGGTCCCCCCTAATGTTGATGAGGTGTGGTTCCTCCTCACACCTGATAGATTTTGGTACTATTACATATACTCAATTGATTTATCCTCTATCCTTGGAGTTCATTACTCCCTTATCCGACACATATTTCTTGATGAGGCATGGGTCCTCCATCTGGGTATGGTACTCTATAAACAAATATGTTTACCTCTTTAAGGTAGAGTTCCTTAATTATAAACTCTCAGTGGTGGTGTGGGTTATTCTAGCTAAGTAGATTCTATTATTTGGATTCTAAGGGTAATAAATTTACCCCTATGAAGTTAGATTACTGATCAATGGGACTCAGTGTCCCCATTTCTCCCAATTTAAAATATGAATTTATTTAGTGTATTCATGTTCTTCTTACTTGAGTGGGTTAATATTTTCCTTTGTGGATATGAACTAACCAGTCCTTTATTTATTCCTTCATGGATTTTGATCTCTCCTACTAGGTATTTATATACTCATACCTGAATGGGTGTTTCTCATGCATGTGTCATATCTTATATAGATGAGTGAGAAATTAGTAGTTTTCAAAGGTGATAGAAGTAGAAAATATTCACGTTTGAAGCTAGTTCATGATGGAGATCCATTCTCATCACTTATTTAGGTTATTTTTTCCAATAGTTTTGTTAGGGAAGTATTTTTATCCTTTAAAATTTATAGATTATTCACTTGTAATAATTTATAGATCTTAGTTTTTTTGCATGAATTATATATGGTAGTCAGTTATTATTATCAAATATGTAATATTATATCCTTTTTTGAGATTTTTATTTTTATATAAGTGAATTATGATAAATCTTATCATTATGTTTGATATAAATACTCAGTGTTATTAACCAGACCTCGGCCTAATGGAGGTGAGAATGGAGCGGCATACTCAGCCTACTTCTAGGCCAGGAGATATCTTGCTGGGTTGGTTCATTTAATAACTGTGTCAAATTGATCCTACATTAGGAATAGTTTTGGAGTTAGGTTTCAATGATGATTTGTTTGGGAATTGAAGGAAACAACATCAAGGGGTTTTGAGTTCAGCTTTCAATCTATGGAACCCAGTGTTAGTAAGAGAATAAAAAAAAATCATTCACTGAGACTATGATAACCTTCTGATTACTCAGAGCTCTAAATTAAAACTTTTAAGGAAAAAGTTAATGGTACACGCATCATATAAGGATCATTTTTTTATTTCCATTTCATTCTTGTGTTAGATCACCAGAAATTCTTTAATGAACATGGTCCATCTTGTCAAATTATAGGATGACACCATGAATATAGTTAGATCATATCCATATGTAGGGCCATGTAGTGCCCATGCCAGTGATAGATACTCTTATCATTGACCATATAAGCAATGAGGAATATATCTAGGGATCATACCATGATATTTCCCCATCAGGAAACTAAATAGTATTTCCTCCACCTATGGTGTGGTGAGTATAACAAATACATGTAGCCTAGGTAGACATCCATCCACCTATTGATTAATAGATGATTCAAGAGGGGTATAATGAATATTCATGATGGTTGAGTGTTTGTCATGAGTTTTGGAGACACTTCCCACTTGGGTTCTAGGGAGATCCTGACCCTAGGGTAGAAAATTATTATCTTGAAATAGTGATTCAAGTGTTTTTACCTTGTTTGTACATTATCCAAACAAATAGTGGTACAATAATCTATCTATCTCTATAATACTATAAGTATCTAGTGGAATCTGATAATCTCGACCCATGATGTGGTGAGACTCCCATGGGTAAAGTTTGAGTGCATCTTTCAAAGGAGTAATACCCATCCACATTGAGGTCAGTATATATTTGGGAACCATTATATTTGCATCAGGGTAGCATATTTGTTTTTCATAACAAGTTGAGGTTCATTTACCCATTGATATACTCCCTTGAAATGATATTTTAATATATTCCTCTAAGCATAGAAGCTTTGGTATAACCATAGATGATATATTATAGCCTACATTATTCCCCTATGTATACCCACTAATGTTGGAGTCACTACTGGAAAAATACCCTATACCAATGGTTTGGAACCATTGGTATAGGCCCTCAAACCGTCGGTATAGACTATACCAACGGTTTGGAGGACCGTTGGCAAGTAAGCCGTGACAATAGGTCTATACCAATGGTTTTGGGAAAACCGTTGGTATAAGTAATACGAAAACCTATACCAACTGTTCTCAAAACCATTGGTATATGTATTTCAAAAAAAACATTCGGTGGGATTTGATCCCAGGACCTCTAGTTTATAATTGAATGACTTAACCACTAACCGAACATGACTTTTGTGAACATAATTTCATAAATATATATATGTATTGTTTTAATAATTTTAAATTTTTATTTATATAATGTTCTCGGTAAGAAGATTCAATTAAAAATCGAAGGACCTATACCAACGGTTTTGAGAACCGTTGGTATAGGGTCTCTATAATGGATTTATACCAACGGTTTGGCCAAAACCGTTGGTATAGGTCCTATAGGTCCCCCCCCCCCCCTATACCAACGGTTTGTCCAAAACCGTTGGTATAGGTCCATATAAGTGACCTATACCAACGGTTTTGGCAAAACTGTTGGTATAGGTCCAAATTAATGAACTATACCAACGGTTTGGCCAAAACCGTTGGTAAAAGTCATATTTCCAGTAGTGAGTATTGGGGAGGGCCTTAGTGATCAAGATAATTTTAGTGGAGCCACAATATGTTTCTGGACCTAGTGGTGGGTTCCCAAAATTAGATTCATTAGTTTTGAATAGACATAAATTGGAATTAGGGTCATTTTAGGAAATGAATTATCATGTATAGACCCAGACCCAAGGTCTAATATTAAGTTATAATGTCATATAGAATATGAATTCCTAACCCAATGTATAATATAGTGAAGTTGGGTAGTATATTGACCTCCATGTTAGAGGTAGTCAAATGATTTGAGGCCTCTCTGAGGTGGATATGGTGGTTCTAAAGGAGTCAGTTATGGTAGAGCAGTTGGTGGTGCACTAAGAGGATGATTTATTGATGGACTTCGTTATAATCTTATTCCACTATCAACACCCCTAGGAATCCAATACTAGAATCAAGGTACTGGTGGGTAGAGATTCAAATAGATTTAAGTGGGTGATGTTTATGATTAGGTAATGACCACAATGATTTGAGGTGTGATTTTTTCTTGTTAGGAACCATGTTGTCACACTGTGAGAAAAATAAGAGAAAATTTGAATTTTTTTTCTCATGTGGTTTTCATGGGAAAAAATGATGATTAATTCTATCATAAGATCTTGGATAAATTTTCTGATCTCTTTGTTGGTCCTAGAGTATACTTTTTACCCTAGGGTAATAGTTTGGTAGAACCCTGATCCATTTTAATTTTGGAATAATATTTAATATTTAATAAAATAAATAATATATATTCATATATATACATTTGGTGATATCTTATATTTGGAGAATTGGGGTGGAATTCATACTCTATATTAGATTCTATAATGGGGCTTTTTCTTGGTGAGGCATAACCTCATGTTATACACTGGGGCTAGGCCCTAGCCCTATTTTCTTTTTCTTTTCATTTTTCTCCTTTTCCTTTTTCTCTTTTTCATATTTTATTTTTTTCTTTTCCTCCCTTGGCTTTTCATGTGTGACCATGTGACACTCCCCTTTAAATATTTTTCCAATATATGAGGAAGGGATAGGGGAAATAGTTATTGGGAGAGGGGGAGAGGTAGGTGCCTCTCTTGACCTTAGGGTCATGCTAGATCATCATATAGCATTTGCAGAATATGGATTGGATTGAAGCTTTAAAAAATTCCACCCATAGATAGGCCCTTTTTATTTTATTTCGCCAAAAAACCTCATATTTTAATTTTTTAAGTTTTATTCATGTTTTTTGGTTTTTTGGGACCCCTAGAGGGTTGATCTGGTGAGTTTTGTGGGAAATTGGGGGTTTTGGGTGATTCTCATGGGTTTCTCATTTGGAAATCCAGATCGCATGCCATGTGGTTTCAAGAACACATATCATGTGTTATCACTATTTAGGGAAGATTAATTTTTTTAAATGTTCATTTCATGTAATTTATGTACATATAGTGTATTAGTACATGGCCAGGTAACCAAGTACTTAGGTAGATAGAGATTTTGGAACAACATGTCATATACTCGAATTACATGTCATGTAGCTATGAATTTCTAGGTGGTCATGTACTTGGATAGACACACCATGTGAGGGGGGCATGGTTGTGTAGAAGTACATAGCCTAACCCCATGTGTTCCCTAACTCTGTACTACTATATGTCCAAACCCCAAGTGTGACAAATCCATGCATAAGTACAAGGCTAGGTTCACATTTGAGAGTACATGTCGGGTACATTGAAGTACACGACATCTAATTTTTCATAGTAAGATTTCTTGGATGTATTTATGCCTTGGAGTAAGAATCAAACATAAGTGGAGTCTATTATGATCATTTTTCATTATATATAATTTTGGTGGAATCCTTTCATCATTTAAAACCATTCTATATTGTATTTTAGATTAAGATATTTTAGTGGAATATTCTTTCAAGGTTGTGATTCTATAATCCTCATGAGGGTTAGGTTATGAGTTGTGAGGCTAAGTGAGTGTTGTGAGATTACTGATCACCCTAGTCAATGATACTAGGTTATTTTATTTTAATTTATTTGGATAGATCCTAGGAGGAAGTATTTACTGGTTTCTTAAGTAATCTTCACCAGTTTTTTGCTCGAGGTGTAGTTCGTTAGGAGGATTTGGGTTGGGAAAAATCATGGGATATTATGTATAACTGGGTGTTATTGAAAAAATATATATTATAATAGGAGACATATTTTAGTAATTCCCTTATAGGTGGGGTGTGTCTTGAGGTTTCTATTTTGGGAAAGGTTATTCTTGAGGTTTCACTTTAGGGTGGATGATCTTTTGGTATTAAGCTAGGAAGAAAACTGAGGTTTATTTTTGGAGGGATTCACTCATGTTTTGGTTTTCATAAAGGAAAACCTTGTAGGGTTTCCTTAATGGGTTGAGTTTTTGGGTACCAAGGAGGGTTCCTCGTTCTCTTTTTTCTTGAAATATGGTCAATAGTTGGTAGGTTCTGGTGTTAGCTGACTTGGGTTCTAGACCATTATCGTGAAGGTTTGAGGATGTTCTTGTTGAGGATGTGATGAGAGAGGTGACCATTGGGATATTAATGGATCTATTTTTTTTTCTGATATTGATTTTGTTTCTCTCCTCTATTGGGTGGTTGTTTTTAGGTGGGTCTAGGGATGCAATGGATGATCTATATGAGTGTATCCCCTCTAGTTTAGTTGATCACCATGTCTATGGGTAGTGGACCATAGAGGCTATTTCAGTCTCGAGGCCCACTATTTGGGCTTGGTCTTGGTCAAGTTGTATTTCATAGATAGGTCATTTTTATCCCAGTTATTTCTTTAGGAATTTTGATACATGTGTAGGATTATCCCATGTTCGACAAGAGTTACTACCATAAGTTTAAATCATGTAATTATATTCATAGATCCTAATAGATGTGCTTCATTGTTTTATACTCTTAGGATGAGATCCAAGGTCCAAGGATTGTTTTTTATTGTTTCATTATATTTTTGGAGGTCCTTCTTGATCGAGTGGATGTGCCTAGTGTTGTGTTTTTTTGAGCCACATTTTCTAATTCATCAGGCTTATGCTATAGAAGGGCTAGATTTACCTTTGGTGTGAGGTTAAAACCCAAGATAAACAATTTTCATTTTTTATCCATTTTTGTTTTTTTCTCAATTTTTTATTTTTTGGTTAATAATATTCATTTTGTTAGGATAGGAATATCATGTGTAGCATAAACATGTTATGACAACAGATGCTAATACCACTTTTTGGGGGTGTCCTACTAAGATTTGTATCTCACCCCCAATATGTGAACCTGAATGGGAATATAAACATTATGTTTTCTTTTAGGTTGAGTGTGATACAATGGATTGGGTTGATTCACAATGTTACATGATCCAGTGGATCCACTCATGTGGAGTCTTGGTATTTAGTGAGAGCCATTCAAAATTCATAGAGAATGGGTATGTGGTTCATCTTAGATTAGTAGTAGATCCTTTTGTATTTATTTTATTTTATTTTAATCTATATACATGGTCATCCCAGTGGGTGGCCAATGTTTTTATATATTTTCGGAGTTTTATGATGTAATAAATTTATTATAGCATGTCTTTGTTTTAGTTATTTATTTATGCGTACTCAAATGTTTGTGGATGAGTACATGTTCTATTTATTTTTGTAGTTATTTCACTCTAATATGTGGTAATAGTATCCCCAATGTATCCTTTTAATCCCTCACAACTAGTTGGGGCCCCTAGAATATGGGGATGCATTCTTGAGGCCTTGTTATGATCTATATTTGGTGATGGGTTAGGTCAACCCAAGCTGGTTTGTGACATGTCTTCTCTACACCAGGGCCCATATAGATAGATACTATAAAGAGCCATTCTTTTGCTTCTATGTCCATTTTCTAATATTAAGAGATCCTGATAGAGATCATACCTTAACTTATGTGAATAAATTACTATACTATAAGTGATATCACACTCACTGACATATGTCGATGATGTATGATTATTTTTAGTCAAGATAAGTTCTTGTATGACCTCATGTTGTTTGTGATGAAACGTTGTGATGTTATCCTTGTCATGGGAAGCCTATACATAGTTCAAGCTAGTATATAATGCTATCATTGGAGATTTATGTGCTATTGGGCTGATGGATCAAGGTTTTTCTTCATGGGAGAGTGATACCATCAGTCATGATGAGCAGATCCAGTGTGTAGGAAGTTTCATTCGATTACCCATCATTTGGATTGTTTGTCTCTATGAACAGTACACACTTTAGATGATAAAATTCACATATTTTTTGAGTATTATATGTACAATTTTTTCTAGGTATTTTCTAAAATTCCCCCCTCATTGAGATATTAACTTTTATATTGATTCATACCTTAGAAACACTCTGATTTCTTCAAAATCACATCAAATGGTCATCACTAAGCTCAAGGAGGAGAAGGTGTGGCTATAAAAACTTATGGGAAAAAGGTTTCATTAAACCAAGTATGTCCCCCTAAGTAGCTCCAATTTTTTTTCAAGAAGGAATATGGGATCTTGAGGCTTTTTATTGACTATCAGTTCCAAAATTAGAAAATATTCAAGTATAAATACCCTCTATAGAGAATCAACAACCTCTTTGACCATTTGAAGGGAGATAAGTATATCTCAAAGATTCATTTTAGGATTGGTAATAAAAATATTTGGGTTTATGAGTTGGATATTTTAAAGATAGAATTCATATTCCACTACAGACATTATGAGTTTCTGGGGATCCCTTCAGTGTGATGAATTCCCCATCTATGTTCATGGGCCTTATGAACTAGATCTTTAAGCCCCTCATAGACTGGTTGTAGTGGTCTTCATCAGTGAAATACGTATATATTCAACAATAGAGGGTGTGTATGGTAAGAATATTAGGATTTTACAAGTCCTACTTTAGGAGAACCATTTATATAAAAAGATCTTAATGTGTATATTTTTGATTCTAGAGGTCTACTTATTGGTGAATGTCATCTCAGATTATAGACTATCTATAGATCTTGTGAAGATCTAGGCAGTGTATACTTCATAGATATCCAATATTTCCTTTTAGGAGATAAGTTTCCTTGGATTGGTAGGTTACTATAAGAGAATTATATTGGAATTCTCTACGACTGTAGCTTCCATGACTGCCCTTACCTAGAAGGGCATCCCTTTATTTGGTCCAAGTGATGCAAGATATTTTTCATGAAGTTGAAATATATTTTTATGAGCTCTCATGTTTTAAGGATTTTAGAGAAATTATTATAGTATATTGTGTTTTTAGATTACACTAGAGTTGGGTGTTATTTCATGTCAATATAGAGGTAGTCGGTGAATGCTTATGGGTACAGATAGTTGATACTGCAGAATAAGAACTATGAAGCCCTTGATTTAGAGCCGGTGGTGGTAGTGTTCACTTTGAAGGCTTGGATACATTACCTTCTCAATGGTAAGTTCATAGTCTACATATTGTTTCTTTTGGGTGTAGTGGGAGCATTGCAGTGGAAGACAATATATTAATATTTATTTTAAACATTGTTTCTTGAAACCAAGAGCCATGATCTTGGACATCAAATTTATAATTAATTTATTTAATATATAAAGAAATAAATACCCCTACTTGGAAACTTTCTTCATTGATGATTTTTTATCATTCGAAACAAAAAAATTGGGTTTTTTTCATTACACTTGTGTAGATCCAAGGGTAGAATCCCTCTAGTGGTGATCCACACATGCTCCAATGGTCTCCTAGAAATTCCATTCATTCTCTCGATAGAAGCAAGGTGAATTAAATGTCTGGAATTGTTCATTATTGATCGCTTCTTCTTCATTCTTGAAGAAATTACCTCTTGGTTTTATTGTTCTTGAGAGGGAGAGAGGAAGAGGATTCAAGATATATTTCATTCTGTGCAACAATTCTATATTACCAAACTTGGAATTTGTTTCAAATTCATTACACAAAAGACATAGTCGTCTATTTATATGGCTAAGATTTTGGTTAAAAAATTAAATTACATAATAGAAATTAAATATAACTATAACCATTAATGAAATCCCATGCCACATAATAATAATAATAATATTATTATTATTATTATTATTATTATTGGTGCACCAACTTGCGCAAAATGGATTTATAATTTTTACCAACTCGTATATAATTATTTTATCACCTAAAATGTTCTCGGTCTGTTCAAACTAGTTTTTCATTTATTGAATACCTGAATAAATATTTTATTCTCTTAAATAAATATTTTATTCACAAAATAGTAAATGAATATTTATTAAATATTCTGTAAAATAAATAAATATATTTTATTCATAATCCAGTGAATAAATATTTATTTAATTTATACAATCAATATAACTTGAATAAAATTATTACTTAGTCATGAGAATAATAGTAATTCCATTAATTAAATTCAAATATAATTTAATCAAGACCAAAAGAAACACTTTTTTTGAGACCCTCTAGGATTCTTTCTCTTTGGCATTACATGGACTTGCCTAAAGTCCGAGATTATTATCTAGCAATGGATTAAGGCACCCAAGATAAAGAACTTAAAGTCACCATTACAAAAACCACATATGAATGCTCACTGTGTAAAATAATACCTTTTTCATAATATCTCATCAACCAGGTTGCATGAAATTTTCATCAGCCTATATGCTCGATACATCATTCTTTGACTATCTAAAATACACTCATCGTTACACCATGGCTATGGAATATAGGGTGACAGTTCTACATCAATAAAAAAATTGAGATATCAAATTTCATAATGATTTAAGGTACAAATACTTCCTTGAATTATCCATTAATAACATTTCATTCGTGACACACCCATCATACCCAACTTCCTGCCAACATATGGAATGATAGTTTTCATCATAAAATCTAATTTTGTGAGTCCTAACATGAATTAATTATAATATTAAATTCTAAGGACCATTACACATGCTCACAAATAGGAATATTTGATGACACTAAGACATGAATAATTCCTACTGGTAGGTCTATTATCATAATCTCCCTTCTTGGAGATTATTGAGTGAAAACTTCGTGAAAATAAGTCTCATCTGCTTATGAGCACTCACACCTAACAGTATATGTACTATGTGTCCCATCATATTATGTTATCCAACCATAAAACTATATTAATAATATTTTCATATCACTTCAAGGTTCTCATCATAGTGGGGAACTACTATGACCTTATCAGTGAAAAAAATACTCTAGGACATTATTACAATAATGTCTTGTAGAATAATGAACAACATGTAATAAGATGTCTAATTTAATATTTAATACATAAAATATTTATGTAATCAAAGTACAAATAGTTAGTTCTAGGATACCAACTCTAACACACCGACCGTAGAGCCTCATATACATATTCACCTAGAGAGATCTTAACATGAGGTAGAGGCATTAGTTGGTGTTTCTCTAGCACTATGACTTTGAAATCATCAATACATTAGGAAATGGAAACATGGTGGATAATTAATTTAGTAATAAATATAAACATTATTTGGTAGAGGATAAATTTGAGTGATTGGTAGTAGTAAATTTTTCCTTGTTAATATAGGGAGAAGTGGCTTATCTTAAATCTATGTTGGTGGCCCCTCAATTTTTACAGTGCATGAGAGAGACCCAATTGTGAAAGAAATATTGTGAGGTCCTACACAACCAGATATCCTTAGGATATACACCATAATGATATTATGAATATGGGGATCATTTCATTCCCCTTAAAGGATGTAGAATAATGTCTATCATGTTGTGTGAGGAGTTGTTGATGGAGTTACATAGTTCCCCCTTAATGATACCACTAAAATTAACAAATATGTTTCATTTCCTCATGTGTTAGTTTTTCGAGCCGGATATAAAGATGGGTGTCATTGAGTTGATTCCTTATTGCCCCATTATTTAAAAGGTGAAATCCAAGTTCAAGGTTCCATTAGGGTAGTATCAACCTCTATAGGTTCCATAGTGTAAGTTGGATGGTATATTTATGTACTTCATGATGGGAGTTCCATATTCAGTAAGGGGTCACCATTGGATTTTGGTGTTCATTGAATGACTAACCAAGTTGGAACAATTTCTTCCTATTTGAGATAAGTATTTAGTAGAGATTTTAGGATCCTTGTAAATATTTGTGATCATCCATATGGATAGAGTACATCCAATGATCATTTTTTACTAACATGTATGTTTCATATCCTATCTGTGGATGAGCTTATATGTGGCATTTAAGATGAAGTTGTGGTTGAGTTCAAAATGTTTCCCTTTGATAGATGAAAAAATATAAAACCAACCATTTTATATAGGATATTTTGAGGTATTACATCCTAGGTTTATCTATACTTTAGAGGATTAAGTACCCTTAGTGGATTTCTTGAACTGTAACAGTTATCACTTAACTATTGGCATGGAGCCTTTCTAAAATCTATATGAGAGACACTGTAGATCACCCCTATATTAAATAATGATTTGGGCCTTATCATTGATGGGTCCATTTAACACCCCAATATTCAATGATAAATTTCTCTTTAAATAAAATTATGTTTTTTATAGCTTTATTTACATAAAACACTAGGTTTAAACAAACTGTGATATACTATTAAAATATAATTATTTAATGTGATAGCTATCTCATATCCATTAGTCTGGAGGGTATGAATAAGACTATATAAATTATTAAAAATTATGTTCTAAATATTTATAAAATTAATTCACTTGTTTTTAATTTTTTATAAATTAAAATAAAATCATTTGAAGGTAAAATAAGATGTTTTTCAAATAATCTATTTTTTTTGTGCATAATGTATTTTTATACTAATAAATTAAATTAATATACATTTATGAATTATTTTAATTAAATTTTTATATAATTTATTCAATCAAATATTTTAACATTCATCCAATAGTTTTTAGATGGAAATTAATGAAGGTAAACACAATTTTATGGTTAAAAAATCATTTTGCTAAAAATGGTTTTACTGCGTTTTGCACACTTATTTTAAAATGAATTTCCTACTCTTATAAAAATTGAATCCAAAAAAATTTATTTAGTATTTGGAATAATTATAATTAATATTATTTAATAATTATTAATAATTATTTGTTCATGATGAATAGTAAAAATAGTAAAAATTTGTTAACATGGTTATGGTTAAAAAAGTTTTACTCAGGGGTTAACCTAAGAGATAAGGTTTAAAATATAAAAAATTATTAATTTAATTTAATTGGTAGATATTATTTTGACCTTATCCTCATTATATTTTAATATTTTTCATTTTTGGGTCCACTTTACTTGAGTAAGACATTAATATATTTTAATCTTTCATAAAATTCAAACAGTGTCCTCTCCCTCCCTTATAAATGGATACCACATCTCATCTCTTAACCACACTTAAAGAGACTATTAGATAATACAATTCCTAACCTAATCCATTTAAAACATCCAACCACATTTCCTATAGGTCATAGTTGGATCATAATTTCATCATTTCAAGGAATAAGTTGTAATCCAAAAGAGTTTAACGAAGAGGTATAACTCTTAATTGAGAACTTTAAATATTATTTATTCTTATACCTCATCCAAATATATGGTATAAATTATAAAATAATTTATTAATTATATTAAATATAAATAATTTTTATTATGATGATATATCAACCATTTTCCACCTCCTTTCCATCAAATGGGAAATAAAAGTATTGTTTGTGCATACGTGTGGACAGTCGCCTCCGCACAGCCGTATGATTCATTTTCCATAACCATAATTAATGGTTGGTTATTATTATGGATTTAATGTTTATATATGATATTTATCATGTATTTATTTTTATATAATAATAATATCTTACCTACCTTCTTAACCATTGATCTTTTGTAAAAGGATAATGTCACTCGTGTGTACATGTGGACTACCACCTCCACAAAGTGATGTTATTAGTTTTTCAATTATTATTTAAATGTATGGTAATAAAAAATTAATGAATATATATTATTTAAGTTATATAATAATGATTCAGTAAAGGTTAATTATAATTAACCTTTGTTTCATTATATCTATCAAAAAGTGAAAACATTACTCGTGCGTACGTACGAACTACCATATTCAAGAAGTGATGTAATTAATTTTTCATCGCCACTTTATATGAATAATTATAAAATAGAATTTAATTAGTAAATAATTTAAATTTTTTTATTAATATTATTTATATTATTAAACCCTAACTAATATTTGATTACCAAAACCATTAAACAAAAACATGCATGGAAAACAAACTATTTTTCACCCAACTAATCATTTTTAATGAATAAATTGTAAATAAAATGATAATTGTAAATTATAATGGGATGATACGTTATAATTTATGTATTAATGTGGTTATATAATATATTTATAATAAATTTATATTTATTATACATAATATTTAAACACATATAAAGAAATATGGGACTTTATGTAAAGGGTTTATGTCACAATATCATTTCTTTTCAAGATTATCTCTGCTAAATTTATATTATGGTAAATTATATGGATCTTATCCTTTAAAAATCTATTTTCTTATATTCTAGTTATTTATAGATTTTTTATGTACTGGTTTTATTTTCCACTCTAAGGTACTTAAAATGGATGAGAAAATGTTTTTAAAGAAATATTGACCATATTTTTTCTTTGGTCGATGAACTTTTTCTTCTATGTCCATGCTATTAAAAATTGTATTATGAAAGTTATTTCCTATACCTGATTTTTTTTAAGATTTCATTTTCACTACCTTTTAACTTACTTACAAAAAATTAAAATGGGATCTTCTTGATATTTTTCTAAAAATTCATTTTTCACTTTTTATAAAACTGTGAAAGGAATGTTTTATTTTAATAGATATGATATGAATGGGTTTTTTCTTTGTCATACTGATTATTTTATTTGAGTTTTACTTTCAAATTTTACTTGGTTGTGTTCAAAGAAATGTATTTTCTCAATATTCTGGGAATTGTTTTTTATAATTTATCAAAATAAAATTATATTTTCTCATGTTTTTAAAGAGAGGTTCAAATGATCTTTTAAAGGTATTTTTCATCAATATCAGTATTCTTTAAGGATAATTATGCTTAGATAGGGATATGATCTTATGATACCATTAAATTTATTTTTATGGATGGATTATAATGATGGTGATTTGTGGGTGATTCTATGATACTCATTTCTTTCCCATGATTTGATTAAGTTATGATAAAACCTTTATGAAACTAGTTTGTTTTTTTATAAGTTATGCTATTATGAAATGATGAAATTTTTATGAAATATATTTCATTTACATGGGTTATGATGTGGTGATATGATGTATGTTTTAGGATCTTGTGGAAACATATTTATGGTTTATATTATGTGATGGGTGGGCTTGTAATTATATAGCCCTCTAATGCATTGGGTAAAGAGGGATATATTGTGAGATAATAAGGACTATAATGGAAAGAAAACCTAGTTCTATAAGGGACTCAATCCAATAAGATAGTATTGGGAGTGAACTTTGACTAATGAAATGATGGAATGAGGAGTGAACCCAATCCAATATTATAGTCTCAATAGAGATTATTTTATTAAGAAAATGGTTTTCTATGATTATGTGTATGCCACAAACTTATGTATTAAACTTATGATATGTTCTCATAGTTCATGATTGATTATTTATGATTCTTAAAAAAAATTATTTATGCATTTTGTTATAAAAATCATTATTCCATGATTAATGATTAATGATATTTGATTGACTAAGTATAATTATTGTAAGTTATGATCATGTTCTCATACCCTTCTACTTTCCTTATGAAAACTTATGATCATTGATTGATATCTATTATGTTTACTCTTACTAAGTATCTGAGCTCACCATTTCTTATGTTTCCCCTTCCCAAGTTATGAAAAAATGATTTAAGTGGGGTATTTCTAATAAGTCTATTATGTGAGAAGAACATCATGGGTGGAATTGATAATCTTTGATGAAATAAGATGATTATGTTTCTAGTATCCCAACACTATAAACTTTTATGGTTTGAGGAATTTATTATTATGAGATATATTTAATGTTCGTCTAAAATAATGTAATATGTATGTATGAAATGGTTATATCACCTAAGGATAGTGTTAGTGTGACTAGTGATGGAGAAGTTTTAGGTGATATAGTAGTGGATGAAGATAGCTCATAATTGACATAATTCTTATAATAATTGATGACGGAGGCCTTTGGAGTTCGACGAGGGTGACCAAGTGTTCCTAAAGGTCTCTCCATGATATATATTTTAGAGATTTAATTAGGGTGGAAAGTTATCCCTAAGGTTCATTAGGCCATTATAAATTCTACGCAGGGTAGGAGAGGTTTCCTACCTACAAGCCTTACCCCCTTAGTTAGAATGGGGGCACAAAATCTTCCACACGTCACAACTAAAGAAATGTGTGTATGATCTATCTCTCATTGTAAATTGGGGTGAGCTTGAAAATAAGGGTGACGATACCATCTCTAAGTACCCAATAACAATTAAGGATTGGTTGGAGAGGAAAATTCTAAGTTGGTATATCGTTGGTTCATTTAATTTAGTAGCATTAGAACCTTCAAGAGAACTCATGTGAAAGTAAAAGTCAAATATGGACTAAAAAATATCACTTTTTTGGGTATTCCATGATTTTTATGATAAAAAACATTAATTTGGGGAAGATATAATGGATTGTATTTTTTCTCTTGAACCCTTTATAAATTTTTAATTTGAGGAGTCTCATTGTGGTGTGGTATTTAATTTGAACCATGATTCTTTTATTAAAATCATGGATTTTTGGATTATTTCATGAATGTTTATAGTATCTTTGGATTAATATTATATAAGATTTTTGTTTTGTAGCAGTGGACTCTATGTCATGGACATAATTTATAAATTTATGGTTAATATGACATATAATACATTATGGTTTGACATATATTGTCATTCCAAAATAGGGTTTGAGCCATATTGAGTTTTAAAAGTCAACCATGTTTCCTAGGGAGTTAATGAGGTCATCGATCATACCATTTTTTATATTTAATCAACTAGGGAACCTTATTGTGTGATAGTGCATGTTGATCTATGGTTTTTTCCTAAGTTCAATACATTATAACATGAAATGGGGAGTCAAGGAATGAATGGGATGTCCTAGGGTTTATTTATAAATGGTGATCCAATACACCCTCTCTCAAATTTTCCTTTTCACCCTTGATGTATCAACTTCCAGTGGGGTGTTTATAAAACCCTAGTAAACTCAATGGATCCTTTAACTAGTAACAAATATATGGTGATCCCTTAGAACATTTAGATTACAGATTAGAGTAATTTCAATGAACTAGAACTAAGGTGGTACTCTTTATTCATATTATGCTCTGTTATCACATGATTTTAATTATATTTTTTGTTTTTCATCATTTTCCTTATGAAATATTAGTTTTAAAGACCTATTGATTAACATCATAATTAACTTTTCATATTGAACCCTTGTTTTTGTGTTTCTTGTATCTCATACTGTATTGTCAAATATTACAGTCAGATCCCCACATATTCTCATGGTTTGATTGAGAGGAATCCATCATCCCTTATGATGATGGGTTATGGTGTGGGTGTTCAGCATTGAAGTCATGTAAAGGGGATGATAGAGTGAGATAGAATGGTGAGAGCAGTGAGTTGGTGTTATGGGGCATCTCATTGCAGCATGCCAATTCATTCCACACTATAACACAGGGGTCTCGTGTATCTCCATTGAACTTGATAGGAGGTTACTTCCATAGCATTATTTCTTTCACTATGACTTCCCCCTTCCCAGTTCTATGTAAGATTAGTTAGATTCAATCTTATATAGAGACCACATATCCCAAGTTTATCATGCATTAGGTGAGCTGTGGCATGAAAAATTGGGATGCAGTATAGAGGAAAAAACTATGGTATGAAACCGGCAGTTACAACATAATGAAAACAATTGTGATCCTAGACAGAGTCTTGAAGGTAGCAGTTATGGTTTAAATATGTTGATTTAAATGCTTAGATAATGGAAGTTATTTTCTAATTCAGTGATATGAGTTTCTATTATAATTTAAAACCATCTGCTCTGGGATTGATGTGTGACAGTATAGATTATGTCAACATAGTGTTGGTCCCTTTATAGAATGACCTAGTGTAAGTCCTTTATGGATGTTTAAGTATCTTTTCATCTTTATATCGGATTAGGTAAAGGAGATAGTCTATCCTAATATTTTTAGTGTGTATTGAATGATGGTGTGATCTATTAGACCACCTAAAGCAATTCACAAAATTTTTAAATTATTTTTAGGTTTTATATTTATATAGAAAATGACTAGGATTTGGTGAGATAATCAGAGAAGAAAAACGATCATATGCTCCCCTAGTTTCATGAAATATAGGGAACAGGTCCCCCATATTCTTACTAAATATTATTACCCCCCACCCCTCACACACAAACACACATATACCTAGGGAAATATGTACTATCTATTAGGTATGGGGTTGGTACTTCATTGGAATCAAAGATTTGTGAGACCCTCACATACAATTAATTGAGTTCAGTACTTGTAACGACATGAAGTTTTATAAATGAAATTCACTTAGTGATTAAATTAAATGACTTATTACATAATGTGGTCATAGAAAACATATAAAATTCTTTGGTTATATCCTATCAGATTTAAAATACTATTAATCATGATTACCGTTGATAATATATCCACTAAATTGTGATCATATGATTATAATATATTAAGGGTTATAATAAATCCAATTAACCAAGAAAAAAGAAGCGATGGTCTGGAACAGTAGGATGATACCCTATGAATCCCAATAATCATAGATTACTAGGGATATAGAATCTATAGGATTTTCCATTAACCAATACCAAACTGAGATTCAACTTCTAAATCATGAGAAAAACCATTTACGGGAGAAGTTAAAGCTCGATATCACGGCCCAAACCATGTATGTTGAACCACCCCATGAAAATATCACTATCGCACACCTTACTCATCGGTCATTTTATTATGTAATAAAGGGTTATGTATACCAACCCTAATAGTATGAATATTTAAATTTTATTTTCTTTAAAATATAATTATATTTATTTCTTATTGTTTCTACTTTACAAATAATCAAGGAATTATTTTTATAAAAAATAGAATTTGATATGATAAACCCAGATTGTATTTGTGAGTAGTATGAAATTTAAATTAATAAATTCCTATTGATAAATTAATGAATAAAATTATTTTTAAATAAAACAATATTATTAAAAATTATATATTAAATATTAATGATAATGTAATTTTATGAAGTGAAAATGTAATTTTTATAAGGATCAGAAAATTGTTATTATCAAAAAACGTAGTATTTTTTCAATAAATGAGTATTTTAATGTAATAGTGTAAGTTATCATATTTAGATAATTATTTTGATATAATATATTTTATTTTTAGAATCTTTATTTTTAATTTGTCAAATGGTGATTTTTTTATAATTTTCTGAGATAGTCGAATTTTTGAGTAAAAATTTAATACGGTATAAATATATGATATGTATTATGAAATCATAATGACCCAAAATTGATTTAATATGTGATATAATTTATATAAATAGCCAAATTCATATTTTACGTTTAAAATAATGTGTTTTGAGGATATTTTATTAATTTTATAAACCCTTTATGAATCCTCCAAAACCTATATTATATTTTAAGGTTTGAAAATCAATTCTTTATAAACATGAATCACTTCCACAACAACAAGGGTATTATTTTAATGTAATTATTTAATAGAAATATAAAATAATTAAAACCAATCTCGTTTTTTAGAAAACATGGTCAAAACCCATGGTAATGTTTTTGGTTTTGATTTTATTATTGTATGGAGTCCAAAACCTAAATTGGAAAATAATAAAGAACTAACCTCTCTTTTCATATATAAACCCATCAAATATCCAATTAATATTCACCAAAAATAATTGAATCATGAATAAAATATTTAATTTACTCTCTATATCCCTACCAATATTCCCAAAATCTCCTAAGAAGCTCCTCTCAAACTCTAATAAAAACCCTCTCAAGGTAAGGGATCGTCTCCTTCTCCTCTTTATTTAAGAACCTTATTTATAAAATACCTTTTTTATTCCAATTCTTGTTGATGGGATATTATTTTACACATCAATATTACTAAAATTATGGTTAAAAAGTTATGATATACCCCTTTATCCCTCATTAATCCCTACTATAATTCATTATGTACCCTCATTATGCTGTTGAAATTATCCTAAATTGTTTTCATGCCAACCTTTTTTATTATTCCTTTTAATTACAAATTTTAAATGTTTTATTATGTTATTAAATATAAATATTACTTACCTTATGATTTACAAGTGATTATATATCTCTTTCACTCTCATTAATCCCTCCTATAATTCATTATGTACCTTCGTTATGCAGACAATATTATCCTATGATTTTTTCATGCCAAACCTTTGTATGGTGAATACCATCTCCATTTCCACTCAAGGGTATTAACCTAGACATACCAATCCTTATTTTATTGGGTAATTACATGTACTTATTACAAAATATTTAATAATGAGATTAAATTATATTAAATATGATCTTGTTTTAAAGGATCTGTGTGGAACACTTACGCATGTACATGGTATGAAAGCGACAAGTGCACCTAGAATTATATAGAACTCTAATGCATTGGGTAATGTTTTAGTCTCATAAGAAGTAATGTATAGGATAAAGTAGTAAGCCTAATTCATTATAGTACTTTTTACACCATGTTACAATGTCTTAGTGTTTATCCTTGAACTATGTTTATGATGTCATGTTAAATGTTGTTTCCATATTCTCATGTTATCATTTTGCAATCATGTTGTATCATGCGTCATTGCTAAATATTATGATTATCATCACTTTTATGTCCCATAAAATTCCTATTTACTAACATGTGACAATTTCATCATGTTATTCATTTTTTATTCCCTTACTAGGATTCATATCTCACACCTTTCTTATGTATGTCCCCAGGTTATCCCTTTCTGTTTTAAATAAGCAATGGAATTTTAGAATCATGTTAAGGATGTTTTCAATAATTTTATTGTATACATGTATTCAGTTTATGTTACATGTACCTAATATCCCATATAAACATGGATTATTTATATTATAGGTTGTATTAAGTGTGTTTTTGTGCAACAAATCATTAAGTAAAGTGTTTTAAAGATAAGGGTGGTCATAGTATTCCCCCATCTACTCAGAGAATAGGTTCTCGATCCATGGATTTCAGTTCTCCCTCATCTGATGCATATTGATTGGTGAGGTGTTGGTCCTCAATTATGGTTTTTTACTCCCTTGACTAGCATATTTACCTTGGTGATGTATGGTTCCATTGTTATATATTTTAACAGGTGAATTTAATTTAGTTTATCTTAGTAGCTTAAATTCTTAGGTTTCTCAGGGTGATATATTTTTCCAGTGAAGTTGAGTTGTTTATGGGTGGGACTTGGTATCTTTTGTTCTATGAATTGAAAGAATATATGGGTTTTTTTATTTTATTCATTTTCTTCTTCCTAGAGTTTTTTATCCTCTGCCTTTATAGATCTAATCTGACTCAGCCTTTATTTATTCCTTTGGGGTTTTGGGGGAAACCCATTGGGTATGTATATAATCACCCTTGCATGGCCATTTTTCATGAACATATAGTTTATTATGAAGATTATAAACAATTTGGTGGAGACTTTGGTGGAATTTATGTTCATGGAACATGATCTTAGTGTGTCTCATATGTGACAATAGCATAAAACATTCATGTTTCGAGCTAGTTCATTACAGATATCCCTTTACCCCGGTTGTTTTAAGTTGGTTTTAAAATTGGTTTTGTTGGTCGTGTATTTTTAACTTTTTACTTTATGGATTATGCTCTTGTACTCTTTTGTGGATCTTATTAGTTATCACATGTATTATATATGGAATATGGTTCTAATTTTACAGATTGTTTTATTATATACTTTGTACAGATATATGTTTGTACATATGTGTATTAGACTAAAGCCTCCTGTTATGTGGGATATGTGTACTCGATGTTAGTCACTAACCCTTGTCCTACTAAATTTGGGATTAGGTTGGCATACTTATCCTTCTTCTGTTAAAAGTTGGATCATAGTGGGTTATGTTTTGATAAAGAAAGATTTTTTGGAGTGATGAGAAAGGGGGGAAAATTAGTGTTTATATAGGTAAGGGGTAATTTTAAAATAAAGTATTTATTGTTTTATTATTTAGCCCAAATTCTATGAATAGTATCTATTTTTATGACATTTATTAGTCTATAATTAAGAAATATGTGTTTATTTAACATCTAATAGTCCCAAAGTTGAAAGGTGTCATTAATATATTTTATTTAAAGTAGGGAATAAAAAATTGTTTTTTATTATAATAAAATATTTTTGGAATTACTTAGGGATGACCACACTAAAAGGGGGTGAATCAGTGTGGGTTAACTATTATCACTATAAACTTGTATCCCTTTATTTACCTTCGTTACTTATTTAGTAAATGGGTCTCTTGTTTTCTTCATCTAAAATTATAAAGTATGTGCACAAAATAGTAAATCACAACAGACATCAGAGTTTTTTAACATGGTTATCCTCTAATGTTGATGAATATATCCCAGGTGTATACTAGTTATTATCCCACACACACAAAACTTATCTTTTAATATGAATAAGATAATTAGAAATGGTATGTAATTTTACTCGTTTTTTTGTCACTAACTAGGTATAATGAAAGTGTTATCTTTGAATCCAAATATGAAAAGATATCATCATGTCCCTTAATAAGTGATCAATAATGTAGTAAAAGTATTATTCTCTATAATCTAATAAATCTGATCATCTTCCTCAAAATGAAAAAATAAAATGTCTTCCTTGAAGATAGTAATCAATGGGTTGTCTCAAAAATTCAACAATCAAAAGGGTTTTCACTTCTTCATCTTCAGTCAAAATAATATAAATATGATATATATTGGTAAACTCAAAATTCTTCCTAGATTAATAGATAATCAAATAAATACTAATTTTCCACTCACATCTTCTTCTTGTGATCTTTGACACATAATATGATATATTGATTTACAATTTCAAATCCTCAAAACATATATACAAACTTGAATACACCTTGTGCATAAAATATTTAATCTCAATGCTTGCACATGAATGTTACTCATTCATTCATGTTCATGAACATTTTTCACATTATGTTTATAAAACCCTTATAGTTTTACATGAAATTTGTATCTCAAAAATAAATGAATTAGTTATATATTAATTTATGAATGAATTTTTATACTTTACAAGACTTGGTTCCATCATGAGACTCAAGTTCTACAATACCTCACACCTTTTTGTAACCTAAAAGGCTCGTAGGATCAAATTTCTACTTCATGAAAAACAAATGGGGATTCATGGATTTATTCTTATTTATCATGTGAACAATACACAAGATAGGTCTTCAACTTCTCATGACTAAGGTTTTCTATGGGTTCCTTTCACTTATTTTTAATATTTATAATATATATGGTTATCTTCTTCTTCATTTAGTTGAATATATTTTGATAGATTTTTTTTCATAAGCTGGTACATAGAATATATTCCTTCATGTAACTAGGTAGTATCATCGGATATCCTTCCTTCACAAGAATGAATCACATGAGAACTATTCATGTGAACTGATTCATAGGGAACTAATGAAAATTCTCTATTTTTTAAATAAATATCACATATTTCATTAAAATTTCCCATCCTCGATTGAATGGTATTTCTAGAAGAGGAACCACTGATTAAGCTTTAATTTTTATGCCAAGATAAAATTTTCTTCAATGCACTAAAGATCTCATAAAAAATTCAAGGATTTCAAATTCCAAAAGTCTCATCTTCTTCATAATCTAAAGTGTATACATGATTTTCATGATCATCTTTTCTTGATCACGTGACACCTTTGTGGATAGATGATTGAAAACATCTTGATATATTCATGTTCTAGAATTTTTCCATGGCACAATATTATTATGATGGAAGTTATTTTATTTTTCATGTGATGGTTTTATGTGATACTAATGGTTCTTGAACTTAGTTACTGTCTTCATATCTTTGTTTGAGCATCATTTTTTTATGTGATGGATCTGTAGAATACTCAATGTAACTTTTCTCACAGTTTATGTTGACATTTTCATGAAAAGAAATGATTTCATGCATGTTGGTTTATGGTCTTGTTATCTCTAGATCCATTCATTCGATCAAATCTTGATGATTTCTAGAGATGAAGGATGTTTTCTATAATTAGTCCACTCATGTTAAGATTGTCCCTAGTTTCATACAAGTATAATGGGAATAAGGTTAAATGAGGTTAAATATGACATGATGTAGTGATTAGATGGATTATATTATTAGATGTGATGGAATATGTTATATCCATATTTTTGTAACATGTGAATAGTTGTTTCATTTCAATCTTGTGCAACATAAATCTACTAAATGGTTGGCCTCATATTAATAATATTCTCTATCTTAGCTTCCCCCAAGTCGACACTGGGGTCCTTGCGCAAATGCACATTAAACCCACACCCTTCATGGGATGTGTCACACTATTGTATGGTTTAACAGACACACTTTTTAACCCCCCATGCAAGAACCCCTATGGGTGTTATGTGCCCAATATTCTAATATTTATTTTTGCAATCCATGTGGTCACTATGATTCCACTATTTCTCTTATGGTTTTCTAGTAAACCCCTCTCCCATGTGGTTGATCCCTAGGTCAAATATGTGTGTTTGAGGGGGTCCTTGGTTGGCCATGGTCTGGCCCATTTTTTTGGATAAATCTTATAAATGAATATCAAATCTTTCATATAATATCATTCCAAAAGCTCAAATATTCCTCATGCAAGAAATAAATTCCTTTCACACGGACTTCATTTAACTTCTTTAAACATCATCTAATCATAAACACCATTAGATGGATCAAATTTATTCTTCATTATGGTATAAAATTTTCTTACACAAAATACTACAAGAAAAATTCCTTAGGATTTAATAATGGTTTAATAATCATCATACTTTAAATCCACTTCATCCATAAATGTTACATGTGACCTTTGATCTTTCATGGAAGGAAGTTATACTTAAAATATTTATTTTTCAAATAGAAATAGATCTTATAAATATATTATTTTCCAATACTAAAAAAACATATAATCCTCCTTAATAAACTTGTTAGCTTCACTAAGTAATTCTAAAATTAATACTCATAGTTACTTGGGAACTTCACTTAAATATTAAACAAAAATCCTTGGGAATAACAATGAAATTAAAATATATTATTCTTTAATAAAATCATATTAACATCATGTAATTAATCAAATGATAAAGAATTAACAAAAAATACAACATTAACACATATTAGGATCATCAATTTTCTATTTTTTATTTATTTTCAATACCAATATAGAGAATGGGATTTTATTATGTTCACATCAATTATTCTCTCAATTTTTAATTTTATTCTAACCCCCTTATGGATGAAAAACACAGAGGTCCTGAGAAATGACGGTATAATTTATTTCTTAAAGGTTGTGCCAAAAAATTATTCCTCTCTAAGTATACTTGATCTAACTATATGTAACAAAATATGAGGGTATAATTTAGACATCAATGTTGTGTATTCTCAATTCGAAATAATATACTAGTTTTTATAAATCCACTTATTTATTACCTAAGAGATTGTTCAACTATTTCTAGGTTTCTATTAATTGGTTTATAATAATTGATAAATTACAAGAGGAAATTTTCTGATAGCATGTTCAAAGAAAATTATCATGATACATTCAACTTGAAATTATTACACTCAACTCATCACACATATTAAAAAAATCAATAATAATTGGCAGGTAATTTTCCTAAAATAAGTCATGTAACTTCTTCAAGATTATTTTGTTCATTTCATTGATTTATATATGTTCACCCACTTAATATCAAACTTCTTTTAAATTTTCTAAATAATGATATGAAAGTGTTCCAACATAACACATCAATGAGTTCTTAAACAAGTAAAATCCAGAGATAATATCATTGACTAAAGTATAGCACTCTGGAAACTTCTTTGGATAATCCCCCTCAAGGGATGATTTCCAAATTCAATTCATCAAGATGGATGTTTTCATTAGTTAACCTTTTGAATACCAATTTTTATGAATACCAATTTTTGTGATCCCACATGTAATGGTGTCTTTATGTTTATTGATCAGTTACAATGAATTGATCATCTTCATAAATTTTAATCTATGATATTTTACACCAAATAATCTAATAGATATTATCAAATAGATAAGACTAGGATAGTTACTTCCATAAATCTTGGAATGAATATTCTAGATTACATGTATATAAATATAGTCTTTAAAAACCAAATTATCCCCCTAAGTATGTTCATGACCTTTAATTGTTTCCAAGTAATGAACAAACACAAAGTGGATGGGAATAAAGTGTATCTCCTTTTATTTTGAATGAGTGAAATAAGGCTGGTAATTTCTTCTCAACCATGAGAATCCTTTGTTTCTTGCTTCATGTGAGGATCAAATATTCATGCCATTTTTTGTAGATTTATTATATGTTTTGGGTAAAATGGTGTCCTTGCTTTCTTTTGTGATAACTTTTGTGGGATTTTAATTTTCACATTAGTTATCAAAGCACATTAATCACTTGATGATTTATGATTCTTCTTTGGTATTTATTTTTGAGTTGATGTTATGAAAAAACAGTCATGAGAGATATTTTATGCCCTTTTATACCTTCCAAAAAATACTTCTGAGATTATTTGGTTATCATTTATTGATAAACTCTCATGAAATTTTATTTCTTTATATGGAATATTTTATTTTACTTTATCATCTTCCTTTATATGTGATTCTTCCAATTTTATTTCTCTTTCTATATCATCTGGTAAAACTAATAGTATATCATTTGTAAAATACATGGCATGATTTGTGGTTCCACATGACTTTTTAGGTTCACCCTTTACTGATTTAGTCATTTTATTTTTGTCTTGGGATAGTTTCTCTCTTTTTTAATAAATCTTGTCTCCATTGAATGTGATCCCCATGGCCTTATTATAGTGATCCATGGTGTGACCTCTTCTCCCAAAAAATAAGAAGTTTATTCTCTTTGGTATAGAACCATTTTTTATCTTCTTAGGCTTGTGTTTAGCATTAGTATTATTTTTATTTTTACTAAAGGTTGACTTATCTATCTTCCTTATTTAATAATAAGGAATAGTTTTCTTTTAGTTTTTTTCTAAGGCTGACTTATCTGTATTATCCATCCCATTTGGTCTTTCCCTCATAATTTTTAAATTCCATTCTTGAATTACTTATATTTTTATACCACTTTACTATGACCACTTCCATTATAAATCCCATATAAATTCTTTAAATTTATAAAAATATTTTTAATAAGAAGTATCTTCCCTTTCTACTGTGGAATTTTCCTCATCGCTGTTTTTCTCCCCTATAATGCAGGAATGATTTAATCTTCAGATACTAACCTATTATACCAAAAATCATATTCCTTGTGCTATAATATGTTATAGCACAAAAATTAGAAAATATATATTGATCTCTTTTTTTGTATTATAGTATGGCTAGATTGGAATACTTTATAATTTTGGATAACTTCATTTTTATAATGGGCTTATTTAGGAGAAAAATCCTTTTACACTTATCTTCATTTACCATTGATGTAGTGGTAAGCACTTAAACACCTTTCTTTATCCAAATTTGTATGAATTTTGATTTTTAAGTTTCACTATGCACATAACCCAAATTTCCTCAAAATTTATTATAAAATATGGATGGTAACTTATTATTTTATACTACTTAAAATTGAATATTGGATGATTTTAATCTCTTATTATCACTAGATGAAGGTCTTTTGGGAAAAGAGCCCCATTATAAGTTTTTGTAGTTATATCTCTTGTTTTATCAACTATTCTTTCAACTTAGTGTAAAGAATTAACTCAAACATTTTAAATATTTTCCAGTTTTACCCCAAGTTCAAGATATTTTATATCTAGGGTGAATTTATCATCATCCACTAATTTCAATCTATCTTTATATTTACTTTTTATCTTAACAAATTAATCATAAAAAAATTATTCATCTCCTACATAAAAGTGTCATGTTCCTTGATCTTGTTTACTTTTATCTCAAGTTGAGCATTCTTGAAATCAATGATAGCCTTTTATTTTTACTCAAATGGATGGTGATTTTCTTCAAATTACTTATTGGAATCCTCTGTCATAAGAATTTTATTTAGATTCTAATCTTCAAAATAGTATAACCTTTATTCAATTTTAACATTCTCTACTTCTTTGGCTCCAATTTTTATAGAGACTTTAAAATTGGATTGAATTATATCTTCAAAATCTTTCTCAAAGTTCACTATATTTTCTTCAAGATCAGTGATATCATCCCACATTCCATTGAATAATCCATAGATAAAAGTGACTATTTTTGTAATACAATTGTACAGCATATCATTCAAAGTACCGATAATTTTTCATTGAATTATTCTAACATGTGATCACTCCCACTAATGCTTATATAATCTTGAGGACAGTATTGAAAATATATTTTTGTTTCCTCCTATTTATATTGGGAAGAAACACTAAATGACGTGGAAATTTTGTCCTTATATTTGGTAGTAGAATAAACTACCAGATCTTTTACTCTCATGCATGACTTCTCTTGCTAAGAAATAATGAATTAGGAAGTTGATTCATCAACCTCTTTTTATAAGAATGATATATTCATTATCTTTATTTATTCTATTATTCAAAATCTTGGATGAGATAGATTTTTGACCTATGGAAAATACAGCTCTTAAAACTTTACAATCTATTATGAATTTAGAAAAGAAATGAAATTTTCAATAAGCTTAAAATCATAGAATCCAATCATAGGTTTAACTTTTCACTATAATCCAATTATTATGATCACTTTGGGATTACCACATCGAGAGGGGGAGAATTAGTGTGGGGTAACTTTTATCACTTTAAAAATTTTCTTTCTTTCTTTACCTCTATTACTTATTTAGTGAAAGGATATCTTAATTTATTTACTTAAAATTATAAAGCATGCACATTAAATAGTAAATTACAATGGACTCTAGGGTTTATTAATGAGATTTTCCTCTAATATTAATTACTACGTCCCTAGGGTATGGTGGTTATTATCCCACACACACACAAATTCTCTTTTATTATAAATAAAAACATGAGTAAAGTTATGGACTTATACACATTTTCTTGGAATCAACTTGATACAATGTAAGAATTATATTTAAATCACAATATTACAAGATATCAACCTTTCCCTTCAAAAGTTATATATTGTGTGCCACAAGTCCTATTATCTAGACACTATTGACTATGATAAACTTCCATGAAATAAAAAAAAAATTATGGATACCTAGAACACAGTAATCAGTGGGACATCTCATATATATAGCAATCCAAATGGATTCCTCTTTTTCTTCTTGAATTAGAATAATGTGAATGAAATTTAAACTGGTAAACTCAAAATTCTTCATAACCCAAAAAAATCAGCTAAATACAAACTAACTAGTCACTTCTTATTCTTGAAATATTTGACACACAATATGATATATGGATTAACAATTTCATATACTCAAAACATCTAATCACTCTTAAATATATATTCCACATGAAATATTTAATCCCAATTCTTACACAAGATCGTACTTCAAACGTTCATGTTCATGCCTATCTTCACTTTAGGTTTATAAAACACTTAAAGTTTCACATAAATTCTATATGTT
Source organism: Viscum album (assembly GCA_963277665.1). Classification (NCBI taxonomy): domain Eukaryota; kingdom Viridiplantae; phylum Streptophyta; class Magnoliopsida; order Santalales; family Viscaceae; genus Viscum; species Viscum album. Next base: position 438,045,945 of record OY728129.1, read on the forward strand.
AAATCACATAACCATAGTTCTATATTACTTTATGCATGAAGTAGTATACTTATAAATAATTGGTTCTTTCAGGAGACTCAAGTCCCACAGTGTATCACACCTTCATGTAACCCAAAAGTAAAATAAGATTATCTTGCTAATTCGTGAAAAAAATGATGCTTCATGGGTGCATTTATTTTTATTGTGTGAACAATGCACACGAGTGGTATTAAAATTCATGTGACTAAGGTTTTATATGGGTTTATTACAAATCTTATTCTCATAAATAATTCATGCATCTATCAACTTATTCATGCAGCTGAATGGATTGTGGGGACTTACTTCTTCATGTAAGTTGGTATGTGGAAGATCTCCCTTATTGTAACCAAGGATATTTTTGGGATATCCTTAATTAATGTGAATGGATCACATGATAAATTTTTACAAAAATTTATTCACATAGGACTAATGTGCATTATCTATTTTTTATAGATATATCCTATATTTCATCATAATCTCTCATCTATGGTTGATAGGTATTTATAAAAGAAGAATCACTAATTAAGTTCAGATTTCTATGACAAGATAAATGATTCTTCAATACAACAAAGATCTTGATGCATATTCAAGGGTTAAAAATACTGAAATTCTTAGCCTTTTCATATGCTAGAGTGGATAAAAAATTCGTGTGATCATATTTTCTTGATCATGTGGTACATTTTTTGTTACAAACCAACCTACCAACGGTATGGCCTGAAGGAAGTTCATGATCCCATGGGCTGGAAACTAGTGTCGGGCATCAAAACTAATCAAGTGAGAGCAATTTATCCCATAAATGAAAGATAATAAATAAATAATCAATCAAATAAAACCGAACAACATAGATAATAACTAATATCAAAAATAAGAGTAGGTCGCATAGCCAAACGTACCTCCAAGTGACCTTGTGGGTCACCACCTGATACAGAACCTTGTTCGCTGCAAGAACGGTCCAAAACTGGGACCTGAAACAGAAAAGATAAAGTAGTGGTGAGCACCAAAATGATCAGTAGGAAATCACCACAGAATATAGGGGCTTACTTTACCAAAAACATTAGATCAATGATATTTTGAAAATACAATTATAAAAATATGGTTTTTACATTTTCCTTAACAAACATAGTCTTTCACATTTAAAAAAAACAACACATTTTCACATTCTATTTTCAAAACTGATTATCCTTTTGATACCAAAAACTTATCCAAATACCTTATCAACACAATATAGTGTTGTGCTAAAAATAAATAAATGGATAAGAAAACAGTTATTATTGAAACCATGGGAAACATAAAGTAAACAAGTAGAAATAAAAATAGTAACCATGGGTGATCCTAAACATCCCTAGAAGACCCATGGATGTACTTATTTTGGAACCACTTACCGGTGTATGGTGAATCCCCTAAGTCAATAACCAACTAGCTACTCTAACCTAGACTCACCAATAGCACACCCCTATTTTCATGTCTATAACTCCACGAGTGTATTAACCCCTCTAATCAGGTCTAGAAAGCAACAGTCACTCAATCATCTAAAAGACGTCTAGGAACCCATTGTAGATATGAATATACTATGTAAGTGTGAGGCCCATACACGCGTGACTCACCTTACTTGCCTCCACCACACTTGCCTACCCTAAACAAGGGAATCACCTATACGATAACCCTATAAAGGGAAATTCTAGATAGGGGTTCCCTATCTATATACATACATATGTACATCACATCATGAAAAGTGTCAACTAGTCTATCACATCATATAAACATTCAAACCAGTCATTATAAATATGAAAATTTCCAAATGAGCCTTTATATTCCAAGTTCCAATACATTTTTATAAAATCATTTCTTAACATTGAGGAAATATCCATTCTTATTAAACACACCAAATGACCCCTTAATCCAAACATGTACCAAATGGGCATATTTTATTTAGATTTAATTTAAACCCACTATTTTTAAAATTACACCAGGGAACCAACACTATTTAGAAACAAATGGACCATTCAAGAAACCAAGTCTATCTTTATTTCAAAAATAATACAAAAATGAAAAACACACTCAAAATGACAAATGGGCCCTTGCAACCTCAAAACAAGTTCCAATACCAAGATATAAGTTCACCAGTTAATGAAAGATTCCAAATTGGCTTCCCTATCACTTGAAAACCAAATATCTTCAACAAAATACCAAGGGCATAACACATATTAATAATTAAAAAACCATGCTAGGGACCAATTTTACAAATTCTATCAATATAAAAACATCACAATAGGTGGAATAAGGGTACCATAGGGGTGAAAATCATGTTTATAAATATATTAAAAATACTCAAGTATTTTTGGTGTGTACACACACAATAATAAACAAAAAAATTCTTTGAAGACTATTTTTAACAAAGTAAACTAATTTGAAAACACCTCAATAAGTTAACCAAGTGTGTTATAAAGGTGAGGATCAAGTCTAAAAAATAACTAAAAAGACTCAAGAATTATATGGATTTAATTAGAATGGAAAAACACAGATTCTCAAACCTCAAACATGTTTGAACGCCATGAAACTTCAACTTAAGGGAAAGCGATACCTCATAGACCTACTGTACACCCAAGATTTGAAGGAAACACAAGTCGTACACAAAAAATACTCATTAAAGTTTGGACAACCAATAAACCCCCATTAAAATCATATAATTTTATGGGAATGGAAGGGATATTTACCGAAGGTTGCACACAAGGGATAGGAGCACTGGGGAGGACGGTCATAATAGGGGCTCGTGCTGGAGGGGTTGGTAGGAGTAGGGCCATGCTAGAATGGAAGGCCACCAAACGGAGTAAGGTACCCCAAGAGTAGGGCTGCCAGACAAGGGAGGGTAATCTGGGAAGGGGACCGCTAAACAGAGGTCTCACCAGGAAGGGGAGGTTCTTCCATAGGGTGTCATCAGTGCAAGGGGAAGGAGGGGTTGTAGTCACACAAGGTAAGGGAAATGAGGGTGATGGGGTCGCTGGGAATGGTAGGTGTGAATGGAGGGGAGATTCCACTAGAAGAGGGTAAGATGGATGGAGGTGGTGCATATAAGAAGGGTGACGCATATGAGGTAACGGGGGAAAGGGGGGTCGTGTGGTGATGGGGAAGGGGGAAACAAAATTAGCGTTTCCAAATTGAAAATAAAAATAAAATAAACATAAATGAAAATATTAGAAAAAAAGATAATAGTAATAATAATAATAATAATACTAATACTAATAATATTAACAATAAGGATAAAGTTAGTAAAAATAATAACATAATTATAATAATAATCAGCATCATCATCATCATCATAATCACAATAATAATACTATTATTGTCATTAATCATTCCTTAAATATTATTTTCATTTTTCAAATGACTTTATTATTTTAGACATCGAGAAGGCCACTTAGTTTGATCGCATGGTCTTCCAAACTGAGAACCAATAGTGTATAGGCAAAAAAAACTCCGAGGAGTTTTAAAATCTGAAAATTTTACCCAGTACTCAACCCGAACCTTAACTGGGAAAAATTAAAAGTCAAGGAATAATAAAATAAGAGGTATTCAAGGTCGAGGTGTGACAATTATCTCCACCATAGATACTTTCTACCCCCAGAAAGTCACCAAGCTAAAAGTCAGCCAAAAATTGATTCTATGCCCCATCAAAACTGAGAGAAGACCAAAAAAGATGGGCTAACCATTCATTCCACAAGTCACAGCCGACTAATCAAGGAGAAACAGCAACAGAAGAACAAGGGAAGAACATGAGGGGGTTCTCCCCACAAGAAAGACTCAACTAGAATGGGAGTTTGAAAACCCAACACCAACACCACCTCAATTGGGAACTAAGGAACTACCAACCTGAACTTTTTCAATTTCCCTGGACAACCAAACCATACCACCAAGACTTAAATAGAAATCTAATCATAAGTTAAACTAGTATACTTAGGCACCATATTGAAGGAAATCCCAAAACCAACACCTCCAAAACTATGGATTTCCCACTCCAATCTAAAACCCCTAACACAAACTCATCTAACTTTCTTCTCACAAGCGAGGCAGAATCTCCACTATAGTTTGAAATTCTTCCCACACCAACCGAAAACCCAATACTAGGGAAACTCCACAAGAGGAACCTGAATAAAATGAAGGGATGGAGATACCACTTGTTCACTCCATAGCCACACGTGCTTCCAAATGTTCACCAAAAAAATTGATACCAACACAACTCATCCAAGGGTCAAACACCCCTTAAGGGAAATTAATGATTTAGAGATGTCACACTTAGAATAGACACAACCGCTTGGATTGAAATAAAGTGAGTTTGTCACACCACTATCTCAAATTATGAACTCACAACAAAAATGGTAATAAACAAATAAATTTCATATACTTCCACCCCAAAGCTGGAAACAAAACCCGGGACAAGGTTTCACAAAACCTTGGCAACTCCTGACTGTGTGCGAGCTTCACTCTGAGACCTGCGACTGGAGCTCTGATGGATAAAGAATCTCCTGCCTCACAGTCAGGCATTTGCATCCCCCAGTCACTTCTCATTATTCAAGAGACTCTTCTTGCATGACTTTTCCAGATGACCCAAATAGCTACAACAATGGAATGTCTTCAGTGGGATGCAACATGATGGCTTCAAAAGCCCAAACCGGCCACACTAGTGGCACAACATTGAACAATCTCCTGAACTCAAAGATAGAACCAAAAAAAAGGATATTCCTTGGAGATAGGTTTCTACAGCATGAACTTCTAATCAGACAGAGAACCTTTACAAATAACAGTAAACACCAGATTTACAACTGCTTGCACTCTAGAAACCATCTCATTGAAGTAGTCTGCATAGACCCTCATCATCCACTGACCTTTTTGAACACACATGATCTCTTACCTATTATTCATATTTACCACCTCTAGTATAAACCATTAGAAAAATATAGAATTAAACACATCCCATTTCATCCCAAATCGTAATTATGGTAGGGTGAACAACTCACGTTCACAGAAATTTGGACTTCCAAACAACCCCAGGATAGCTCGAACTCTAACAGTCTTTGGAGTTCCCAAAATCCTGAAGACATGATCGACCTCTTCAAGCCACTCCACAGCCTCTAATGGACCCTGATCACCGTGAAGGATAGGTAAAATTTGAGAAGAATTAGAAACTGGGCATGACTTTTTAGAAATATAAGAAAGATTTCTGGGTGTAATTTTCTAAATAACATGGAAAACACAAACCAAGGACGACATCAAATCAAAGTACAATAAAAAACATCATGATCCAAACTAACCAGCTCAAAAACCAAACAAATACAAACACATCTAAAAACATTTCTTTAAAAATTCAACCATTTTTATTCAAATTTCAAATCTTCCTTCTTCTAAGGCCATTTTAAAAATATCACGAATCCTCTTTTAAAACAAAATTCAATTTACAAAAATCATTTCCTTTCTCAAATTAAATTTAGAAAAGCAAGGCCAAGTCTTAAATTTATAACACCCACCCTTGGCACCTCATGAACTATTACACTTTCATTCATCTATTTCCACTCATGTGTGCCAACATGGAACTTCCACTCACAAACCATCACATTTTAAAATTTCCATAAAAAGTATTGAGGGTCACACTAGGTCATTTAATTACCAATTCCAAAAATGCACCAAATTTTCAATCCCAAAATGCCTTCAATTTCAAAACACACTTTACCAATTTCAGAACATTTAAAAGAAACTATTTTCATTTAAAAACCACTACTGATTTCAGAAGACACTCACAACAACTGGAATCAAACAAAACCCAACTTTTACCAAACTTTTAGAGTGAAGAAATAGTTGTTATGCTTAAGCCAGCGACATGGTTGTGAGTCATGCCCTAAGTAAGAATCAACAACTAAGAGGAACTTAATCTATATACTCGGACTCTACATGGGTCACTAATTCATGTGAAATCATGACATAACATCATATTTCTTCCATTTTTGTCCCTCAATCAAAAACAATAATAAAAGACTTGGATTCCAAACTACCCCTGGTAAATTGAGGATCAGTGCAAGTAAGAGTTCTCGACGCTCCTCCTGCACCTACCTTCCAAGTACTGATAGTCCTAATCTCTATCTACCATACACCCAGAAAAACAAGGGCCACCTCTAATACAATTTTTTCATGAACCAACTCAGGTCAACCATGAACCGTTCACCCGAGCCGGTCCACAGCATGGACCGAACGGCATTCCTGATCTCAACGGGCTGGAAAAAAGTGTTGGGCATCAAAACTAAGCAAGTGGGAATGAATTTTCCCATTAACAAAATAAAAATAAATAAATAAATAAAACTTAACATAACATATAATCACTAACAATGAAAATAATACAAGGTCGTGAAGCCAAACGTACTTCTAAGTGACCTCATGGGTAACCACTGAACACAGAACCACACTCGCTGTAAGAGAGATCCAAAACTGGGACCTGAAATTGAAAATATAAAGTAGGGGTGATCACCAAAATACTCAGTAGGCAATCACCACATAATCCAGGTGCATCCTTTTCTAAAAACATCCCAACAATTCTAGTTAGAAAATACAATTTTAAAAATATGATTTCCACATTTTCCATAGAAAACATAGTCTTTCACATTTCAAAAAAAACAACATGTGCCACATTCTATTTTCAAAATCGATTATCCTTTAGATACCAAAAACTAAACCAAATACTTAATCAACACAATACTTTGATATACTAAAAATAAATATATGGATAAGAAAATATTGTATGTTGCAACCAAGGGCAACGGAAAGTAAACAAGCAGAAATAAAAATAGTAACCAAGGGTGATCCTAAACATCCCTAGAAGACCCCCAGACGTACTCAATTTGGAACCACCTATCTGTGTATGGTGAAGCCCCTAAGTCAACAGCTAACTGGATTATCTAACCTAGCCTCACTAGTGGAACACCCCTCATGGCATGTATATAACTCCAGTAGAGTACTAACCCATCTAATCAAGGCTAGCAAGTAACTGTCACTCAATCATCTAAAAGAATCCCAGGAACCCATGGTAGATATGAATATACTATGTCAGTGGGGGGGCACGTATGTGTGACTCACCATACCTACCACCACTAAACTTGTCTACCCCAAACAAGGTAATCAACTATACGATAACCCTAGAAATAGAAATTATAGATAGGGGTGCCCTATATATATATACATACATAAGTTCATCATATCACTAAAAGTGCCAACCAGGCCTTCACATTATATAAACATTCAAATCAGTCTTTAGAAATATGAAAATTTTCAAATGGGCATTTATATTCCAACTTTCAATACATTTTTATAAAATAATTTTTAAACATTTAGGAAATACATATTCTTATTAAACATTACAAAAGGACCCTTAAGCCAAACATGTACCAAATGGGCATATTTTTTTAGATTTCATTTAAACCCACTATTTTTGAAATTACACAAGGAAACTAACATCATTTAGATACCAATGAACTATTCAAGAAACCAAGTCCATATATATTTCAAAACTAAGAAAAAAATGCACAACACACAAGAAATTCAAAATGGTCCCTTACATCCTCAAAACTAGTTCCAAAACCAAATGTAAGTTCACAAGTTAACGAAAGATGCCAAACAAGCTTCTCTATCACTTAAAAACCAAACATATTCTAAATAATACCAAATGACCATAATTTCAAACATTACATTCTAAATCCATCATTTTTGAAATTTCATAAGGAAAATGATATTTTTTAAGAATCAAAGAATCTTTTTAGAAACCGATATTTGAGGGAAAATAATGTTTTAAGTGCCAATTTCATTTGAGGGCACACCCATGTGTGCACTTAGTGCACCATAGATGTGCCAACATCCAATGGAATACCTTGACCAATAATTAAAGTGCCTCAAACTATTTCTAGAAATTCACCATTTACTTTTTACCAAACCCAACAATTCCACCAAATTACCAAATTGCAATCAACATTTATGAAACAAGGGAATCTTCCCAAAACAAGATTCAAGCCATGCTATAAAAATCACCATGTTCACATGTAAAGTCCAAATCACATTTTTACAATTTTAATAAAATGAAATTGTGGGAAACATCCACAAAATCATGAAACTTTACTTTATAAGATCAGATCACATTGTTTTCACACCAAGGGCCTAATACATAGGCATAATTGAAAAACCACACCAGGGACCAATTTTAAAAATTCTACCAATATCAAAACATCATAATAGGCTAGACAAGGGTACCATAGCGGTGAAAATCATGTTTATAAATTTACTAAAAATACTCAAGTGTCATTGGTCTGTATACACACAGGCATAAACAAAACATTTCTTTGAAAACTATTTTTAAAAAATTAAAATACTATGAAAACACCTCAACAAGTTAACCAAGTGTCTTATAAAGGTGAAAATAAAGTCAAAATAAATTTATTAAAAACATTCAAACATTATATGGAGTTAATCAGAATGGAAAAACGTAGATTATCCTACCTCAAACATGTGTGAACACCACGAATCTTCAATGGAAGGGAGCAGGAGACCTCATGGACCAACCGCGCACCATAAATTTGAAAGAAACATAATTCCTATTAAAAAACTACCCATTACGGTTTGGTCAACCAAGAAACCACCATTAAGATCATAGAAATTGTGGGGAAGGGAAGGGAGATTTATCGGAGTTCATGTGCAAGGGAGAGGGACACTGGGGAGGTCAGTTGAAATAGGGCCTCAAGATGGAGGGGTTTTCCAAAGTAGGTTCGTGCCAGAATGGGAGGTCGCCAGATGAAGAAGGGTGTGCCGGGAAGGGGGTTGTTGGACGGAGGTCGCACTGGGAAGGGGATTTTCGGCTAGAGGGTGTCACCGGTGCAAGGGTAAGGAGGGTATGGGATCATTTAAGGCAAAGGAAATGAGGGTAGGGGTCACTGGGAATGGTAGGTGTGCCTAGAGGGGAGAGTCCTCCAGAAGAGATGAAGAGGGATGGAGGTGATGCACATAAGAAGGGAGACATGCAAAAGGTAAGGGGGGAAAGGGGTCACGTGGTGAGGGGTTTGGGGGAAGGGGGAAACAAAATTGGGCTTTCCAAATTTAAAAAAAATGAAAATAAAACTAAATGAAAATTCTAGAAATAAGATAATAATAATAATACCAATGTTAATAATATTAATAATAAGAATAATTTTAGTAATAATAATAATAACATAATCATAATAATAATCATCATTATCATCATAATAATAATCATAATAATAATATTAGTATTATTATCATTAATCATTCCTTAAATATTATTTTCATTTTTCAACTATCTTTATTATTTTAGACACTGAGTAGGCCATGTTGCTTGGCCGCATAGTCTTCCAAACTGTGCGCTAATAGTTTGTAGGAAAAAAAACTCCTGGGAGTTTTAAAATCCTAAACTTTTACCCAAGACACAACCTTAACCTTAATCGAGAAAAATTAAAATCCGAAGAATAATAAAATATGAGGTATCTAAGGTCAGGGTGTGGCATTGGTCCACAGACGACCAATAATTACATTACTGATTCATACTCTGGAATCTTTCTATGTTGGTATATTCTTATTATAGAAGTAACACTACTTTTCATGTTATTATTTTATGTGATGTTTCTGGTTCTTGTACTCAATTATGTTCCATATGGATTCATTTGATCATATTTTATTCCAGTTGTGGCTCAATGGAATGCCCTCCATAACTTATTTCATCCTTCATATAAATGTTTGAATTCAAATATGAGATTGAATTCATATCAGTTCAAGGTCTAATTATCTCTAGATCCATTCTTTTGAGCTCTACTTGAATATTTTCATAGATTGAGGATGTTGACTTTCCCATGTTTTCTCTCATAAAGTTTAATCCCATCTATGTAAGGGTAAAATGGGAATAAGGGTAAACAGGGTTGAAGATGATCCACTGTAGTTATTAGATGGATATGATTATTTAGATCATATAACATGAATTTTATACATATGTTTTTAAGGCATGACCAATGTATGTATTCAACTCTTGTCCCGTGTTGGTCTTGTGAATTATCAACCTTACCTTAATAAACTTCACAATTTCATCCACCCCTCAAGCAAGCACCGAGGTCCGCACCCAGATACACATTTCACCAACACCCTGTATGGGTCATGCTAAACCATTGCGTGGTCCAACAAGAATCCTCATGTTCCCTTTTGTATGCACCCCTATGAGCGTTATCCACCCACTATACGAAAATTCCTCTGGTTTCTCCATGTGGGAGATATGCTGCCTGCTATACAACCAGTTGTTGTCCAGGTCAACCCACATCCACATGTTTGACCCCTGAGTCTCACATGTGGTTGCGGGGGTCCTTCTTTGAAAAATGGATAACCCATTTTTTAGATTATACTTATAAAAGAGTATTAAATATTCAACATAATATCATTCCAAAAACTCAAATATTCCTCATGCAAAAAGGAAATTATGTTTTCATGGACTTCATTTAACTTCCTTAAACTTTATCCAATAAGAAACATCATTGGATGGATCAACTTCATTCTTCATTGTGGAAGACAGTCTTTTTACACCAAATACTACTATAATAAGTACTTAATAATTTAGAATAGTTCAAAAATAATCATACTTTGAACCCACTTCATTCATAAATGCAACATGTGAACTTGAACTTCTATGGATGGAACATCTACTTCAAATATTTATTTTCTAAATATAAATTTTTCTTATAGATATATTCTTCGGCAGTAATAAAAACAAATCCAATCTTATTTAATCAACATGTGATCATCATAATTTAATTCTCAACTTAATTCACATAGTTTCTTAGGAACTTCACTTCAATCTTCAATAAACATGCATAGGAACACTAATAAACTTATAATTTGTTCTTATTTACTAAATTCATATTTACATAATGTGATTCATAACTTAAATAAACAATGACAAAAAATAAAATATATACCAAAAGAAGAATCATAAAATATAACTTAGGTTTTGAAAATTGATTTATAGGTTTGGAAATTATAATGTACTAGACCTGTTTTACTCATAAGTAACTAAAATCGGTTAGCTAGATGACCTCAAGTGAGCATCCCTGTATGCTAGAGGATACTGACTTGAAGTGGGTGTATATTATATTATAGTGGGGAGACTATACCCCTATGATTAGAGTGAAGTATAGTAGTATATAATAATAGTAAGTAGTGAAATAGTAATAAGTAGTCAGCAGTTGAATAATACTAAATCATCCAAACCTAATCAACAAGAAGAAGTTGATTAAATGTAATATAAAAAATTTATGATCGTGTCATGGAACCAATAAAAATGGATAAACATGGGATATAGTAAATCAATCATCCAAAGCTGGATGCTTCTCTTTTTCCTGACCTACAACCATAAGGTATGTTCGGGTACCAACCAGCGGGCTGAACAGGGTGTGAAATATACTCACTAGGACACCAATAACAGTGTCTAGAACTATATAGTATGTGCAGATGATTTTAGAAGTGTGTGTGTACTAATAAATTTTTTGTATTAAATATATAAATAAATCATATTGTACACGGTTCCTCCTAGAACACCCGACCGATACTACTTGCTTCAGCCTAAGAGGGATATCTTCAAATAGATATCACCCAACATGTATAACTATATAACAAGGGTATATATATGTATGTATGTTCCTCATATACATATATAATTATATGGGCATATATATATATATATACATAGTTATAGTAAGGACCTAAGGCATAAGCCCAAGGCGTCCATACACATGTATATTGAGTTTCATAAATCCCACCGTATGTGAGCGTAGAGGTATAACTGAGCTGTCATATTGGTCAAGTGTAAATCATGGACTAAACCCAATCATTATCTTTAACTGGGATAAGTCATACTTAGGTCTAGATTAATTGGAATCTTGAGATCATCTAAGGCATTTCGTATAAGGAACTCAGGTATCGTTCTAGATACGCTACTAACCACATCGCTATAGGAGTCCATCCAAGGCGTCCATATAATAACCCATATATCACTCACAACATGGTATAAATAATATCCCTCATATAAGTATAGAATTATATGGGAATATATATATATACTTAGTAATAGTAAATACCCAAAGCATAATCCCAAGGTGTCCATGCACATGTATACGGAGTTTCATAAATCCCACCGCATGTGAGCATTGACGTATAACTGAGCTTGCAAAGTGGTCAAGTTTAAATCATGGACTGAACCCAAGCATGTTATTTATCTTGGAGAAGGGATCCTTAGGTTTAAATTAATTTTAATCCTGATCCAATCCAAGGCGTTTCGTATAAGGAACCCAACTATTTCTCCATGTAAACTAATAACCACATCGTTATAAGAGTCTATTCAAGGACATCGTATAAGGACCCATGTATCACTCATGAAATGGTATAAATAATGAACCTCTGAGTCCATATATGGTGTTCCAAATCTAGATCCAATTATTGGTCATGGAATTATATGGTAACAATGCCTACTGATCCCATCCAACGTAATCCACTAGGGAATCAGGTATCACTCATGGGAAGCATAAAGACATCCACTCGATGAGCCCATCCATGGTGTGCTATAAAGAACCCATATATCACTCTCATCATGCTATAATTCACTTATAAATTTTAGTTGTTAAGCATAATGATCTTTTCCAAGGCATATTAAATTGAGACCATTGTATCACCCTTAGCTAGGTATAAAGGAAACATTAGATCTACCATTAAACTCATGCCATTCGATAACATTTTTTAATTATATTGGAAAATTAATTTCATATAGTTAATTCAAGATAAAAAATGAAGTCAAAATCATATAAATATGACCTATTGTTTCCCCTTGGTCCAATTTATAATATGCTACAGTAATAAGGGGAAATTAAATACACTATAAAGGGTAGTTCAAAATAATCCTAGAGTATGAGGCTCCTAGGCCATTTAGGAAGGTGCACATTTAGGGGTGGTTCACAATGAGGTACTCAACCTATTATGTAGTTTCATGAGTTTTTAGGACTATATAAAGCATGGATTCATCAATTTATTTAATTAATTAAATATCTGGAGTCATCTCTAAAATGTCTTGTGTGTGGCACAATTGTGCACCATATAAAGCATCAAAAAGTTTGGAAAAAATAACAATACAACCTACCTTAGGATGGTAGAACTCTCTACATCTATTGTCATAATTTAAATCAATATATAATGGAAGAAATTGGAAAAAGAATAAAATTCATTAAAAATAGGGCATATCATCTCACACCAAAATAGTGCTGAAGATGGAGGAATAAACCAAGAAAAGAAGGAAGAGGAATGAATATCTTACCAACATGCATCCAATGAAATTGACAGTGAAGGAATCAGAGATCAAATGAGGGATAAATAATCAAGACTAGGTTTTGGCGTGGGAGCATCTCTCATGCGGTTTCTCCTCTAGAAATGATGAAATATGTTAAAATGAAGGGTTTTGTTTCTTTTTAAAAAAAACAAGTCATAACAAATTCATGATGCGATTGGAATTCACATAATGAATTATCAAGTTTCCTTTTTCTACCAGGGAAAACCATTTCACAATGTGAATATGATTCACATCATGTATTGAATTCACATCTAATAATAAAACTCATGGGGTCTATCTTGAGCAATTCACATCATGAATCACATTCACATTGTGAATTTTTTTGTAGTCAGGCTTCATCCCCATTCTACCTTCCATTCCAAAACCAAACTGACCATACTCAAGTGATGGTTACCAAATCTTAATAAAATGAAAACTCAATGAGGGTTCCACTTAATTTAAAATAATCCATACCTCTCTATAATGTCATGACATTACAGTAATTAAGCATATTGTTTTTAAATAATTTTTTTACTCATTAAATAAATTTCAATTAATGTTAAATGTTTTATAAATTTTTATCCATATTTATATCATGATGATTTCGTAAAACAAATGGAATACATAAAAACTATATTTTTTATTATTCTCCAAAAATTCAACTTCTTTAGAAAATATCAAAAAATCTCCCTAAGCTAATGTCGATGTGTTGATTTTAAAAATGAAATTCATTCTATCAAATTAAATTTTTAAATATTAGAACATTTTTAAATAAAATAATATAATAAATAGAAATACATTTTCAATTTTAACAAATACTATTTATTTTTCTATAAATGATTAGATTTCCTTTTGTTATTATTTCTTAATTATTATATTATTGATAATTAATCATTATTACACTAGAAACATAATATTTCCAATATATGATATAACTTTTCATCAAAATAAATTTCTAAAATTATGTATTTTTAATATTTAAGTTTTAACTTAAAATATTTTATTTAGTAAATAAGTTAAAACAAATGTTAAAATTTACACTTATTTATATTTTAACTTATATAGTTTGAAAAATAATTTTATAAAATCATAATATTTATAATTATTTATTTTAGTCATTATAAATTTTAATTTATTAGAAAATTAAAGGTTTCAATGGTCAGGTTATTATTTCAAAGGGCAGTTATTATTTTCAATGGTCGGTTATTATTCCAAAAATTAAATAATTATTATACTTCCTGTAAATAACACCCATTTAATTCATTATTCATTCAATAATTTTTTATTAATGTTTTTTAAAAAAAAATTTACAACATTACAATATTTTTTCTGATAGTTTTTTATTTGTCTAAAGTGTTATTTGTGTCCTTGATAATTATAGGAGACCATAACGCACCAAAATTTCATAATCTAGTTTTTTTATTTGTATGCGATTATTATCCCATTATATTTTTCAATTTTATGAAGTGTATTTATCCTTAATATATAATTTTTATAATGAATAAATTAAATAATTATTGTCTCTTTTTCTATTGTCTTCCAATCATTTTTTCCATTACATTACACATGAATTAATATTTTATAGAAACATGTACTTAGTAACGACAACTAACTATGTGATATATATATATATATATATATATATGAAAAGGATAATGGTTCATATCATCATAAATAAATAAAAAATAATGAATTTAAAATTTAAATATATAATTTAAGGAAAAAATATATGAAATTATATATTTAAATTCTAGTATGTTACACCCTCTATAAACCAACTCCCACCAGCTATAGTATCTTTTTCCCAATATTTTAACAGCCTCTTATTTTCTTATTTTAATATTAAATGAATGTTAGGATTTATAGAAAAACCCTCTTCAGTTACACATGATGATAACTAAAATAAATAAAACATTACGATATTATAATCATAATAAGAATATTATAAATCAAAGGTATGCATTCATAATAACGGCAATAAATAACAATAAAAAATAAATACAAATAAGGTTCATGAATAGAGGTTGTAAATCCATTATCTATAGGTCTCCCATAAAAAACGTACCTATGATAATTATTATATAAAGGAAGAAACGAGTTATTAATGTGGAAAATATTTTGTTGAATAATTAAAATAAAAAACAAAATTAGAGAAATAGGTTAGAAGGCCTCCACCCCTTTGTTATACCTCGTTAGAAAACTAAGTAAATGAGATATGTGATTTTGGGATAGTTATTTGAGAATATACATAGTATGGTGAGGAAAAAATTTACTATTTTATTATTTTTATAAAGGTATTCATTGGTTTAATGTTACTAGTGGATGTTAAGTGATCAATAAGGATAAATGGGGGTAACCCTTAGGAAAGAAACATAAGTAAGTGCATGCAATTAATATAGTAAAAAACCATTGAATCCAAACACCATAAATTATTATATAAAATAAAAAATATAAATTTTTAGTTTAATTAACTCATTGAATGTATAAGGTTATGATTTTTCTTTTAGAATATTTTAAATTTTTTAGTGAGACCGTAATTTTTATGTTCAATTTAAATGTTGAATTTAAATCAAGTTTATTTTGAGAAAATTGTTTTATTCTTTTAAATAATAAAGGAATTGAAATTAAATGAGGTGTAAAATATGAAAGCATTTCTGAATAGTAAAATACATTATAGAATAGTGAAAACCCTTTAAAATGTGGTTTTGTGTAACAATAATGTATAGATAGTTTTTGGTAGTTTCTCAAAATTAGATGAACATTGATATTCTCCACTTAATATTTAAACACAATTACTATATTATTTAATCACAAAAGTCATCACTATTGATAGTCTTAATCCATAAATACTATTTATTTATTTATTTTATTGAAAAATACCATCATATAACACCCCAATATTTTTTGTTATTTAACTTCTGAAATAAATTCAATTTATTTGATAGCTTACATTTCATGCAACACCGAGCTTAAACAAATTTTGATGTACCATTAAATAATAACATGACCATTGAAATAGTAATGTGACCATAAGGAATAGTAATGTTTCCATTAAAATAATAAACTAACCTATAAAAGAATAAATAAAATTTAGGTATCTCATAAATGAAAATATGATATATTTATATCATGGATTAATAAAATAATTTTTTTTAAATGATAAATTAAGTGTTGGTATTTTTGTGAAATATAAATTATTATTTACAATTTTATAATTAATATAATTATTTAAAAGAAAAATTATTTTAAAAAATAGATTAATGGATTAATATATATTTTTATAATAATTATAAGATAATTTTATGTGACCATAATTAATTTTTCAAAGTGTCGTAAAATCAGATATAATATTAAAATCAATATTTTTTGAAAAAATGATGATTTTTGTTAAAAATTAAATTTCTCATGATTAGAAAATTACTTTCATAAAATGGAGTCCATTTTTTAAATCTTCACATCAAAATATGGAAATGGTTAATTTTTTTATTTTTCTAAAATATTTGAATTTTGGTGAATAGTGAAATACGGAAATTTATGGTATTTAACATTATAAGTAAATAAATGAATTATTTAGTCATGGATGATGTATGTATAAGGTAATCACCCATTAGTTATAACTCTCATTTTCTAGTTATAGTATTTATTCATGGTAATCAAAACTATTGATAGTCTTGCGCCAAAGTAATAAACAAATGAATAAAATAATCAAAAACGCCCCTCCCCTCTCCCTATAAATACCACCCCTTATAATCATACCATGTAATCCTTGAAGTTTGTATAAATTATTCCCAATCCACTTCCCCACATCCAATACCTATTGGTCTTACCAAAAGACCAGATCCGAGTTTCTTAAGGAGGCTCCCAATGAGACGATATTCAAGAGGTAAAATCCTCCTTTCTCTTTTATTTTATTTTATTTTTTTCTATCTTAACCTCCCCTTATCCAAAGTGGAATGATAAATCCAGTATCATATATATACTATAATTTTATTGTGTTAATGTAATATCCATCATTAAATCTCTTCTCTCCTCCATTTATTCTAAAAATGAAAACACCGTCCGTGACGTGATGATTCACCACCTCTATGGACGACGAGTTTTTATTTTACATTACCACCTTATAGGATAGTCATAACACCATTATTATTGTTAAATAATATTTTAATAAAAATATTATAATTTATATAATGTTTTTTAACCAATATATAAATATAATATTAAATAAAATGACACAATTTCATGATGGTCATAAAAATCACCAAAATAAATTAAAACATTTTCATCAACATTTTATTTAATGAGTAATCCTCATACCAAATAACCAAATTATATAAGAGACCATTTAAATTTTTGTAATTTCATTAATAATAAATAATTTTATTTTTATATTTTTTCCTCCATTTGATAAGAACTCTCATAATTATACACAGGGGAATCGACCATAAAACCAAGAAACGAACACTCTTGAAACAACAAAATAAAACACTATAACTCATCCTAATGGCCAAAAATGAAATTAATAAAATTATAATAAATAAAATATATTTTTAATACGTTCTGAATTAATTAATTAATTAATCTAATTAGATTATCTATGATACTTTTTACTCCTTTGAGAAATATGTCTTATTCACCACTAATTTACTTTATATGGGTATGTATACTAACCTATGATATATAATATCATGAATTTAATTATATTCATGGTATTAAATGTTTCATTTGATAATTAATACTTTCATGTGGAATATGATTCAACTAATTACAAAGTGGTAAGGGATTTCTTAACTCAATTTTCACTCATTAGGTTAAAATTTTATTTCATTGATTATTCCATGCTAAGGTTATGTATAAAATGACTTTTTATTATATTATGTTTAATTACCACTTTTTTATGTGGATTTATAGTGAATACACATAATCCATTCTTTTTATTAGTTATATGATCTATGTATGGGACTTTATCTTAATTTTCTTTCATTGAGGCATATTTTTTATGTTATGAACCTATTTTCTTTTATATGGTGTATATAATACTCCTTTTATTTATTATAATCAATAATCAAATATTTAATTAAATAAACATATTTTTTTATAATGGATGTGATTATTATCTAATCTCTATACCATTTTTATATACAGTTTTTTCTTTGGATGTTGTTTTAGTTGGGGAAGTATTGATAAATTTGTATCATCTACTCAATACAGATATTTATATAAGTCATATTGTTCATGAATTAAATATATTTATGAATAATGATTTAGACTTGCAGGGACAGGTGGGGCCCGACATTATATTTCCCCTTGATGCATCGACGAGTCTCATGATACAAAATAGTTGGTGACAAACCCTTCACGTTTGTTTCCAAGCATAATCAAATGGGTTTCTACCCACCATCATAAACCATATTATGAAAGATCTTGATGGTAGTGTTTCATGTTCTAGAAACATAACATCCCATAATTAAGCATTTCCTTCATTGATATTTTAGTCATTTCTATCCATGATATTTTCACTATGACAAAATCTATGGATGCATTTCCATTCTCAGTTTATTGATTAAACAACATGTGTTTTTTAGTTATTTACCTTTCCATTTTGATTATGCCTTATTGATTATACTTCACTTATTATTTTTTCATGTTTCAATTTTATATAACCCTTATTCTGAATTTGATCTCACCCTTTTATTTTTTTCCTTACCTAGGTTATGAAGATGAAATATTTGAATAAGTGTCAAAGAAGTAGTTTATTTTTCTTTGTTATGTTCTTTGTTTAATTACCAACTTAATAATAGAAGCATGTATATATCTTGTTCTTTAAGACTACTAAACTGATCAATCCTTGTTAATGTGATGTCTTGTATCTATTCCATTGTAATAAAGTAAGGCTCACGCTCTAGGCTACTGTGGTCTAAGTCTTCACAATAATATTTCACTTATAAATAACCCCCTCCACAACCCATTAAATATGAATTATAAATTTGCATAATTTTCTAAAAATCTGACCAAATACATTCTTATAATAATGTTATACACATTTCATATGTTATAATCTCACATGAAATTATTCAATTGAAGAAAAATTCACCAAGTAAATATGTAATCTCAAGGGAGTGGTAATATGATCTTATATAAACTATATAATTTTTCTTTATTTCCATACCATTTATAAATATAATTAATAATTATCATAACATAAAATAAAATTTTATGTCTTATATAGTATGAGTATAAGCTTGATATATCCTCTTCTTATTTTTTGTTTCATTTATAATTGTTTTTTCATGGTTGGTTTCTATATCGACAATCGCTTTTAAGGATAGTTGTAATTATTTTATTTATGGTTAAATATAAAATAATTGATGAATTTATGTAATGAATAATATTATATAGTGATATGAATAAAATTAAAATAATTATATAAAACTATTTATGGGTGGTAAAAAACCTAAAATGATCACATTGTGAAACAATTTTTGGTGAATTAAAATTATTTTGATGATAGGGATTCCATGAAACATTGGTACTTTTTGAATCCTATTATCTTATTACCTTATTAATTCAATAATTTATGAACTCCTAGGAATAGAATAAAATATTGAGGCCATAATACCAAAGTAACTTTGCAACCCTTATAATGATAATCTTCTAAAGACTCTTATATAATGATAGATGACAAATAAATCAATTATAATAAGTTAAATAAATATAAATAATTTTTTAAAATAAATAAATAAATTTAATTATATGTGAATTTATTGGTGTATCCTAAGTGAATCATAATTTTATATTATATTATTCATTTTAAACATTTTCTTCATTCCTCATTAAATTTCTTGATTTATCTTTGATCTATATTTATATTATTATAAAATATATATACCATGGATATCTATTATTCTTTATCAAAATTTCTCTTTGGTGAAATATATAATGACCCGCATGCATTGTGGTATATATATGATCGTTGTTTTAA
This sequence comes from Viscum album, assembly GCA_963277665.1. Classification (NCBI taxonomy): domain Eukaryota; kingdom Viridiplantae; phylum Streptophyta; class Magnoliopsida; order Santalales; family Viscaceae; genus Viscum; species Viscum album. Next base: position 438,066,335 of record OY728129.1, read on the forward strand.
TCATTCCATTTGTATTTTGGTGGGTTTGACTATAAGATTTATCGATAGAGATTGTGATTTTAATTTAGAGGGAGAATAGTTAGTGGTGGAATGATGTGAAATATAAAAAGATAACATTGGGTACTCGATGTGCTAGTATTGGGTACACAGTAGTGAGATCAAGGGGTTTGTAAGCCCCAATTGGATCATCATGGGTAAATTTAAGAGCCTATTTTCCGTTATTTGAGTTTCATTACATTATATCATTTTTATTTTTTCAAAACACCTAGATTAGGGGGTTTTGTCATCTTCTTCAAATTTAAGTAAATAATGAAGAATTGAACTTTGATTTTGGATGAGTTAACTATTAAGATTATAATTTAGGTTCTTCTTAGTGTTTTCCTTTAATTTATTTGTGTTTTCATAGATTGTAAATTTGAGGGATTCGATGTGTGAGTTTTATGGACTAGATACTGAACTGGTTGGGCTTGGTTATTCATAAGGGGGTGAGTGATCCTCACTAGGACCACTAGGAATGTGAGAAAAATAGTGCAACTTAATTTTAGTACTTTCCTTTTAGTATATCTAAGGGAATAGACTATAATTGTGAATAAAACCTATAAAATATTTTTGATCATGAATTGTGACTTTATGGACCTTTTTAGGTCTAGTATAGGTATTTTTGACATTTCATTGAGTGGGATGGGTCACTTTTGGAAATAAGTGTGAATGGGGTAACTTGTTTGATTATAGTGTGTTCAGAAAGTGGTATAACTCATATAATTGAGTGATATGATTATGAAAGGTTCCATGTGAGCTCATAATTCATAAAGTGAGATCTACTAAGGGTGAAACCAGTTAGTAGTTTCCAATAGAGTGTTCTTATTAGGGAGTCTCGGTTTAAAAACATGATAGTATCAAGCCATAAAGGTTATTCCTTTTTTATAAATGTGACATTTAAGTGGGCCTTAAATACAATATTTGACCAAGGGTATTCTTAAATGATTGAAATATAGCCTACCTTTGTATTATTATGGATCTTTATTCAATATTAGGTATGTATTGTGGACTTAGGAGTTATAAATTAGTGAGTAGTGGCTCAGGTTCTTACACCATCAATGAGATAGTGGTTGTGAGGTATAGGTTGAGCCTCAGTTGATTGAGAACTCTCTTAAGTGACAGGGTATAGAAATCCTTTACTGGATAGTCTAATTTATGATATATAATTAATAAGGTGATGCCTTTAAATTATGTTATTACATTAATATATTTTCTTTGTGCTTGTGTTAATAAGTTTTTCAAGTGTTATGGTGAGAGTGTGTGTCATGACTACTATGAGAAGGGAATCTTATGGGACTATATGTGAATATTATTTTTGTATAATATTAGTGGGGTATTCTATGAGGTTATATATTTTATTATTTGATATTGATATCATGATAGTTTATTTTGGGTATATATGTAACCATTATTTGATCCACCTATCAGAAGGGAAACCTTTGAGGATATATGTGTTTATATTTGAGCCTCCTATAAGGAGGGGTCTTTTGAGTTTAAATGTGACTATTATTTGAGTCTACTATCGGTAGTGGATATTCCAGAACTATATATATTAGTATTTGATTGATCTATTATGTCAGAATCTTATAATGATATATATGTGTGTGACTATTATTTATTCCTATTATTTGGTGTGGATCTTTTGGGGCTACATGTGTTAGTATTTAATCCTTCTATTAGTAGGGGATCTTATGGGGTATATATTATTTGATCATTTTTTAGGAGGGGTTCTTTTATGTCAATATGTGTTCAATATTTTGATCTAACTATCTATAAGGGATCTTCTAGGGACATAAGTTACTAATACATGATCTTTCCATTAAGAGGATGTATTTTAGGTTAGTATGAGTTCAAAATTTATATTTTAACATACTCAATGCATTATTTAGATTTTATCATCAATATAATCTAAACGGCCATTACTTGGTGGTCACTTTTTACTCTTGATACTTTTGGGATGGGAAATATTCAAACCTAGTTTTAGTATAATATCAAACCGTAGGAAACCTAAATCTATTGTTGGTAATGGCTGAAGCATGTGTGATCACTCAATTGGGATGATGGTTTTAGCATTTAATGACAATATGAGTATCTTATTTATTTATTTTTATCATTATATATATTATATCATTCATACACTAATATAAATAATTTATTATATTAGAGACACCCTTGGTGGAAGTCTACATAGTTTTTTACTAAAGACATGCACATGCACCCAGGTGGCCATGTATATTTTTTGATGGAATATAGGTTTGGGAAATGGAACTTATACAAGTGAAAAAAACAACAATTAGCTCAATGGGGATGGTGAGTTTTGATTCGATGAATCGCTACCTTTATTTTGGAAATCACAATACACTTTATATGAAAATATAATGATCTAAACTTCCATTCTAGATTACATCCATAATTTTTTAAAATAATTATAGTGGTTATAATTAAACTCATTGGTATATTAAATGACAATATATATTCATCTGTAGATGAAGAAGTTAATTTTAATGCAGTAATAACTAAATTTGAGCTTTTCAAAATCTGATCATTAAATTTTGCTACAATCATGCTGGTAAATAGAGCCACACCTCAATTTTTAGAATAAATAAGTATTGATTAAACATAAAGTATCCAGAAAGTTGTTCATTTGAAATATTTTCAATTTCTAATTGTTGAGAGAAATTCTGATTGGTGTAATATAATTTTCTAAGTCTTTCTATAAAGAGTTTTTGCTGAAAGGTTTTATTTGTAAAGATATTATAAATTTTCAATTCAATTGTTATTTTATTATTCTTGTGTGATCTAGGGACTTCAAGGATCAGAAGAAAAATGAATTTACAATTGTTTAGATCAATAGATTTAGGGTATATGAAGATAGAGAAATTTTTGAGCATGTAAATCAATAAATTATGAGAATATGAATACATAGGAGTTTATGATCATGTGGATCAAGGGATTCTATGGATAGGAAGGTAGAGCCTAGGTACTTCTGATGTGTAAAAGTGAGTTGATACTAACAGGTTCAATCAAATGATTCTAGGTAAAGGAAGACAGACCTTTCTATGGGTATAAAATTAGGGATACCTTATGAAATATTTAAAATTCTAGATACCTTATATATGGTCTATAGATCCACATTATACTTTGGTTTAAAAGATTATTTTTATTGATATCCTTTTAAAGTAGTATTTGGTTTTCTAACCAATACTCCAATTTTTTTCAACATTTTTCTATATTATTTTATAATTTCTATTATGGTTATTTTTTTAACTAACATTGTGTTAGTTATTGTATCGGTTGATAAAATATAGATTGTTTAAATTTTTTTATGTTAACACTTTCAATAGTAATTATTCAAATGATGATTATTTTATATTCATGTACCTACTATATTTCATATAGTTTATAATTCCACTTCATACATTTTTTTTAATTTGGTCATTGATTTGATTGGTAATACAAAAAACTGATCAACTTAACACTTATAAAATATGAAAATTATAAGTTGGTCTTAAAATTACAATTCACCCCACCCCTTGTATGTATTTATACATAAAACCATTAGAAAATATTTGGTAATAGAGCATGTATTTATCAAGGTTCTAATATTTATTAATTTATTCAATTTATTTTTTCATGATACCAATATTTGGTATTAACAAGTTTTTAATTTATTCTTGATTTTAGTTAGTTTACGGGATTTTCAACTTATTGGCCTTGCACTAACTCTGTTGGTAGAGAAAACATATTTTGTGATGGAAGGGTACCAATCGAAACATTTAAAACTTCAATCTGACAAGAACACTTATTTTTATGAAAATAATAATGATTAAAGGAATGATCGTATGAATTATTTCATTATTAATAGTGGAGTGGAAATTTTTATCATGCTTATAGAAAATTAAAAAGTTATTTAGAAAGTGATTGTTCAATTTTATGATGAAAAAAATATTGAATATATGGTAAACCCTTGAGTTCATAATACTTTATTTTGTGTTATGCCTAAAAAATCTATATTTAGATATCTTCTTTTGAAATTATGAATAGAAATTAGGAAAATATTGAGATCACACATTTTGAAACTTAAAAAAAGTTTTGTAAACTCACGGAGCTTTGTTAATAGAATATTATTAAGCTTTTTATTTTCTTCTTGTAGAAACAGTAACTCAAATACATCAATACTTCATGGCCATTGTAAATAGTATACAATCCTTGGGTGAGAAATAATTATTAGAATATCAACTCACTAAAAAAATTATGGATATTGTGCCTAATGAGTGGGAGTTTAAGAGGATTGTAATTTATGATAATAAAAATTTGAAAAATTTAAGTCTAGATGATTTAATTAAAACATTAATTCAATATGAAATCAGACCTATATGTGATGTTGAAAAATAGAAATGAAATAATAGAGATTAATTTGCTTCTACCTCAGGTGACCTTACTTATGGAACCTTTAATATTTATACAAATACTTCTACATTTCTGGTTTTAAAGAAGAAATATAATCATTTAGAACAAATTAGTTTATATTATAGTGATAATGAACTTTATCAAATAGAATAAAAAATGAATAATCTTTTCAGTAATATAAATTTTTCCAATACTCATTGAAAAGACAGGAAACACAGACATAAAAAAAGGAATCCTTATATGTGATATGCTATAAATATACGAACGACTTTCATATTAGATTATATTATCCTAAATTGAATAAGGAAGATAGAAATTTATTAAGGTATTCTAAAATAAAAGAAAAGAAGATATTAAAATATTTAAACACCTAGTGTTCTAGTAAAGGTGACACATCTACCTATAGTTCAGAGGAAGAAAATAGAAATGATAGTCAGAAAATAATTGGACTTTATTCAAAAAATTTAAGGAATAAAAAATATTGCATGGAAAAGTTTGATGTAGAATCAATGAAAAACATAACTTTTGATTAGAAATTCACTTATAATTATAAAGATGATAATTTAACTTCACTAGATGATGAAAAAGATAATCCATCGTATTCTTGTCTTAAAAGGGAATTCCCATGTGTGGCCTTTTCTAACCCTCCACACATGGGAACCCCCTCCCCCATGAATAGGTCACTGCCCTGAGGTAGAGCCCTATCCGAGGAAGGAGCCATTGCCAGTCGAGATGGCAGAGCGTCCCAGAGGGTGACAGCCCGATCAGTGACGGTTCGTCAAAGAAATCTGTCAGCACATTAGGTCACGCCTCATTTTGCCCACCCAGTTGAGACCGAGATACCCAGCAAGACGGGTGGATCCCAGAGGAGAGGTTCTCCTCGAAAGCGGACTCCAAGGATTTGAACCTTGAACCTCCCAAAGAACAGTTTTGTTGTACCACTCTCATTCACCACCACGCCACCACTGAAGTGGCGAAGATAATCCATCAAATGTTTAAAGAGATAATTCATTATAATAAGAATAAACTTTACCTTATATAGATGAAATGGAAATATGATGTGTGACTCTTATGAATAAATATAATAATAAGTTGAAAATTAACTATGATTTTACTAAAGTAAAACATATTAAATCTAATAAAATAATTTTAAAATTAACAAAAAAAATTTAAAAACATTAAACTTAATGAGATTAAATAACAAATTATTTTATGAAATCTATTGATAAAAATTTAGTTGATTGAAAATATTATGATCATAATTTATATAATCAAAATTTTATTTTTCAACTTAAATTTGAGGTCTATAATTTAAAAAAAATTATCTAACTTTACTTCAAGTAAAAGGAATTTTGATAAAATGTATATAAAAATTAGACCCTCCAAAACTTCTAATGAAATTGGTTATACTTATGATAAACCTTATTTTCAGTAAAAAAATTTGTGCCTAAAAGTGTTCCTTTATATACTAAATGTCAAAGAGGGGGTCCCTGGGGTAAGTATTGTTCTTTAAACAAAGTTCAATATTTTAGTTTTCAAAAAGTATTTATTTTAGAAAATCTAGAATCTATACCACATAATAGAGTTATAGAGATGTGGGTTCCTAAAACATTGTTTGTTAATATAACTAGACCCAAGAAATTGTGGGTACCAAGGACTTAGTTTCATCTTTTTTAGTAAAATAAGATAAGCACCAATGTCATATAAAAATGGTACATGGATAGTGGTTGTTATCAATATATGATTGGAGACAAGTCCTATTTATAGAATTTAATTGAATTTAAAGGATGATGATTCACTTTTAGATACTATTCACAAGGTGAAATCATCATAATCGATGATGTTTCTTTTCTTAGAAAAACTTTTATTTTAAATGTTTTATATGTTTTAGGTTTTAAGCACAAATTTATCAGTATTAGTCAACTATGTGATGAGGGATATCTTGTGAGCTTCAAGAATAATAAATTTATTATTCTAAGTTTAGAAATTAATTTCATTTTATTTACCGATGGGTGTTAAAATGTTTACACTCTCAGATTAGAAGAATTAAGTCATGAAAATATTTATTGTTTAAGTGAAACCAAATAATAATCTTGGTTATGGATTAACTTTAAATAAAATTTCTAGGAAAGAAAATTTTAGGATCTTCCAAAACGTAAGTTTAACTAAACTAAACTGTGTGATCATTATCAATTTTTTAAGAAACATATTTCTAGTTTAAAATATAAAAGTGATGTCTAAATTATCAAAGCTTTATAGTTAGCGAACATGGGTTTATTTGGTCCTATAAAAGTCAGAATTATTAGAGGTAGAAACTTTTTTTATGTCTTGGTTGATGATTAAACAAGATTTATTTGGGTATATTTCCTCACATGAAAATATAAAGCTTCTTATAATTTTAAAACATTTCATGCTTCGGTTAAAAATATTAAAATGCATTTGGTTAATATCTACAGTGATCATGGTGGTGATTTTTCGAACTCTTAATTTGAAATTTTTTTTAGTATAAAAATATTTCTCAAAATATTTTAGCACCCACAACACTATAGAAATAGTGTTGTTGAATGAAGAAATAGAATTATTTGTAAAATTACTCTAACTTTTATAAGTGAGTATTCTATTTCTAAAACTTTTTGGGATGAGTCTATGAGTACATCTTCTTATACTATAAATTTATTTTCTCAAACATTTTATTAATAAATATTCAAGTGATTTGTAGATCATAAGAAATCCAAAACATTATTACTTCAGAGTTTTTAGGTATTAAGTATTCATTATGAATTCTAAATACTAGTAACAAAAATTTTATCCAAAAATATATGAAGGAAATTTTATTAATTATTCTACCACTACAAATATTTTTATATTTTTTAATAAAAGAAGAAATGTTGTTGAGGAAACCATTAATGAAAATCGTGATCCAAAATATCCATTTTTTTAAAACCATCAGAAATTCACAATTCTTATAATGTTTTCAAAATTTCTTCTTCTAGTTTATAGAACATTAATAACCATCTACCTTTTCCAAAATTAATCCCATCAAATTTTAAAAAAACAAAAATTACTTCAACATAAGTTGTAAATTTGTTAGCTCAATATCAAACTAGTAGAAAAACAGCTTTTAACATTGGTTTTTTCCATTAAGGTCAGTTTTCTATATGATGTAATCTTATCAAAAATTGAAAGTGATATTTTTTATTTTGATTTATTTTACTGATGTTAAAACATTTATTTTTAGGGATTTCAACATTAGTTATCTGAATAACTAACATCAAAAGAAAAGTAGTGGACTTTATTCATCATTTTTCTTAATAACCAGCATTAAATTTTATTTTCATTAAAAAATATGAGAAATATGAACTAAAAATTTAAAAAATAAGACAAAAAAAGAATAAAAACCTTAAACCTTTAACTTAATTTTATTTCTTGTTGAATTTTCCTTTGAATAAATATTTTTTTTTTTTTGATATTCTTATTCTTTATAAAAAAGAACTCGGTTGATAGACACAATGGATATTTATAAGTAATTTTAGAATCTAGTTTGTAAATCTCATATGGAAGATTTATCTTCTTAAATTGATCATAATAATTATACTTCATCAAAAAAAATCATCAAATATTTTATTGATGATGAAAACCAATAATAAAGAAACTTAATGATGAGAATAAATACCAAATTGAAATCATCAAATGAAGAAATTATGAAATGTCTATATTTTTTGAAGAGTAATAGATCAAAAATGAGTAACATAGAGTATGAAAATTTATATAATGTACATGAAAATATGTTTTCTCATGATGAAATAAAATTTATGCATGATTTTAAAAATTGAAATTTTTCCATGAAAAAGTTGAAATATTGATTTTGTGTTATCAAAATTTCACATTTAAAATTATTTTTACTAAAATAGACATGAAAATAAGTGTTTTAACATTGGTTTTCTTAAAAACAACATTAAAATATTGGTTTTCACATCATTTTTATACAATAATGATGTAAAACCCCTTCTATGGGGGTTTCCACAATGATTTATAAATAAAATGATGTGGAAACCCTCCACTGAATGGTTTTTATGTTGGTTTTATATAAAACCAATGTGCAATCCTTTTTAACATCATTTTTAAGAAAACTTATCTTAAAACCTCATCATGAATGCTATTTTCTTACCAGTTTAAACTTTTTATTTTATCTAGGAATTAATAAATCTTAAAGAATCGTCCATTTGATTATATTATTGGACATGTAATTTAATTGGTTAAAACTAGAAGTTCCCAATAAAATCAATGTAATAATCAAGCTTTATTATCAAAATCTAAACTTAAAATGGTAGATGATGCTTTAGGTGATGAAACTTGGATAAGTTCCATGCAAGTAGGGATTAATCAATTTTAATTAAAGTAAGTTTGGACCCTAGTTGAATGTTTAATAGATCAACTAGTAATTAAAGTAAAATGAGTTTTAGAAAATAAAATGCGATGAAAATGAAACTATTTTTAGAAAGAATGAAAGACTTGTTCTTAACAGTTATTTTCAAGAAGAAGGAATGGATTATGGTGAAACTTTTACATTGGTATCTAGACTAGAATCCATTCAAATCCTATTACCCTTTGCAGCTCATATAAATTTTACTTTATTTTAAATAGATGTGAAAAGTACTTTATATAATTGTTGTGTTCCATAGGAATTTTATGTTAAACAACCTTATGGTTTTGAAGATGTTAAATTTCTAGAGAAAGTATTTAAATATAATAAATCACTCTATGGATTTAAACAATCCCGAATATCTTGGTATTATTGAGTTAACAGATATTTATTTCAAGATAATTTTTTTAAAGGAAGTGGTGATCAAAATATTTTTACAGAAAAGGTTTAGAAATATATTATCATTACTCAAATTTATATCAATGAAATTATTTTTAGTTCAACTGAAAAATATTTTTCTGAAAGTTTTTTTGAACAGAAGAAAAATGAGTTTAAAATGAGAATAATGGGAGAACCCAACCTTTCTTCAGTGTTTATATTTTTCTAAAACTGAGAAGGCATATCCTAACTCAAAATAAATATAATATATATTTACAAAAATGTTTTGGTTTTTATAGTTCACAAAACTTAAGTACTCTGGAAAAAATTTATTTTAAACTTGATCTTGATGAAACTTGTAAATTAGTATATCAAAAAAATAATAGAAGTATGATTGGAAGTGTACTTTTTCTCATATAAAGTCATCTAGATAATTTTTTTAGTGTGTCTTTGTGAAATATTTCAAGAAAATTTGAAGGAATAAAATTTCAAAGTGGTTAAATGTATCTTCCACTATATTAAAGGAAATTTGGGGAATGAATTATTATATTCTTCCAAGAATGATTTTTATTCTTAAAATTTACTCAGATTTTTAATTTAGAGGTTGTAGGTTAGATATAAAATATACTTCCAAGAGATTCTATTTCTTAAGAGAGGATTTATTTTCATGGTCTAGCAAGAAGAATTATTCTATATCACTTTACACTATAAAAGATGAATGTGTAATAGTCAAAAACATTTGTGCTCAAGTGATGTAGATTCCTCACATGTCGATTTTGGTTTGAGTTTCACTCGAAATAAAATCATTTGTGATAATAATAGTGCGATTTATTTATCTATAAACTTAGTGGATCAGTCATGATAAAATTACATATATTTAAGACATTATTTCCTTAGGGATTACACAAAAAATATATTTTTTTTTCTTGAATTTATCGAAACTCAAAATTATTTTTCTGATATTTTCATAAAACCTTTAATTTTTTATTAATTCAAATTTATTTAAAATATGTAGGGAATAATCAGCCTAAAGTGAACTTCAATCCAATTCTTGTTTCATCCATATACTTACATTAAAAACTCCTCTAATGAAGATGGATAAAATCTAATCAGTTTTTAAATATTATCAATTTTCCAAAATTATCAGTTTTTTAAATTTTTTAGTTTTTCAAAATTATCAATTTTTTAAATATTATTAAATTTTTAAATTATCATTTTATTAAATATTATCATTTTTTCAGACTTATTATTATTTTTAAATAGTATTGGTTTTTTCAAACTTATCAATTTTTCAACTTATTGGTTTTTCAATCTTATCTATTTTTCAAAATTATAGGTTTTTAAAATTTATTTTCATTTATTTTATCATCGTATTTACATGATGTTTTTTATTACCTACATTGAACATTTTTTTATCTTTTAATTAAACACCTGGAAAGAGGAAAATCATAAATTATTTTTGTAAGATAGATTTAGGAAGGTTTAATCTTTTCAACTATGAATTTTACTATTTTAATCTTCACATGCTATTATTGTTTATCATAGGGGGAGATGATCAAAACTCATAAAAGGTAATATTTATTAGACTATGATTTTATTAATTTTTATATAGGGGTTCTTTATTTTTTCTTAAAAATATATCTCTTTTATTCCTCATTTAAAGGAATTGTAAATTTATTTCATAAAACAATCTCTATGACATATCTTTTTCCCTTTCAGTTACACATGAATAATTGATGCCCACTCATAAATCAAAGGACAACTTATTGAATGATAGAAATATCAAATTCATATATAAGGAGTGAAATCTCTATGATCTTACACATTTAGTTTTTTATCTTCTTATTTATATCTCATGATGAAATGAATTTCATCGAAATTTCTTTTATAATAGATTATCTAAATAATACCATACATCCAACTGTAAAGCTCAGAGATTCCCCTTCCAAAATAGTATGAACGTCGGATGTAGCTGAAGAACTCTTACTAATCAATGGTGAATAAGGTGAAGTTTAAATTATGTTAAGGTAAAATCATGTCAATTATTATATATATATTCTTGATAACAATCTTAATAGTGGTTTAGAAATTGAAGTTCAACATGAACTCACTTTATAATAATATCTTTTCAGATATAAAATCAATTTCAAAATGGAATTGTTGTGATAAATTTTATTAAATAAACCATACTAAGAGGTTTTTTCTTAATGATATAAATCTGCAAAAGAATATAAAAAAACCAAGACATATAATATGACTATTCTCAAATAGAATAGAATAGAATTTATAATTTTCCATTGTTTTTTTATTTTCTTTATTTCATTTTTAAAACATTAATAGAGGAGAAATTTCAGGGAAGTTTAAGGAAATTTTTTTGTTTTTATTTTTTTTTACTCTGAGTATTTGTCTGCTCAGGTTAATTTTTTAAGGGAATATTTTTTCTATAATGAAGTTTGTTTAATTTTGTCTCAAATTAAAGTGGATAAATTCTCAATTGTGAATAATTATGAAGATTATAGAGAGTTTTTTTTTATTTTATCTCTTTTTTTCAAATTTTATTACATGTATTAGGTTTTCCAAAATGGGGATGATTGTTGAGTCAATGACTCACTAACTTTATGTATTTAGTTAATCATAGTACAATTTATATAAAAATAATATAACTTGAGTTTTTTCTATAATTTTCTATGATTTTGTTGAATGAACTTCTAGTAACTAAAATACTAGGGAACTAAAAAAATTTCTAAGAATCCAATGATCTGAACTTCCATGTCAGATTATATTAATAATTTTTTTGATGAAATATAGTGGTGATGATTAAAATCATCAATGGATGAAGCATCATGATATGTTTATTTGAATATAAAGAAGTATATTTCAATGTAGTTACAACTATATTTGAGTTTTTTATAATCTATTCATTCAAGTTTATTACAATGATATCTTTAAATAGATTCACACCTCGAGCACCAGAAAAAAAAAAGAACAATTGATTACACACCAAGATTTTTAAAAAGTTTCTATTTTGCTTAATATTTGAAATTTATTATTATTAAGAGACCTTTTGATCATTTTAATATTTTTATTTTTGAGTATTTCTGTAAAGATCTACCATTGTATGGTTTTATTGATAAATAACTTAGTAATTTTCATTATAATTGTTGTTTTATTGATCCTATTTGATCGAGGTATTTTGGGTATAGGAATATAAAAGGAATTTTTTTATGTGGATTAAGGGATTATAGGGATAGTTATAAAGATGGATTTTTAATCATTTGGATCAAGGTATTTTGAGGATAGGGGGTGGAGGAATTTCTAGTTAGGTGGATTGAGGGATTCCATGGTTTGGAATGATGATCTCAGGTACTTATGGTGAAAATACTTGAGATGCTACCTGTAGGTTTAGTGAAGGGATTTCATGGAAAATTAAAGATACATTCTGATGGGTATAAAATCGAGGATACCTTAAAATTGGTTTAAATTCATGGATAATTTGGTTACATTATATAGATATACCTTAAACATTAGTTTAAAAGTTTGATTTTAATATATCCTTTTAAAGTACTTTTTGTTTTGCTAACCAATACTCCTTGTTTTGTTTTTAATTTTATTCTTTTTTTATATCCATTGTATTCAATATTTAAACTACCACTATGTAAATTATTGTATCTATTTCCAAAATATTTATAGTTTAAGTTTTAATTGTGTTAACACTATCATCGATAATTGTGAAAATGTAAATTATTTTATTTCGGATGTACTTACATTATTTTAAATTGATTATAATTATACAGCATTCATTTCCTTATGAAAATCATTGATTTGATCCATAATACAAAAAACTAATCATCTTAATATTTATAGAGAACCAAAATTATAAATTGTATTGAAACCAAAATTCACCCCCCCCCTCATATTTTTTAGCCGTTATACCTCAGGAAAACAAGGAGATGGTGCCATACTGATGTCAAGGTTTTTATAATAGGCCTCTATTTGTTTTGTTCTTTTTTTCTATTTTTTATATGATGGTACCATCAAGACATCCTATATAATTATGTATGATGATATGACTTTTATATTGGATTATAATTTTATTATAGTGTGAGTGGTTTTGTTATGGTTGTATTATAATTGTAATTTCCATATTATTTAGTTTATTTTTAGATAATAATTTATCATCATTTTGATTATTATTTATGGTAATCTAATATAAGATACAGTCTAACAGTGGTATCAATAAACCCTCAAAAATAGTTGGTAGCCTCTAAAAAATGAGTAGGTGTTCCTAAGGTTATGTGGTTATCCTGACCAGGCACTCTCGATGCTGGTTAGGCCAGGCATGATATAATATATATGAATGATACCATTTTATTTTGACATATTCTTTTAACATGCTCTATGCTATAATTATTAACCTATTTTATTATCATGATTTATTCATGTTATGTATTTATAATTGATGATAATTTTCATTTATTTTCATGTGGAACGCATATTCATGGTCATATTAGGATGTGATGGGTGCTCTTAAAATTACACAATCCCTTATTTCATTGGGTATTATTAATTTCACATGACTTTTTATATTTATGGAATGGGAAGTGAGACTATCCAAAGTATGTTATGATATATTAAAAATGAGCGTAAACATATTCTAATTATGGCATGTTAAAGTTATTAGTGATGGATACCAATCAAGAGTACTAATCTAAACGATGAAGTTAACATGAGTAATAGAAGACATTTAAGAAAATATTTTCCTGAAAATATTTTCCTCAAACTCTTTATATTAAAATGGAGAGATAATTTTTAGAGCTCAAAAAAATGGTTGATAAATCTATTTTATCTTAAGAATAAAACATCATGATCCCTTCAGGTTTTGAATATAGGTTTTTATTGATTCTAAAATAAAAAAATCAATTATTCAGTTTTATATTGTTCATTGATTCAATCTCTTTATATATATCCAATGTTAATTGTAGATAGAATTAAATTTTATTCCACATCACAAACCATAACATTATGTTATATAAATAAAATAATAATTATAAAATTTATTTGTGGATTCATTGTCATATTTTTCATTGATTCACTCTCCTTATACGTAGACAATGTTAATTGTAGACAGAAGAAAATTTCATTCCACATCCCAAACCATCACATTATTTTATATAAATGAAATAATAATTATAAAATTTCTTTGGAAAATCTTTTATAAACATGGGTTTTTTACCCAATAAAAGAAATTAATTGATCTAAATGGTTTATTCCAAGGTAAATATTAAATTTAAAGACACATATTTTCTAAAGGAAAATATTGATGAATTCTTGAAATATTTTCTAATATTTCTCTAGATCATTAGGTTTATTTTTCATCATAAATTATACCTGAAGTGGTTATTATATCTAAGAGACCCTATAATATGAATTATATATAATTGGAGGAATTTAATAATCAATTTCAAGTGAATTTGAAGAAAGGGTTTATATGACTTGATACGTCACATAGGGGTGAACATATCATTTTTTGTTAAGAAGAAGGATGGTTCGATGTGGATTTATATTGATTATCCAAATCTTAACTATATCATGATAATGAAAAAGTATCTTATACCACATATAAGTGACATGTTTATTCCAATTCATAGAGATTAGTGATTCTCAAAGTTGGATCTTCATTCATCATTTCATTATATTAAGATGAAAATGAAATATACTACAATTAAAACCTTAAAAAATATGGAAACAATGATTTCATAGTTTTTTAATTTGGACTCTTAAGTTCTTAAAACATATTCATGGATATGATGAATATATTATTTCGAAATAATAGAAAATTGGTCCTTTACAGGTGGTTTTTTTCAATTTACAATAGTTTAAACTGCCACTAGTTGATTCATGAAAAAAAATTAAAAACATCGAGGATATTTGGGCCAATGATAAAATCATGGAGTTTTTTATCATTTAGTGGCACTCTACTATGATTTTTAAAAAAAATTAAATTAGATATGGTTTTTAATTATTTTAAATTTTTTATTCAGCTATAAAATGGATTTAAAAATGGTGGATAAAACCATGAATAAGGAAAATTAGTTTATTATTAATGGTGGTTTAAATCATTGATAATTAAGTTAATTTCTAGTTTATATATGGTTTAAAATAATGCTAAAATATTTTAGTATTAACTATATAAATTCAAAGTATATTTCAATCAGCTAGAAAAACATACTCCTAAAATATAAAAAATATTATAGATAGAAGACAACTATAAAAAAGACCAAATCATTTCAATTAAGATGGAATACCCTTATAAGGAAAAATAAAAACTTAAAAATCAAATAAAATACCATTAAAATTGGTTTATAAAAACCCTATGACACTATATATCTAAATATAGAAGTAACCATGAGAAATAAGAGAAAAAATTAAGGGAATGTAATAAATCCATTTACTTAGTGATTTCTTGAATAAACTTGGATAAAATACAACAAAAATAAAGAGTGGGGAAGGAAGAATTAAAGATATATAGGAGGGAGGCCTACATGGTTTGAATGGTAGATATATGAGAGGAAAAAACTTTAAAAAAATTGGGAATGAAATAGTAAAATAACATTTTTAATGGACCTATACATATCACACGGTTTGGCTACATAGTTTTCCTAACCATGCCCCAACCATGGGGAAGAAACTTGACACACATAGAGGATCCACATGGTTTGTAAACATGGTTTATCAAACAGAAATCCAACTATGGGAACACCACAAATATGTGTTATAATTTCTGCATGGGCATGTTGAATGGTTTTCACTAACCATGCCCAAACCATGCGACATGCACACATCTCCTATTTTTTTAAAAAACTAGAGTAAAACAGTCATTGGATAAATAAGAATTATAAAAAACAAAAAAAAGAAATATATACCTTAAAATTAAATTTTGGTTGTAATTGAAATGATCCTTTATATATATTTGAAAAAAAAATTGGGAAACTATATATAATAAAAAAATGGTTCCATCCATTATACTGGTGAAAATGTTTCATGAAAATAAATGACTTCTTTAAAGATTTCCCCCATTTATTTTTTGGATCTTGAAAATTATTAAGGTCATTTAGGTCCTTTTTAACACCATATGAAAATAATTTATTTATTTTCAAAAATCATATTAGATATCAGAAATTTATCACTTTATTGACTATAAAATATAAATTTTATATAAAGGGTAAATTTTAAGTCATTATGAGAAAATAAGTTTAGTGGTTAATTTTCTTGATTATTTTTAATTATATATAAATATATAAGTAATAAATAAAATTAATTTAAAGGAGTTGGATAAAATGGTTGTTTAATGAAACTTTTCATCCCAAAAGATCCTATCAGATATGTTCATGGTCATGTGATCACATCAGGCATGTTAAAATGGAATAACTTATACAAATAAAATATATTAAATTTGATATAATTTTAACATAATAATTAATAGTATTAATTTTATTATATTTAGATACATAATCATTATATTACCTTTATTTATTTATCTAAAAATTCATTCTTCCATGAAAATGGATTATACCTTCAATGTGAATATTTTATGGGGATGAATGTCGCCTCACAGTTTAGGTGTCTTAAAGTTTTTCCATAAAAGCCCATAGAATCCTAAGTGGGTACCCTAAATGCATCAAATGATAGAACTACCATTAATTCAATGAAAATCAAACATTTCTAAACAACTTGGTCTTTTCATACATAGAGTAAAAAATAAATTAGATTATATACCAAATATCAAAAATAAAACAATTGTAACAAAGGAACGAGAAAGCATGCAATTCAAAAAGGAAAACAACATATGTAACATTTCATAATTATAATTAATGACATTTATCCTTATTTAATTAAACTATAAACAAAAAAAACTTAAATATTTACACATTTTAAAAATTCAACCTAAAATTCTTATTGTCTTTATATTAAAAATGATATCTTTGATGAGTAGTGCATATAAACATTACAATTCATCACCATCATATTTATTCAATTATGACATAACCCAAACCTAACTAGGGATCGATCTGTAACTACCCCAATCCCACCACCATAGGCCAGGGGAAGAAAAATCACCAAAAGACATATCCTAAATGGGAGGCTTTTTATAATGTACTGGTACACACACACCCGACCATATTAATGAAGGAGTACAGAGGAATAATAATAAAAAGATACAATAGATGGACTCTAAACCAATCATGAAAAACCTCTAGGGGGTACAGGAGTGTGATAGTGAAAAAAAAAAGTAAAGGGTAAAAATACATACACAACCATAAAGAGGTCCCAAACTGAAAAAACTAAAAATTAAAACACTAAGAGAGAACAGCTCCTGATCTCCAAGCTATGACCACCATATGCATTCCAAAACACCAAGTATCCCTAAGCTTCTCTGAAGTCGCCGCCAACCTGTCCATCATCTATATAAGACATGACTTGTGCAAGAAAATATCATACCGGTGTGAGTATGTAAATAGCTAGTAGGATAACCCTAAAGCAAAAAGGGGGGTCAATAAGAGATACAATAGGAATAGAAATATATTAGATAGTAAAAAGTGAAAAAATCAGCCCAAACCAAGAGAGTAATATCATCCAAAAATAATGGGATCAACATAGTGTGTAGGTAGACTACACATTGTGTATTTTCTACCCATAATAGGAGATTAACCTCATACAACCATGAAGTGATCAACACGGTGAGTAGGTGGACTACCCCACACATCACTACAACTCATAGAAAGAGAGTCACCAAATCCAACAACATGGATACATACATACATACATGTGTGTGTGTGTGTGTATTTATGTATGTATGTATATATATACTCATTAAAATAATCCCAAATTAGAGATAAAGGGGATCTCCATCTCACAGACCAACCAAGGAAAAGAGTCATCATCAGTTCCAGAAGTCCATTAATGATGCTTAGCATCTCGTGCATCAATCCAGTAGAAAACATCCAAATAAAACCACACCTCTTCCTTGCGCGACACAGTGATGGGGATCCATGCCTTTATGAAACATGTGGTTTCCACTCTAATGGTCGATAGAGGACCTATTCCCTATACCATAGGAGGGTTCCACTCTAATGCTAGATGACTCATGCCCTGACCCGATGGGAGGGTTCCATTATGATTCTAAAGGACACATGGCCCAAATCTATAGAATAGTTCAAAAATTATAAATCCGTAAAACCTTTTACACCATAGCATAGGGGATACAATCCATATTTTTATTGTGATACATGATGTGTAGTCGTGTTTTTCACAGAAATACGGATCTATGTTCCATGATCCAAATCTGACTTCACCACTTCTAATATTGACTCATCTCCTCCTAAAAACATTGGATATTACCATCATCTCTCTGTTCCAGCCATCTGATGGCTGGAAATAAAATCCATTTGTGGTTTTTCAATTCCTATATGTACCACACATGTTACCCATGTCACGCCTCCTTCGGTTTGTTTTCGATCATTTGATACATCACCCACAACTCCCAATCACCCAAAATCCATCCCTTATTCTCTGTTCTATTCATCGTACATGATTCTTCCATGAATATGGGACTTCGATTGGGCTCGGTCCCATATGGAAATGTTGAATCAGGACCTTGTGGTCCAATAATGACTAATTAAAAGAAATTGTGGTAGAAAGGAATCAAAAAAATTATTGATCATATCCAAGAATTATTGGTTAACAATTAATAATAGGTAAATTTAGGTTTTG
Organism: Viscum album; assembly: GCA_963277665.1. Classification (NCBI taxonomy): domain Eukaryota; kingdom Viridiplantae; phylum Streptophyta; class Magnoliopsida; order Santalales; family Viscaceae; genus Viscum; species Viscum album. The sequence continues at coordinate 438,085,356 of OY728129.1, forward strand.
AAACAAAAGAATAATCAATTTAATTCAATACATGGGAGAATGAAAGGTTAAAAAATTATTAAATATCATAGAAGTGATGATCCTTCTCAATAAATTTAATATAAAATGTCATAATACACAATTTAATGAGTTCTACCGAGATATTGGGTCATTTTTCATTGAATAATGTGCTCGCCAAAGATTTAAGGATGTTTTTGTATTTATTGCATCCCAATCTACTCTGATCTATAAATTCATTATCATTAAATATTGATTCACCAATGGAAGGAGGAATAACTATCTAGAATCCTCTTAGGGTTTATAAATCTAACCTTTGAGTTTTCTCCATAGTGGTGGATTTATAGAAAACTCTATTAGTTTAATTTAATTAAAATAAATAAATTTAATTATTTATTTTAACAAAACGCACCCACCAATGGTCACTATTTCTAAACATATAATGATGACCAATTCTAGGTTGAACCTAGGGTAAATATCACATTGTGGACTCAACTGAAGTCTTATATTTCTAATCTAAGATCTCATTTAAGATTTATCCCATTTATTTTAATAAATAGTACAAACGTAATATAAAATATATTTAATATTTGTATAAAAGTAATTTTGGTAAAACCAATCCTTGCAATATCATTTCATATCAGTGCCTGGATCTAAAAATATATGTAGAAATGTTTAAAATTCTTAAAATATAAAAAATGGGTCTCTATATCATTACATAATTCAATATTTTCATCCCCGAAAAGCAAAACTACACCAAAAACACGAGGTACTAAGCCTACATCTGGCACTCTCGCTCTGAGAATCTCTCCTACATGTTCTCGTGCAACCACAAAACATGAACCTAGGGCATGGTCCATCTACATAGGGCCCTCTAATATCAATCCTTGATTACTACCAGGTGCTCTACAAAAGAAGTTCCATCCTCGATGTCCATCTCTCCCTAGTCGATAACATGTAATGGGTCATACATGTATCTCCTCATCTATGAAACATGGAAGAATTTGTATACCCACTCCAAATATGGAGGTAGGGAATGGTGGTAAGAAACCACTCCAACCCTCTGTAATATCTCAAACAAACTACTGAACCTCAGGTATAGGTTTCCTCCTCAGTCAAATCTCTACAATCCTCTTTGTGGAGAGAATCTCAAGAAAACATGGGCTCTTGATCGAAGTCCAAGGGCCTAAAATAGTTATATGCATAAGATTATTATTGATTTGGTTTTTCCTCATTAGTCCATGGATAACCTGGAACTTCTCAGTCATTTCATGTACCTACTCTAGACCCACAAGAGACATCTCTCTAATCTCTTCTGAGCACATGGGTGACCTATAAGGTCTCCCATACAGGGCCTCAAAAGGTGTCATTCCAATGGTAGAGTGGTAGATCTTGTTTTACACACACTCTATCAAGGTAAATTGATCCTCCCAGATCTAGATGAATTCTAACACACAATCCCTCAACATATCCTCCAACACCTGGATAGTGCACTTGGTCTACCCATTAGTCTAGGGGTGAAAGGTTGTACTCATCCTCATCTGAGTCCAGAGTTCCTCCTGCACACCTGTCCACTATAGAAACTATTCTTTTATTACATTAATATTACATAATTTTAATGATAAAAAACATATAAACATTACACAATTAGGATCCAAAGGTTTAGTGTCTTGGGAAAACCAATACCATGCATAACTTTTACAAAATAAAACATAAACATTTATTTAACTCCTTCTTCTCTAGCTTCTTATTGGCCCTTGAATTATGCTTAGTACAAGTAGTCACCTGAGGATATACATAAAAAATGGGTGAGATAAAATCCCAATAAGAGGATAGATAAGAACATGAAACAAAATAACATGGGGTGAGCATAATCATTATCATCATAACACAGTCATATGATCATAATCATGACAGGAAGCTTTAAGAAAAGACTTGGAATGTGGCAATGCATAAAAATGAAACATCATGTCTTAGTGGCCAACTTCCACACATAGTTTTGAACAAATCTACCATCATGTTCATGAATATTTCACATTAACTCATGAGATTCATTTCATTACCCAATTCATTAGAGCGCTGTATAATTTGGGGTGCACCCATCACATTATAGCAATTTCATTACGCTATATAATTTTGGGCGCACCCGCCACACCATAACATTTACAATGCACTATATAATTCCAGTATATTTAAGGTACTAGATTTATCATGTCATTTGGATGAAGTTAAGTGAGTATAAAATAAGAAAAGAAATTGAAATTGATTGAATTCTCCTCTAGAGATCCTCCCCAAGGCACCTAGGCCTGGTCTTTTGATGAGACCAAGAGCTTTTGAATGTGGGGGAGGGACTAGGGAATATTATTGGGTAGAATTTAGAAAATTATTAAAGCTTGAGAGGTGTGATGATAAGAGGGTGTGATCGGTCATATTTATAGTAGAGGAGAGGGGTGTTTTCTTATTATTTTAATCATTAGTTTATTATTTTTCTTAAGACAAGAAATAGTGAGGATTATTATGACTAAATACATTAATCAGTGCATGTGAGTTCAAACCAAAGGCCACTAACATCATCCCTGACTCAATAATGGATCAAAAATTCAAGTTTTTAGCATTTATCATAAATTATCCTATTTTACTATTCACCAAAAATTCAAGTAATTTAGAAAATTCCCAAAAATTCCCCCTAACCATTTTTCAACATGTAGATTTCAAAAAATGAACTCCATTTTATAAAAATAATTTTATAAATATGATTAATTTAATTTTTAATTAAAATCATCATTTACTCGTAAAATATAGATTTTAAAATTATAAATCATTTTGTAACGCTTTGAAAAATTACTTAAGGTCTCATAAAATTATCTTAAAACAATAAGACACCAAAATATTAATTTATGATTAAATTTTATGAAAATAAATTTTCATTCAAATTATTAAATTAATCGTAAAATTGTAATTAAATATTTATGACTTGTAAAATATAAAAACTTAATTAATAATTTTTAAAATATTAATTTACTTATACTATGATATAAATATATCATATTGTATCTTATAAGATGGATAAATTTTATTAATGATATCATTGGTATGATTACTATTCACTTGCCTTATTTAATTTTCATAAGGGTCATATTACTATTCATAAGGGTAAAATTACTATTTATAAAGGTAAGTTACTTTTCACCAAAAAGATAAGTTTGTCCTATCAGACTCCAAATATCTTACTCATCGCAATTGTGTATGTTATATTTTCAAAATTCAAATCACAAAAGTAGAAAAATTATGTTTAAAAACTAGGATATAAAGGTCACATAGTATTTAGTAGTTCGTTTAAGCATGATGTGGAATTGTGTTTCCTAGTGTGATTTTATGTTACATAATTATAAGAAGGGAATTTCCCTTGATAAAACTTTGGGTCATTACATTCTTCCCCCTTTTTGAAATGTCACCCTTGAAATTTTGTTTTACAAAAATAGTTGAGGGTACTTATCCTTCATCGCCTCCTCTGGTTCCTAATTTTCTTATTGATACTTATGGTTTATCCACAACACTTTGACAAGGTATTTTATCTTATTGCATAGAACCTTATATCTCATGTCTAGAATCTTTACTGGCTGCTCCTCATAAGAGATATCAACTTCCAACTGTACCACCTATGAGTTCATTACATGTGAGGGATCTGGTATGTACCTACTTAGGAGTGATACATGGAACACATCATGAGATTGATCCATATTTGGTGAAATTGATATATGATATGCCATAGATCCTATGAGATCAAGGATCTCAAAGGGGAAAATGTATGTTGGGCATTTCTTCCCTTTCTTTCCAAACTGCATTACTCTCTTCCATGGTGATATAAGAAGGAAAACTTTATCTACAATGTCAAACTCCAAGTCTCTTCAATGATTGTCAGCATATCTCTTTTTTTAAAATTTGAGTATCTTTGATATGTTACTAGATGGCTTGAACCTTTTCTGTCATATCTTGTTCAAGATTGGGTCCTAGTATCTTTCTTTCACCAACTTCATCCCAAAAGGTTGGAGTTTTACATTGCTTTCCATATATAGATTTATATAGAGCCATCTAAATACTAAAGTAGAAGCTATTTTTGTATGAGAACTCTACCAATGGGAGATGTTGGTCCCATCCTCAGTAGAATTCTAAAGAGTATGATCTTATCATATCTTCGAGAATTTGAATAGTCCTTTCAAATTGGACATTAGTTTGGGGGTGATAGGTTGTGCTGAAATTCAATTCAACACTCAAGGAATGTTAAAGACTCCTCTATAATTTATATGTGAACCTGGGATCATGATCAGAGACAATTGAGAGTGAAACCCCATACAGTCTCACCACTTCCTTCACAAATAACATTTCAATTTGTTCAAGTGAGAGATCTTCATAAAGAGCGATAAAGTGGGAAGTCTTGGTGAGTCGGTCCACCACAACCCATATCGCATTATTTACTTTGGATGTCTTCAGGATACCTATGACAAAGTCTATAGTTACAGTCTCCCATTTTTATATGGGTATAGGAAATGGTTGCATCATCCCTTTGGACTTTTGTTGCTCTGCTTTAACTTTCTATCATATCAAGCACTATGAGATATATTTCACAATCCCCTTCTTCATGTTATCCCAATAGAAGTTTTCACAGGGGTCACAGCACATCTTAGTACTCCCGGTATGGATAGAGAAAGTTGAGTTATGTGCATTTTTCGATAGCTCCTTCTTTATCCTGGGTGATGAAGGAACACAGAGCCTTATTCCAAACCGAATTACACCATCATCATTGATATGAGACTCTTGAAGCTTCCATTCCTTTACTACATTCACCCTCTTTTGAAACTTCAGATCATCCCTTTGGACATCCTTAATCTTCTCTTGGATATATGTTTGGGAAATCATTTTGGAAATGTAAGATGTATTACATGTCGTTATGATTTCCAAATCCATCTTTTTCCTGTCTAAGAAGATAGAATATTTCTCAATCCACAACATGGATAGAGTGGCAAGTTCTTTTCTGCTAAGAACATTAGCTACCTTTTTCTCCTTGCTATGATGATTGTGAATAGAGTAATTGTAGTATTTGATTAGCTCTAACCATATTTATTAACGCATGTTGATCTCTTTTTGTATGAAAATATACTTTAGCATTTTGTGATTTGTGTATATGTCACACTTCTCACTATAAAGGTAGTGCTGCCTGATTTTCAAGGAAAAAATCATAGCTTCTAGCTCTAGATCATGCATAGGGTAGTTCTACTCAGTGGATCTTAAACTGTCATGAGGTTTAGGCTATCATATTATCATTTTTCATGAGTACACAACCCAAGCCTTTATTGGAATCATCTATGTATATCATAAAAATTTCTCCACTTTTAAGTAATGTGAGTACAAGTGTTGTAATAAGCCTTATATTTAGCTCCTTGAATCTTTCCTTACACTCTTCTATCTAGACATACTTTACCCCTTTCCTTTTTAACTTAGTTAGTGGGATTTACAATTATGAGAAATTTCTCACAAAACGTCGATAGTACCATATTAATCCAAGAAAACTATGGATTTCTATGACACTAGAGGGTTTGGGTCATTCCTCAATTGCCTTGGTTTTTGAAGGGTCCAAATAAATTCCCTCACTTATGACCACATGTCCAAAGAATCTGACTTGCTACATCCAAAATTCACACTTGTTGAACTTGGCGTACAAATTATCCTTCCTTAATGTCACCAAAACCGGCCTTATATGTTCTTCATACTCCTCATTTCTCTTGGAGTAAATGATAATATCATCGTTAAACACTAACAAAAAAAATTACTGTTCATTTCTAGAGACTCTATTCATCAAATAAATGAAAATTAAATGGGAATTAGTAAGTCTGAAGGGCATCACCAAAAACTCATAGTGCCCAAACCTTGTATAGAAGGAATTATTTTGAATATCTTTCTTCTTTTCCTATATATAATGATATCCAGAACAGAGATCCACCTCTGAGAAGTACCAAGATTCCCTCAAATGATCAAATAAGCCATAAATCCTTGAAATAGGATACTTCTTCTTTATAGTGATCTTGTTGAGTTCCCAATAATTGATACACTATCGCATTAATCAATCCTTCTTCTTAGAAAAGAGCACTAGAACACCCCAAGGTGATGCACTAGGGTGTATAAACCCTTTTTTTCAAATGCCCTTGTAGATACTTCTTTAACTCCTCCAGTTCTATAGGATCCATCCTATAGGGAAATTTTGAGATAGTTGTACCTTTGAGTATGAGTTCTATTGATAACTATACCTCACAATCTAGGGGTAGACTTGGTAACTATTTAGAAAATAAATTACTATATTCCCTCATGATGGGAATTTCCCCTAGGTAGATACCTTCCTTTGACTCAAACATCTGAGTGAGGTATTCTTCTTCACAGGGAATCAACACCCACATCGTTGAAGGATTTTTCAAAAGAGATTCCTAATCTTCCTTTCATTTTTAGAGAAGCATGGGATGATTTAGAATATGAAAATATATTTCCTTTTCCATATAGTTTATATGTACTTTATATAATGAAAGCAAAACTATTACCAGTATAGCATCAAATTCCAAAAAGGGAAGTATCATGATATTTACTGGAAGAATCTTCCCAAATATTTCAATAGGTGAAGATTCCAACACTTATGTTGTAAGGATTTCACCACTAGGTGTTTTTATGGGTATTTCTACTTCAAGGTTTTGTGGATTCGATTCAATATTTCTAGAAATCTTGAAAGATATAATGGAATTCATAGAACCATAATCAAATAAGACATTTTCCATTATTGAGTGAATAGGAAGTGTGCCTTGTACGACTTCTTTTTCTTACTCCATTTCCACAGTAGTGATGGAATATTACTTCCCTTGATCATTTGGTTTTGATGGTTGATGGAACTGATTACTCTAGAGGACTCGAGGTTTGGTGCACTAGCTTGCATAGTTCCCTTATTCCCTATAGTTTTAGCATTGGACCATGGGTGGTGCTCTTCTTTCCTCCACCACATTGTTCATCCTTTTCATGTATTTTTTACATTCATGAGCTTGGTGGCCTTATCTTCCACACTTGAATCATTTCCCTATCCCTTTGAGTCAGTTCCCATGATGCTTATTTTGACATTTTTTACATGTGGATGGTTGAATTTTCTTTCCACCTTTTTCATTAGATCCTCCTTCTTGAAACTCCAACTATCATTTATTATCACAATATCCATGGGACCATTATCCAAACTTCACCTCCACTTTTAGAGAACATCAAAAAACTTATTCATAACCCCCAAAGTCTCGAATTACAAGAGCCTTTTGATGGTGTGGTTTTAAACCACTAAAGAATAAATCTATTTTGCTATCAGTTTTTATAACAAAACCCAAATCATACCATTCAATCCTTGTGAAATTTACTTTGTAGGCCATTATAGATTATCCTTCCTTTTTCTTCAACTCTATGAATTCTCCCTCCATCTTAGTTTGAATAGTTCAAGGGAAATACTTATCAAGAAACATTATCTTAAAGTCTTCCCATTCCATCTCTTCAATTTCATCCCTCGTCTTAGTGTTCTTAATCAACACCCACTATTGGTCGGCCTCTCCATCAAGAAAATAAATGTCTAGGGTAACATTATCTGTCTTAGAATAGTTAAGCACAAAAGAGATCTTCTCCATTGAGTTGACCCTCTATTCTGTGACTAGAGGATCGGAAGATCCATTGAACATCAGTGGTCATTGTCACATAAAACACTCAATTTCTAGTTGGTCCCTCTTTGGTGAAGGAGGTTATTCCACATTATTCAATTTATTGTTCATAAATTGAGACGGATGGGTAAGAATTGCTATGAAATTTTGAACTCCACCACCCAAAGAATTTGGGATGTCATTTGGGAAATCATTGCATTATCCCTCGCACGGGTAGTTGGCCTCATTTCTCCTAGTTCCTACCATTTTCTAAAATAGAAAATTTTAGAACAAAACATAATTCAATAATTCACCAATAATATATCCCTTTGTAAAATTAACTCTAAATGCATATCTTATGGTATCCCTATGTTTAACATTTTCTAAAACAAAGCTTCTTGGGTGCCCACTTATACTTAGTCTCATACTATGGGTTTTCACTAAGGTTCTCTAATCCTAATTCCCAAATAAACTAAATTGTCCTCTAATAACAACTATAGAGACCCTACTTTTATTACATTACTATTACGTCATTTTAATGATAAAAACATATAAAAATTTTACAATGAGGATGCAAAGGTTTATTGTCTTGGGAAAACTAGGACCATACTTAACTTTTACAAAATAAAACATAAACATTTATTTAATTCCTCATTCTCTATCTTCTTATTACCCCTTTAATTATTCTTAGTAAAAGTACTCACCGAGGGATATACATCAAAAAGGGGTGAGATAAATAACATGGGGTGAGAATAATACTTATCATCATAACATAGGTATAGGATCATAATCATGAGAGGAAGCACTAAGAAAAGACTTGGAATATGGCAATGCATAAAAATGAAACATCATGTCTTAGTGGTAAACCACCACACATAGTTGTGAACAAATATAGCATCATTTTCAAACATATTTCACTTTAACTCATTAGATTAATCACATTACCCAATAAATTGGAGCACTATATAATTCCAGGCACACCCATCACATCATAACATTTTCATTGTGCTATATAATTCTGGGCACACCCATCACATCATAACATTTACATTACTCTATATAATTCCAGTATATGTAAGTTACTAGAGTTATCATTCCATTTTGATTAAGGGAGGTGATGAGAGAATAATAAAATTAATTGAAATTGAAAGGAAATTAAAAGAAAACAGAGATAGGATTTACCTCCAAAATTCTCTTCTTGAGATCCTCCTCAAGGCACCTAGGCTTGGTCTTTTGATGAGACCAAGATATTATAGATGTGAGGGAGGGACTAGGGAAGATTATTGAGAAGAATTTAGGCAAGGCTCAAATCTTGAGAGGTGTTAGTAGAAGAGGGTGTGAGGGGTGGTATTTCTAGTGGAGGAGAGGGGTGTTTTCTTATTATTTTAGTCATTAGCTTATTATTTTTCTCAAGACAATAATTAGTGAGGATTATTATGACTAAATATAGTAATTAGTGCATGTGAGTTCAAACCAAAGGTCGCTTACATCATCCATGACTCTAAAATTCATGTTTTTAACATTTACCATAAATTAATGTATTTTACTATTCACCAAAAAATCAAGTAATTCAGAAAAATCCCAAAAATTAAACCTAACCATTTTTTGACGTGTAGAATTAAAAAATGAAATCTATTTTAAAAAAATAATTTTCTAATATAATTAATTTAATTTTTAATTAAAATCATCAATTAGTTGGAAAATACAAATTTTAAAATTATAACAGATTTTGTAACACTGAAAAATTACTTAAGGTCTCATATAATTATCTTAAAACCATAAGACACCAAAATATTAATTTGTGAATAAATTTTATGAAAATAAATTTTCTTTCAAATTATTAAATTAATCACAAAATTTTAATTAAATAGTTATGACTTATAAAATACAAACACTTAATTAAAAAATTTTAAGATATTTATTTACTTATACTATGATATAATTATAGCATATTACCTCTTATAAGATGGATAAATTTTATTTATACTATCATTGGTATGATTACTATTCACTTGGAAAATTTACTATTCATAAGAGTCATATTACTATTCATAAGGGTAAGTTACTATTCACAAAAAAATTAAGTTTTTCCTATCAGACTACAAATATCTTACTGATCGCAACTTTGTATGTCATATTTTCAAAATTCAAATCACATAAGTGGAAAATTATGTTTAACAGCTAGACAATAAATGTCAAATAGTATTTAGTAGTTCATTTAAGCATGATGTGGCATTATGTTTCCTAATGTTATTTTATGTGACATAATTATAAGAAGGGAATTTCCTTTGATAAAACTTTGGGTTGTTACATCCACAACTGTGATATAAACTACTTGTCATGATCATAAACAATAGTCAATAGATCCCCATGAAGGTGAACAATCTCTTATATGTACGACTTCCCCAAACTCTCTATTGAACTCCTCTCCCTAATAGCAAGGAAGTATGTCGAATTCGTGATTCGATCACCAATCACCCAGATTACATCATGGCTCATCGCTGCCCACTAAATCCCTATCACAAAGTCCATGGATATGTCATCCCACATCCACTTTTAGATCTCGAGGGGCTGTAACAAACCTTCCATAACTCGGTGCTCAACCTTCTCCTATTGATGGGTGAGGCACTAAGAGACAAAATCATCCATGCTCCATCTCATGCAAGACCACCAAAACTATCACTGAAGGTCTATGAACATCTTCCCCACACCAGGATGTACATCCATTGGAGAAGTGTGGAACTCCCACATCACCTCCTCCCGCATCATGATTGGGACCACCATTTATCCCTGGAAAAGGATGAAGTGATTCCTTTCTTCGGAACATCCATCTGGTGAATCCCCTATGGATGTCTGGTCACATAAGACCTAATAGTCTATGTCTCCAAGTTAGGACTCTCTCACGTGCTTGACAAGCAGAGGAGTCAACACCATCGACTGAAGAAAAGATGCACCATCCTGCTCCACCAAGGTTAGCTATAAGGAATCCAACTACTCTGAAGCCATCTGCACCAAGCAAGCCTGGGACTTCCAACTAAGGGCATTTTCCACCACCACTACTACAAAACAAGCCTTTAACAGTGCTGGCCTTTATTAGTGCTTTATTTTTAGTACTAATAAAGGATCCACTTTATCAGTGCTTTGTTTTTAGTGCCTATAAAGGCATCCATTATCAGTGTTCTTTCAGTGTTAATAAAAGTTCAAAACATGAAAAAATTAAATAAATAAATAATAAAAATGAGTTTACTAGAAAAATATTAAAAAAATTATTAATTAGATAATTATTGATAAAAAAGAATAAAATTATTATACTATATAGAAATTATAAATACTAATAAATAGTATATATTAAATATATATATATATATTTATAAAATGAAAATTAAATAAATAAATTTTAAAAATAAGTAAATTGAGAAAAATATTAAATATTTTATTAATTAAATAATTATTGATATTGCTAATAAATACTATATATTAAATATATAGATATATAGATATATATATATATATGTAAATGTATATAAATATGATTTATATAATAAAAAAATTTATGTTTTTACATTAAATAGTAATATATTTGGTCATTAATGGCTTATAATTAAAAATTAATATGAATTAAAAATACTGACTAGTTACATTGAGTAATGAACCTAATTCAATATCGTTTGATTTTTCAATTAAATATAGATCAAACGTGTGTTATATTGATTTCGCATATATATATATAATTAATGCATTTTTATATACAATGCATGCATACAAATATTTATTCAATTAATGAAATCTTATATAAAAATACATACACCTAATATTTATGTAATTTATTTAAATTTTAGTATTCATTTTAGAATTTCATTATAACCTAACACATTTGATATATTATGTTTTGAATTAGTTGATTTTGTTTATTTATTTTTAATATTATTAAAGTTAGGTATTATTTATTCATTTTTAATATGTTTTATTTTTTATTTTTTATTTTTTATTTTTATTTTTTATTTTTTATTTTTTATTTTTTTGGGAATTTAATCAATTTATATTTTTTATTTTATATATATTTATTTACTATGTTTTAATATTTTCAATATGTTTTCATCTTTATTTCAATATATATCCATATTTTTTTAATAATTTATATTTAATTAATAAAACTTATCTATTTTTCCAATATTGTTAAAGTATAGTCATTTTTAATTATTCAATTTCACTTATTTTTAACATGGATACACTTAAGATTAAATACATTAATAATGTTAAAAATATATTTACCAATAAATATATTTATTCAAGTATATTTACTCTATTTATACATTTAGAATTATAAATAAATAAATATTATTATATAAAAATAATTTATATAATTAAAAAATAATAATTATATATATTTAAATATTTATAAAAGTATAATAAATTTATTTAAATAATGAATATATTTGTAAAATATATATATATTTACATTTATATATTTATATATATAATTATATGAATATATATAATGATATAAATATTTTTCTTTGAAAAGTATTTATATAACTGTAAATAAATAATTATATATTTAAATAATTAAAAAATATAATAAATATATTTAAATAAATAATATATTTACTATATTTATATATATACATATTGTTATTAAATATATATATAATTATATAAATATATTTACAAAAAAAATATTTATAATTTTAATTATAAATCCTTTATCAGTGCTTAAGTAATAAGCACTGATAAAAGAAATCTTTTTCAGTGTTTTTTTAGCACTGATAAAATAAAGATTTATCATCATTAAAAAAGTGCTAAGAAAAGTGTCTCGATTTATTTTAAGAACCCTAACCATTGTGAACCAGTTCATGATATTAGAAACTCTCTATGGAATCCACCCACTTTCAGCGCTCCTTGTTATCGAATCCAAGCTTGAATCTAGACTACAATCACATCTCCAACTATTCCAAGTCTCAAAAGATACAAGGGTCTAAAAAACCCAATGCTCGAATGAAATCTAGGTTTTTCGGTATCTTTACTTTCCCTCGGTTATCCACTGAACCTTCCCAGGCTGCATGTGTTTATCCCAACAACTCCATTACCACTATCCTATAATAAAACATCCCAAAATTCACTATTTTTTAGATATATTGAAGTATCGTCTCCCCTGATAGCATGTGGCTCTCCTTGGGACAACATTGGTATTGTACGACTTGAAATATTTCAAACCCAATGTTGGGTCATGTTGTTGATAGGTATAATAGGCTCCCAATACCTATATTTCATGATATCTACCTCTTTGCAATCATCAACATTTGAAAAAATCATCCATATAGTGGTCGGTGTTGTCATTGGTTTGAAATATTACATTAAAAATAACTTGGGAACCTATTTTTTATATTTTGATTGAGAAATTAATGTGCTATGATTTCCTTGATTCACCTATAAACCAAGGAAAATGTTTAACTCACCAATAATAAATATCTCGATATTGTACCTCATATGATTCACAGAAAAAATTGCATTGTGTTTTATCCAATCCTCAAATATTATGTCTTTGACATTTATTAGTACCAATATCTTTTGATCATTCTCCATCTTGATGTAGTGGTTGTGATCAACTCTACCTCGCTAAAAACAAATCTCTTGTTAGGTATTGATCCAACCTTAAATACTAGGTCTTCAATGATTTCTTTATCTTATATAAATAATTATTTAACTAGCAGGCCTTTCTCTCATTTTCATCTATAATAAACCCATTTTAGTTTCTCAATGTATACTCCTCCGTTAATAAATCCATTTAGGAACATAGATTTTACATCCATTTGGTATAATTTTAACTACATTTGCACTGAAATAGCCAAGAAAATTCAAAAAAATTCTAACTGGGCTATGGGAGTAAATTTTTCTTAAATATAAATGAATTTTATCTTGGAATTACCCTCGAACACTATCCATTTTTAATTTTGATCCACTTTTACATAATCCATAATTTTATTACGAAACACCTACTTGGTTCTGATAACATTTATGTCTTCTAGTAATGGAAGAATTTCCCATGTCACATTGTTCTTATTTAGGTCAAACTCCTAATGTGTAGATTTTATCCAATTATTATACTTTTCATCCTCTACAAAATTATTTAGTCCCTACTTGGGAAAAATTTATGTTTTTTGTAATTGATTACTCCTATGAGTTTGCACTGAAACTGTCTGATCACCAATGACATTTTATTCATTGATTTCATCCTTGTATTTATTACAATTGATAATCCTTATTAATTTTACTCTCCATCAATGTCTTATTTTGAGTCTACCTAATCCTCATTTCCTCCACCCAATTATACTCAATTCAACATTAATTTCTTCCAATTTTCCATCATTATTTTAATTATTAACAATCTCCACATTATAATTATTAAAAATATCTATAAATTTTATCTTGTCATTATAAAAACATCTCAAACCACCCTATTTAAGTCAGTATTTAATTGTCTCGTTATCTAATATGATCAATTTTTCACTACCACAAATCAATTTCCTCTTTAAAACAAAATTACAATAAATTTTTATTGACCCCAAATCAAAAAATGCTTCAGCTAGTTTTTTATACCATTGTAAAAAAATAGCCATCTTTGAAATAATAACCCGCTCATTAAAAATTCTTAAAAATCACTTAATTTATTTCAACACACATCTAATAAATGATATATATGTTTTTCTTTAATCCATATAAAAATATATCATTTTTTAATATTACCTTTTGGTTACACCCTTATAAAACTATGATTACCACCCATGTAATTCTCCCAAATGGGACACATTACCCCTTTTAGAGAACACAACAGAGTACAACTGTCATTATCATCAAATTTATCTCCAGAATAGTTATTATTCCAATTTTTTACTTGTGAATCATCCCCAATATATTTTATGTTTCTTATACTACTCTGAGAAAGAGTCATCCTATTGATGACCACTACTTGAGTATTTGAAGAAACATAGGTGCATCTCCACTAGTGATGGCGGATGAGTTCCAAACAATAAAATGCAATGATAACTGTTTGGAAGATGAGATGATGAGGCTAATAGTTTTCTATAACTTACACCATTTAATGAATTCATAGGATAACACCTACCATAGTGGAGTGATACTTTTATTAAATTAAATTACCCATTTTCTTCAAAGAATACTAAAATTATTTGAAATAATCAAATGTTGGGTTTCTCTTATTAGAATTATCTATAAATTTCATATTTGATCATGAATATCTTATGTGTATTTATTTAATAATTATAAAAAATGAATATTTTACAAACCTAATAGGATGGATATAAATTGAGAATAGATTCATGCTAATCATTTGAAAAAATAGTATAAATATGGAGTTAAAGAGTTTATCAATTTTGCAATAGAGATTTCATACGACACTTCCCAAATACTTTTTTCATGTTTATGTTGTTTTTTATTTGAGATAAATTAGTCTAGAAGAGTTGGAAAAACATTTTATATGTCACATAATAGATCAAAGTTATAAATTATGGACTAAACGTGGAGAAAAACTAAATGTGCACACTGATTAGGATGACACTGTAGTTTATGAATCCTTAGATATGAATGACGGTGTAAATTATGATGGAGATTTCATATAAGAACTGATAATGACAATTGAATATAACCTTTTTAATTGTACAAATTTGTTTGAGAAGTTAAATAGATGTGTTAAGAGACCATTGTATACTGGTTATACTAAATACACAACATTGTTAGCTGTATTGATGTTATATAATTTGAAAGCTGGCAGTGAATAGAGTGACACCAGCTTTATAGGACTACATGGTATCCTGAATGATATTCTAGTAGAAGAAAATTAACTACCATATTAAACATCAGATGCTAAATGAATGCTACATTAAATTGTTTAATGACTTTAAGGGTTATCCATGGAATCAAATGAAAATGGTATATCTTACACTGGTTTTGTAATTAATGTTTATATGTTCTATACATAAGAACATGATGACTATGGTATGATGAAAAATAGTGGTGTTATTCTTATAGAAGAAGTGATGCACATATCTATTTCTAAGGATTGAAATCCAATTTATGAAAATATGTCATATTTTCCATTATTGAATATATATATATGAGTTGGATTATACAACATTTCAAGGGATGATTTTCTGTTTCAAATGGGTAGACAATATAAGTACAGTGAAAGTTGATGAAATGGGCTTCGTGAAGGTGAATTTCAGTGTGTAAGGGGAAAAATGTGAGCCATTAATAATGGAATCACAAGAAGTGAAAGTATTTTATATCTCAGATCCACCAAACAATAATTGGTTGATTTTCATGTTAGTGACTAAAACAAATATTGGGTCAAATGAAAATTCAATCGAGGATGACCCTTTCATTGGAAGATCATAATTAGTTCATACCGGTCCCAATTTAGGCAATGTATCGTACATTAGAGGGAACCATAAATAGGGTATTTGGATTTTCGATAGAGGAACCAAATCTCTAAAACCTTTAAAAAATAAAGAGAGTTTTTTGAGAAGGTAAAATTGTTTTTTAAAATATTATTTTTCCCTCTTAATATTATATCTTCTTTATTGCATTAACATAATCTAAATTAAATGTTTGACTACTCATGAAGAGATGTAATTTTAATATGATGATGTTACCAATCTCTCAAAATAACAAAATATAATAAAGGAAACCTTTTGGGAAGATGTAAAGGTAATGTTATGATATACATTCTCTATTTTACTAAAAAATTATATAATGAAACATTAATTTAATTTTCATTATTCCTTGAAGATTTTGTTTAATTTAGAATATTTATATCCATACTTTATGCATTTTTACACCAAAACTTCCACAATTTTTTTCTCCATTAAAACCTTTTAACCCCTATAGTGTTGAATTTATCACTTTCCTTTAAGTTCCCTCCACTACCTTTGCGGTAAGATCAATGAAACTAGATCTCCTCAATCATAGAAGTAATCTTGATGTTTTCACAGTAAAATCATTTTTCATAGAATTAATGTATTGTTTCATATTTATGTTTAATTTATTTCTTTTTAGTATTACTCATATAATAATTTTTTTATTATACAGTCAGATTATTTTGTTCGAGTTGGGGTGGTATGTCTATATTGTATAGGCTTCCTCTCCCTTAAAAAAAATCCACCCCTGTATTATTGGAATTTATCATGTCCCTTCAAGTTACCTCCATTACTCAATCACAGAGGTAGTCTTAATGTTTTCACAGTAAAATCATTATCCATAGAATTAATTTATTATATCATATTTATGTTTAATTTATTTATTCTTAGTATTACTCACATAAGGATTGATTTCATATATAGGTGGATTGTTTTTTTCAATCTTGTAACTGAGATAATTACAACAAGGAAATGCATCAAGAATGTAAACAACCATCCTGAAAAGGTTAATTCTTAATAATTATTTAATTAATTTTGTTAACATTTTACCTACTATTTTTAATTTAATTTCCTTATCATTTTTATCAAATACATAAGTCATTTTTTATCTGTAGGAATCAGCCACACCTCAATCTGATACACTATGTGCCCCATATGACTCAAATTGTTCGTTGTCTGTTTAAAATCAACATGTTAGTTCAAGCAGTGTCACTCACTGAAAACTGAGAAAATGTGCTCATATTTTCTTGATAATTTAGTTCATAGATTCAAAAATCATTTTTTACATGTAGAAATTATTCTCACATAAAATTGATACATGATGTGATCAGTATGAGTCAACTTACATGTTTCCAGTTTAAAATGATATTTTAGTAAAAAAGAAAACTGATATACTCAAAACCTATCAAACTCATTCATATTTTTTGATACTTCAGTAAAACCATCCATAAGTCATTTTGTATGTGTAGGAATCAGTTTCACCTAAATCTAATGCATGGTGTGACCAGTATGACTCCAAGTGTGTCATTTTATTTAAAATTGATATCAATTTCAGTAAAAAGGACAACTAACCAACTCAAAACTGATTAAAAGTAACTATATTGTTTTGATAATTTAATAAAATTATCCATAAGTCATTTGGGATGTTTAGGAATCATCCACACCTCAATCCGACACACAGTGTGACCGGTATGACTCAATGTGTCTGTTGTCAGTTTGAAATCAACATTTTAGTTCAAAAATTGTCACTCATTAAAAAAAAGAAAACATGCTCAAATTGTCTTGATAATTTAAGAAATATATTCATAAGTTATTTTTTATGTGTAGGAATCTGTCTCACATAAAACAAACACATTATGTGATCAATATGAGTCAAAGTGCATGTTTCCATTTAAAATGAAATTTTAGTAAAAAACAAGTGACATAATCAAAACCAAGAAAACGAATTTGTATTGTTTTGATACTTTATAAAAATGATCCATAAGTCATTTTATACATTTATTAATTATCCTCACCTCAATATGACATATGGTGTGACCGGTATGACTCCAAATGTGTCTTTTTATTTAAAATTGACATCAATTTTAGTAAAAAGGACAGCTGACCTACTCAAAACTGAGAAAAAGAATTTGGATTTTTTTGATAATTTATTTAAAAAAATAAGTCATTTGGGAGGTGTAAGAATTATTCTCACCTCAATATGAAATACAGTGTGACTGATATGACTCAAAGTGTCTGTTATCAGTTTAAAATCAACATTTTAGTTCAAAAAATATCACTCACTGAAAACTGAGAAAACACGCTCATATTTTATTTATAATTTAGGAAATAAATTAATAAATAATTTTTGACATTTAGTAATCATTCTCACATCAAACTGATACACGATGTGATTGGTATGAGTAAAAGTGTGTGTTTCCAATTTAAAATGACATTTTAGTAAAAAAGAAAAGTTGCGTACTCAAAACTGAGAAAATGAATTTGAATTGTTTTTATAATTTATTAAAAATATTAATAAGTAATTTGAGGTATGTATGAATCAATAAGACCTCAATCTGATTCATGGTGTGACTGGTATAACTCCAAGTGTGTCTTTTTATGTAAAATTGGCATCTATTTTAGCAAAAAGGACAACTGACCTACTCAAAACTGAGAAAAGGCATTAAGATTATTTTGATACTTTAGAAAAACAATCCATAATTTATTTGGGATGTGTTTAAATCATCTGCATCTCAATCTGACATGTGGTGTGACAGGTATGACTCAATGTGTCTGTTATCAGTTTAAAATTGACATTTTAGTTCAAAAAGTGTCACTCATTGAAAATGGATAAAACACACTCGGATTACCTTGATAATTTAATTCATCAATTCATAAGTCATTTTTTGATATGTAGGGCTTATTATCACATCAAAACTACACATGATATGATTGATATGAGTCAAACTGTGTGTTTTTTCAGTTTAAAATGGGATTTTAGTAAAAAAGACAAGTGACATACTCAAAACCAATCAAACACATTTGGATTGTTTTGATACATTAAGAAAATGATCCATAAGTAATTTCATATGTGTAGAAATCATTCTCACCTCAATCCAATGCAAGGTATGACCATTATGACACCAAGTGAATCTTTTTAATATATAAGTGTCATTTTAGTTTAAAATGCACATTACATCGCCAAAACTGAGAAAATGAGCCTAGATTTTGTTTCTTGCCATTTTATATAATATTACTTAATTATTTCCCAAATCATTTTTATATTATACTTATTTAGTTAATTTTACTATAGATAATTCTTGAAAATGAATAAGAAATGGTTTGACGTGCAAGAATCAATTATAACTCAATCTGATACATTGTGTTCTCGGTATTACTCAAAGTTTAGTTTAAAACTAACACTTTTTGTTAATTTTTTATAATTATTTCTAACATAAGAATTTTTTTTATTATATATGTGCATTTTTTTCTTGAGTATGGGTTAGGATCAAAAGAAGAAACGAACATTGGTGTTTTTGAATGTATGTAATAATTTGTACTTATGTAATTCTATAAAACAATATTTTAAATGTATATAATATAGTGTTTTTTCATATATTTAGGTTGTGAATTTTATTTCATTTAAATTATATATTGGTATTTATTTTTCTGATTTTTTTGTGTTTTTGGTGTTGTAGCATGTTGTTACAGCACACTGAATTGGTGTTGTAGTGTGTTGTTACAGCATACTGTAACATGACCCTCTATCATCACCTTTAGAAGTAATAATAAAGGTAACATTAATCATCACTTTTAGAAGTGACAATAAAGGTCTAATTTATTGGAACTAAATAAAAGAAATGATAAAGGACTCATTTATCAAAAAAAATAGCGCTGATAAAATATTAGGGATTTTAAACTTGCTCTGGTACTCAGTGCTAATAAAGGCCTTTTTTAGCATTGTTAAAGGACTATTTTTTTAGAAGTGAACATTTACACTCTCCGGAGTATAGACTATCTTGAATTCAAAGTCTTGTAGGAACTACAACCTAAATTTTTGTCTTATGTTCAAGTCTCTCTATGTGCAGAAGTACCTGAGAATCTGATGGTATAAATAAACCATGAAGTGCTATCCCAGAAGATAGTGCCTCCAAATCCTCAGGGTGAAGACTATCACTACCATATCTAGGTCATGAGTCATGTAATTATTCTCATGGGGTCTCAAATACCTCAACTCATATGTGATAACAATCTTTCACTGCATCAACGAGAAGCTGAGCCCATCTCTTAAGGAATCACAATACACTACGTACTTCACACCCACCTCTGTTAGTCTCAACACATGAGCAATTTTCATCCTTAGCCTCAACTCCTCAAAGGATCTCTGGCACTACTCAGTCCAAGTAAAATGATTCCCTTTCCATGTTAGGGTATTCAAAGGGGATACAATCCATGAGAAGTCTACCACAAACCTTCGGTAGTACCCTACCAAGCTAAGAAAACTCTACACCTCTAGCATACTCTTTAGTGGCTTCTAAGAAAGAATTGCAATGATATTTGTTGGTTATGGGAAAAAACTATTCTCATAAATGACATTCCCCATGAAATGAACCTTGTGAATCCAAAATTGGAACTTTGAGATCTTTCTATAAAGTTTTTGTTCTCGATGTAAATCTAAAACCATCCTCAAGTGCTTTACATGATCCTCCTGTATCCCAGATTATATGAGTATGTCTACAAAAAATTCAATAGAAACTAGTCTAAGTACAACTATAAGATCTAGTTCATAAAGTCCATAAACATGGTGGGGAAACTCATCAAACCAAAGAAATTTACTAATAACTCATAGTGTCTATAGAGACATCATAATTCCAACTTCAGAATATCAACTTCGCGAACCCTCAACTGGTGGTAGCTAGACTTGAGATCAATCTTCGAGAACCATGTTGTGCCTCACAACTGATCAAAGAGGTCTTCGATCCTTATCAAGTGGTAAGTTTTCATCATTGTGTCCTACTTCAGGTGATAATAATCCACAAAAAGATGCAAGATCATGTCCTCCTTTTTCACCAACAACACTGGATCTTCCGAGAAGGACACACTAGGTCTGGTGAAACCCTTTTATCAAAGGTACTCCAACTACAACTATAGCTCCCAAAGCTTAGTAGGGTCTATCTGATATGCTATAGAAGATATTGGAGCAGTCCTAATATTCAAGTTGATACAAAACTCCATCTCCTACATCAAAGGTAGTCTTGGAACATCCTTAAGGAAGACACCAATATAATCTTCCATGAATGGAAGAATCTAGATTCCAAAAGTGCTTTCTTAACTAAGGGATATACTCTCCAACTAAGGGGTGATACACTATATCCTCCTAATATCAACACCCACTCACCCTTCCATGACATCCCTCTTTCCCATAAAAGAGAATCTTATCCCATCAATGTGAAGGCATTTAACTCATATGTGATGATAGTCGATATACCCTTGGACCATAAAAAACCAATACAAACCCATGATTATGTCATAGGGTTCCATCATGATGAACAAAAGGTCCCACATGAACCCATATTTACTAAGAGATAGCTCACACTGCTAGAAGATAAAAGATACAGAAGAAGTGTTCCCTATAGAAACCTCAAGACGAATATACTGAGATAAAGCATCGAATAGGAGCTCTAGATATCTCACCATGGTTATAGAGATTAAGGAATGAAACACACTTTTTTCAACTAATAATGAATCATGATTATAGAAAATACAGATCATACCTTTGATCATCTCATGTGTCACGGGTTCATAAGTCTCTAGAGCCTGTAGTTATCTGCGGCCCCAACAACCAACTCCCTGGGCCTGATGTTGGCCACCTATTGGTGGTTGGGGAAGGATATCATAGAGTTGTCCACCACCTATAGATCCTCTTTATCCTATACTAGACCAACCTCCCTAGGGACCTACTTTCCCTCTCCTAGAAGATCCCTAGTCACGACGTTGTCTATATCATGGTGGTTTTTGTGCTACCTTATTATTCTCCTTAGCACATCTCGTTAAGAAGTCATGCACTATGTGACCTCTATAATAACAAGAATAGCATCACTGCTCACTGAGATTCCCTGGTCACCTGAGTTTTTCCTATGCCACATGAATACACATCTGAGTTTGATCATGATAGGATCTCTTACGTCAAGATCCTGCCAACTGGTGCCTAATAGCTATTGGGGATGACTCAACTATGTGACGGCCACAGCCAGCTCCATCTTCCTAGAATCCTTCAGATAGGAAACTCTCTATCACCAGTTCCTACTCCAATACACCAAAATAGGTGGGAATATGCAAGGTAACCACACTATTAGGGATCTCTATTCGGAGTCCCTGCTCAAACTTCCATGCTTAGAAGTAGCCACCTTGTATCAAGTCAAGGGAGTCTCATGTAATGTCTATAAACCTTGTTTCAAACTCATCCACTATCATCCCTACTTGATTCAACTCCAAGATATCTTAAATCTAAACTGAATGAAAAAATTAGGGGTAGTACTCCTCACAGAATATCTGATGGAACTCAGGCCATGAGAGTGTCAGCTCATTATGAATCTGGGTAACAAGACTCCACCAATTCCCATATGCTTTGTAGAAAAATATGTATGCCAATGAAATAACCTAATCCTTCAATGTTTAGATATTCATGAATATATAGACTACTAACTCTAGACAATCCTCTACTACCTAAGGATCTGGCTCACCACGGAACCTTAGCGGCCCCTAGTGATGGAACTCATGGAGTGCTCTAGGTATACACACATCCTTATCTTATCCTACCAGTATAATCTGTTGCACAACAGGTGGGGTGCTGCTCCCTATCCACCTAGAGGAAGGATCTCATGGGATGGACCCTAAACTGAGGCATCATCTCTCATAGGATCGTTTTCATGATCCAGAACTGGTATCATGGATGGTTGTCATCACTAAGGCATCCAGAAAATTTAATCAAGATGTACCATGATTAGATGAGCATATATATATATATATGGGGATATGGCTCGAGAAAGACAGTCAAAGACTCAATCCTATATGATGCAAGTGAAATATGATCTCTGTAACCAATTTCTTAGTATTCCATGTTGACAAGCAGGTAGTCAAGGTCCTGGTGAATAGATATGCCAGCTACCCATACCATCACTGGATACCCTGGCCTGAGAGCCACACTAGAGACACTTTGAAATTATTTCCCTAATCCCAATCAAATTATCATAAGGGGAATAGTCCAGACAACATCCCAAGGAATGAAATGTTATGATACCAATATTTCATAACCCCATCCTAACTGGGGCACAAGTTGCAACAACCCCAAACCCGCTACTATAGGTCAAGGGTGGTGATAAGCACCAAAGGAATATCCTAAATGGGAGGTGTTTGGATAATGTAGTTTTAGACACACACACGACCGTATCAATGCAAAATTTCAGATGAATAATAATAAAAATATGAAAATTCTAAGTTGTAAACCAAGCATAAAAACCCTCTATGGTATATAAGAGTACTATGGTGCAAACTAAAAAGTAAAGGGAAAAAATACATGCCCAACAAGAAAGAGGTCCCAACCTGAAAAAACTGGAAAGTAAAATGCTAAGAGATCCCAACTTCTAATCTCCATGCTATGACCACCATATGTGGTCCAAAGCACCAATTATCCCTAATATCCTCAGAAGTTGTTTTCGACCTATCCTTCATCTTCAAAGGACACAACATGTATGGTAAAAGGCTTTTAGGGGTGAGTATATACATACCTAGTAGGATTCCCTGAAAAATAAAAGGGGGATAAGTAAGAGATATAATGGGAATAGAAAGATAGTAGATAGTGAATAGTGAATAGTTCAACCCAAAACAAGAGTGTAATCTCATCTAAAAATAGGGGGCTCAACATGGTGTGTAGGTGGACTAAACATCAAGTCTTTTCCACCCATAGTAGGAGAGTAACCTCATCCAACAATAAGGATCTCAACGCTGCAATTAGGTGGACTGCCTTATGCATCTTTACAACCCATGTAAAGAGAGTAAAAAATCCAACAACATAGATACTGATATATATATATATACTCTATAAAAGAATACCAAATGAGAGAGAAAGTGGATATCCATCTCATATCCCAACTTAGGAAAAAGTCACCATCGATTCCAAAAGTCCATCAATGATTCCCAACATCTTGCATGTTTTTACAATCTAAAACATCCAATTCCAACCAAACCTCATCATTGTGTTGAACAATCAAAGGGAGAAAATATCTAGATAGATGCCCCATGCCCCATTACAATAGTAGGGTTTCACTCTAATGGTAAATAGAGCACCCATTCCCTATTCTGTAGGAGGGTTCAACTCTGATGATAGAGAAAATGTTCCTTGACTCTATAGTACGGTTCCACTTGGATGATAGAGGAACAATGCCCTAACTCTATTAAAGGGTTCCACTCTGATGCTAGAGGACCCATTCCTTGGCTCCGAATTTCTGTTTCACTCTAATGGATGATAGAGGACCCATGCCCATCCCAGCTAGAGGGTTTCACTTTAAAAAATAGAGGACCCATGCCTATTCCCATCAGGAGGGTTCCACTAAAAATATGGAGGACCCATGCCTTGTAACGACCCAAACTTTCATTAATGGAAATTCCTCTTGATCTAATTAAATGTCTTATTATGGTTATATAAAATGTGAACTTCCTTGGTTTTATGTTTCTAGATTTTAAAATACTGTTAAAAATTTTGACCGTTGCTAATATAGGCGTTGAACAGTGATCACATGATTAGTATAAATATAGGGCTTTAACAAATCCAATTTACTTAGACAAAGGAAGTGATGGCCTCATCCCATAGGCTTGCCTCATAAAAATACCATTTTTCAGAGCTCAAAAAGGAGATAGCGTCATTGGGATTCTCTCTTGACCAAGCCCAAGCTGAGATTGAACACGTTAAGCTTGAGCAGAACTGACTATGGTAGAAGTGGAAATTAAAAGAGATTACCACCCGAGCGATGTTATCTGATCCCCCCCCCCAGGAGTCTATCACCATCGTACACCTTACTGTTCAGTTTTATGAGGGTGTTATACAGGGTTATATAACAAGACCCTAGCACTATGACTATGTACATTATTTTTGTTTTAATAATCTGCATTCATTTTATTATTGTTACTTTATAAATAGTTTTTAAAGCACGAATAGTATTTTTAGTTAATATTCGACTAAGAAATATATTTTGATGAATTAATGGATTTTTGAATTAAATAATATTTTAATAAAATATTATTAATATTATTATTATCAAATTACTTTTTATTAAATATAAATTATCATATAATTTTATGAATGCAATTGTAATTTTTATTAAGGTTTGAAAGCAATTTTTGTCAAAACCCATGAATTTTAGATAAATATCAGTTTTTTATTTTAAATAAAAAAATTAAAATATTTAGAAAATTATTTAGATAAAATTAATATTATTTTTGGAATCAGGATGTCGAAATTATTCAACAGTGAATTTTTCGTAATTTTCTAAAACAGTCGAATTTTTGGGTGAAAATTAAATACCGTTTAAATATATAATGTGTTTTATGACATCATAATGACCCAATAGTGATGTAATAAAATAATATAAACATTATGTTCAAAAAATATATGTTTTACCATTAAAATAATTTGATTTTGGGTTTGTTTGATTTATTTTAAAAAGCTTTAGTGGACCCTCCATGACTTATAAAACATTTTGTCTTTTTAAATTATTTTTCTTAAGAGTGTGACTCACCTCCACATAAGAAACCCTATTATTTTAAGAATTTAGGCCATTGGACTTATGAAATATTTTTTTCCACTCCACTTTGGAAAATACCATGGGCAAAAACCATGGGTTGGTTTGTGGTTTTGATTAGTTTAATGTGAGGTCTCCCAAACCTAAATAATAAAGAATTCTCTCTCCTTTCCTATATAAACCCACAAAATCTCCCACTTCCTCTTCACTAAAAGCCTTTTTAGTTCTACCAACCCCAGCCCTCCCCTCTATATAATCCTCCCAAGGTGACCCAAGTTCCCAATAAGCCTCTCTCAAGCCTCTCCCAAGCCTTTGGGATCACACTTCCAAGTAAGGGATTTCTTCCTTTCTCATTTTTGTCCAATTTTCTTTAAGTTGTTATGCCCATTTTTTCAATTGAAAATGTTGGGGTATGATTTATCACCTCCCCCATACTTCCCTATTTATGTTTGGATAATGGTATACCCCTTTCTCTCTCATTAATGCCTCCCATGTACACCTGTTACAATGTCGAAATTCCGAGAGGAATTTCTCTATCCTCTTTTACATCCAAGTAATTATTTTGTATAATGCATCTAAATTACATTATGTTTGTTGGTACATGTATATATATTACCCCCTTACTGTCTATTTTATTTAAATATCATGAGACACTCTTTTCTATCTCATCAACCATTTTTATGAATTATTATGCCACGCCGTTATGCTGCCAAAATTGCACCGTGTTTTTTCAAGCCAAGATCATTGTGTAGTGAATACCATATCCATTTCTCTATCAAGGTTATTCACATTTATGCACATATACATATTGAATGTTAATTTCATGTATTTATTCAAAATTAATTAATCATTAAATAACTTATGATGTTGATTTATTCCATGTTATATGATCTATGTGGCACACTTATGCATGAAATGAAATGTTTAAGAATGGTGAGCCCTGATAGCGCTCCAATGCATTGGGTAAGGTATAGTATCATGATACGTCATGTGAAATGGGTTTGGAATCATGATAATTCAAGTGAAATAAGGTTTTACTCTTGCTTCATGCGCAATGAGGGTTTACTCATTCTCCATGTGCAATGAGCCTTGGCTCATGCTAATTCCATGTTAAGTGTTGTTGCAACATTTACATGTTATGATTATCATGCTTTATCATGCCTTTATGTTCATTTTTCTCTTGTGCTCCATTGATATACCTATTGTCTAACATGTATTTTATTCCTCATGTTATTCCATGTTTATTCCTTTATTGGGATTTAAATCTCACCTTTTTCTTATTCATGTCCTCAGGTTATCTCATGCAATGCTAAGTACGAGGGAATGTAGTGGTCATGTAAAGGAAGTTTCCAATAAAGATGTTGTATTTCATGTTTTATGTTGTTATGTAACGTTCCTAATCCCCAAAGACACTATACCTCTTGATCTTCCATGTTTCATCAAGTGAAGAGTTTACATAACAAATCATATTTTAGCGTGTAATAAAGAGCAGGGTTATTATAGTTGGTATTAGAGGATTGGTTTAGTTATTTTTGGAATTAGGATTAGAAAACCCTAGTGAAGACTTAAAGTTAAGAATAAGTATAATAAAAACATCCCTAAGTATTTGTGAGTATTGATTAAATGGTTTATCAAGCAAATACATCCATGTCTGGATATGAGCAAGTGGAGGCGGCTCTAGCATAGATGTATCCTAGGGGTAAAACCCGAAAACACCACTTTGAGCTAGACTCGAACGGAAACTGGTGCACAAAAACTGGTCTTGCTGAACTCTTGGTTATGACACTCCCAGGGGATATGCTTTGGTAAATTCACAAGCTTTGTATTAACCCTTATTAAGGTAATTAAAAAAATGCCCCTAAAAATATATGTTAGAAAGTAGATCATGAATATCATAGATTAAAGCCTATAGATTCATAAGTTAAGTAAATAAAAGTTATTTATAAGTCATCAGTTTTGTCCTTGGATTAACCTTTATGTGTTACCCCTAACTTTACTTTTATTCCATCCAATGGTCGGTAATAGGAGGAATCAGGCTAACAAACAATGTGAAGATCAATGTGATGACTGTGCTAATGAGATGCCCAATCTAATGGGAGTGGGAATCGCAGACTTTGTCACGCTTATCTCTCTGTTAACTCAATATTTGAATAGAAACATGGTTCAAGAGGAACTTTCAACCCCCTCCCCCTAAGAAAGAACAAGTCTCTATCTAGAGCTTTATGAGACAAAGGCCTCCTACTTTTAATGGATCATTTGATCCCTCAATCGTCGAACAATGGATCAACTCCATTAAAAAGATCTTCTCCATCCTTCAATGTTCTGAACAAGAGAAGGTACTTCTAGCTACTTATTGTATGGAGGCATAAGATGATCAATGGTGGATGTTGATCAAAAATATAAAGCCTGAGCAGGAGATCGAGGCGTTGGAATGGAAGGATTTCCGGAAGATGCTTTTTGATAAATATTTTCTACGCACCCTCCAGCTTAAGATGGAATGGTACTTGATTTCCCTCAAGAAAAAAGGTGAAGAATTTGTCGGAGCGTATGAGGAAAACTTCACCAGGATTGCACGATATACCTCTGGCTTTGTCGTTTCCCCCAAATTCAAGGTTGACTGCTTCTTTGGTGGGCTGAAACCTAGCCTGCGGAAAGCACTGGCAATCTGTGACTTCGACAACTATGAGTAAATACTCCAATGTGCCCTCAAGGTTGAAATGGATATTGAAGAATCTTAGGGGTATCATGGGGATAAGAAGACTAATATGGACTTCAATTTTGGAAGTCCGATGGATAAATCCAATAGTTCTAAGAAGATCCAACACCCCACTTGCCAAAGGTGTGGAAAGAAGCACCCCGAAATTGCCTAAAGGGGACGAGGAAATGCTTTAGGTGTGAAAGAGAAGGGAACCTAGCAGTTAAATGCCGACAAGAAAAACTAGCGGCTGAAACAGAGGATATAAATGCTCCATTTGAACCTCAACGCACTTTTCATTGCTACAACTACAAATAACTAGGGAATCTGGCAAATTAGTTCCCTTTAGTGGACCCTCCAAGACTTATAAAACATTTTGTCTTTTTAAATTGTTTTACTTAATAGTGTGACTCGCCTCCACATATTCAACCCTATTATTTTAAAAAGTTAGGACATTAGCCTTATAAAATATTATTTTTCACTCCCCTTTGTCAAAAACCATGGGAAAAAACCATGGGCCGGTTTGTGGTTTGGATTAGTTTAATGTGAGGTGTCCCAAACCAAAATAATAAATAATTCCCTCTTTTTCCTATATAAACCCACCAAATATCCAACTTCTTCTTCACTCAAAGCATTTGGAGTTAGACCAAACCATGCCCTCCTCTCTCTAAAATCCTCCCAAGGTATCCCAAGCTCCAAATAATCTTCTCTCAAGTCTCTCCCAAGCCTTTGGGATCACACTTCCAAGTAAGGGATTTCTTCCTTTCTTATTTTTGTCCAATTTTCATTAAGTTATTATGCCCTTTTTTCAATTAAAAATTTTAGGGTATGATTTCTCACCTCCCCCATATTGCCCTATTTATGTTTGAATGATGGGATACCCCTTTATCTCTCATTGATTCCTCCCATGTACACCTGTTACAATGTCGAAATTCCGAAAGGGATTTCTCTCTCCTCTTTTACATCCAAGTAATTATTTTGTATTATGCATCTAAATTCCATTACGTTTGTTGGTAAATGTATATATATGACCCCCTTAATATCTATTTCATGTAAATATGATGATACACCCTTTTCTATCTCATCAACCATTTTTATGAATCCTTATGTCATGCTGTTATGCTGCTAAAATTGCACCGCGTTTTTTCAAGCCAAGATCATTGTGTAGTGAATATCATAACCATGTCTCTGTTGAGGGTATTCACCTTTATGAACATATACATATTGAATGGTACTTTCATGTATTTATTCCACATTACTTAATCATGTAATAACTTATGATGTTGATTGATTCCATGTTATATGATCCATGTGGCACACTTATGCATGAAATGAAATGTTTAAGAAGGGTGTGCCCTGATAGTGCTCCAATGCATTGGGTAAAGTATAGTATCATGATATGTCATGTGCAATGGGTTTTGACTCATGATAATTCAAGTGAAACTAGGTTTTACTCATGATTCATGTGCAATGAGGGTTTACTCATGTTCCATGTGCAATGAGCCTTAGCTCATGTTAATTCCATGTTAAGTGTTGTTGCCACATTTCCATGTTATGATTATCATGCTTTATTATGCCTTTATGTTCATGTTTCTCTTGTGCTCCATTGATATGTCTATTGTCTAACATGTATTGTATTCCTCATGTTATTTCATGTTTATTCCCTTACTGGGCTTTATAGCTCACCCTTTTCTTATGCATGAACTTAGGTTATCCCATGCAATGCTAAGTATTAGGGAATATAGTGGTCATGTAAAGGAAGTTTTCAATAAAGATGTTGTGTTTCATGTTTTATGTTGTTATGTAAGGTTCTTAAGCCTCAAAGACACTAGACCTCTCGATATTCCATGTCGTATCAAGTGAATAGTTTATGTAATAAATCATGTTTTAGTATATAATAAAGAGAAGGTTTGTTATATGCCTAGTCCCAGTAGGAGGGTTCCACTTTGATATGTAGATATAGGACCCATTCCTCATTACATGGGAGGGTTCAACTCTAAAAGCCTCTAGTGATCCTACATGATCACTTCCGCCATCAAGAATTCCCTAAATAAGATCCATGCCTAGAACATCTAATATGATATCCCAAAATCAAAAATAGAGTTAACTATCATGTTCTACATGGAGAAACACTCATGATAGGATACTCACAAAACAAAATCTGAATCCAAAAGAAGAAGATAAAAGATATTAAAGTTTCCTCAAAATGAACGAAGGGGTGCATGGCATATAGGGGACCCACACAACATGTGGTCCCTCTCCTTAGCTTATTTGTTTCACAGAAGGTACATGGATAACCAACTATTTAGAACTACATGATGTTTAGGGAGTCTACAATGCGTGTCCAAGCCACTTGGGGTCACTTATCAGGTACCTTGGTCGTATTTGTGTGCTCAAGTTGTGTTTGTGTACTTAATTTCACGGCGTGTTTCTTCACATGGGCTCTTGTATCTCTGGTTTTTCCCGTTTACTTGGCACATGGCATGTGAATGGCCATGCCCATGCTCATGTACTCCCGGAGTACACACAAGGTTACCATCACAAGGTCACCTAGTTTTTGGGTCTCCCACATGATTTTTGATAATTATAAATCGACAAAATCCTAGGGGCTACATGCTGGATTTTCATCATGATACACAACTTGTAGTTTCATTTTTCACTAAAATTCATATTCACATTCCACACTCTAGATCTGAATTCTCCTCTTAGAATCCAACCTTGTCTCCTCTTAAAAATTGTTATCTTTCTATTGTTCATCGGTTCCATCCATACGGTGGATGGAAATAAAATCTATTTGTGGTACATAGATTATCATACATACCATGCATATAACTCTTGGAGTACATCCTCTAGTTTAGTTTCTAATCATTTGATTCATCATCCACAACTCACAATCACCCTAGATCCATCTCTGATTCACCAATCCATTCGTTGTACATGATTCTTTCATGAATATGAGGGTCTGATTAGGCTCAACCCTACCTGGAAATATTGAATCGCAGCCTCGTTTTCCAACAATTACTAATGTTAAGCAGTTGAGGTATAAATAAATCAAAAACAATTTTTTATTGATCTTTCCCAAGATTTATTTCCCAAAGATTAAGAATGGGGATATCCAGGGTTAGAAATGAAAGAATAATCAATTTAATTCAAAATATGAGTGCTTGTAAGTTTCATCAATTGGCATAGATCATAGAAGGGTTGATCCTGCTAAATCAATTTAATCACTCACTCACCCAAAGTTCCTTTTTTATTATTTTCTGAGGATCCTACAAGAATCTCAATTGAAAAGGAAATAATCCACAATTTAATCAATAAGGGCATAATCCATAATTTGATGAGTTCTACATGGATATTGTATCATTTTTCATAAAAGAATATTATCTCTAATGATTGAATGAATTCATTTCATGTAATGGAATGGTCCTCTTTGGTCCATTACTTTGAAAAAATCCAATGTTTGGGGTGTCCTGGGAGACAACGGTAGCTCGTTTAAAGAGTTTTCCAAATTTATAGTTTTTTTATTGGTGAGTCAGGCATCAATATCTCGCATCAGTTTGTCAGGGAATCGGTAGGTTGGGGAATCGGTGGGTCGAGGCGTCAGTATGTCGAGGTTTCAGTAGGTCGAGGCATCATTAGGTCAAGGATTAGGTAGTTCAAGACATCTGTAGGTCAAGGTTTTGGTAGGTCGAGGCGTCGACGAGTCAGGAATCTGTGAGTCACGTCGGTGACTCACTGTCAGTGAGTTGCGTCGGTGGATCAGTGTCATTGGCTCATCTTTCGGTGAGTCAGGAATCAGTGAATCACTATCGGTGAATCATGTCAGTGACTCACCCATCGGTGATCCATTTCTAGTTTTTCCAGTTTCACCCCTCTAACGTTTTATTTGACATAAATAGAGTTTAAAGCCATGTTTGAGCATTTATAAAGGTGTCTCAAAGGATATTAATTATACCTTTAATATCTTAATGCTCCCTACACTTTGAAATAGTCAAACTAGATGTTCTTAACCATGATTCGATCTTAATGGCCCTTGAAACTGTTTCCCTTCCATTGATATAGGATCAGACTCTTTCTAATCCAAGATATTCTCTTCCCATTGTGTCTCTGTTTTCTCTTGGTGTGTCGAGAACCTTTCTTCCCTGAGGAGTTGTGTGTCTATTCTATAGTATTTTGTTCAGTTTTCCCCTGGAATCTTTTCTACTACTCACACGACCCCCTATTTTGGGGAAAGGAAGAATCATTTCTCACCTGTTGTTCCAAGTAGATATTTCCTTTATCTCTCTTTTACTTGTGTGTCATGTGGGGTGGGTGTAATGATGCATTCTTATGAAAATGGATGAATCCAAATTTAACAAAGTGATAAATGATTGATTGGTAAGATGATGATAACGGTTGAGTTTTTTTTATCTGTTATCTTTGATCCATGTTGTGAATTATGTTGGAAATATACCATCTGAAAATCATGGTTGTTGGTGGTCTCTATTTGCACACCGAACCCATGAATGCCTATGGTTAATCTTTTTTTGAATGATTTTGAACATGAAAAACTTAATTAATCACATGTATCTGGTTAATTAAATAGATTCCCTTGGATCAAACTTGTTTTATGATAACCCATGATTTATCAAAGTGGAATTAAAGGACAAGTGTATTAAATTTGAATACACCTTTATGTTTAGTGTGGTTGTGTGTTGTGCATGGTTTTGTTCGACCTTATGTTTATGTTGGTCATGTGATGTTGTGGCTAGGAGTGTGGTTGTGTGTATGGGGTGTTACTAGAGGTGTGATGGGATCTTAGGTTGAGATATTGGTTGATTGTGGAATGTATGAACTTGTTATGCAGTGGGAATGCACCTGGGTAATGGTTGGGTAGTGGGGTTGTAGGTTCGGGTTGTATAACATTTATGTTACTAGGTTTGCTGGGTGTGGTGTTGTTATACAGTGAGGTTGTAAAGTGTGGTTTTGATAAGGTATGTTGGGATTTTACTTGTTGAGAGGAAGGACAGTGTGGCATGACTTTGAAGAATGATGGTGAGGGTGTCTAAGAAAGGGGAGTGTGCAGTGGGACTGCAAGATGGTTGAGTTTTGATTGTTTTGTTGGATGTGGTTCTTTTCCTGTAGCGGGGCTACCGAGGATCATTTAGGAGGGATAATTTTGAATAAGGATGGTATTACCATGCATGGCCATTTTTTCCAAAGTTTCTAGAGAACATTATATTAGGAATGGGTGTTATAGTGGGTTCTTTTACCTTGGTCCTTTTTTCTCTATTTGGATTTGGCAGTGGTTGGTATGGTTTCTTCACCTTATAATGTGTGTAGTGTTTGGCAGTTTCTCAGGTAGGGGTGGAATAACCAGTAAATTCATATTAACATCAAAATAATTTGGTGTCAAGTGGATTTATTTTATTGAATTTTGAAGTGACTGTCGTTCGTTCTAATACATGCATTTAGAGGTAGCAACAAAGGTAGTTTTGTGTGGTATGGTTATTTGTTTTTAAAACCTATAGGTTGGGTTGAGTGTTTGGTACCTATATATATACTTGTAGTTCCTTTTGATTTCTATATGCACCCTCCCGTGTTGATCACTACGTGCCAAATAGCCCCATTGTTATGGGGGAGGGTGTCCTTTCTCAACATCCTAGTGGAAGGATGGATGGTTGGTTATTGGATCTTCTCTACTCCCTCTTCTTGGGATTGGTATCCCTAGACTCTTTGGTCTGTTTGTGGTCTGGTTGTGAGGCCCAAGTGTATGTGGGCTAGGTGTGCTTCATAGGTGTCTTCAAGATGAGGTTGTGGTTTTGTGGCCCAAGTGTCTACGGGCAATATGTGATGTGGTTGTGGCCCAGGTGTTTGTAAGTGGGATGTGGTATATGGACCAGGTGTGTGTATGTGGGTTGTGACAGTGGGGATTCTAGAATAGTATGGTAGCGTCAGGACATTCTTCATTAGGGATGAGCACTTAACCAGGGGCAAGGGGTGTGTGGTACCTAAATATCTATGTGCTTATATTATATTATTTGACTTGACTTGCATTATTTGGTGAGCATAACCTGGTGAAGTTGGGGAGGATAGTATACCTTGATAGGTGCTTTTGAGTTTCTGTTGTTTTTCTCATAGGGATATCAGTATGATTCACCCACTTATGCACGAGTGAATTTGGATTTTCCTACTGAGTATTCTTGTATGCTCACCCTACATATATAAAATTATTTTCAGATTTCCAAGGAGGTTATGAGGACCATGTTGGACCTCACTAGCTCTAACATTGGGGATAGTTGTTGTGTCACTGTTTATCTTTGTTCTTTTGGTATTTACTTTGGAGTTTTTCATTGTATTTCTAGTAGTTTTACTTTAAACATGCATATGGGATGGATTTTGGCTTATATATATATATGCATGTCTTGGAGTTTTCTTGAGGTTGATACATCTTATCTACTAATCTTGGTTACTATAAAAAAGGAAATTTCTTCCATGTTTGTGAGATTATATACCTATAGAATTGGTCAATACCTCGGGACCTACTGAAGGCAGGAATTGGGGTCCACTATCTCTCTTTCTTCATTTCCATCCCAAGATGGGTATCTTTGGAGGGAGGGGTCTTAAAAGAATGGTATCAGAGGTAATGGTTTAGAGATAGGATATATTTTGGAGTTATTCACAGTGAGTATTGCATGTGATGGTAGGGAAATAGTGTGGGGTGATCTTGGTGTGTGACATAGGCTAGGGAAGACCAGCTAGGACACGGGATTTTAGGCCCCCCTGTGATTTGAAGCAAGGAATCTGAGCTTACTGAACGACCTAGTGAGGCTACACCGTTTGTAGGGTAGAGACCCTAGGAAAGTTTCATGCATCATGATGACTTGTGTTCTTGTATTTTTAGGGTGTTTTTGGGAAATTTGAAAAATATGGGTTAAAATGAATCCTAAATAAATTCTATACTACTCGGGCTTAGGATTTCCCTATTTACCTTTCAGCTATGGTACCCAGTAATCCTCCATGAGTGGCTTGAGTAGTAGAGGCACAGCAGCCTGACTCGGTCGACTGATGGAGGGTTGAACCAGTGGGATAGAATGATCATTGGAAGAATATTCTTTGTGTTTTCTAGCGGCCGACTCTGGGAAAATAAAAAGTCATTGTTTCATATACAAATATAAAGAGTTGTCTAGAGAAGCTAGTGATCACTTTTAGCTTGATTTGGGCTCTGATGAAGTACTTGATTCTGTTGGCGGTTATTCAGATGTGGGTAGCTGCGTGTCTGTGGTGGAAGTTATACCTGGTGGAGAGAAAGTAGAGTGATGTTATGATGATCGATTTTCAGAAGGAGCTTTGGGCAGAATTCATTTCTTCGACCATGAATGTTGAGAAGAGACAGGAGTTACTCTCCCTCCAGTAGGAGAGTATGTCAGTACGGAAGTTGGGAATCAAGTTCAATGATCTCTTTCACTTTTCCTCAGATCTCTTTTCAGATGAGGAGTCTTGGGCGAGACGTTTAGAGGATGCACTCTATCCTTCTCTCCAGTATACAGTTACTCGTTTCACCTTACCGATATACATAGAGGTTCAGAAGAAGTCTAAGGTGGTGTAAAGGAGTAACTCACTAAGAGTGTTACCACAAGAGGGGAGAAATCCGAGTTCTTCAAAGGGGTAGGTTGTCAACAGCACGTCTCTGACATCAAGACCTTTTAGATTTTGGCTAGCAGGGAGCCGACCCCAACAGTTTTATTCTGAACTTCAGATCCTTGTACTTTTCCCATAGGCTTGCGATTGAGGTGTTTTGCTTGTGGAGGTCATGGGAACCTTCAAATTCAGTTCCCATTTTGAGATCAGTATGGTGGAGGTGGGAAGGTTCAGTGCTTACCTCAGTAGTAGTTTTCTGCCAAGTCATTTCATCAGTAGGGAAAGCAGGCTCCTACTCCGCTGAGGGGAGACGGAGTAGGAAGAGGCTAACCTCAGGGTGTTCCATAGGGACCTCAACCTGGGAATGGTCATGTAGGCGGCCGGTAGCAAAGGGGTAGAGAGTTGGGTGTGGTTAGTTACACACCACAAAGGTAGCAATTTCAGTAGGGTTAGAGATCATTCTAGGTACGAACAGTTTGTTCAGTACTCTTATTTGTGCCTTTTTTTATTCAGGATCTTCTCACTCCTTTATTTCACCCAGTCTAGCCTTTTCTATGGGACTATACGTAGAGAGACTTTCCATCCCCTTGGTGTTTAGTACACCCGTTAGAGGTTAAACCAGCTTGTTTGATGTTTTCTAGGGATGTAGACTGATGTTGGGGCCGCATCAGTCTAGTTGGAATCTCTTTCTGCTATAGATGCATCCATATGATGTCATCCTTGGCATTGAATGGTTGTTTTACTTGAATTCTATCATCAAATACTTCCATATGAGAGTCTTTTTTTCATACATGGATTGAAAAAGTATGGTTTTCGATGGCAAGAAGAGTTTTCTAATAGGCATTCGGCGCATAGATCCCCTTCTATCCTTGTTGGACATGTTATTGGTGGAATATTTGGATGCTGATATGGTTGGGGTTCCCAGAGTTATTGGGGAATTATTGGATGTTTTTTCCAAGGAGGTTGTAACTCTACACCCTCAACATGACATTGATTTCATGATAGACTTATAACACATTGTTAATCTGATTTTGATGGCTCTTTATCATATGGAGCCTTATGAGCTATGGAACTTGCGGATCCATATTGAAGATATGATGAAGAAGGGATTTATCTGGCCCAATGTGTCACTATGGGGTGTTGTAGTCCTATTAGAAAGGAATGCAGATGGTAGTCTAAGGTTGTGCATAGACTACTGGAGGTTGAATCAGTAAATGGTCACGAACTGTTACCCTCTCCCAAGGATAGAAAAATTTTTCAATCAGCTGAATAGAGAAAGTTGGTTTTCTAAGATTGATATGTGGTCTGGGTATCACCAGATGAGGGTGAAAGAGGGTGACATCCCGAAGACAACTTTCCGATGAAGGTATGGGCACATTGAGTTTGTGGTTATGTCATTCGGTGTTACGAACACACCGGATGTGTTCATGGTACATATGAACTCTATCTTTCATGAATTACTAGACTATTTCATTTTTGTATTCATCGATGACATTCTGATCTATGCAAATTCAAATGAGGATCATATCAAGCATCTCAGGATTGTCCTGGAGATCCTTCGACACCACCTTCTCTAGAGAAAGTTGTCCAAGTGCAAGTTTTTTACATGTTAGGTCCACATCCTTGGACATGTGGTGTATCAGTAGGGTGTATCAGTGGACTCGTTGAAGGTCAAGGCATTTGTTTCTTATCCATCACCCAATAATTTTTTAGAGGATCAAAATTTTCTTAGTCTAGCAGGATATTACCAAATATTTGTACCTAATTTATCTCAAGAAGAATCTCTATTGATGACACTAACCAGAAAGGATCAAGACTTTGTGTGGAGTGAGTAGTTTCAGGAAGCTTTCAGCTATCTAATAGGGAAGCTGGTCGGTGCTCCAGTCCTCAGGTTTCCATAGGAAGGGGTGATGTTTAAGAGGTTTTGTGACACTTCCCATCTAGGCTTGGGGTGTGTGATGATGTAGCAATAAGGAGTGATCACTTATGAGTCTATTCAGTTATGTCTCCATGAACATAACTATTCCACCCATGATCTAGAGATAGCAGTAGTCATGTTTATTCTGAAGTTGTGGTGGCATTACCTCATTGGGGATCTCTTTGTGGTCTTCATGGATCACAAGAGCCTGACGTATATCTTTTCCCAGTGAGATATACACTTGTGATAGTGGAGGTAGATGGATTTTATTCAGGACTACAATTTTGAGATCTACTACACCTCGGGAAATGGGAATGTTGTGGTCAATTCTTTGAGCAATAAGTCACAAAATGAGGTGGTTTGGGAATTACAGACGCTTGGAAGGCAATGGAGGAGTTGGCTACCTTGTACTTAGATGTAGGAATGGTTGGAGGAAGAGGCTATCTATTTCATATGATGGTTTTATCATCTCTAAGGTAGAATATGGAGGATTCGCAGTGGAGAGACTCAGAGGAAGAGGTGATGCATGATCGCATTGACCAAGGTGACGCTCCGGAGGGATGGTCAAAGGATGGTCATAATCGGATGTTGTTTTGTGAGAATATATTTGTTTAAGTCGTGATGTGTGAGGGATTTCTCTATGATTTTCATATCTCATCCCAAGCAGTACACCTGGGAGTTTCCAATATGTACTGTGGATTGAGGGAATAGTTCTCGTGGCCTGGGATGAAGCGGTCAGTGGCAGAGTTCGTGACAATGTGCCTAGTGTTCCAATAGGTGAAGGCTGAGCAATGTGTTCCCATCAGTTTTTTGAAACCCCTATATATCCCTGAGTGGAAGTGGGATGAAATCTCGATGGACTTCATCACGGGACTACCTATAGCTCAAGGAAGTTGTGATGCTATCTAGGTAGTGATGGATCAGCTAATGAAATCAGCTCACTTCTTAGTGATTAAGGAGTAAAGCGCAATGGATGCCTTGGAGAGAAGGTATGTGGATGAGGTAGTGTGCCTTCATGGAGTATTGATATCCATTGTCTTAGATTGGGATGCATGTTTTACCTCGTGAGTTTGGAGGGTATTACAGTATGATTTTGGCACTCAATTATGCCTTAACACTGCTTTCCACCCTCAAATAGATAGGCCGATAGAGAGGACCATCTAGACATTAGAGTACATGCTACGAGCATGTGTATTGTAATTTGGTGGATCTTGGGTGCAAAATTTTCCCTTGGTAGAGTTTTCTTACAATAATAGCTATCACTCTTCAATTGGTATGGCTCCATTCGAGGCCTTGTACGGAAGGTTGTTTCATTCACCTTTGTGTTGGACAGAAGTTGGGGAGGCAACTGTTCTTGAACTCAACATGGTGTAGAGCATGATAGATAAGGTTAAGATTTTCTGTGAGAGTATAAAGGCATCACAGGACCAGTATAAGTCATATGTTGATCACAGGAGAAGGCCCTTGGAGTTTGAGGTTGGGGACCATGTGTTCTTGATGGTTTCCCATCAACGTGGGCAGTGGAGGTTTGGCTGAGGGGTCTAGCTTTCACCCAGGTTCTTTAGACCCTTCGAGGTGTTGGGGAGATTTCTCAGGGTGGCATATAAATTGGCACTTCCACCAAAGTTAGAGAGAATCCATGGTGTCTTTCGTGTCTCTCATCTTCTTTGGTAATTTCATGAAGACTCCCATGTCATTAACTAGGGAGTGTTAGATATTGAGGATGATGCAATGTTCGTGGAGTGGCCAATAGAGATCCAAGATCATTGGGAGAAGGAACTACATGGGTGGACCATTCCTTTGGTTCGTGTGTTATGGAGTCATGGTGGCCTGAAGGAGAGTACTTGGGAGTGAGAGATGCAAATACATGCCCAGTACCCAAAGTTTTTTTGAGTTTTTCTTGTGTGTCTTCCTTTGTGATGTAGTTCTTGAATCTTGTTTTCTATGAGATGATTTTTTTCCTTGTTTTGTAATGTGTGATGAAGTATTGACATGTATAGAGGGTAGGACTCAATTCCTAATCAAGATTCATTAATTGAGATGCGATTAAACCCATGCGGGCGAGTCAGTGCCACCCAGAGTAGATAGTATCTTGACATAGAGGAAGGAATTTCCTAATTCAAGTGTGTTGATAGTTGGTTCTTGAGTTAGGTATCTTGTGGATGCTTGGGTTAGAAGATAGGGGAGGAGGTGTTCTTGTATTTTGAGGTTTCACTCCATCTTTTGAACAACATAGGGAGGTTTATCCTTGAGAGTTATCTTACGGGATGGTTGTTCGGACCCCGTTTTCTTCTAGGTTTGGTTTTGAATTCTTGAGGGAGATAAGAGTTTGAGAGGTATCTAATATAATTTCCTAGACCTCTATGGTCCATTACTTTTCCAAAATCTAGTGTTTGGGGTGTCATAGGAGTCAATGATAGCTCATTTCAAGAGTTTTTTAAATTTTCAATTTTTCCATTGGTGAGTCAGGAATCGATAGCTCATGTCGATAGGTCAAGGAGTCAGTAGGTCAGGATATTGGTATGTCAAGGAATCAGTAGTTCGATGCATCAGTAGTTCGATGCATTGATAGGTCGATGCTTCAGTAGGTCAAGGCGTCGGTAGGTTGAGGCGTCAGTGAGTCAGGCATCGGTGAGTTGCATCAGTGACTCGTTGTCGATGAGTCATGCCGGTGGCTCAGCATCGGTGGCTCATTCATCAGTGATTCATGTGTTGGTGACTCACTATCAGTGACTTATGTTAGTGACTCACCCATTAGTGATCCATTTCCAGTTTTTCCCAAATTTTCTAGTTTCTACCCTCTTATGTTTTATTTTATGTAAATATAATTTAAATACATGTTTGAGCATTTATAAAAGAATTTCAAAGGATATTAATTGTATATTTAATATACCAATGCAATTGGGACTTTTAAATAATCAAACTGTGTGGCCTTGACCACGATCTGGCCTTAATATCCCTTTAAACGTTTTCTATTTCATTGATATAGGATTTGACTCTTTATAAGACGAGATCTTCTCTTCCCAGTGCATCTTGGTTTTATCTTGGTGTGTCGAGAACCTTTCTTCCCTAAGGAGTCATACACCTATACTGTAGTAGTCTATTCATTTTTTCCCTAGAGTCTTTCCTGCTACTCACACGACCCCCCTGTTTTGGCATAAGGAAGAATCGTTGGTTGTCTATTGTTCCAAGTAGGTATTTCCTTCATCTCCCTTTTACTTTTGTATAAAATGGGGTGGGTGTAATGACCCCCTCTTGTGAAAATGTCTAAATCCAAATTTAACGAAGTAATAAATGAGGGACTAGGAAGATGATGATAATGGTTTTTTTGTTTTTATTTGTTATCTTTGATCCATGTTGTGAATTGTGTTGGGAGTATGCTTTTTGAAAATCATGGTCATTACTGGTCCCTATTTGCGCACTAGAACCGTGAATTCTTGTTGTTAATATTTTGTTGAACAACTTTGAACATGAAAATATTGATTAATCACATATATCTGGTTAATTAAATGGATTCCCCATGATTAAAATTGTTCTGTGATAACCCCTAATTTATCAAAGTGGAATTAAAGAATGAGTGTATTAAATATGAATACACCATGCTATTTGGTCTGGTTGTGTGTGGTGTATGGTTTTGTTCAACCTTGTGTTTGTGTTGGTCATGTGATGGTGTGGCTGGGAGTGTGGTTGTGTGTATGGGGTGGTACTGGCGGTGTGATGGAATCTCAGAATGAGAGATTGGTTGATTTGTGGAATAAGTGAACTTGTTATACAGTGGGACTGCACCTGGGAAGTGGTTGGGCAGTGGGGCTATAAGTTTGGGTTGTGTTACATTTATGTTATTAGGTGTGCTGGGTTTGGTGTTGTTATGCATAGTGGCTTCTGAGTGTGGTTGTGATGAGGTGTTTTAGAGGTTTACTTATTGAGAGGAAGGACAGGGTGGCATGACTTTGAAGAATGATGGTGGGGGTCCAGGAAAGGGGAGTGTGCAGTGGGACTGCAAGCTGGTTGAGTTTTGATTGTTTTTCTAGATGTGTTTTTTCTTCATGCAGTGGGGCTATAGAGGGTGGTTTAGGAGGTATAATTTTGAAGAATGATGGCATTACCTTGCATGGGCCTTTCTCCCAGAGTTTCTAGAGACCATTTTATTAGTAATGGGTGTTGGAGTGGATTCTTTTACCTTGGTCCTTATTTCTCTATTTGGATTTGGAAATGGTTGGTATGTTTGCTTCACCTTATAATGTGTGTAGTGTTCGGTAGTTTCCAAGGTAGGGATGTAATAACCAGTAAATGTGTATTAACGTCAAAATAATTGTGTGCCAAGTGGATTTCATTTATTCGAGGCGATCAAAGGCATATGATGTAAGTTCTAGGATCTATCATGCTATAATATAGGGATTCCTATGCTGACTCTTAGAGATTTGTGGAGCATGTGTGGATCATCTTTAGAGGTGATCTGCTTTGATTCCTACAACACAACAAAGGTGCAACACATATCTGTTGTCAGATTCGTCAATGAAGAAAGAATCCCATCAAGGTAATTCTTTATTTAATTAAACTGATTATAAATAATATATGATGATCCTCTCTTTGTTATGAAGTTCTATCCCTTGTAAATATTCTTTGATTCAATTTCATAGATCACAATTTTTATCATTGTGTAAATCTCAGATTGATCATCAATCATGACAAAAAATCAAAGTTGGGCACCACCCATCGCATGCTTTTTCTTAGTCTGAAATAGTTTTTTCATTTGTATTGTTACACATACTATGTTGAGAAGACCATGCAGTGTATTATATATATTCGTGGAGTTTGAATAAATACACATGCAATATACTTTGTACAGTGCGAATAGATTTGAGACTGAAGCTAGAAAAAAAAATTGAACAGTGTTTCAGAAGGAATTCATATCCAATTTTTCAATGTAAAGTGAGGTCAGGACTTTAAAAAAAAGGAATCATAGCCCGAGTAATGTTTCACTGAGGCAACTGACCATTTACATGTGATCATACATACTTGATAAAGACCAGCATTTGTGCAAAGATTCTTGAATTGTACACAAGCCAGTGTGATTCAAAAATCTCATGGAGGAGGATCATCAAAAGATCTTTCTAAAGTGGATCTCACCATATGAAGAAGAAGGATGCATCTAGGGGGTCTAACCAGTTATTGGAAGATTTTTATTGGGGGGTCTAATCAATCACTATGAAGAAGGTGTAGTTGTGGGGTCTAACCAACTATTGAAGGTTGATTAGAGTTGGGGGGTATAACCAGTTTGTAATTGGGGGGTCTAACCAGATACTATTGTAATAACATACTATTATAGTGAAGAATCCATGTTTGGGGGGTCTAACCAACATAGTTAGGAGTATTACTTTATATGGAACCTTATAAATCCATGTGTATTTTTCTTTCTTTGATATTATTTCTTGTAGGGTGAGTTTAAGGATTAAAGATGAGGGATTGAAACTTTAATTAGTCATAGAAGTCGAATCAAAAAGAAAGAATTTATAAAAGATAGTGTGCCATTGATTCACTCCCCCTCTCAGTGGCACCTAATTGATCCTTGTACACTACAAACTCAAGGTTCAATCATCCGGTGTTTATATCAATTTTTCATCAGAAAGCTTCCCAATAATTGGCATTATGGCTTGGTTGGACACACTCGATAACTCAAGTAACTTTATCACTTGCCTCAAAGTCATATTGATTATTTTTTTCTTTACTATTATCAAAAAATATGGCAATGGAAGAAGGAAAAGTTTGGTTCAGTCAGTTTAAAGGAAAAAACTATGGTGTATGGTGGATGAAAATATAAGACTATATCAGTCAGAAGGATCTTGAACTTTCATTGTATGGAGATAAACCAAAAAATATGGATAAAATTGAATGGAAAAATATGGGTATGAATGGGTTTGGCTTTGTGGGGATGACTTTGGCACAAAACACTACCTTCAACATCTGAGAGAAAAAAGACAATAGCTAAATTGATGGTAATACTAGAAGACATGTATGAAAAATGATAACCTTAAACAAATTAGTCCTAATGAGATGTTTATTTGGATTAAGGTTATCAAGATTATGATTAGTGATAGATCATGTGAATGACTTCAACATGATCAGGAGCTAGCTGAAATCAATGAAAGTTTCTTTCACTGGTGATATACATCCTATTCTACTACTTTCATCTTTACTGGAATCTTTGGATGGAATGGTTATTGTAGTCAGTAATTCTTATATAAAGAATAATCTTGTGTTTAAATATTTCTATAATTTTATCCTCAATGAGGAGATTCAGAGAAGGGAGGTCCAAGTACCTTATGGCAGTTCTCTGAATACTAACAGAAGGGGATTCTCACCTTATCAGAAGAATAGACGTTAACCAGAAGACAAGTCAAAAGAAATGAGTCATAAAAAGTTGACTAGTCAAGGAATTACCTATCGGCATTGCGGTAAGCGATGACATCTCTGGAGTAAGAATTGCAAAGAAGGCACTAGAAAGATATCTTCCAAAAGTTCCAATTCCATTAGTTTAGCATATGGATTTGAAAATCTATTAATCACTAGTTATAATTTGGTGGAATCATGTGTGGTTGAATCTAGTTCATCCTTTAACTCAATGGATAATTGTGGATGCATGAAAAACTTTATATATTAAACCTTTGGTAAATTTCATCTGGTGAATAATGAAGCTTCCAAAGTGAACAAAAAGGAAGATGTAAATATTTGGATGCAGAATGGGAGTATTCTTGAGTTGAAGGGAGTAATACA
Source organism: Viscum album (assembly GCA_963277665.1). Taxonomy (NCBI): domain Eukaryota; kingdom Viridiplantae; phylum Streptophyta; class Magnoliopsida; order Santalales; family Viscaceae; genus Viscum; species Viscum album. The sequence goes on from OY728129.1 coordinate 438,130,271, forward strand.
CATATCAGATCTTGAGAGGAATGTCATTTTAGTGGGGTGGTTAGATGATGAAGGCTTTGGTACTACTTTCAATAATGGATTTTGGAAAGTGACTCAAGGATCCATTGTTGTGGCATGAGGAGTTAAGAACATAACCCATTATCTGACCTGAAGTTTAGATGGGAATGCAATAGCTGAAATTTTAGTCTCTAGAAATATGGAGGTTTGAAATTGAAGACTTGGATACCTTGGTGAGAAGCCCATGAATGTTCTAGAAAATAAGGACATTTTGAAGCTCGGTCACACAATTATTGGAATTTGTGAGAGTTGTGTTCTTTGAGAGCAGAAAAGGATTTCATTCAACTTGATTGTTCAGATTCCTATAGCTTGGAAGTTGGAACTTGTTTATATAGATGTCTAGGGGCCTACCTTAGTTCTATATCATGGAGGATCACACTACTTTTTCGCTTTCATTAATGATTTCATGAGGAAGGCATGGGTTTATTTTCTTAAAATAAATCTGATTTGTTTGGTACCTCTGTATAGTAGAAAGCCATGGTGGATTTGGAAAGTGGTTGAAAGTTGAAATCCCTCAAATCTGATAATGGTGGTGAGTACAAAAACAATAGTTTCTAAAAATTCTATCCCAATAAAGGGATTATGATTAAGATAATGGATTCTAGAACTCCATAGAAAAACGGTGTTTTATAGAAGATTAACGTGACTTTGAAAGAAAAAGGAAATATGCTTGTGTGTGCACTCTAGAATGCCTTAGTCCATCTAGGAGAAAGCAATTAACACAACAGCATACCTAGTCAATAGAAGTTTGGCCTCTATAGTGGGAAAAATTTTATTAGAAGAGTTGTGGTCTAGTAAGTCACTATAAGTATCTCACCAAAAAATATTTGGTTTTATTGCTTATGATATTATTGATGCAAAGGATAGAGATATGATGGAGGCAAAGTCAAAATCTTATTTTCATATAGGTTATGGATTGAAGATTTTGGCTACCAACTATGGAATGATTATCAACATAAGATCATCAAAAGTCGAGATGTAATATTTAATGAAAATATTTTTTAGAAAAACAAGAACTTGGATAAATCAGAAGTTGAGGGAAAGAGATAAACTATTGAAGTACAAGTCAATTTGGATAAAAGAGTTGGTAGATCCCAAATAATGATGACATCGTATTTTTGCTTGAATTTACCAGAAATTCAACCAATGAAAGATGTTCTAGAAATCCAAGAAATGTAGAATTCTGAGGAAAAACTCTAGTAGTTGGATAATCGACAGCAGGAGCACCAGAATTTCAAACACTGAAAATCAAAGTTATGGTGAGTGCAAAAACTTCTCTGAGAATATATTCTAAATTTAAAAGACTAGTAGAACGATATGGGGTTGATACGAACTTCTTAATTCTAACATATGTTGAATATCTTGAAGAGGAAGCAACTCTCATTGACTCAAAGTAGTAGGAATTAGCTATGGAGAAAGAAATGGATTCTTTAAAGCTTAACAGAATTTGGGAGTTGACTGAATTGCCAAAGGGAAAATAAGAACTATAAAACAAATGGATCTACCATTTTAAAGAATAATATGACGGAAGTATAAGGTACAAGGCACAGTTTGTGGTGAAAATATTCCAAGTAAAATAAGGAAAAGATTTCTCAGAAATATTTTCACTGGTAGTAACGCATACTACCATCCAGATGGTGATGAGCATCTTTGCTTCTGATGATTTACACTTGGGGTAGATAGGTTTAAAGACTACTTTTGTTCATGGAGATTTAGAAGAGGAGATCTACATGAAGTGTCCCAATGGGTTTAAGGATCATTGGAAGGAGGGCCTTGTTTTCAAATTGAAGCGAAGTCTATATGGCTTGAAACATGCACCTCAGTCATGGAACTGGAAGTTCAATACTTTCATGGCTGAAGAAAGTTTCATGAGGATCAACTTCAATCATTGTTTTCATTAGAAGTTGTGGAATGATGAGACTTTCATTATATTTCTACTATATGTGGAGGAAATGTTGCTAGTGGGTCTGAAAATTCAACAAATTTGAGAGTTGAAGAGTAAGTCGTCCAAAAGATTTGAACTGAAGGATCTTGGTCAAACCATGAAAATCTTGGGGAAGAGGATATAAAGGGATCAAAAATCTAGTACTCAAGTTTTATCCTAGAAGGAGTACATCCATAAGATTGTTGGGAAGTTTGGGATGAATGAATATAAATCTATTGGAATCCCTTTTTCTGAACACTTTAAATTATCCAAGGCACAAACACCTTCAACAGAAGATGAGGTTTGGTACATGGTAAACGTAACGTATGCTACAGCTATCGAAAAGTTGATGGATGTAATGATATGTATGCACCCAAATATTGCATTTATAGTGGGGGTTGTAATAATTCATGTCTAACTCTAGGAAAGAGCATTAGGAAGTTGTGAAGTGGATTATCTGATACTTGAAATGATTGGTAGATACAACATTGTGCTTTGAGGAAGACGATCCTTTACCAGGTATTGTTGATGCAGATTTTTCTAATGATTTCGACACTTACAAAAGCACAACAGGTTTTTTCTTTATATTTGGTGGAACGACGGTCAACTGGATGTCTCAGTTATAGTTGATGGTGACTTTGTTTACAATTGAAGAAAAATATCTTGTTATTATAGAAGCTGAAAAGGAGTTTGTCTGGTTGAAGTGCTTGATGAAAGAGCTTAGAAAAAGATCGGAAGGAGGAATGTTATTTTGTGATAGTCAGAGTGTTATCCACCTTGCTAAGAATTCAGGATTTCATGCAAGAACGAAACACATTGAACTTAAATTTCATTTCATCTGGAATCTACTTGAAGACAATGTATTAGAGCTACGAAATATCACGGGGAAGCAAAATCCATTGGATATGTTCACAAAGGTGTTAGTCCAAGAGAACCTGAGGCAGCATTGGGCTTCAGTGGGACTCGGCTTAATGAAAGGAGGGTGGAAAACACTATATGTTCATGGAAGAATGAAGTCTGTTTGGGTTCCCCCTTCTCCCCTTAAAAGAGGTTTGCTTTATAATAAATAAAAATTTGCAGGCCTTCGGGCCGTTGGATGATTCATGGAAGAATGATGTGGTTTGCCCAAAGTGTTGGAGGATATTGAAAAGTTTTCCTTGAAGCAATATTCAAGTGGGAGATTGTTGGGAAGGTGAAACTTCTTCAAGTCGCGAGAGGTTCTTTTACAGAAAGGAGAAGCTGTGGTAAATCATTTTAGGGTTATCAGAGTAGTGGTGGCGACGATATTCAGCATGCAGATGTGTTTGCTGAAACTTTCGATGGATGAACAAACTTGTACATGCAGTAAACAAGGTATTGACTAAGACGGTTGAATCGGTGGAAGTCTTAGTTGAATATGGGTGACCGAAAATGTCGGATGGGGGTGCAACTTGGATGATCAACCCGAGTTGCTTGACCTTTGGGTGTGGAGGCAAAAGCCCCACTTGCAACCTGTGTTTAAACGTTTATGGCAAACAGAAACAGAGTGGATGAGAAAGGAAGTAAATGAAAGCCAGTACAGTACTTTAGGAGAGAGAGAAGGATGAAAATGGCGATAATGAAAAGGGTCCCCGCTGTCCCCGCTGTCATTAGAAGGACTAGCAGTGAAAAGGAACGCCCAACGGGGGCTCGGCTCCCACAGTGTCCCCTCGCGACCCCTGTACACCCGTGCTCTGCCCCACGCCGTCTCTGTTTTCTCCATAAATACTCTCATCTCCGCCACCATTTCCTCCTCCCCGCCTGAACCCTTCTCTCCATCTTCTTCCTCCCCCGTCGCCTTTATTTTCTGGTTTCGCGCTGAAGATGGCGTTCACCAAATCCAGCAAGGTGCTGCCACAGTCGACGGCGTTGAAGCACATCCTCAGGCGGTGCTCCAGCCTGGGGAAGCGCGGCGGCGGTTGCGACGGCGACCAGGGCGGCCTTCCGGTGGACGTCCCCAAGGGCCACTTCGCCGTCTACGTCGGGGACCACCGGGTCCGCCACATCGTGCCCATCTCCCTCCTCGGCCACCCCCAGTTCCAGAACCTCCTCCGCCGGGCGGAGGAGGAGTTCGGCTTCGATCACGACATGGGCCTCACGCTGCCATGCGAGGACGCTTTCTTCCGGTCCCTCACCTCCATGCTCTGCAGATGAACCCCTCGGCGGCCATGCGACGGAGATGGGCGGGCGCATGGGGCGCCGCGCCGCCGCTGAGACGAAGCGGCGGCTCACTGACTCCTAACTGACCTCCTGCTTTGGTTCATTGCAGGGTTTTATGAGGTTTTCCTTTTTAATTGTGGTTCTTCCGAACCCTTGAATTTAGGGTTTTTTGCTTCCTTCCCTGCGCTGAAGGGATCGAATCACGATCGGAAACCAGCGTGAAACAGTGTCTGAATCTGTGGTTAGATTTGTATAAAAGTTTTTGAAATCTCGTCTCTCTGTTTCAGATCTTCAATTCAATCTCCTCTGTTCCAGTTCTTGATCTTCTTGCGTGTATGAACACGAACAGAGAGTGGGGATGGATCTTTGAATTTAAAGACGAGAATAAAAATCAAGTCTATGCCTATAGCCACCGCATAGTCCCTATTAGATCATTTTTTTTCAAATAAAAATCAATTGTTTTTTTTTCATAATCTCAAATGTAACCCCATCTAATCATTTTTAGACCTCCATATTATCTCATAACTTAAAATCAAATAAATTAAAATTAACTTAGTACAATAAATTGATAATAAAAAACTAATAATTAAAACCAACTAGATTATTTAAATCATTGACGTATTGTCACAACTCATATTGTTTGTTTTAAATCATTTTTTAATTAAACACTTTTTTAGTCATTTAGAACACACTACATGTCGAATTGATGTATCGTCTATTCAGACATAACACATATAATTCAAAAACCATTGTTATGTGATTTCACGTCAACTAGAGATCATTTAATAGGTTTTAATCGTTACACGTTTTAGAGTTTTAAAACACTAAAAAGCGTGTTTTCACTTTCCTCGATCAAACTGCAACTCAAATTGATGTTGCCTCAATTCCTGCATTTCTAAAATTAATTTATGGTCATGTCTTAAGATTTTACAACAATCAAAAGATCATTTTCTTGGTTTACGTCCATTTTTAATGACTTCTACCTTTAAAAACAACTTATTTTGTCATTTTGAGCATGCAACATGTCAGATTGACATGTCATCTGGTCTTATATGTGATTAATAATTTAAAGATGGTTATCCTATGATTTCACGTCAATTTGTGCTTGTTTGCTAGGTTTTGATTGTTACACGAATGTTTTAAAGTTTTAAAACACTAAAAATGTGTTTGTTAGTCATCTCGATCAAACCGTAACTTAGATTGATGTTACGTCGGTTCCTACATTTAAAAAAATCATTCATGGGGCATTTTCCTAAAATTCGACGCCAATTTGAGGTCGTTTGAGTGGTTCTAACTCCCCTTGATGTGCTTTTTTAAGGACTTCGATATCTTTGGAAACTGCTTATTTAGTCATTCTGGAGACACCACATGTTGGATTGACATGCCATTTGGCTGCACATGGCACAAATAATTCAAAGACCGATGTTCTATGATTTCATATCAATCTGTGATCGTTTGCTAGGTTTTGACCATTTCACATATGTTACAAAGTTTTAAAACACTAAAAATGCGTTTTTAGGACATCCCGAGCAAACCTCAACTCAGATCGACACCGTTTAGTTCCTACATTTCAAAAATCAATCATCAGTCATTTTCCTAGGATTTCATGATAATCTGTGGTCGTTTGATCGGTTTTGACCCCTTAATGTACATTTTTAAAGACTTCGATATCTTTAGAAACTACTTAGTCATTTTGAGGAGAACACACGTTGGATTGACATGTCGTCTGCTTAGACATGTCACAAATAATTCAAGGACCGATATCCTATGATTTCCCGTCAATCCATCGTTGTTTTCTAGGTTTTCACTATTACAAGCATGTTTTAGAGTTTTAAAACTCTATAAATGCGTTTTTTGGTCATCCCGAACAAACCACAACTCGAATTGTCACGGTTTCATTTCCTACATTTCAAAAATCAACCGTCGATCGTTTTCCTAGGATTGCATGACAATCTGTGGTCGTCTGATTGGTTTTCAACCCCATGATATGCCTTTTTAAGGACTTCAATATCTTTAGAAACTTCTTATTTAGCCATTCTGAGGGCGCCACACATCAGATTGACATGTCGTCTGCTTAGACATGTTGTAAATAATTTAAAGAATTGTGTCTTATGATTTTCACGTCAATTTGTGGTTATTTTCTTGGGTTTGACTGTTACACATATATTTTAGAGTTCTAAAACACTAAAACTATGTTTTGGGTCATCCTAAGAAAACCACGATACAAATTGATATGGTCTCAATATCTACACATGCGTTTTAGAGTTTTAAAACACTAAAACTATGTGTCGTTTGGTTGGAAATGTCACAAATTATTCAAAGACTAATTTCCTATGATTTCACGTCAATTTGTGGTCGGTTGCTAGGTTTTGATGATACACACATGTTTTAGAGTTTTAAAACACTAAAAATGTGTTTTTAGGTAATCCTGAGCAAACCACGACTCAAATTGATTTGATGTTAGTTCATACATTCCAAAAATCAATCATCAGATGTTTTCCTAGGATTTCACAACAATCTGAGGTCTTTCGATTGGTTTTTATCCCCTAACACACCTTTTTAATGACTTTGATATCTTTATAAACTGCTTTTTTAGTCGCTCCAAGAACACCACACGTCAGATTGATGTGCCCCTGCTCCGACATATCACAAATAATTTAAAGATCATTATCATATAATTTCATGTCAATCTATGAATGTTTGTTAGGTCTTGATTCTTACACACACGTTTTAGAGTTTTAAAACACTAAAAATGTGCTTTCAGACATCCCAAAAATATAAAGGGTTTGCAGTGTTCTCTTGTGGATGTAGGACGAAAGTCTGAACCACACAATCTTGTGTTTAGATTACTTTTCCTTGCTACCAGATCAAGGTATATGCAACACCTACTTTTATCAACGCTAAACAAAAAATGTTGATAAAAGGGCTACAATTATCAGTGTCGGCTAAAAGCGCTTATAAAGTTAACTTTTATTAGTGCTAAAAAAACACTAATAAATGTGTACCCTTTATGAGCGTTTTTTATCACTAATAAAGGTCAATCTTTATCAGCGCTATTCTTTGTGCTGATAAAACCTTTTTTAATAAAAAAATATTATTAATATATATATATAATTATCATATTTATATTCAAAAAATAATATTTATTTATATACATTAATTAAAATACGAATGTTTATAATTAATATAAATATAATATATTAATATATATATTTTAATAATTAATATATATATATATAATGTTTTAAAAAAAGTATTTATAAAATTATGAAATATGATTTAAATATATTTATTGGAGGATGGGAACGCACGGATCTGGGAGCTTCTCCCTCTTCATCCATGGCTTCTTTGGTAAGTTTTAGTGATGGTTTCAAGCTTAGGTGGGTATTTTGATCCAACATAGGTCTTTATTGGGCCTCTTAAGAAGGTGGATGCTGGATCTAACTTGGGCATTAAGATTTTTCCCTCCTCTGAAGCGAATCGAGATCTAAGGTGATTCAACCTTGATTCTATTTCCTCAAAACCAAAGGATCTAGGTGCTAATGAAGCTCTGAAGAATAGTCAGGCACCGCATGCTGCTTCTATTGATTGTTCTTTTCCCGACCCTCGTAATGAGTTGAATTCTGCGCACAACCAAATATCAAGGAATAGCACAATCACCTTCATCGAAGCAAGCCCTAAGCTCTTTGAATAGAGGATTGAAGAGTATAAACACTCAATCATTACACCGCTCACGCCCTTATCGAGGAGCAATTCCTAGAAGATTGAGGACCTAAGGAGGCAATTGCTTCAGGTTTGGGGTTTTGATTCTTGGCGCATTGTGTCGCTAGGTTTGGGATTTTTCCATATTGTAATTTTTCTTTGCAAGATCTGAAATTAAGAGAGTGGAGCTATGGATTTGTGAATATTAAGCTTGGGGTGCTGATATTCTCATATTGGGACCCCTGGTTTGATCATGTTGGGGAGAATCCTGATTTCGGGCTGAAAATTGTTTGCCAAAATATTGTGAGAAACCTGATGAAATATGAAAGCAATATAAAGCAAAATAAATAAATCAACACGAATGATTTTTAACATGGAAAAACCCTCCCATGTGGAGGATTAAAAAACCATAGGGCAATTCTGAAAATATCCACTATAAATTAGAGAATACAAAGAATCCAAGTAATGCCTGAACTTGAATGTCAATAACGACATAGAAAAACCTGTGTGAAAACCAAACCCCGATACACCTCCATCTTCTCTCTCAAAAACATCTTTCCAATGCCATGCTCGAAATATCCATCTCTGACAAAATTTCACCCTTCTGTCGATTAAACGTCACTACCTCATAAATCTTCATCCGAACATGCGTCAGCCTTGCACTATCTTGTGACACCCGAAGGATTTCTCTCTCATGATCTCGCTATCATAATGCACCACCGATCATTAATTGGGACACACCACCCGTAATGACATAGACCTATCTGATCCATTCCTTTGTGAAAATCTGGTGTTTGAGGTGTTCTGGGAGGTTAAGGAGACTTATTTCTAACACTATTCTAAATTTCTAGTTTTGTGAATAGTGTTTCTAGGACGATATGTTATCTATCGGTAGGTCATCTATTGGTAGGTCATCTATCGGTAGGTCATCTATTGGTAGGTCATATATCAGTAGTTCATCTATTGGTAGGTCATCTATCGGTAGGTCATCTATCCATAGGTCATCTATCGGTAGCTGTACAGTGTTTCCAAATTGGTAAGTGTACAATGTTTCCATTTTACTACAGTTTCGCCCCTTTGACGTTATCTTTGATGTAAAATGCATTCAAAACCTTATTTTAAGGGATTTAAGGCCAATTCAAAGCCCATAACTCCTATCTTAATTTTCCTAAGGGACTAAGTTCCTTTACTCGGTCAAACCACATAGTCTTGACCAGATCTGCCTTTAATGGAAAATATAAACCGTATCTAGACCGTTGCTCCGTTTAGATTTTCAAAAGAGTTGAGATACCTTCCTACCTTGTTCTTCATTCCCCTTTCATTGGTGCGAGGTGCCCCAAACCTTTGTTCGTGAGGAGTTTTGTGATTGTGCTATCCTTGGATCGTTTCCTCTTTGAGCTTTTCCTGCTGCATGCGCACCCCCTGTTTTGGTGCAACCAGGAAGTGTCGATCCATCTTCGATATAAGTTATGTTCTACCTCTATTATTTTGGGTTCCTCAATATGTTTCCTCCCATTTCTCATTTACATATGATGACATGTGACCTCTATGTTTCTAATGGAGCTTTCTTGGGTGTTGATTGATGTGGTTGTATCATGGTGTCTTCAGGTGGATGCAATCATTGCGGGAGAGGTGATCATGATCCGCTGTTTTGGCATGTTCTCATGCAAAGAACGTCGAAAACATTTTTAGTTAGTGGATCTATGGATTCTCTATTCTATTTATGTGTAGTCATAGAGTTATCATGATTTATCCCACTAGATCACAATGAAATTGACATAATAAATATTTTAATTGGATTAAAGAATTGATATCAATTGCCTAGCGATGTTATTTTCTATTGATTTGCTAGAAAGTGTGATATCTATGCTTTGCTTGTTTATCATGTCATTCTTGATGAAAATTTGTAAATAACATAAATTTGAGATTAATTGTAAATTAATTAGCCAAAGATAGAGGCATGTTTAATGAATCTGGTTGTTGTTGTTGTGATTTGATGATAATAAAATAGATGCAGTTATGCATGTTTAATTGAATCGGTTAATTCAAGATGGAATAAATAACTTGTTGTGTGTTAAAATATAATTCCTTTTTGGGTTCTGAGTTACCTGCTTTCTTGTAAATTCTAAGCACCTTATGCACTGGAGTTGTGAGTTCTTGTTGTGTGTGAAAGCTAAATTCCTTGTTTAGGGTCAAGAGCCCATATGTTATGTTGTTTGTTTCCTGCATCTTGTGTTGTGGTGTGAGCCTAGGATAACTGATCCTAGAGGGTTTTTGTAGTATGTGGTGGAAGGGAGCCCAAGTTTTTGTGGCAGTAGTTGATACCTAAAGTGGTGAGATACATCGGTTTATGCATGTGGGTGTCAGGGAGGACACTGGGGATGATGGAACGGGTTGAAATTGGGCTTACCCGGTGATGTGAAACTGGTTTCTATTGAATCTATTGTTTGTTTATCTTCTTTACTTTTCCCACTACTTGAGGTAGATGGTCTTGCTTACCCTCCTTCCAAAAGAGGTGAAGACACGCAAGGTATTCCATGTTCATTCTATGTTTAGCTTCTCAATGATGGATGGGTCTATTCTTCTGCTATAGGTGGCAAAGACTCGAAGGGTTGTTCATCTACTCACCATGTTTCCCCCCTTGCATTTGGTAGATTATAATTCTTTCTTATAATACCTATAAATATAGAAAATGGTAATGTTGTTAAATAAATGAATAAATGATGTTTAACCCATGGGGTTAGAGCTTGTTGGGATGCAATGTTGAGGTTGTGACTTTGAGAAGTCGTGGAATCGGTTTGGTTATGCCTAGAGGGCATGGATCTTGGTTAGAATTGATAACGGTGAATTAATGTTTAAATAATTAATTAACATAAAGTTAAACTGATAAAAGGGATAAAGTAACTTAATATAGCTCTTTAAATGGTTGTGTGCTTATAGGATATCTAGTCTTAACAGTGGAAGTTGGGAGTCTGAGAGACGTTAGCTGTTGTTGATTATAAGACCAGGTTTTACCCATAGTGTGGTTGTGAGAAATATTATTATCATGCACTTTTGTGTTTCTATACGCTACTCCACCCTGTTGGTTAGGGCGATTAACACCTTGAGGATTCAGAGCCCTAGGGGGTGTTTTCCCCAACATCTCGGTGGGAGGATGGATGGCTGACTACCCCCTTTGTCCCTGCTCTCTTCTCTTAGTAGTTATTAGTGCTGGTATGAATGATGGTTAGTTTTCCCAATATATGTGTGTAGAGGTATGTAATGGATTGTGGTTATTTCACACACATATATTTGAGATATTGTTTTGTGTGGACTACTATAGGTGTAATTTATATAGGCTGTGATGGCTTGAGGATCCTTACTCGGTGTATGGGTTGTAATGGCTTAAGGTATAATACTTGATGTACGATACATGCTATGTGAGCAGTGGTGGCTCTCAGAAACTACCTGTTTACTTTTGGTTGTGTGGTTGTGGTGGTGAGTTTCACAAGGTGAATGTTGTGGTGCTATGCCCAGGTGTCTTTGGGCTAGCCTTTTGGAGAGAGATGCTAATGACATGTGATGTTGGGGAAAAGCGCTAAACCAGTGGGAAAGTGGTAGCAGAGTACCCTTGATATTATTTTTCTATATTATATACTCTTGTATGTGATACTTGGTGAGAGTATCCATGGTGAGGCTGGGAACATAGCATACCTATTTAGGTGACAAGTTAGTTTCATTTTTTTGTTCAATTTTCTTTAGCATGGTTTCTTTACTTTTAAACGAGAGGCTCTGGGGAGGATCCTACTAAGTATACTGTTATACTAACCCTACATTATATAAAATGTTTTTCAGGTCACTTGGAGTAGGTTGGAGATGAGGTTGGTTGTTACTAGATTGAATTTTTGTCAGGGCTATTCGGGCTTTGTGATCATTGTCGTTTTACTTTCTTTTGGTACTTATAGTTTCCTTCTCAGTTTTGGTAGTTTTTCATGACATTACAAATGTGTAATTGGGTTTTATTTTATATTGTATTCTGAGAAGGAGTTGGTTGGTGTCTATATTATTTCTCTCTTCTGAATGTTTTCTCTTAGAGGGTAATGCCTCTCATCTGTGTGTTTGTTATACCCTCAGTGCTAGTCACTAACTCAAGGACTACTGGAGGTGGGAATCAGGGGTCATTATCTCTCTTCTCACATTTCTGACCCAGTAGGGGTACACTTTGTGGGGATGGGGTTGTGAATAGTCGTATCAAAGGCTCTGGTTGAGGGATAATATGGATTTTGGAGTTAGGCACAGGTGAGGTTTCATGGGTTGGTAGGGAAACAATGTCAGCTAATTTTAACAAGCACTGTGAGCACTAGAGATTGGCTGAGACATGGGTATTTAGGGACCCCTATGATTTTATACACAAACCTTTAAGTTTATAGTGGCTACTAAATGAGGTTATACTTGTTTTAGGGTAGAGACCTATGAAATTATCACACATCATTCTTCTTTGTGCCTGTGTTTGAATGGGTAGACCTTGGGATAGGTTAACCTAAAATGAATAAAAGAAAAAATTGATTATTTTTAATGTCTTCCATATTCGAGGTTTTAGAGCTCTAATTGTTTGTCCTTTTTTAGGTATGGATCCAGATTCATGTCCTCATCATGTTCACACAGAATATGTTTAGCAGGTTGCGCCAGCAGAACGTCGCCGAGTAAAGGTTGATAATGACAACACTTGGATGACGACACTTTGATAATTTCAGCACCCAATTATGTAGAAGTATGAGGGATCCATTTCAGATGCAGTCATGGAAGACTGGTTGGAGGAGGTTAAGATAGCTTTCAGTTCAATCTATTCTCTAAATAAGTATTGGGTATCATTGGTTGTGATGATGCAATGTGGGGTAGTGAGGTAGTGGTGGTTCTTGTTCCTTAGGGATTGTGAGGAGTCAGTAGTCTCTTGGGAGGAGTTCTGAGTCCAGTCCAGAGCCAAGTTTCTTTCTTCAACTACGAAGGTGGCCTGTCTCCAGGTGTTTCTTACCCTTAGGTAGGGGAGGTCCAGTGTGTGAGAGTTTGTGATATATTTCAGAAACCTTTTTCGATATACTTTTGACCTGAAACTAGATGAGGAGGCCATAGTGAGGCATTTCGAGGAGACTTTGCATCCAGATATCCAACGTCAAGTCACCCTGTTTATGCTGAAGACATATCTTGAGGTGCTGGTGAGGGCAGAGGTCATCGAGAGGATGTTAGCCAGAATCAGATCATCATGAAAGGGGAGTCTTAAATATTCCTCATGAAGCAGAGTTGTGGTTCGGGGTCCCCAGTTTTTAGGGTAGAAGAGTTTTCGTTCAGCCGGGGGTAGGTCCCATCCCTCAATGTCTCGTTTCTCTGGGGGGAAGCGGCTCTAAAACCTATACCAAGGGATCAGATGATTTTTTTCTTATGAAGGCCAAGGTCATCAGTAGAGAGAGTGCCTGAAATTTCTGAGCATTTAGCATGCATATGGTGTTCCGCTTCAAGTTCCTCTATTGAGGAAATTCCACTCGAGGCAACAGCAGCAGGTTGCACCAATTTTGGATCAACAGAGAGCACATGGGGAAAGAAAAGGACAACCCCGAGATGCTCCTCATTCTTAGAGAGTAGAGAACGACCATGGAGGTGGTCTCTATCAGGGTCATGGAGGTCATGGAGCAAGTCGTAGTCAGCTTCATATGTTAGCATTTCCAGCACCAAACGATCCAGACGTCATTCAAGGTACCCTTTTCTTGTTTTCTACTTGGGCGCATGCCTTTTTTGATTTAGGAGTGAAAAACTCCTTCATATCACCTTCCCCTGTCCATGCTTTGAGACTTGAGGTAGAGAGGCTTCTAGTGCCATTGGAATTGACTACGCTAGTTGGAGGCAGATCTAACTTGTTTTAAGTATATAGAGACTATGATCTGGTGTTGGGGAAACACCTCTCTTGAAGAGATTTCCTATTTTTATGGATATAACCATATGATGTCATCCTTGACATGGATTGGTTGTATTCAGTTCAGTATATTGTGGATTTATTAAGGAGGTAGGTGGTGTTCTTCAATGATGATGGAGAGACAGCGGTGTTTATTGGTGAGCGAGAGCCTCAAATGGTTCAGAGGCATGTTCCTTTATTTTCATCCTTGATGGCTGAGATGATGTTGAGTTCATCGGAGGTTCAATAGTCAGCATTTTCTAGCGTCGTAGAAGAGTACCCAGATGTCATTCCAGAAGAGGTTGTTGCATTACCCCATTAATATGAGATCAAGTTCAGGATTGAGCTATAACCAAGCATGTCTCTCATATCGATGTCTCGATATAGGATGGTGCCTTCTAAGTTGTAGGATCTGCGTATACAACTTGATGGTCTATTGTAGTGAGGTTTTGTTTATATGAGCGTGTTACCGTGGGTTGAACCTGTCTTGTTCATGAAGAAGGCTTATGGTAGTTTGAGGCTGTGTTTCAATTATCATCGCTTGAACAAAGTGACAATGAAGAAGCGTTATCCTCTTCCACATATTGATGATTTATTCGATCAACTGAAGGGTGTAAGTTGGTTCTAGAAGATTGATTTGCAGTCAGAATATCATCAGATGTGTGTGAAGGATGAGGACATTCTGAAGAATCCTTTCAATTTTTGTCATGGGAATTACAAGTTCGTGGTGATGCCTTTTGGTGTAATTAATGCTTCACTTGTGTTCATGGGGTTGATGAACATTGTGTTCTGTGAGTTCCTGGATAAGTTCATGGTGGTCTTCATCGATGAAATTCTTGTGTACTCCGCCTGAGGAGGAGCATGTAGAGCCTCTACATGCCGTTTTTAGAGTTCTTCATCGACAACAATTGTTTCGGAAGTTGTCTAAGTGTGATTTTTGGGCTCGAGAAGTCCATTTATTAGGGCATGTTGTATCATAGTAGGGAGTAATTGTGGATCCTTCAAAGATAGAATCAGTTGTGTATTGGGAATCCCCTAAGATAATGGCAGAGGTGAAAAGTTTCCTTGGTCTTTTAGGCTATTATAGGAGTTTCATAGCTAATTTCTTTTAGGTTGCAACTCCTCTAACAACATTTACCATAAAGGATAAGTCATTCGTATGGACTGTTCAGTGTTAGGTAGCTTTTGAGTATCTAAAGGAGAAGTTGGTCATTGCTCTGGTTATTTTTCTACCAGGAGAAGAAGTTTAGTTTGAGGTTTTATATGATGCTTCACATCTAGGGTTAGGCTATGTTCTGATGCAGCATAGATCAATCATTTCTTATGGGTCTTGACAGTTACATCCCCATGAACATAAATATGCCACCCACAATCTCGAGTTGGCGGTAGTGGTGTTTGCCCTGAATCTGTGGAGACATTACCTCATTGGCGAGTATTTCATGGTCTTTACTGATCATAAGAGCCTGAGGTATGTTTTCTCCCAGTGTGACTTGAACTTGAGAAAATATTAGTGGATGAAGTTCTTACAGGATTACGACTTCAAAATTTTATATACACCTAGAAAGGGGAATGTTTTAGCTGACACGCTTAGCAGGAAGTCACGTAGTGATGAAGTGTGTGAATCAAGTGATTCCTGGAGGGTGATGGAATATCTTTCAGCATTACATTTGGATATGGGAGAATTTGGGGGCAAAGAGTGAATTTTTCATATAACAGTGCAGTCATATTTGGCGCAATAGGTGGAGGAATCCCAATGAGGGGATCTTGAGGTGGAGGTCTGGATAGACCGAGTTGTTTGTGGTGGCCCCCTGATGGTAGGTCTGAGGAGGAAAAACACCGGGTGTTTTTTAGGGAATAATTTTCATTCATTTGGAAATGTGTGATATGGTTATTAGAGAGTTCCATAGTTCACCTTTAGCGGTACATCCTGGCATGAAAAAAATGTACCGAGCTTTGAGGAGTCAGTTTTGGTGTCCCATGTTGAAGTGTGCAGTTTCAGAGTTTGTGTCTCGATGCTTTGTCTTCTAGAAGGTGAAGGTCAAGAACTGTGTTCCTAGTGGTTTTCTCCAGCCATTATATGTTCCTTAGTAGAAGTGGGAGGATATCTCGATGAACTTTGTTACCATTTAACATTGAGATCAGGTAGGCTATGACACTATATGGGTGGTAGTGTATCATTTGATGAAATTATCCCACTTTATAGCAATCAATGAGTCGAGATCAGTGGAGGTTTTGTCGAGGAAATATCTAGAGGAGGTGGTGAGACTCCACGGAGTCCTGAGGACGATCATTTTTTATCAAGATCCTCATTTTACCTCTAGAGTGTGGAGAGGTCTCCAACATGATTTTAGTTCTCATATATACCTTAGCACTACTTTTCATCTGCAGACGAATGGTCAGACAGAGTGGACCATCCAAACTCTTGAAGACATGTTGTTCTCTTATGTCCTAGATTTTAAAGGTTTATGGATGAGGCGCTTAACCTTGTTAGATTTTTCTTACAACAATAGTTTCTACTCCACCATCGATATGGTGCCATTTTAATCCTTGTATGGCTGACCTTTACATTCTCTATTGTACTAGACTAGGGTCGGAGAGTCAACAATTCTTAGGTCAGAAATGGTTCATAATACGACAGAAATGGTTCGGGTGATTCGTGAGCAGATGAAGGAAGCACAAGATCATCATAAGTCCAGTGTCGATCATTGGAGGAGACCTATGGAGTTTTAAATTGGGGATCACATGTTTTTGAAGGTGACTCCCCATCGTGGGCAGTGAAGGTTTGGTTGTGGGAGTAAGCTTTCTCCCTGTTTTGTTGGGCCTTTTAAGGTTTTTACTCATGTTGGAGTTGTGGCATATCGGGTTTCACCCCACATATGTGCCAGATACATGATATTTTCCATGTTTTGTAGCTCTATCTTTATCTTCATGATGACTCTCATGTCATCAATTAGGGTGAGATCGATGTTGACAATGATGCGACCTTCAAGGAGCGTCCTGTAGAGATCCAAGGTGTTGCACGGGCATGTTATACCCTTAGTTCGTGTCTTTTGGCGGCACAGTGGCATGAAGGAGAGTACTTGGGAATTTGAGTCCTAGATACATGATCAATACCCTAAGATGTTTGATGTTCAGATCTTCTATTGTAACATTTTTCCTTTGGTGTTTGTATATCCTTTTTTTATGAGATGACTTTATCTTGTTGCTTGTTGTGTCATTCTCTCTTTTGAGAGGTATCTCCCCTGGGAGATTGGTTAGGATATGTTTTTAGTTTTTGAATGGTTTTTTATTTTTCCTTTGATGAAGTAGTTGAGATCCTTTGGTGGTGAGAGCCTTGAGAGGTATCTCGAAGGGTGGTTGTTCGGAACCCTTTTTCTGTTTTCTCTTTGGGTTGGTTTTGGATTATCAAGGGTGAGAATAGTTTGATAGGTATTTGATGTAATGGACCAGACCTCTCAAGTCCATTCCTTTATGAAAATCTAGTGTTTGAGGTGTTCTATGAGGTCAAGGTGACTTATTTCTAACACTTTTCCAAATTTACAAAACTGTGAACAGTGTTTCTAGGATGGTAGATCATCTATCGGAAGGTCATCTATCGGTAGGTCATCTATCGGGAGGTCATCTATCAGCATGTCATTTATCGGCAGGTCATCTATTGATAGGTCATCTATCGGTAGGTCATCTATAGGTAGGTCATCTATTGGTAGGTGTATAGTGTTTCTAGATCGGTAGGTGTACAATGTTTCCATCTTCCTACAGTTTCACCCCTTTGATGTTATCTTCGACGTAAAATTCATTCAAATCCTTGTTTAAGTAATTTAATGCCGATTCAAATCCCATAACTCCAATCTTAATTTTCCTAGGGGTCCATGTGCCTTTACTTGGTCAAATTGCATAGTCATGACCAGATCTGCCTTTAATGGAAAATCTAAACTGTATCTAGACCGTAGCTTTGTTTAGATTTTAAAAAGTGTTGAGATACCTTCTGCCCTTTTTCTTACTTCTCCTTTCTCTTGGTGTGAGGTGACCCAAAACATTGTTCCCAAGGAGTTGTGTGATTGTTCTATCCTTGGATTGTTTCCCCTTGGAGCTTTTCCTACTACATGCACACCTCCTATTTTGGTGCAACCAAGAAGTGTCGATCCGTCTTCGATATAAGGTATGTTCTACCTCTGTTATTATGGGTTCCTCAATATGTTTCCTCCCATTTCTCCTTTCCATATGATTTAATGTGACCTTCATGTTTCTAATAGAGTTTTGTTGGGTTTTTGTTGATGTGGTTGTACTATAGAGTCCTTAGGTGGATGCAATCATTGGGGGAGAGGTGATCGTGATCTATTATGTTGGACCATTCTCATGAAAAGAGCATTAGAAAACTATTAAGGTATGGGATTTGTGGCTTCTCTATTATATTTACATGCAGTCATAGAGTTATCTTGATTTAGCCCACTGGATCATAATGAAATTGACATAATAAATATTTGAACTGAATTAAATAATTAGTATTAATTGCCTAGCGATGTTATTGCGTCTTGATTTGATAGATAGTGTGATATCTATGATTTTCTTGTTTAGCATGTCATTCTTGATAGAAATTAGTAAATAATGTAAAGCCTATATTAATTGTGAATTAATTTTCCAAAGATAAATAGGCATGTTTAATGAATCTGGTTGTTTTTGTTGTGATTTGATGATAATCAAATGGATGTAGTTATGCATGTTTAATTGAATCGATTTATTAAATATGGAATAAAGAACCTGTTTTTTGTTAAAATATAATTCCTTGTTGGGTTCTGAGTTACCATATTTCTTGTAAATTCCAAGAACCTTTTTCTTTGGAGCTATGAGTGCTAGTTGTGTGTGAAGAATGAATGCATTGTTTAGGTCCAAGATCCGAGATGCTATGTTTTTTGTTTCCTAATGCTTGTGTTGTGGTGTGAGCCTGGGATGACTGAGCCTTGAGGGATGTTATGGTATGTGGGGGCATATAATCCCAATGGTTGTGGAATCAGTTGATTCCTAAATTAGTAAGATGCATCGGTTTATACATGTGGGTGTCAGGGAGGACACTGGGGATGATGGAACAGGTTGAAGTTGGGCTTACCCGTTGATGTGAAAGTGTTTGTTGTTGAATATGTTGTTTGTTTATCTACTTTACTTTCCCCATTAATTGAGGTAGATGGTATTTCTTACCCTCCTTCTAAAAGAGGATAAGACGTACAAGGTATGCCACATGCTTTCTGTGTTTAGCTTCTCAAGGATGGATCGGTATGTTCTCCCACTATAAGTGGAAAAGACTCGATGGGTTGTTCATCTACTCACCGCGTTTATCCCCTCACATTTGGTAGCTTATAATGCTTTACTAGAATACATGGAAATATGTAAAATGGTAATGTTGTTAAATAAATGAATAAATGATGTTTAACCCATGGGGTTGGAGCTTGTTGGGATGAAATGTTGAGGTTGTGACTTTAAGAAGTCGTGGAATCGGTTTGGTTATACCTGGAGGGCATGGATCTTGGTTGGAATTGATAATGGTTAATTAATGTTTAAAGAATTAATTAATATAAAGTGAAACTAATAAAAGGTATAAAGTAACTTAATATAGATCTTTAAATGGTTGTGTGCTTATAGGATATCTAGTCTTAGCAGTGAAAGCTGGGAGTCTGAGAGACGTTAGCTGCAGTTAATTCTAAGACTAGGTTTTTCCTATAGTGTGGTTGTGAGCTATATTATTATCATATACTTTTATGTTTCTATATAATACTCCACCCCGTGGATTAGGGCGACTGACACCCTAGGTATTCTGATCCCTGGGGTGTGTTTTCCCCAACATCTAAGTGGGAGGATAGATGACTGACTACCCCCTTTGGCCCCGCTCTCTTCTCTTGGTAGTTACTAGTGCTGGTATGCACGATGGTTAGTTTTACCCATATATGTGTGTAGAGGGGTGTAATGGATTGTGGTTATTTCACACATAACTATTCTAGATATAGTTTCCTTATGTACTACTATAGGTTTAATGTGTATAGGTTTTGATGGATTGAGGATCCTTACTCAGTGTATGGGTTGTAATGGATTGAGGTATAATACCTGATGTATGATACACACTATACAAGTTGTCGTGGCTCCCAAAAACTACCTGGTTACTTTTGGTTGTGTGGTTGTGGTGGTGATTTTCATGAGGTGCATGTTTTGGTGCTACGCCCAGGTGTCTTCGAGCTAGAATTTTGAAGAGAGATGCTCATGACATGCGACATTGGGGAAAAGCAGCAAAGTAGTGGGGAAGTGGTAGCAGGGTACCCTTGATATTATTTTTTTATATTATATACTCTTGTATGCGATACTTGGTGAGAGTAGTCATGGTGAGGCTGGGAACATAGCATATATGCTTAGGCGATAAGTTAGTTTCACTTGTTTTTCACTATGATTTAGCATGATTTCTTTACTTTTTCACAAGAGGCTTTGGGGAGGATCCTACCGAGTATACTTTTATACTCACCCTACGTTATATAAACTATTTTTCAGGTCACTTGGAGCTGGTTGGAGATCGAACTGGATACTTCTAGCTCAGGGTTTTTTAGGATATGTCTAGGATTTGTGGTTGCTATCGTTTTACTTTATTTTGGTACTTACAGTTTCCTTTTACGTTTTAGTAGTCTTGCATGACATTGCATATGTGTACTTGGGCTTTCTTTTATATTTTAGTCTCAGCAGGAGTTGTTTGGTGTCTATCTTATATCTCTCTTCCGAATGTTTTCTCTTAGAGGTTAGTGCCTTCCATCTGTGTGTTTTCTATACCCTCGGTGCTTGTCCCTAACCCGGGGCCAACTAGATATGGGACTTGGGGGTCATTATCTCTCTTCTCATATTGTCAGCCTAGGAGGGGTACACTTTGTGGGGAGGGGATCGTGACACCACCCAATCACTGATATTAGGAAGAATTTCATTATATGGACCCGATCATCGATTGCATTGCTATTACTCCACACTTGTTAAATGCTGACACGCCACACATACTACCGTTGATGCAGTAGTTCCCTTCTTTCTCTCAATGGGTGACATCTTGAACATATTTTGAAGAAAATCTCCACACATACAAGATAATTGTGTCATCATCGTCATGTTGCACAGGACATCGAAAACGCGGAAACCCCCTCCTGGTTATCTCTTATCAGATACATCATGATGGAACACATTAAAATATGCTATTACATCCACTTATATAGACACCAAGTCCATATCTCTAATAAATGTGATCAACATTCATCATTCCATTCATTAATATTGAGAATAACTCTCCATTAATGTTGGGAGAAAATCTCTGATTAATGTTGAGATAAATATCTCCATTAATAATTTTCTCTCTCATCAATAAATGTGATGAATCCAAAAAATCTCTCCCTTAAACACATTAAATAATGGAAACATCCAACAAAACCAGTTGGAAATAAAATAGGTCAGTATCACACCAACCATCATCATCTATAGAAAATATGATGATGTCCTTTTTCACTTCTGAGAAAAAAATATTATCTCCCCTACAAAAAGAAAACCAAACGCCAAAATCTTCATCACATATATGTTTTCACCATCCTACTAAGACTAGAACCATAAATATATGGCTCCCCATAATTGTGATCGCCACATAATCTGGAGCACCCATAGAAACAAATTTCTCCCCTGCTCAAAATCCCTCGAGCAGCTAGCATACCACCTCTCTCAACCTGCTTTGATTTAAAAATATTATTATGCTTCATGCATGAATCTATAGTCCTCTTTGAAACTTCAATAATTATCACAATAAATTGCAAGCACAAACCTTTACCTTTGATACCACTATTGGGGAGAATCCTATTTCTGGGTTGAAAATTGCTTGCCAAAATATTATGAGAAACCTGAAGAAATATGGAATCAATATAAATAAAAATAAATAAATCAGCACATAGGATTTTTAACATGAATAAAACCTCCCATGCGGATGATTAAAACCACAAGGAAATTATGAAAATATCCACTATGAATTAGATAATACAGGTAATCCAAGTAATGCTCGAACTTGAA
The DNA here is from genome assembly GCA_963277665.1 of Viscum album. NCBI lineage: Eukaryota > Viridiplantae > Streptophyta > Magnoliopsida > Santalales > Viscaceae > Viscum > Viscum album. The sequence goes on from OY728129.1 coordinate 438,152,119, forward strand.
TGTCAATGATGGCATAGAAAAACCTATGTGAAAACCACACCCCGATACACCTCTATCTCCTCTCTCAAAAACATATTTCCAATTCCATGATCGAAAGATCCATTTGTGATAAAGCATCACCCTTCTATCAATGAAACATCACTACCTCAGAGATCTTCATCTGAATATGCGTTAAACTCACACCATCTTGTGACACCCAAAGTATTTCTTTCTTATGATCTCACCATCATTATGCACCACCAATCATTAATCATGACACGCCACTAGATCACCACTATTAGAAATACTTTCGATACATCTCCCTAATCATCGATTGCGTTGCTGCTGCTCTGCACATGTTAAACGCTGACACGCCGCACATACTACTGCCGATGTGGTATCCCCCTTCTTTCTCTTAGTTGATGACATATTGAACATATTTACAAGAAAATCTCTACATGTAAAAAATAATTGCGTCATCATTTTTGTGTCACATAGGCTACCGCAAATGCGAAAACCCCCTCCTAGTTCTCTATTGTTGGCTACATCATGCCGGCACACTTTAAAATATGTTACTACATCCCCTTATATAGATACCAAGTCCATATCTCTAATAAATACATTCAATATTCATTATTCCATTTATTAATATTGATAATAATTGTTAGTGTCATTTGGGATATTTCCTTGGTAGTAGGAACCCCAATTAAATTTGACAGAGAAACTATGATGGCTAGATATGATCATTATGATAGAATTCTAGTTGAATTTGATCTCAGTTCAGCACTAATTGAAATTTCTTATCTGATTGCTAGTGAATTCAAATTTGAATTGGCTATAGAGTATGAAAGTGTACCATGTTTTTTAGGTGTTCTAACTGTAAGAAGTATGGGCATCGAGTAGATAATTGTAAATTTAAAAATCCCCATTTCGTCTAAAAACTAGTCTGTTGTGGACATTCACACCGAGCCAAAAGTGGACTATAATGTTATTGTAAAGTTTTTATTAGGTGGTAGTCAGTATATACCTATTAATAGTAGTGCAATTCATGTTTTTAATCTTCAAACCAACACTAGTGATGGCCTTTCCTTTGTTGATGTCATTGTGGGCACCAGTTCAAAATATTTTCCTGAGCTCAAACATGTCATTGGATGTTTCACAAATAATATGATTGCAACAATATTGGATAAACATATATTTCATGTTGCTGATGTTTTTCACTCTCACAAGGGTGTCTCTGTGGGTGAGATGGATGAATCATATGTGGGTGCTTCGGCTTTTAGTCCTCAATAGGTTGATAAGGAGCATGATGCATCATTTGATTTTGAAAACTTGTTGGATTATTATGACTTGATTGGAGATGAGTTCCTGACCTATGGAAACAAAAAAGGTAAAATGGGTTTTCCTACCTTATAGGATTGGAAAAAAATGTACCAACAAATGAATACTGTTGGTTTTCCATGAAAGACCCTTTCTCTTACTACTGCCCCTCGGGTGGTACGTGGTTTGGATGAGTTTTAAACTGATCAGCAAGAGGCATGTGATCATATGGTTTTTGGTCATGATTCCTCATATATTGATGATGGCCATCATATCTCGATTGGAAAATATAGTCATGGAGTTTTAGGATCCTTTGATTTTTTAAATATAGGGACACCAATTCTTCTTGAAAAGGCCAGTGGGTTGGAACCAATATGTGCAGATGTTGTAAGCTCTGGTCATGAAGTTATCACAACTACCCCTAATGATGACCCTCCAGTAATGGAGGCTGCAAAGTATGTGGACCCTATTATAGGGGATGATCTCTCTGGATAGAGCCTATAGGATGAAGACAATGGAGATCAAGATAACAAGTGACAAACCCCAAAGTAGTGGAAAAGAGGTAGGCATATGAGAGGTTGGGGTGACCCCTGTGGTAGGGGCGATGGATGGAGTTCTAATATTATAGAAAATGTGGAATGGTCTTACCCTATCAAATTTTCCAATATTATGAAAATTTCTTATGATGCATTTAGGAAGGCCATGATCAAAGATTGTGAAACCGCAAGGGAAAAATTTTTTAAAGCACCTCTAGAGGATTATGAGGGTGAAAGGTACCATCAGGGTGTTATGGTAGATATGGATCAATGGTTTGATCTACTGATTGAAGTTACCTTCAACAAAATGGAACCTAACGTTTTTGGTTATAGGAGTTATCTTATGGTCCAAAACTTGCAATAAAAAAACTTTTAAGATGTTTGTCGGCTCAATCCATTCTTGGATTTTCAGGATTTCTCTTGGAAATATAAGAGTTGCATCATCCTAGAGAACTCATTTGACTCGTCATAAGATGATGAGTTTGTGCTGCTTCAATAGACCACATGGCAGATAGGTTGATACCCAAATATTAGAGGTCATTATACCAAGAATTTAGGTTCTATAGCGAGTAGCAAGACTTGATCTCTTGTTGTTTTTGTTGTGGGAATATTTACTTTGCCAGTCCCCATATTTCATTGTATGAGGCATTTTTATAAGACCCTAAGGGTTTAGCCTAGTGGTTACACCTTTTAGGGGTCTCATGGGAGGTCTCAGGTTCAAGTCTTCTCAAGTTTTTGTAGCTGTTGTGGATTTTCTTTGTTTCTTTGTATCCCCCTCCCTCAAAATGTTGTAATATAAATATATTTATAATTATATACAAATATTTATAAATATATCTATTTATAATTATATATATATATATGATTTATATTACAATAAGTATGTATATATATTTAAAGTAATATATAAATATGAATCATATAACTTTTAATAAAAAAATGGATCTTATTTTCATAATTTTATATAAAAAAATTATCAAATTTATATTAGTTAAAATGTTTAATAGTTTATTTATATATATTGCATTTGGGGGCTTACCCGATTGGTAAAGTCCCTCCATAATTCTGAATCACACCCGGGTTCAAATCCGAGAGAGAATTTACACTGGTACTATTGTAGTACTGTAACAGACGATGACAGGCGATAATGCAAGCATGACGCATGACGCTGGCAGACAGTGATGCATGAATGACGATGGCTTGGTGACACATACAATATGATGCAAGTATGAAACTACACTGGGCCTTCGGGCTAGTTAGTGGAACTTTGGGTCATGTAATGGGCTTCATGCCCATTGGGCCTTCAGGCCGTGTACTGAATAAATAAGATTTGATGGGTGAACTATCTCTTGGAGGGTTTATGGCCTACCTTTCCGGTATGTGTGTGTGGTGTGTGTATTTAATGTAATTGTACTCTCAAGTACCTAATATATATATATATATATATGTATATATATTGATTACAAAATGTCTATATAATTAAAATAAATATAACATATTAATATTTTATTTAAACAATTATATATAATAAATATGAATATATTTATTAAGATATATATTTATATTGATATTAAATAATTTAAAATATATGTACATGTATAATTGTATGTATGTATGTATATGTGTGTATATACATGTGTGTATGTATATGTGTGTTTATATGTGTATGTGTACATAAGTATGTTTGTAATTTATGTAAATGTTATGAATTCACTTTTTAATATTTTTGTAATTTATTTAATTTAATTTATTCATTTATTATTATATATTAATTAATAATGTTAAAAATATATTTAACCATTTTTTAATATTTTTTATACATATATTTATTTACTATACATGTAATATTTTCAATATGTTTGTAATTTATATGAACAATATTTATTTGTTTTTATTTATTAAGTTTTAACAGTTAAAATATGTTTGAAATTTATATAGTTAATATATTTAAATAGTTTTTTTAATAATTTTGTAATTTAAATATTTAATTATACAATTATAAATATATATATATTTTTTAAAAAATATTTATGAAATTATAAATAAATATATATATATTTAAATAATTATAAAATTATAATAAATATATTTAGTATATTTATAATTATATATTAATAAATGAATATATTTTTATATATATATATAATTATATTTAAATATTTTCAAATATATTTATTTATAATTGGAAATATAAATAAATAAATTCCAATTGAGTCCAGATCAGCTGGTGATCTAGGTTATACCCCCACGACATCAAATTGGAGAGACGTGGGATCAAAACCTTGTCCTCACCCATTAATGTTTGATTAAATCATGGGAAGTGGGACCGCCTCCATACAGTTGTGTGATGAATTCGGCCCGCATGTGTGGGAGGTCTAATCGGCTTATTATAATAAGGGAGAGATTGGCTCTAGCGATGCTCCACTGTGGTGATGGTCTAGCAACGACGATGTATGAAGAACGATGATGGCGATGATGATGCTTCTGCAGGGTGTGACAACGTTGTTACAGTTGCTGGATTCAACGAACAACAAGTTGGTGGTCATAGGGGGACAATGATCATCTTCAGCAGTGGATGCAGATCGATGACCCATAGGCAACGAAAACATGATGACTCTACTCGGTGGGCAAAGACGGTGGTCAGCGAGACGTGGTGATAGTCTCCACTAATGTTCATCGGGGCCTAGTACTGCAACAGGAGTATTTAGCAGCAAAAACGTGTTGGCAAACCCCCACTCAACGATGGGGGTGGTGGTATGTTGGCTTCTGTGGTGGGGGATGCTTCATGATCATCATCTGTGGTCTGAGGGAGGGGATCATATTGTAAGTGATGAATGGGGGTTCTTTACAATGGTGCTTAGAGAGATGATGGTATGAAGAGTTTAGCGGTGATGGTGTGAGGATCGCGCAATGTAGGCATAGTGGAACCTGATCATTGTTGTGTGCAGGTGAGGCTCGTTTGTTGGCGACGATACCCTCAAAGCAGTTCTGGGGATGACGATGGTGAAAAAGGGTGCACGGGGAAGTAGGCATGAGGCGATTGTGTTTCTGGGGTCTTATGGTCCAAAATTGTAAGGGCCTATGGTCATAACTTATAAGGGTCTTTGGAGCTGTGATTAGTGGGGTCTTCAGGCCAATAAATGGGTGGGTTATCCCTTAGTGGGGCTATGACCTGCCCATTAGGGGCTGGAAGTGTGTGTGTGTTTCGATGTAATTGTACACCTAAGTACCTAATATATATAAATAAATAAATATGTATTTAAATAATTATAAAATTATAATAAATATATTTAAATTAAAAATATATTTATTATATTTATAATTATGTATTTATAATTATATATAAATAATTTTTAAATATATTTATTTATAATTATAATTATAAATACATGTATATATATTTAAATATTTATAAAATTATAATAAATATATTCAAATAATAAATATAGTTATTATATTTATAATTATATAGAATTATATACTGATATAAATATATATAATTATATAAATATACTAAAGCGGTGTGGACCATGAGGTATAATTATATAAATATATATAATTATATAAATATATTCAAAATTATATAGAAATATTTTTAAATAATTATAAAATTATAATAAATATATTTATTATAATTTTATAAATAAATATATATTTTATATTAATATATATATATAATTATATATAAAATTAAAACCTTTCTTATTTTACAAGAAAACAATTATTATATGAGTAATACTGAAAATAACTAAATTAAACATAAATATGAAATAATACATTAATTCTATGGATAATGATTTTACTATGCAAACATTGTTGACCATAGGGATATACTGACGGTAAAGTAAGAATGATGATAAAAAACGCAAATAGATATCGCCAAACAATCAATCAATGAGTGAGGAGGATGGGGATAATTTCTCCATTATGGTTGGTGTTATCTCTGAATTCATTCAAAGGTGAAAGTTATAGACAACTGTCATCCTTGTCAACTCATCTCCTAAACAAATATCATTGCATTTTTTTGTTTTACACACATCCTTCATCTCTTGTGGACATGCACCTATGTTGCTTGAAATAATCTGAACAGTAGTCATCTATGGGATGACTAATGCTCAGAGTAGTATAAGCAACATAAAAGAGATGGGGGATGAGTCTTAAGACAAAAAAATGCAATAATCACTGTTCGAGAGATGAAGTTGATGAGGATGAAAATTGTACTTTATTTTGTTCTCTAAAAGGGGAAATGCCTCCCATTTGTGAGAATTACACCATTGGCACTAGTTATTAACTCGATGACTTCATTTCCACCTACTCCTTCCAAATAAAATCTCCACAGAACCATAGAAAAAATAGTGTGAAGGACGAGAAAGAAATGGAGAGGGTGGAGACAGAAGAATTAGAATATGCAACTACAGTGTTGTGAAACTTGAGGGTATTGGGTTGAAACAGTGTAATTTTAGTTGACGAGTGCATGTTACCGAAATTAATTTATTTGATTTGACATGGAGGCAGAGTTAATGATGAATTACTTTCATTTTTATAATTTAATTTATCTACAAGGATCCGAATAAAATTTTAATAGAATAATTGGTTGAGGATTTTTTTTATAATATTTTTTTCTGTAAAATTTGGTTTTTTAATAGGTTTTGTTTTATTAAAAAATGATAGGGTTTTATATGATTGGAAAACGAGATTGATAGAGGCGTGTACTTCGTTCACACTTACCTCAATGGGTAATAAACCTGAATGGTGTTCACACCTTCTACCATAAAAAACTATAAAATGGAGGTCACTCCTCATTTGATACATAGATAAATAAATTGAATCTACCTAAATATTATATATATATGTTATATATATATGTATTATATTAGTAACTTTATTTTAATATAATTATATATACATGTGTGTGTGTATTATTTATCATATTTAAATTTATTTAAATATACAATATATTATTCAATATATATATATAATAATATTATTTTCTATTGAAATAAAAAAATACTATCAATAATAGATTTTAAATTATATTAATTATAAATAATTATTATTATGGGTAATTTTGTATAAAATATAATTATTTAAATTTTGGAAAGTTTAATTATTTCAAAAAAATGTATACATAGTTACCTAATTTGATTATTTTGAAAGTAACATGATTTTACAATATTTTATTAGTTATTTAAGTATAAATTGTATTATTGTTAATTAAATGTATATATTGACCTAAAATGTATATATAGACCTAAAATGATGAATACCTAAAAAAATTATAATATATATAATTTGATAACTTCCATTCTATTTATTAGAACAAATGATGTAGAAACCTAAGGATTTTAGGGAGGCCATCTAATGCGCATTGACCCATCCTTGAGATTTTAGGGAGTTCCATTAAGAAATTGGTATAAAGCAATAAAACAACACAATTCTGAGCAATATTTGTAACCCTTACAGTAGAATATCACAACATAGTAAAATAAATACAACCCCATGCTAATTTTGAAAATAGAGATACATTGAAAATAAATAAATACAATGTCACCCTTACTAAGATTTCTCTTAAAATAAAACAACAAAATTCTAAGAAAATAATTTTTTAAGGAAAAACCCTTACACGAGAATATTAAAAAAAATTAAATAAATAAATTCTCTTACATGAATTGCATAAAATATGCTTCTGTTGCTTATTCAAGCCATCAACAGACTGAGGATTGGTTTTCTAAATCAATTTGATCATTTTTAAGGTTTTTATATCCAAAACCTACACTATTTATACAATGGCATAAATATTAGTTTAATTGTTTTATCTGTGGACTAGAGGTGATTCACTAAGATTTCAAAACAACAAAAAAATTAAGCTTGCAGAGAAAGATGGGGTATAGATGTATATGGAAAAGCAAATTGATTCAAAAAATAGTTGAAAAATATCAAAATAGGATATCCAAAATAGTAGTCAAGCAAAAAATGAATCATAAACAAAATCAAAATAGTATACAATAACCAAAGCAAAAATATAGAAATAAAATTGGATCCTACAAAGGAAAATCAGAAACCCTCAGATCCAGATCTCAAAATGACAAATACAGAAAGAAAATAGGAACCTATAAAGGAAAACACAGGCCTACCTCACTAGGTTGAAGAAAATCCGAGACCCACAGATCCAGATCTCAATGTTTTCTTCAAAAACCCTAACTACGTCTAAAAAATGGATGTTGAACGATGTTCGAGCAACTGGAGGTAGTGTGTTTGTGTGATTTGAGGGGGTTTGTATGATTTGAGCTTTGATTCACTAAGGAGGAGCACCAAAAATGGGTGGCTTCTTCAGAAAGCATATAATATTGTGAACTGTTTGCGACAAGTTAGTTTTTTTAATTAGATCGAGACACTTCTATCAACATTAAAAAAGCATTGATAAAGAACTCCTTTATGAGCACTAAAAACCTAGCACTGATAAAGGGTACCCTTTATCATCACTAAAAATAAAGCCCTGATAAAGGGTTAAATTTATCAGTGCTTTCTTTAGAACTGATAAAGATTCCATTTATTAGAACTTTTTTTCTAGCACTTTTTTCTAGAACTCATTTATCAGTGTTTTTTTCTATCACTTTTTTGTAGTAGTATTTGAAGATTTCGATATATTTAACAACTAATTATTTAGTCATTTTGAAGAAATTTCACATTGGACTGATGTTTTTTCTACTTAGACATGTCAAAAATAATTCAAAAACTAGTTTCCTATGATTTCACATTAGTCTGTGTTCATTTTCTAGGTTTTGACCATTACACGCGTGTTTTAGAATTTTGAAAAAATAAAACTACATTTTTTGTCCATCCTAAAAAAACCACAACACATATCAACATAGTGTCAGTTTCTACATTTCAAAAATTAATTTACAATTGTTTTTCTAGGATTTAATGGTAATCTAAAGTCATTTTCTTGGTTTTGACCCCTTGATGCATGTTTTTAATGACTTCAATATCTTTAAAAGTTTCTTGTTTAGTAATTATAAGAAATACACATCAGATTGATGTGTCGTTTGGTTAGATATGTCACAAATTATTCAAATAATAATTTCATATGATTTCATATCAATTTTTTTTTTCAGTTTCTAGGTTTTTATGATACACACATGTTTTAGAGTTTTAAAACACTAAAAATTTGATTTTTGGTAATCCTGAGAAAACTAAAACTCAAATTGATATGATATATCTTTCTACATTCCAAAAATAATTCATAATATGTTTTCCAAGGATTTAACAGAAATATGAGGTCTTTTGATTGGTTTTTACCCCCCTAACATACGTTTTTATTGACTTTGATGTCTTTATAAATTGCTTATTTAGCCACTTCGAGAACGACACACGTCAGATTGATGTTCCCCTACTCGGACATATCATAGACAATTTAAATATCATTGTCATAAAATTTCATGTCAATAAATGATCGTTTGTTAGGTTTTAATCCCTAAAAACATGTTTTAGAGTTTTAAAACACTAAAAATGTGTTTTCAGACATCCCAAAAATATAAAGGGTTTGAAGTGTTTTTTGTGGACGTAGGATGAAAGTCTGAACCATGTAATCTTGTGTGTTTAGATTACTTTTCATTACTACCACATATCGGTGTATATATAGCACCTGATTTTATCATCACTAAACAAAAAGCACTAATAAAAGGGGTACCATTATCAGTAACAGCTAAAAGAACTGATAAAGTTAACTTTTATCAGTGCTAAAAAAGTACCGATAAAGGTGTACCCTTTATCAGTGATTTTTTTAGCACTGATAAAGGTGGATCTTTATCACTGCTATTATTAGCGATGATAAAACCTTTTAATAAAAAATATTATTAATATATATATAATTATCATATTTATATACATTAATTAAAAAAATGCATGTTTATAATTAATATTAATATGATATATTAATATTTATTTTTTAATAATTCATATATATATATATAATGTTTTAAAAAATTATTTATAAAATTATTAAATATTATTTAGATATATTTATTGGAGGATAGGAGTGCACAGGTCTGGGAGCTTCTCCCTCTTCGTCCATGGTATCTTCAGTAAGTTTTAGTGATGTTTTCAAGCTTAGATGGGTATTTTGTTCCAGCAGAGGTCTTTGTCGGGCCTCTTAAGAAGGTGGATGCTAGATCTAACTTGGGAATTTCAATTTTTTCCTCCTTTGAAGTGAGTCGAGATTTGAGGCAAGTCAACCTTGATTCTATCTCCTCGAAACTAGTGTATCTCAATGCTAATGATGCTCTGAATAATAGTCAGGCACCGCGTACTAATTCTATTGATCATTCTTTTCCCAGACCTCGTAATGAGTTGGATTCTCCACACAACTGAATCTCAAGGAATGGCACAATCACCTTCATTGAAACAGTCCCTAAGCTCTTTTATTAGATGATTTAAGAGTGTAAACACTCAATCATTTCACGACTCACTCCCTTATCGAGAAGAAATTCCTAGAATCCTGAGGACCTAAGGAGGAGATTTCTTCGGGTTTGGGGTTTTGATTCATGGAGAATTGTGTCACTAGGTTTGGGATTTTTACATATTATTTTTACTTTGTAGGATCTTAAATTAAGGGCACAGAACTATGGATTTGTGAATATCAAGCTTGGGGTGCTGATATTTTAGGACTGGGAGACCTGGTTTGATTCTTTAGAGGTGAAGAAATCTTTTGCAAAATTATGGATTCATGTAAAAGGACTAAATTGATTCTTATGGAATCCTAGTATCCTTCGAGATATTACCTTGGTAGTAGGAACCCTAATTAAATTTGACAGAGAAACTGTGATGGCCAGATATGGGCATTATGCTAGAATTCTAGTTGAATTTGATCTCATTTCAACACTAATTGAAACTACTTATCTGGTTGCTGGGGAATTAAAATTTGAATTAGTTATAGAGTATGAAAGTGTGCCATATTTTTTCTTCAACTGTATGTGCTTTGGGAATGTCATAGAGAAGTGTTGTATAGGATTTAGGTGTTCTAACTATAAGAAGTATGGGCATTGAGTGGATAATTATATATTTAAAATTCCCATTTCAACTGAAAATAGGTATGTTGTGGACATTCACACCGAGCCAAAAGGGGACTATGATGTTGCTAAAAAGATTTCATTAGGTGGTAGTCGGTATAGGCCTGTGAATGGGAGTGCAATACATGTTTCTGATCTTCAACCCAACACTAGTGTTGGCCTTTCCTTTTTTGATGTTGTTGTGGGTATCAGTTCCAAATCTTTTCTTGGGCTCAAGCATGATTTTGGATGTGTCATGAATAATATGAATAAAACAAGCTTAGACAACCATGTATCACCTATTTATAATGTTTTTCACTCTAAAAAGGTTTTTTTTGTGGGCGGCATGGATGTATCACTTGTGGGTGCTCCAGCTTCTAGCCTTCAATAGGCTGATAAGGAGTAAGATGCCTCATCTAATTTTGCGGACTTGTTGGATTCTTCTGACTTTATTGGAAATCAGTTCCCGACCTATGAAAAAAGTAAAGGTAATATGGGTTTTCATACCGTACAGGTTGGAAAAAAAATGTACCAGTAGATGAAGATTGTTTGTTTCCCACAGAAGACCCTTTCTCTTACTATTTCCCCTCGAGTGATAGGTGATTTGGATGAGTTTTGAACTAATCAGCAAGAGGCATGTGATCATATGGTTGTTGGTTATGATGCCTCATATACTGATTAGGGCCATCATAGCCCAATTGGGAAAGATTATCATGGAGTTTTAGGATCCTTTGATGTTGGAAATACAAGGACACCAATTATTTTTGAAAATGCTAGTGGGTTGGAACCAATATGTTTAGATGTTGTAAGCTATGGTCATGAGGTTGTCACAACTACCCCTAATGATGACCCTCCAGTAATGGAGGTATAAAAGGATCCATCCCCTATTATAGGGGATGATCTCTCTGGACATAGCATGTAGGATGAAGACAAAGAAGATCAAGATGACAAGTGGCAAACCCCAAAGTAGTGGAAAAGAGGTAGGCATTTGAGAGGTCGGGGTGGCCCCCGTGGTAGGGGAAGTGGATAGAGTTTCATTGTTATATAAAATTTGGAATGGTCTTATCATGTCCAATTTTCTATTCTTATGAAAACTTCTTATGATTCATTTGGGAAGGCCTCGGTCAAAGATTGTGAAGCCACAAGGGAAAATTTTTTCAAAGCACCTCTGGAGGATTATGAGGGTGAAAGGTACCATCAGGGTGTTAAAGTAGAGATAGATCAATGGTTTGATCTACAGTTTGAAGTTAACTTCACCGAAATGGAACCTGAAATTTTTGGTTATAGGGATTATCTTATAGTCTAAAACTTTCTATAAAAAAACTTTGAAGATGTCGGCCGACTCAATCCAGGCTTGGATTTTCAGGATCTCTCTTGAAAATATCAGAGCTGCATCATCCCAAAGGACTCATCTGACTCATCATCATATGATGAGTTTGTGCCACTTCAAAGGAACACATGGTAGAGAGGTCGATACCCAAATAATAGAAGTCATCGTCCCAGGAACCTGCATTTTTCTTTTACTAATAAATTTTGAGGGTGTAGGTTGGCTTGTCAACTCACACTCGAACCTCTTTGATTATTTATAAAATTATAAATATATATATATTTAAATAACTATAAAATTATGATAAATATATTTAAATAATTAATATATTTAAATATATATATTTAAATAATGATAAAATTATAATAAATATATATAAATAATAAATATTTTTATTATATTTATAATTATATATATTTATATACTAATAAATAAATATATATAAATATATAAATTTATATAATTATTTAAATATATTTATATTTATATACAAATATTTATAAATATATTTATTTGTAATTAGAATTATATATAAATATATATATATATATAAATTTAAATAATTATAAAATTTTAATAAATATATTGAAAGAATATATATTTATTATATTTATAATTATATGTACTTATATATTAAAAAATATATATAATTATATATATATAATTATATAAATATATATAATCATATAAATATATTTATAATTATATACAAATATTTATAAATATATTTATTTATAGTTATAATTACAAATATATTTATTTATATTTTTATATACGTTTTATATTACAATAAGTATATATATATTTCAGCAGTTGGGGGCTTGATTGAGTGGTAAATACTCCCCATAATCTTACATGAGACCCGGGTTTAAATCTAGGTGGAAGCAATGCGGTGACACAAACATGACGCAAGCAGACGGTGACATAGGCAAGACGCAGGCATGATGACGCACATAGTATGATGCAGGCATGACGCTACATAGGGCCTTTGGGTTAGTTAATGGGCCTTTGGGCTATGTAATGAGTTTCATGTCCACTAGCCCTTCAGACCATGTATTGAATAATTAAGGCTTGATGGGTGATCTATCCAATTGGTGGTTATGGCTTGCCTTTCTAGCCTGTGTGTGTGGTGTGTGTGTTTAATGTAATTGTACCCCTAAGCACATAATATAAATAAATATATATATATATATATATTAAAGTAATATATAAATATGAATTATATAACTTTTAATAGAAAAAAAATCTTATTTTCATAATTTTATAGATAAAAAATTATCAAATTTATATTAGTCAAAATGTTTAATAGTTTATTTATATACATTGCAGTTGGGGGCTTACCCGAGTAGTAAAGGCTCCTCGTAATCCTGCATCAAACCCGGGTTCAAATCTGGATGGGAGCGAATTTCAGAAGTTATTATTGCAGTATTGTAACAGATAATGACGCAAACTGGCAGTGACCCATGACGCAAGCAGGCCGTAACACAAGCATGATGTTGGCCTAGTGATGCAGACAATATGATGCAGGGATGATGTTGTATTGGTCCTTCTGGCCAGTTAGTGGGCCTTTGGGCCATGTAATGGGTTTCATGCCCACTGGGCCTTCGAGTCATGTACTGAATAAATAATGTTTGATAGTTGGGCTATCCATTGGGGGGTTATGACATGTCTTTTTGGCATGTGTGTGTGGTGTGTGTTTAATGTAATTATACCCTAAAACACCTAATATAAATGAATATATTTATTTAGATTTATATTTATATTGATATTAAATAATTTAAAATATATATACATGTATAACTGCATGTATGTATGTGTATGTGTGTATATACATGTGTGTGTGTGTGTATACATAAGTATGTTTATAATTCACGTAAATGTTACAAATTCACTTTTTAATATTTTTGTAATTTATTTAATTTATTTTATTCATTTATTATTATATATCAATTAATAATGTTAAAAATATATTTAATTGTTTTGTAATATTTATTTATACATAAATTTATTTACTACACATGTAATATTTTCAATATGTTTGTAATTTATATGAATAATACTTATTAATTTTTATTTATTAAGTTTTAAGAGTTAAAATATGTTTGAAATTTATATAATTAATATATTTAAATGGTTTTTTAATAATTTTTTAATATAAATATTTAATTATACAGTTATAAATATATATCATTTAAAAAAATATTTAAGAAATTATAAATAAATATACATATATTTAAATAATTATAAAATTATAATAAATATATTTAGTATATTTAAAATTATATATTAATAAATATATATATTTAGATAAATATATTTATAATTATATATAAATACTTTTTAAAAACATTTATTTACAATTATAAATATAAACAAATAAATGTCAATTGGGTCCAGATTAGCCGATTATATGGGTTATACCCCAAAGACATCAAATTGAAGAGATGTGGGATCAAAACTCCGTCCCCGCCCATTAATGCCTGATTAAATCAGGGGAAGTGGGACCGACTTCTTGCGGGCATGTGATGAATTTGGCCCGTGTTCATGGGAGGTCCGATCAGCTTATTACGACAAGAGGGAGATTGGCTCTGGTGATTCTCAACGGTGGTGATAGTACAACAACGCCGATGTAGGGAGCATGATGATGGATATGGTGATGCTTCTACAAGCGTGGTGGCGTTGTTGCAGGTGCTGGATTTGACGAGCTACAACAAGTTGGTGGTCATAGGGAGAAAATGATCATCTTCAATGGTGGCTACAGATCGATGACCCATAGGCGATGACAACGGACTGACTCCACTCGATGGGCAATGAAGGTGGTTGGCGAGATGTGGTGATGGTCTCCATCGATGTCAGTCAGGGCCTGGTACTATAATGGGAGTTTTCAGTGGCAAAAACAGGTTGTCGAATCCCTGATCGATGGAGGGGGTGGTAGTCCCTAGGTGTATATGGTATGAGATGCTTCAGGATCATGGCCCCATAGTTTGAGGGAGGGGATTTAATTGTAGGCGATGACTGAGGGTTCTTTACAATGGTGCTCAATGAGATGATGACAGGAAGGGTTTGGTGGCATCGGTGCGAGGATCGTGCGATACTGGGATGGTGGAACTTGATCATCATTGTGTGTAGACAAGGCCCGTTTTCTGGTGACAATGCCCCTATAGCGGTTCTAGGGATGACAGTGGTGACATAGGGTGCACATAGAGATAGGCATGAGGTGGCTGCGTTTGTGGGGTCTTATGGGCCAAAATTGTAAGGGCCTATGGTTATAACCTATAAGGGTCTTCAGAGTTATGATTAGTGGGGTATTTGGGCCAATAAAAACAACTTTTATTGAAAAAATAATTTGTTTGTAATTATTGTCTCTTTTTTCTTTGAAGAAAAACATTTTAGAAAAAATCATTTTCTACTTTTTAAGAATTTATGTTGATTACCTTTTTTTCCTTAAAAACATTTTTACTAGAATTTAAAAACTAATTTTTCAATCGAGACTATAGTGTTTTTTATAATTTAAACACAAATATTTTTTTCCATTTTCTCAATCATTTTTTAAACTATCCTAAAATTATTTATATTTTTAAAATTGAAGAAAGCGAGTTTCATGGATAAAATTCATATTCTTTACTTGAAAAAAATTGGTACATAATTTATATCTACCATAATGCTTTTATGTGACATGAAACAACAACATAATTATGTTCCTCTATTTATATGCAGATTGATGAATCCAAATCCAATGTCACTTCCATCCTACATTGTGTGTTATAGAAGGAGGCATGTGTAAATAAATATAGGATACTAATAGATTAAAACACATAAAAATTGTGGGAAGTATGTTTAAGTATAACATAATAAAAATTTATTTTTCTTTAAATCACTATTACATAAAAATGATCACTTATTTAATTATATTTTGTCTTTAACTTAGACATAAGAATCATCATCATCATTACTAGTTGAATAGCTACTATCAGTGGACTTGAGGCATCCAAAATAGTATGGTCGTGTTAGAGGTATGGGTTTTGGGGTGACACCCCGAATATATTTTGAGAAAAGAAAAGAATAGGGGGATAAAGATAAACAAATGAAACTGATGAAGACAAGATTAGCTTCTCTTGAAGAAAATTTTCATTGGTAGTTTTAATTGCCATAAAATGTTATGGGGGGAAGCAAAGAGAAGAAATAACTCAAGAACAACCACTATGTGATGACCCCCCCACCCCACCAGCTTTGAGGCGAGTCATTCCCCTGAAAGAGCTATCTTAGATGAGGTAATCAATATTCTTATAATTATTTATGTGAAATGTGAATCAAGAAGACAATGATAAAATTCATGTACTTATATTATACAGGGTAAAAATGATTGTGATTTATATCTATCAAAACCCACACATCACCTTGTTGTGAGGGATACTGTGTAAAATATCCAAGAAGACACTCTACACAATATACTACTCCCAACAAGTCATGTGAGAGTGGGGATTATCATAGCTCGTGAGTCGATCGCCAAGCTAACTGTTCTACTTGATGATGCATATATTCATATGTTCGATCAAGATATTGGAGTATTTGTATCATGGCCATCAGATTTTGTAAAAAGTATGTTGAAAATGAGGTATTCATTTCCAATTTATTTTACATGCTAAACATCTAACAATTAATGAAAAAAGGTATAAACTGATGAATTTAATTACATACCGAAAAAGGGAATGGGTGAAATGAAAGGCCAAATCAAAATGATCTAATGGATCAGCCGACCAATCAAAAATATGTTCACAATGCACATTTATTCCACCTATTAAATATTCACATTTACTAACATTTATGGTTCATGAAGATACATGGTTACATAGTGGTAGTAATCACATAGTTGATTTTGAAGAATAAATGTATAGAGAGGCAATTATAGACTTAATTACTCATGATAATGTAAATAAATTCCTTAAGTATGAATGGATAGTTGTCTTGGTTATTAATGTATACATGAGGTGTGTTTTCATGATTTTTTCCAATGGTCGATCTACTATGTTAATTATGACTAAATATAATTCATATTTTTTTTTGCAGGAATCTAGATAAATACTCTTTGAAGGGAAACCCTATGAACATAAATATAGACTCATTAGTCCTCACATCAATTCTACAGACCAAACCAAAATGAAATCAACTAAAATTGATAAAATAATGGCTAAACTAGTCGTAGCATTTGAAAGAAAACTTATGGATGACAGAATCTTCTTATTACCAACGATGCAGGGGTAAAAATTGTTAGTCCAACCAGGTTAAATACCCTAAGAGGAGGGTGAATTGGGCTATGATAGATTAAAAGAATAGCCTCTTTGAATCTTGTTTCATCGTTAAACAAAACACTCTTCTCTCTCTTTCCCGTAGCAAAGAACAACGTGACAATTAAAATATGCAGAGGACACAACAATTTTACTTAGTTTACCCTCCCTAGGCTATATCCAAGGAGAATACAAAGGATATATGACTATGTATCAAATAAAATAAATATCACTGCCAATACAAGGTTCGAAGTGGACTCATTATCCCTCATGGTTTACAACCAATCAAAATTTGAAAGCTCACTACTCTCTCAATTGAAGTGTGCTCACTGCTCATTCTGAAGAATCTTCCGTTGATTTGAAACATCTTAGAATAGTTTCACACATGAGTGCCATGAATCTCCCTTTTCACCTGGTATATTAAATACACTTCACCACATGGCATTTTCCTTGCAGAGAGACCGTTCATGAACAATTTTTTCTCCTTCAAAAACTTCCTAAATCCCTTTGCGAGCTGCCTTGCACTGTGTACTGTGAGTGCTTCATGGACAACCTTTTCTTTTCTGACCACCTTTGCTTCACATATGGATTATTCCTCATGAACCAATAATTCTTTGTGGACCACCTTTTCTTCTCAGATGGTTGGTGCCTTGTGACCCCTTTTCCTTTGCGAGCTATAGTTCCCCCACAAACCACTTCTGCGAACTGTCATTGCGGACTACCTCCTTCGCATAATTTCCCCCTCCTGAACTACTTTGGACTTATCTAATTTCTTCTAGTAAAAATATTCTCTAATAAAATTCTCTATGCTCTAATGATACAATCATGGGACTTTATATAGGAAAATAGATCTACAAAACTCACTAATCATAATTACTGAAAACTCTTTTGTGGTAAAGCCTTCAATGAAAACTTGATATGCGGTCCACATAGCACATTTATTCATTCATGACGCCCATTAAATCACTTTCTTCATCCTATAAATGAAGTTTCATTTGAATTGGCCTTAATTCACCACCTTTACTCTTCAAACAATAATCTCCTTGTGAACTGATCTCACTATGTGGTTCCCATAGCACATAGCCCTTTGTGCCGTGATAATTGCACCACACCCATTCGAAAACGATGAATTCCTTTGTGGTCCTGCATACCTTTTTTGCAGTCTGAATAGAATAACTACTATGCCTTCTATATATCCATGAACTCCCATAGATGCTTTTTGGTTCACCCATTTTCTATGTGGGAAGCCTTCCTTTTCCATAAAAACAACTCATGATTTTGAGGATAAAAAATTAGGCAAATACTAGAAAAATGTGACACCTTATATACACATTTTTTTGTACCACCTTTAGAGCATCCATTCATTTTTCTTAGAACGTTGTTAGCATACCTTGTCAACAATCTCTCTGGAACTACACAACTAATCTAGAAAAACTGCTTTGTCAACAAACACAATCAACCCAAAAACACTGCAAAGTTACATTGAGAGATTTTTCCCAAAAAACTCTATAATTTAATCATATCAAATATTTTAACATTCCTTTAATTAATTATTCATTTTTTAGGTAGTATTGGGTAATCATTATAGCCAATTTGGATACTCCAAAAATTTATTTCCTAGATTCACTACATGGATACCCAACAAACTGGCCACATGTGATGACATTTGTCAATTGTTAATACACTGCATACAAAACTTTAAATCTAAAATTGAAGTTATATATTTTATATTATTTTTTAATAATAATTCTGTTATGATAGGGATATGTTTAAATATCATGAAAATCATGGCATAAGGACAGTCTATGTGTACAAGGAGCATGTCAACTTCAACAAGTGGATACGTATTAGAGTATATATAATAAGATTTCACTATAAAAACACATATCAAAACAAATTACATATTTTTCTCAATGTTTCTATAGTTTCTAAAACAAACCAATGGAAAAGATTACTGTTGTTATGTTTTCAAATATATGAGATATATCACATACCATCAAAAAACTAGAATCCCCGAAGAAGTATTTTTGAAGATAATTACAATTTCATTTAAAATATTTTTTATTACTTTATGTATTTATATTTTTCCAATACTACCATGAATATAAAAAAAGTCCCCTTATTCAAAAGATGAAATAGATTTGTTTAGAAATGATTTGGAAACATACATGATGTCAGAACGTACACATATATCATGAATTTGTGACTTCCTAATATTTATTTATTTGATTTTCTCATCATTTTATCTAATTTTTTAGTTAATTTCCTCATCATTTTTATGTAATACTTATTTTGTTAATTTCCATAGAGATCATGAAGAAATTAATTCATCAACAAGGGCGATTCACTCATGTACTATGATCATGCACTCAACATGGATGATGCACTCATGATGATGACATTTTATTTTTATTCTCCAATGCATTCAATGTTTTGAGTTATCAAACTACAACATTGTTAGATGGCCCAAAATGTTGAATGCACTGTAGGATAAAAAGTCGCAGTGGAATCAACCATACCTCAAACTGATACATGGTGTACCCGATATGACTCAAATTGTGTTGTTTTAGTTCAAAATTGACATTTTATTAATGTATTGTTTCACATTTATGTTTAATTTTTTTATTATAGTATTACTAACATAAGAATTGTTTTCTAATATAGGTAGATTATTTTTCTTAAGGTGGGGTTATTTGTTCAAAGGTGCTCATGTTCATGAGAGATTAGACTTTAAGTTTGCAACCGAGATAATAAAAACAAGGAAATGAGCCAATAATCCACACCTCAATCCAATATACAGTGTGCTCGGTATGACTCGAACTGTATGTTTTTATTTTATAATTTACATTTTAGTTTAAAACATACATCACATAATCAAAAATGAGAAAAAACCTTCATATTGTTTTGATAGTTTAGGAAAACGATCCATAAGTCATTGGAAATGTGTAGGAATCATCTTCACCTCAATCAGACACATGTTGTGACCGGTATGACTCCAAATGTGTATTTTTATTTAAATTTGATAATAATTTTAGTAAAAAACACAAGTGACATACTCAAAACTGAGCAAACACATTCCGATTGTTTTGATTATTAAGGACAATGATCCATAAGTCATTTATGACATGTAGGAATCACTTACACCTCAATCTGACACACTGTGTGACTAGTATGACTCCAAGTGTATTATTTTAAATTGATATCAATTTTAGTAAAAAAGACAGGTGATGTACTCAAAACTAAGAAATCGCATTCATATTATTTTGATACTTTAGGAAAATGACCCATAAGTCATTTTCAATATGTAAGAATCTCCACACCTTAATCCAATGCACGATGTGACCATTATGACTCCAAGTGTGATTTTTTTATTTAAAAATGACATTAATTTTAGTAAAATGGATAAGTGACATACTTAAAACCAAGAAAACACATTTTTATTATTATGATACTTTATAAAAATGATCCATAAGTCATTTACGAAGTGTAGGAATCACCCACACCTCAATCCAACATACGGTGTGACCGGTATGACTCCAAGTGTGTCTTTTTATTTAAAATTAACATTACTTTTAGTAAAAAGAACAAGTGACATACTCAAAACTAAGAAAATTCATTAAGATTATTTTTATACTTTATTAAAACGATCCATAAGTAATTTGTGACATATAATAATCAATTGTACCTCAATACTAAGCATAGTGTAACTGGTATGACTCCACATGTGTCTTTTTATTTAAAATTGGCATTAATTTTAGTAAAAATGACAAGTGTCATACTCAAAAATGAGAAAAAAAAGTTCGTATTATTTTTAAACTTTAGGTAAATGATCCATAAGTCATTTTTGATATGTAGGAATCATGCATACCTCAATATGATTCACAGTATGACCAATATGACTCCAAGTGTGTCTTTTTATTTAAAATAGACATTAATTTTAGTAAAAATGAAAAGTGACTTACTCAAAACCGAGAAAACACATTTAAATTGTTTGGATAATTTAGAAAAATGATCCATAAGTCATTTTTTTATGGTTCTGGGCACAACCTAAGAATATGGAGGTGGGAGATATATTAAAATTTCTTTTAATAATCATTTCCCAAAACCAAGAGTGAGGATCTTGAACATCAAATTCATAATTAATTTATTTAATATTTGAATAAATAAATATATGGGCTTAGGAACTTTCTTAGTTGGTGAATGTTGATCATCCAAAATGACCCTTTTGGATTACCTTCATTTCACTATGAATATTCAAGGATAGAATTCCTCTAGTGGTGATCCACACGTACTCCTATGATCTCTGAGAAACATCACTTGATCTCCAGGTGCTAGCATGGTGATTCAAATGTCTTGGGTTGTTCGTTCTTGATCACTCATTATTCATCCTTAAATAAATCTATCTTTCACTTCTCATTTTTGAGAGGGAGAGAGAATGGGGAGTTGAGAGAGAATTCATTGTGCGCAACAATTCTTTATTCTCAATTTTGGATACTCTACAAAATAGACATGGTTTTCTATTTATAGAGTTAGGATTTAAGTTAAAATATTATTTAATTGTATAACATCCATTAAATAACATTTATTACCTTTAATAAACCCCATTCCACATAATAATAATTATATTATTATTATTTTTTGGTGCATGTAAACTTATGCAGTAACAAATATTATGTAACGCTCTTGTTAATTAATATTTCTCACTGCACTCAATATTGATATGTTCGAACTCCTATATCATTTATTGAATAACCAAATAAATATTTTATTTATAATATACAAAATAAATATATATTAAAATATTCAATAAATAAAATAAATATTTTATTCACATGTAGGTGAATAAATATTTATTTTATTTATGTGATAAATATAATTTGAATAAAATTATTCCTCATACTTGCGAATAATATTTATTCCATTAATTAAACTCAAATAGAATTTAATTGAGATTAATGAAAACACTTAGTGTGTGACCCTCTAGGAATCTTTCTCATTGGAATTAGGTGGGCTTTTCTAAAGTCCATGATTATTATCTAGCAACGGGTCAAGTCACCTAAGATAAATAACTTAATATAACATCGTCGACAACCACATAAAAATGCTCACTGTGTAATATAATCTATTTGTCACAATATCTCATCAAACAGGTTGCATAACCATGTCACCAACCTATATGATTGATATGTGTTTCTTTGACTATATAAAATAAACACATCATTACACTATGGACATGAAATTTAATGTGACGGTTTTATTCCAATAAAAGGTCTAAGACATTAGCTTCCATAAATATGGAAGGGAAAAATCCTTCCTCGACTTATTCATTAATGACATGTCACTCATGATTCACCTAACATATCCAACTTCATCATGAACTATTATCATCATGGTTTATGAAATACATCTAAGTACATGAGTTATAACATGCATTAATAACATTCTTAAAGTCTAAGGATAATCACACACACTTGTAGATAGGAATATCTGATGAAACCAAAACATGAAAAATTTCTACTAGCAGGTCAGTTCTCATAATCTCCCATCTTAGAGATTACCAAGTGAAAACTTCATGAGAAGAAACATCATCTGCTTATGAGTACTAGCACCTGACATTCTATGTACTATGTGTCCCATCATAGTACATCATCCAACCATAGAACATTATTTGAGAATATCATCATAGCACATCAAGGTTCTCATCAAAGTGGGGGATTTCTATGACCTTATCAATATGACATACACTCTAGGACAGTATTACATTAGTTTCATGCAGAACAATAAAAAATGTGTAATAAGAAGTTTTATTAATATTAAATACATTGAATATTCATGCAATAAAAGTACAAACAATTGGTTCTAGGAAACCAAATCTAAAAAACTCCCACTTGAACTAGATCCAATTGCCTACAAACTTCATTCCGCTAGACCTCACATGATAGTCATGTTTTTGATGCGTCAAGGCTTTAGTCAAGGGGTCCACCACATCGTATTTCATGGAAATACCATTAAATGTAACTTCTTGTCTCTGAGAAAAATCCCTCAAGAGATGATACTTATGAAGTATGTGCTCCATTCGCTGATGTGAGTTTGGCTCTTTTGCAAGAGCCACTGCTATAGTATTATCACAATAGTGCGTGATATGATCTTTACATCTAGGTATAAAATCAAGATCTTAGATGAAGTTACACATCTATACTGCTTATTTAGCTACCTCAAAAGTTGTAATATACCTGGACTCTGCTATAGAATTCATAACCACAACCTACTTTGAGCTCTTACAGCTCACAACACCTCCATTTAAAGTGAATATGTATCCCATTTGTGACTCCATGTCATCTTGATAAGTTTGGAAACTAGAATATGCATAACATCTGATGACTATATCCTCATTTTATCTATAAAACATAAACATATACTTAGTACACCTCAAATACTTAAGGATAGTCTTGACTGAAATCTAATGGTGGTCACCTGGATCAACTTGATATCTTTCAACTGCACTTAATGTGTAAGAGGAATATAGCCTAGTACATATCATAACATACATGACTGAACTAATCACTGATGCATATGGAATGCTTTTCATTCTATTTCTTTCCTCACGTGTTTGATAAAACATTTTCCCATAAAGATGAATGTTATGTGACATTGGAAAAAATCCCCTCTTGGATTGTTCTATACTAAATCTCTTCAGTAACTTGTCAATGTATGCACTTTGACTTAGGCTGAGCAATCTCTTAGATCTATCCCGATGTATCTTGATCCCAAGAATATATATTGGCTCACCCAATTCCTTCATAGAGAAGCATTTATTCAACCATTCCCCAATAGACTGTAATTCTGGTATTTAATTTTCAATGAGTAATATGTCATCAACATATACTATTAAGAAAATGAATGAACTCCCACTAAACCATTTATAGACACAAAACTCACATTCATTCTTTATAAACCAAATTCTATTATGGACTCATCAAAACAAATGTTCCATGACCTAGATAATTACTTTAATCCATAAATAGATCTTTGTAACTTGAATACCTTATTGCCATCCTTGGGAGTCACAAACCCTTCAGGATGTTTCAAATAGACATCATACTAAAGGTTCCTATTAAGGAAGGATATTTTGAAATCCATTTTCCAAATCTCATAATCATGGAAATCCACAATGGAAAGTATAATTATAATGGATTTCATCATTGAAACTATTGAAAAGGTTTCATCATAGCCAATACCTTAATTTTATTTAAACCCTTTTGCAAACATTTGCGTTTTATAGGTACTGATTTGTCCTTCCATGTCCAGTTTCTTCTTGAATACCCATTTGAAACCAATGGGATTTACATCTACTAGAGGTTCTACCAAAATCCAGACTTGGTTTTGGTATATTTAATCCATTTTATAATTTATGGCTTCTTTCCACTTGGCAACATCTATAACACTTACGATTCCTTGTAGGTTGGAGAATAATTATTATCAACTAATAATGAGTCTCCATCCTGGGTGACTAGAAAATCATATTGTTCTGGTTCTCTAACCTCTCTAGTACTCCTACATAGTAATTGTGTCTCTAGAACAACTTCTTCTTCCTCAGGGCTTTGTGGAAATTTTTTATGTGCCAACTCTAGTGTATCTTGATCCTGGACTTCATTGAATCCTACCTCACTCCCACTAACTCTTTTAGAGATAAGATCCTCCTCAAAAAATTTAGGATGTCTATCAACCACAACCTTTTTGTCTAAAATATTGTATAGGTAGTATCCCTTTGTTTCTTTGGGATATCCTATAAAAATACACTTTGTACCTTGGGGTGTAAGCTTGTTACCTGAAGAGGACTTAACAAATGTTTTTCAACCCCACACATGTTAGTAAAACAACACAGGTTTCTTTCCATTCCATAATTGGTATGGTATACAATATTTTTCTTTATTTGGCACTCAATTTAGTATGTATACTTCTATTTTTAGCATGTATCCCCAAAAGGATAATGTAAGACTCGCATGACTCATCATTGATCTCACCATGTCCAACAAGGTGCAATTCCTCCTTTCACTTACACCATTCCACTAAGGAATATAAGGAGGAGTGAGTTGAGATAAAATACCAAACTCCCATAGATAGTCATTGAAGTATTGATTAATATATTCTCCACCATGGTCTAAGAAAAGTTTCTTAGTCTTCTTACCAAGCTGGTTCTCAACTTTATTGTTTTATTCCTTGAATTTGTCAAAATAATATGACTTATACCTCATTAAGTGGACATATCCATATCTACTAAAATTATCAGTAAAAGTTATGAAGTATGAGTACCCACCCCTTACTTCAATAGGAAATGGTCCACATAAATTGTTATGAACTAACTCAAGAATCTCTTTATCCCTTTCACCTTTCCCTCTAAATGGAGTTTTGGTCATTCTTCCTTATAAACATGTGTGAATACACCAAGTGGTTTTAGTTAGAAAGAATCTATATATCCATATTGATGTAATTTAGTTAAGTGCTTTTCATTTACATGACCTATCTAGTGATGATAAAGTTGGGTGTGGTATGAGTCATGTAAAGTAACTTCATTATTGATTACCATTATTTTGGTCATGTAATCCAACACATAAAGACCATTATTTGATTGTATCTATCCATAAAAATGATATCTTTATAAAATAAGCAACATTTTTTACCAAATTTGAAAATGAATCACCTCGTATCAAGTATAGATATATAAATAATGTTTTTGGTAACTGAAGACACATAGTAACAACCCTTTAAAACCAAGATCATTATTCTTGGCAACATGAGGTGGCAGTCCCCGATAGCTACAACAATAAGTTTAGTTATGTTAGCTATGTAAATATAAACCTCTCCTCGGTCAATATTTCTAAATCTAATTGATTTCTATTTTTGAATACATATGTGAGAACCACAAGCTATATCTAATACCCAATTTTTAGAAACAAATAAATTTCACTTGATAACAAATGCACCTGAAGCTTCCCCTTGCTTCTTTGGTTGGGTTCATTTTTTATTCTAGTGTCCCTTCTTACCACATGAGAAATAGACAACATCTTGTTACCGTTCTTTCCCCTTGATCTTCCTTTTATTGGAAGGGTGTGAAGCAGGTTTATGCTTAAAACTCTTCACTTTAACTTTCCGTTTGTTCACTGTAAGTATAGAAAGTTTTTCATACTTTGTATACTTATCTACTTGGTGAAGAATAATAAGAAGATCTAGAAAAGACTTCTCAATGCTTCTCATGTTAAAATTCACAACAAATCTGGAGAAGCTCTGAGGTACTGATTCTAGAATGAGGCCAGTGCCCAGTTATTTGGGTAGTTTAAACCCCAGAACCTCTAAGCGCTCAATGTAGCCAATGATAATTACTATACGAGGCCCATATAGGGAACCCTATACAAGCTTGATCTGAAAGAGCACCTTGGAAATCTCAAAAAATTCTTGTCTACCTCTCTCCTGGTAAAGGCTGCGAAGGTGATCAAGCATGATATATATATATACATGTCTTCGTGAGACTTCATTAGTTCATTAGACATCAATGAAAGCATAAAAAATTGAACATCGACCATGTCACTCAAATGTTTTTTATAGACAAGGAACTCTTCATCACTCACCTTTTTATCAAGAGGATCAAGCATTGAGGATTATAGCACGTAAGATTTTTTTTCATGGAATAACACAACCCAAAGGTGTCTAAACCACTCTTGGAAGTTACTGTCAGTTAGGATGTTATCTTTAACTAATATTGATCAAAGGGATTGTGTGGATGATGAACTTTTCATTTTATTCTACAATTAAAAGGAGAATATTATTAGTAATTTTCTTGTTAAAAAATAAGTAAGATATAATAAATTAAATGTTTTTATTTATTTATTTATTAAATCTCCCACTATTTTATCAAGTCTCAATATCCCTCACCATTGAACTCAGAATGTCTATCTTCATTAACATTATAGTGGTAATGATCCCAATTACTTTTCTTAATGATCCGAACTTTGATCATGAAAACCATAATAAAGTAATTTGGTGGATGGTCTTACCAAATGTGGACTTGCAGCTCCTTGATCTGTTGAGTGGATTCCCCTATCCTGAAATCCTGACTTGGATTTCCTCAACACTTGACTACAAATTTGTATTGAATAGAATTTGGTCATTAAACTTAATACAATTTTAGTTAATTCAACCCAAAACTTTTATGATAACTCCTCGATAAAATTAAGTTCCAAACTTTTCCCATGTACTACACTTAGTTCTATGGTTTCATTCCCAATAAAGTAATAGAAGGTTTAGTCTGACTTAATATTTAATTGTGCGATTTTAATTTCTTATGCATAAATTTTTACCTTGTTTTATCCTTTACACGTCTTGTTAATATTAAGTGGATGTTACTTAATTAATTAACCATGTTGGATAAAACATTTATGCATAATTAATTTATTTAATTTCCATATTTGTACATTAATTTATTTATTTATGTGATTGCGAATTTGAATCCAAAAAATAAATAATTTCATAGAAAAAAATAATTAATTAATTAAATGACCCATTCATGAGCTTTATCTAACGGTTTATTCAATGAGAAAACATTAAATCAACCTTTGACATAAGGGAAATAACTCCTATTTTTGGTCTTTTCATGAGTTACAACATTCCAATTTTCCACCTGTGTATCACTTGGGTTGTTATCATTATGGTTCTGTATTGAACTACCTCCATTCACCTTGAGATGCTCCATTAATTACAAATATTTATTACTCACATGCAGGTGATAGGAACCAAAGGATTGGTTAAAGGGGGTTACATAAATATCATTGTACATGTAGGTCCTACATAATAATGGATGGAGGGATGAATCATAGACCATCATTAAATTTAATATTAAATAACTATAAACTCATGAAAAAAAATTAAATTAAAACATCCAACACATGTTCATGTCTTGGTCAAGATCACGAATGGTCATACATGCAACAAACATGCAAAAATAAACAACAGGAGCAGCCCAGTAAATTCTATTGCCCAAGACTGCATATGAAATTTTTCCCTAAAATGCATTAAGAGATACAATGAAATGGTGAAATTTTTGCCCTTGCCTCTATATTTTTTTTCTTTGCTTGCCTGTTTCCTTAGCCTGGTGGCTTGTGGGGCTTTACCTAGGGCCGACCTTGATAAACAACTAAAATTCATTTCTGTATTCATTCTTTTATTATTTAATATAAACACAGTTGCATTAATTAATTAATTTCCTTTCATCTTGATGATCATATGATCTTATTTGGAGATACCCATAATTAATAAAATTCATGGAAAATAAACAAAAGAACAAATAATTACATATTAATTATAAAAAATTAATTGAGTGTTTAAAATTATTTGAAACCACTATTAAATTATCAAACATATAATGGTGTGACAATCAATAAAATAAGGTTTTAATGATACAATTTTCAAATGTAATGTAATTTTAATTTTTTCCATTAATGGGAGACTACAAGTCATGTACATGCAGCTACACACCATGTATCTCAGTTGTTGTATATCTAAGTCACATGCCTGGGGCTTGGGCATGTTAACTCAAATAGACTACACAGTGTATACATTCCAGCTACACACCATGTATCTGCTTTTCAGGTTCTAGGTTGTCCTTGTCAATACGTGGTGTGCAATAAAAGCACCATGTGTAATTAATTTCTCAGTACATCTAGATACAGTGCACATGGGTATATGGTGTGTGCTCCGACCACATGTCGTGTAACCCCGTTTTACTGGCCAAAGATTTGGAACTTCTCAATGGAATATCCAGTCATTCTTCATTTTTTCTTAAACCTTTAAGAAAATGAAATACTAAATGAACATGATTAATATACCGATAACATGTTACTTCAAATCGGATTAAAGAACGAATAACTTGAAATGAAAATATAATCATAATTGTGCATGGATAAACAATCAAATAAATAATTATAAATTTAAACGTGACCGCTCTGATACCACTTGATGGTTCTAGGCATAGAAAAATCATGCGTAGGTGGAATATATATTGAAATTTCTTTTAATAATCATTGCTTTAAACCAAGAGAGAGGATCTTTCACATCAAATTTATAATTAATTTGTTTAATATTTGAATAAATAAATACCTAGGCCTATGAACTTTATTCATGAGTGAATTTTGATCATACGAAAGGGCCATTTTGGATTACCTTCTTTGTGCTGTGAGGATCCAAGGATAGAATCCCTTTAGCGGTGATTCGCACATGCTCTAATGATCTCCGAGCAACACCACTCGATCTCTAGGTGATAACATGGAAAGTCGAATGTCTTGGGTTATTCATTCTTGATCTCTCATTCTTCAATCTTGAAGAAATCTGTTGGACTCCCCATGTATTGATCATTTTTTAATGATCACAAATCCTATTCAGTCTATAAACCCTGTTAACTCTATGTAATATATCTCACATCAAATGTACAGTTTTTTAATAAAAGATATCCAAAGCTATTAAGCGCTATACACTTAGTTTAGTTACTGTACACCATATTTTTTTTTTTACTTTATAATTTCTTTGAAAAATGATTAAGCCTAACCCTTTTTATGAATATCTCTGCTTAAGTATGAATACAGATATTTGGATAAGTCTGAGACACCGTGAGTCTGCCACCGGTTATGTTTTTTTAGCAAAGTAATGAGACACTGTGAACGAGATACAGTGAACTATGAGACACTATGAACCATGAGACACCGTGAATGAGACATTGTGAACCATGAGACACCATGAACCATGAGACACTGTGAACGAGACACCGTGAACCATGAGACACCATGAACGAGACACCATGAATGAGACACCATGAACCTCGAGACACCGTGAACAATGAGACATCATGAACAAGACACTGTGAATGAGACACCATGAACCATGAGACACCATGAACCATGATATACCACAAAGGAGACACTGTGACCAATCCAGACACCATTAGAAGAAGACACAATTTCCATGACAAACTGTGACGCCGTTTCTTAATCTGCTTTGTCATTTTTCAATTTACTCTCTAACGGTCATATTTGAATATTTTAAATGCACTGACATAATTAATGTTTCTTTACCTAACAGTACAAGGTACGAGGTGCAGAATACATGCAACCTATTGGCCCCAACACATACACTCCAAGATAAAAGAGTAGTGCGGCCCAGAAACAACACATAGAAAAAAGAGAGGCAAACAGAAAAAGGAAGATAAAAAAGAATACACTCAAAAAAAAATTAAATAAAGAATTGTCACATGAAACTCGACGTTGCTGAAGAACACATGAAACATACTTGAATTTCAGAATTGAGAACATATCCGCACTATCGAACATCATAAAGAACACAAGCCGGATCTATCTGACTTGCGACAATTTGTTTTCCATTCGAGGACTTGATTTATGAATCTAATTCATCTGAGAAGTCTAGTGCTGAAAAGAGTAACACTTAGAGAACTTCTAAACTTATCTCAATATTTCTGCTCTGTTGTGTATCATTTTATTAGCTTTCGAGTAGTGTGCATATCTGTATAACAACACACTCTGTCTCCAACATTAAACTGAAGGATACAATATATACCTTCTTGAACATATTTTTATACTTGTATACCCATGGATAAGTGTGGAAGAGGTACCTGTGTGGCCTGGTAGTTTGTACCCACGAAGAACTGTGAAAGAGGTCAAGTGATCTGGATAGTTCTATGTATAATTGTTAACCCCGATCTTGGGTGTGGATAAAATTTATTTATATAAACTGCTTGGTGGAAGGTGATCACCAAGTAGAGTGGATTAGGTCTCGTCTTGAGACTAAACCACTTGTTTTATATCCGTTGTGCTACTTAATT
This sequence comes from Viscum album, assembly GCA_963277665.1. Classification (NCBI taxonomy): domain Eukaryota; kingdom Viridiplantae; phylum Streptophyta; class Magnoliopsida; order Santalales; family Viscaceae; genus Viscum; species Viscum album. Next base: position 438,183,495 of record OY728129.1, read on the forward strand.
TAGTCTTCTCTATTTTACTACTTTACTGTATAATTCAGAAATCACTAAATTCACTTTGATAGTTAATCTTGGAAAGAAGTTATAATTGCTTTTCCTTAGTAGAATAACTTAAAAAGTAATCTTAATAACTGATATTAAGATTACTAAGAATTAATCAATCTTCTAAGAATTTATTCAAATAGTCAAACTTTCATAACAGTATAACCTTGATGAACTGGGTTGTATTTAACCTTATTGGGGAAACCTTTTTAAGAATCCTTTTTAACTAGAAATTTTTATAGATACTCAATTAACCCCCAACCCCCCCCCCCCCCTCTTGAGTAATATACTCGGACCAACATTTGGCATCAGAGGAGAGTTTATTAAAGACTCTGTTTAACATTATTCAACTGTGATTGTAGTTGTACTTTAAAGATCTATAAACTTCTATTAATTCTAAATTTCTAGATCTTTCAAAGTATTTCTTTATTATGGATAATAGATTGGAAGGTTCTGCAATCAACAGACCACCATTCTTTAATAGAACCAACTATTCTCAATGGAAAATTAAAATTAAAATGCTTTTAGAAAGTATTTGTTTTGAAATTTGATCTTCCATTATAGATGAATATAAGATTTATACTACTGATATAATCAATTGGTATGAACCTACCCAAACTACCTATAATAAAAATTGCAAAGCTATGAATTATTTATATTTCTCTTTATGAGATGATGAATTCAATATATTTTTTGCTTGTAAAACTGCCCATGAAATTTAGGATACCTTATCTATTTCACATGAAGGAACATCTAGTGTGAAATAAATGAGACTTAATACTTATAATATTAAATATGATAACTTTAAAATGAAACCTGATGAGCATGTCTCTGACATGTATCACAGGTTCAATGAAATTGTCAACACAATGGTTTCTCTTGGAAGAGAAGTCACTACAAAGGAATAGATCATGAGAATTCTCAGATGTTTTCCTAACAGATGGAGAGGAACCTCTGTCTCTATTAGAGAATCACATGACATCAGCAAGCTACCTATAAAAGAACTCATTGGTAAACTGATGATGTATGAAGAAGATTTGAAAGTCAACAAGGAAGAGGAGGATGAACCAAAAAGGAAATTTGTTGCATTCAAGACCACTACCTCTAAACACAAAGACAAAGGGAATTTGGAAGCCTCTATAGAAAGTTCCAGTAGTGAACAATCATTACCTGACAGTAATGAGGATATGGATCAATTATCTAGAAGATTTAAAAGATTTTACAAGAATAAGAACTTTTTCAAAAATCCAAACTTTAAGAGAAGATATGACCAAAAATGAAGTTGGAAGAAGGATTGGAAAAGAAGTGACAAGACCGATAAGATTGTCTGCTATGAATGTAAGCGCAAAGGACATATCAAGGCTGACTGTCCAAAGCTCAAGTAAAAAAAGAGATATGAGGACAAGGAAAAGAAGTATAAAAAGGCAATGAAATCAACCTGGAGTGCTTATGAGGATAGTTCAAGTGATTCAGAAACATCACATGATGAACAGTCTAACAAAGCCAATATGTGTTTTATGAAAAACACATCTAAGGTAACACTGGACTCTGTACATAGTTCATACTATTCTGAAGATGTGAGTGAATCTGAAAATATGACTAATGAAGAAATGTTTGAATATTGTAACATGCTTGAAGAAACATGCAATGAACTAAAATACAAATATAAATTTTTAAAGAAACAATATGCTCTTACTATGACTATTAAATATGAACTCACAACTGAAAAAGAGAAAAATGTTCAACTTCTCAAAGAGAAAAATGAATTAAAAATATATAATGAGCAATTGAATAATGACTTAGAAAATTTTACCAATGGTAAAAATACTCTTACTCAAATTATAGGTAAACAAATTGCCCCTAAATACAACATTGGCATTGGTTATCAACCTAGAAAAAGAAATCTTGGTAGAACAAACTTTGTTTCTAAATCTAGGACATATATTTTTACTCCTGGTTTTGGACACAAATCAACTAGTTCAAGTTATGATACACTTTCTACTATTTTAAGTTTTTCTAAACCTAATAAAGTTTATTTTTAAAATAATTTACATAATTCTTATAGGAAACCTATGAGGTAGATATGGGTTCCTAAATCACTTATCACTAATGTTACTAGACCCAAACAAGTATGGGTACCAAAATATGTTCTTGCTTGATCATCTTGTAGGAAAGCTACTTAAAGAGTTCCTATAAAATTTTATGGTACTTGGACAATGGGTGTTCAAGACACATGACAGGAGGATACTCATGCTTCAAGAACCTAATAAAAATAGATGGAGGACATGTCACATTTGGTGAAAATGCCAAATGAAATATTATTGGCCTTGGCCAAATCGGTAACTCTAACTTAGTTTTTATTTCTAAAGTACTGTTTATTGATGGTTTGAAATATAATTTGTTTAGTATCTCACAATTATGTGATGATTAATTTCATGTTATATTTGAAAATGATGCTTGCAATGTCTTTAATTCTAAAGAAGAATTAGTGTTTTCTACACTAATAAATGAAATGTTTATTCTGTTAACTTAGATTCTTTAGTTTCTCAAAATGTTTCATGCTTAAGTGTATTTTATAAAGAGTATTGGATTTGGAATAGGATACTAGGCACTGTAATATTCACTCCATTAGAAATTTAACTAGAAAAATCATAGTCAAAGACCTACCCAAACATGAGTTTTTAAATTATAAAGTGTGTAATCCCTGTCAAAAGGGAAAACAACACAAAATTTCCTTCAAGCCAAAAAAAAGAAGTTTCAACTATTCAACCTCTCGAACTAGTTCACATGGATTTTTTTGGACCATCTAGAGTTTTTAGTTTAAATGGTAAGCACTATGTTTATGTTCTTGTAGATGACTTTTATAGATATACTTGGACCTTTTTTATGGATCACAAAATTGAAGCTTGATCTTATTTTACTAAATATGCCAAGTCCGTATAAAATCTTACTAGACATAAGATTAAATCCTTAAGAAGTGATCATGGATGTGAGTTTGAAAATCAAGAGTTTGAATTCTTTTCCTCGCAAAATAGATATAGCCATAATTTTTATGCCCCTAGAACACCTCAACAAAATGAAGTTGTAGAAAGAAGAAATAGAACCCTGCAAGAGATTGCTAGAACAATGATTAGTGAATATGATCTACCAATTTATTTTTGGGCTGAAGCTATAAATACAACATGATACATAATCAATAGAGTGTTGATCATACCTATTCTTAAAAAGAATCATTATGAGCTATGGAACAATTTAAAACCCAAAGTTAACTACTTCAAAGTTTTTGGTTGCAAAGTATATATCCTTAATACTAAGGAAAATCTTGACAAATTTGCATCCAAGAGTGATTAAGTCATATTTTTAGGACATTCCATTTCTAGTAAAGCCTATAGAGTGTTCAATTAATAAAATAAATGTGTGGAAGAATTTTTCCATGTAAAATTTGATGAAACAGATCCACATGAGCCTAAAACCATTCTAGAAAACCTGGTGGATGATGTATCAAATCTAAACATAAATTCAAAATCCTCAAACCATTCTGTGAAATAATCTGTGAAAACTTACAGTTCTGTAAATTCCTTAGACTCAAGTCACAATGAACCTAAACCTGTTGATGAACCTGAAATTACTAGTCCTTCCCTCTCTAGAGCTGTTAGAACTCTTAAGAACCATCCCTTAGATGTTATTGTAGGAGACCTAGAAAAAGGAACTCAAACTTGAGCTTCTCTTAGAAATCAGGTTGAACATCACGTCTTCTTGTCACAACTTGAACCTAAAAACATTAGTGATGCAATCAATGATGAATTTTGGGTGATGGATATGCAAGAAGAACTCAATCAATTTGAAAGGAATTTTTTTTGGAATCTTGTAGAAATACCCAAGGACGCATTCACCATAGGCACTAAATGGGTGTTTAGAACTAAGGTAGATGAAGTTGGTAAAATAGTTAGAAATAAGGATAGATTGGTTTCACAATGATATAGTCAAGAAGAAGGAATTGACTATGAAGAAACCTTTTCACCAGTAGCTAGACTTGAAGCCATCAGAATTCTGCTTGCTTATGATGCACATCTAAATTTCAAACTATATCAAATGGATGTTAAGAGTGCATTCCTAAATGGGTATATTGCTGAGGATGTCTTTGTTGAGAAACCTATTGGTTTTACAAATCCTTATTTTCCAAATCGTATTTTTAAATTATCAAAATATTTATATGGTTTAAAACAAGCTCCAAGAGCCTAGTATGATAGGCTGAGTACTTTTATTATTTCCAAAGGTTTTACAAAATGAATAGCTGATCCTAACCTTTTTATAAAATGAATTTCTAATGATGTTTTATTTGTTCAAATCTATGTAGATGACATTATCTTTGGATATTCAAGAAATTATTTATGTATTGATTTTTCTAAAATGATGAAAAATAAATTTGAAATGAGTTTAATGGGTGAACTAAAATTCTTTCTCGAATTTCAAATCTTTCAAAATAATTATGGTAATATTTTAAATCAAAGTAAATATACTAGAGATATTCTAAAACATTTTGGATTGGATAACACTAAAAGTAGTGACACTCCAATGAGTACCACTTGTAAGTTTGATCTTGATGAAGATGGAAAATCTGTTGATCAAACCACTTATAGAGGAATGATTGGAAGTTTACTCTACTTAACTGCTAGTCGACCTAAAATTATGTTTAGTATGTGTATGTGTGCTCGTTTTCAAGAAAATCCTAAGGAATCTCATTTAAATACTATAAAGAGAATTTTCAAATACCTCAAGCATACAACCAATCTATGATTGTTCTATCCTAGAGGAAAATCATTTGAATTGGTTAGTTATTCTAATTATGACTTTGGTGACTATAAGTTAGATAGAAAAAGCACCTCTGGAACATGTCACCTTTTAGGCATGTCACTAGCATCATGGTGTAGTAAGAAACAAAATTTTGTTGCATTATCTACTGCAAAAGTTGAATACATAGCTGCTAGTAGCTATTGTGCACAAATTTTGTGGATGAAACACACATTACTAGATTATGGATATCAATTCAGGCATGTACCTATAAATTGTGACAACACAAGTGCTATTAATATCTCAAAAAATTTCGTTTCACACTCTAGGAAAAAGCATATTGATGTAAGACATCACTTTTTGAGAGATCATTATCAAAAAGTTGATATCACTCTGTAATTCATTGAAACTGAATATCAGCTTGCTGATATATTCACCAAACCATTAAATTTTTAAAGAATAGATGACATCCTACATGAACTAGGAATAATAAACCTTAAGAAAATGTCTTACTATTTTATATCTTACTCTTTTATATCTTACTGTGTCATGTTTACGGTCTCACAGTTAGTATTTCTTGGTTACTATCTAACACTTATTATCTCTAACAATACGGTCGCTCGATTTAGAAATCACATTTCTTGTTACTCTCTCACCGTAAAACAATTGTTACTGTCTCACCATGAGAGTCAGTTACTGTCTCACCATAAGAATGTCTTGTTATTTTTTTATATAAATTAGAACCCATATCACAATAATTACTTATTTCTTTATCATGCTTTTGTTTTTATGATGTTTGATATTCCTAAATGATAAAATAAAATGAAGTTTCACTCGTTCTTCAATATATCACCCTTATATTCTCTCAAATCGTAACCCTTATTCAACCTTTCAACCCTTCTCTCTCTCAAACCATCAGTGAATGCCCAGGATGAAATGACCTTCGTCGCCGACTCCTGAGAAACATAGTTCAAAGAAGAAGAAAATTGCGCCTAAGTTAGCACTTGAGGGTCCTCTGAATCCAAATATGGTGAACCGAACTGTAGTACCAGAGAAAGAGATATTCCCTAAGTGTATTCTGTTGAGTAAGTCTCTATTTTTAAAAGTATTAAAAGAGCAAGGCTAGTTAGAATGGTTTTTGAAGGAAGATAGACCTATCTACCCAAAGCTAGTTGCACAATTTTATCAGTTTGTACAATTTTCATTTGATTCAGAAAGTGGATATGTTGTAAGGAGTTGGATAAATGGTCATAGATTCTCTTTTTCTTCGAGGTTATGGTCTGCATGCCTTAGGATACCTCATGAAGGCATCTGTGAGGACTATCAGAGAGGACCTCCACCTCCTAGTGAATTCTTTGTTTTGGAAGATGCTTTGAAAAGTTTAACTGGAAATGGAACTAAGAGGAGATCTATCACTGCTGAACTGGATGGAGAATCTAGACTTATTTTTAAGTTTATTAAGAACTTGATTAGTCCCATAAAAGGTGATTTTTCTATACTTAAATATCAGGATATATTTTTTATTCATCTTATGAAAAGTGGACATAAAATCAATCTTTGTAAGTATGTCATACACCATATGTGTGAATTGATCAAGACCACATCCAATTCAACCTCCCTATTCTATTCTTGGCTTATCTCAGCCATGCTACATTGCCAAAGGATTGGTTGGACCAAATGAAGAAGTTATCAAGGATCATGAGTTCTATCTTTCAAAAGTCATTATCAAAAGGATGAAGATCAACTGGAATCCTTGGAAAAAGGCATGGGTGGAATACAATGATAGGATCTATGAAAAGTTCAATCTAGTGGAACATCCCTTAGAACCAAAAGGTATTTCTGATCCTGGTTTGGAACCAGATGAAATTGTCGAGTATTTTGATGAAGAAGAAGAAGAGGCTTCTAAGCCTACCAGAGATTTTTTTTTGATAAGGAAGAAACTACTCTTGTTCCTTATGTAGTAATTGAAAAATAAATCCCTACTCCTAAAGATGTTTCTGATCTGTAATATCAACCCAAAGTTGAAAAATAATCTGTTTCCAAAGAAACCGAAAAGAATTATATGGAAGAACATATAGAAGAAGAAATTATTGTTATGTAAGAAGCTGAACTTGAGGAAATTTCAGTGGAATAATCTGTTCCTAAAGTCATTACTTCATCTGAAGAGAGGATGGAGCTAGCTTTTCAGTTAGATAGACAGGAAATGGGTGAAGAACTAAGGGATGAATTCATGGAGATAGATCAAGATCCTAAGATTCTCAGTCCTGAGAAGGATGCAACTGTTGAGGGGAAGCAACCCCCCCCCCCCCAATCTGAAATCTATTGAAGTTCCAAAACCGATTGATCCAAGATTAGTAGACACATGGTATAAATTTCCCAATTACTTTGATGTGAATGACTCTCAGGAAGTCTTAGTGAAAGTTCTTGACCTCTCCACTATTTTTCAGTTGAAAATGACATCTATTCCTAAAGCTATCTCTTCCAAATAAGTTGAGCCTTTCTCTGTCTCTATCTTTGAACCTTCATCAGAACGACCAACCTTGGTAAGTAAAGATGACCTAAAAGAATTAGGAACTACCCTTTTGGTTGGGGTTTAAAAACTCCTGAATACCCAACCAGCTCCTGTAACAATTCAAAGTGAGAGAGATGCCTCACTTTTGTTGGAAAAAGTCATTTGGTAGATTCAATCCAAAATGATTTATGAGATTCAGAAAGTCAGAGTTGAGAATAGAATGCTTAGCGATGAAGTGAAGACTCTAAGAGGTATGATTGAAGACATGCAGAAAGTGATGAATTTGAGATCAGAGCTCGCTTCTCATCATGTTTATACTTTTGTTCCTCCAACCCCACAAGATATTGCTTCTCTGATTCAACCTCATTTAGCTTCTTTAGCTGAAAAGGTAGCTGAAAGAAAAAAACAGATAGTGAAAGAGATGTGTGAACTTGTTGTTGGTCTTAACAATCTCACTGATGAGTATAAGGGGTGCCTTAAAAAGGTGCTAAATCAACTAAAATCTCTTACCTCAGCTTTCACTACTTCTAAAGCCTCTGGACAATCATCTCAAACTTCCTTAGATAGTGACCTGCTCAGAACAGTGGTCAAAGAAGAACTCCAGACTGTGCTTAGTGGTTTCAATAAAGATTCTCTATTTGAAGTTATCAAGAATAGTGACAGAGTTCTTGATCTGGTCCAAATCCATTCCAAAATTTCTAATGATTCTCATCAAGAATTTTTCAAGAAAGTGTACTTCTAATTCATAAAAATCTTATCGAAGACTGACATGACCAATCATTTCAAGTACCTTGTAGAAAATCTGAGGATTTCTCCTGTTACTCAAGCTTTCAAGACTCAAGTCTAAAAGCTCATAGAGTTCACTTGTATGTTGGATAAGTTTATGGAAAACAAGGATGACTTTGAGAGAGCCATGCATTATAGTGGATAGATCATTACTGATTTTATCAAGATTATAAGGCCCTATCTTTATGTACAGAGTACTGCCATAGTTGCTCCTACAACTACACCTCTGAGACCTAGTTTTCCTACCTTTACCTCTACCTTAGCCTCCACCTCTATGTCTGTCAGTCGGGAACTGAGTCAGATCAGACCTGTAATCCTTGATCAATAATTTCCTAGGTCTTATATTACACCTACATTGGCTCCCTCTATCTTCGAAGGTCTTCCTTTACCTTCTCTGTCAACCAGCTCACTCCCTTCTTCTACCTCAACCTCTGCTCCTATGGCTTCTTCTTCTGATGCAGCTACTAAGGGAAAAGATAAGACCAACCAGTGATGAAGAATAGTGATTACTCTCCTTTTATAGGGATGTTTTTGCATTTACTAGTTGTACTGAAATTTTATTTTTCTCTAATGCATTGTTCCCTTTTTATTGTCTACTCATTATTCACTCTTTTTGATAATCCCAAAAGGGGGAGAAATCTATATGGAAAAATCTCTATGGGTGAAACTCTATATATGTTATATGCACATTGGAAATATGTTGTTGGAACAAATATACACTCTAAATATACATGATTTGTGATCATAAAAAAGAAGTAGATTGTTGGAATCCTCATGTATTAATCATGTTTTAATGATCAAAAATCATATTCAGTCTATAAACCCTGTTAACTCTATCTAATCTATCTCACATCAAATGTACAGTTGTTTAGTAAAATCTATCCAAAGATATTAAGTGCTATACACTTAATTTGGTTACTGTACACTATCTTTTGTTTTACTTTATAATTTCTTTGAAAAATGATTAAGCCTAACCCATTATCTGAATATCTCTGTTTAAGTCTAAATACAGATATTTGGCTAAGTTTGAGACACCGTGAGTCTTCCACCAGTTATGTTTTTCTGTCAAAGTAATGAGACACCGTGAACAAGACACCATGAACCATGAGACACCGTGAACGAGACACCGTGAACCATGAGACCCTGTGAACCATGAGACACTGTGAACGAGACATTGTGAACCACGAGACACCATGAAAGAGACACTGTGAACCATGAGACACCGTGAATGAGACACCGTGAACAGGACACTATGAACCACGAGACATAATAAACCATGAGACACCATGAACAAGACACCGTGAATGAGACATCGTGAAACATGAGACACCGTGAACCATGAGACACCGTGGATGAGACACCATGACCAATCCAGACACCGTTTGAAAGAGACACCACTTCCATGACATACCATGACACCATTTATTAATCTTCTTTTTTATTTTTCAATTTAATATCTAACGGTCATATTTGATGCTTTTAAATGCACTTACATAATTAATATTTCTTTACCTGACAGTACGAGGTACGAGGTGAAAAATACATGCAACCTGTCGGCTCTAACACATGCACTCCAAGATAAAAGAGTAGTGAGGCCCAGAAACAACACATAGAAAAAAGTGAGGCAAATGAAAAAAGGATGATAACGAAGAACACACTCAAAAAAAAATAAGAAAGAATTGTCACATGCAACTCGACGCTGCTGAAGAACACACAAAGAATACTTGAATTCCAGAATCGGGAATATATTTGCACTGTTGAACATCACAAAGAACACAAGCTGGATTTATCTGACTTGCGACACTTTGTTTTCCATTCAAGGACTTGATTTCTGCATCTAATTCATCTCAGAAGTCCATATCTGAAAAGACTAACACTCAGAGCACTTCTAAACTTATCTCAATATTTCTACTCTGTTGTGTATCATTTTATTAGCTTTTGAGCAGTGTGTGTATCTGTATAACAACACACTCTATCTCCTGCATTAAACTGAAGGATACAAGATATCATTTCTTGAACATATTTTTATACTTGTATACCCATGGAAAAGTGTGGAAGAGGTCCCTGTGTGGCCTTGTAGATTTTACCCATGAAGAACTATGGAAGAGGTCAAGTGACCTGGACAGTTCTATGTATTATTGTTAACCCCGATCAAGGGTGTGGATCAAGTTTATTTATATAAACTGCTTGGTGGCAGGTGATCACCAAGTGGAGTGTATTAGGTCTCGGCTTGAGACTGAACCACTTGTTTTATATCTGCTTTGCTACTTAATTTAGTCTTCTCTATTTTACTGCTTTACTGTATAATTCAGAAATCACTAAATTCACTTTGATAGTTAATCTTGGAAAGAAGTTATAATTTCTTTGCCTTAGTAGAATAACTTCAAAAGTAATCTTAATAACTGATCTTAATAATACTGAGAATTAATCAATCTTCTAAGAAGTTATTCAAACAGTCAAACTTTCATAATAGTATAACCTTGATTAAATGGGTTGTATTTAACCTTATTGGGGAAACCTTTTTAATAATCCTTTTAAACCAGAAATTTTTATAGATACTCAATTCACCCCCCCCCCCTCTTGAGTAATCTACTCCAACCAAAAAAATATATATTTCACTTCTCATCCTTGGGAGGGAGAGAGAATGAGGAGTTGAGAGAGAATTCATTGTGCGCAATAATTCTCAATTCTCAATTTTGGATACTCTACACAATTGATATAGCCATCTATTTATAGAGTTAGGATTTAAGTTTAAAATATTATTTAATCACATACCAGACATTAAATAACATTTATTACCTTTAATAAACCCCATGACACATAATAATAATTATATTATTATTATTTTGTTGTGTGAACCAAATTTCTCATTAAAAAATATTATGTAATTATTTTTTTAATTAATATTTGTCACCGTACTCGGTCTTGGTCTGTTCAAACTCCTCTATCATTTATTGAACCAAATAAATATTTTATTCATAAATAAATATCTTATTCATAAATATATATTTTATTCACAATCTTGAAAATAAATATTTATTAAAATATTTAATAAATAAAATAAATATTTTATTCAAATGTCGGTGAATAAATATTTATTTAGTTTATGCGATCAATATAACTTGAATAAATATATTCCTCGGACTTGAGAATCATAATTATTTCATTAATTAAACTAAAATAGAATTTAATCTATATCAACGGAAACACTTAGTGTGTGACACTCTAGGATTATTTCTCATTGGCATTAGGCGAGCTTGCCTAAATTCCAAGATTGCTGTCTAGAAATGGGTCAAGGCGCCCAAGAGAAAGAACTTAATTTCACAAAATCAACAACCATATATTAACTCTAATTGTGTAATATAACCCCTTTGTCACAATATCTCATCAAGCAGGTTGCATAACTATGTCATCAACCTATATGATCAATATGTATTTATTTGACCATATGAAATAAACACGTTGTTACACCATGACCATGGAACTTGATGTGAAGATTCTATTCTAATCAAAGGGATGAGATATCAACTTTCATAAATATGGAAGAAAAAAATCCTTCATCAACTTATTCATTAATGACATGTCACTTGTGATGCACCCAAAGTATCCAACTTCTCCATGAACTGTTTTCATCATGGTTTACAAAATTCATCCTAGTACATGAGTTGTAACATGAATTAATAATAATAATAAAGTCTAAGGATCATCACACAAGCTCGTAGATAGGAATATCTGATGACACCAAAATATACAGAATTCTTATTGGTGGGTCAATTCTTATAATCTCCTATCTTGGAGATTACCAAGTGTGAACTTCATGAGAAGAATCTTTATCTGCTTATGAGTACTCACACCTGACAGTATATATACTATGTGTCCCATCATAGTACATTATCCAACCGCAGAACATTATTTGAGAATATCATTATAGCACATCAAGGTTCTCATCATATTGGGGAACTGCTATGACCTTATTAACATGACATACACTCTAGTACATTATTACATTAGAGTCATGCAAAACAATAAAAAATATGTAATAAAAAAGTTTTATTAATATTCAATACATTGAATATTCATGTAATCAAAGTACAAATAGTTGGTCCTGGGACACTAACTCCAAAAAACTACCACTTGTACTAGAGCCAATTACCTACGAACTTCAGTCTTCTAGAACTCACATGATAGTAATGTTTTTACTAAGTCAAGGATTTAGTAAAGGGGTCCACCACATTATATTTCATTAAAATACTACTCACTGCAACTTCACCTCTCTAAGAAAAATCCCTCAAGAGATGATACTTTTGAAGTATGTGCTTCATCCACTATTGTGACCTTGGCTCTTTTGTAAGAGCCACCACTGCAGTATTATCACAATAGAGTGTGATAGGATATTTACTACTAGGTAGCACATTAAGCTCTTGGATGGAGTTTCACGTCCATTATACTTCTTTATCTGCCTCAGAAGCTATAATATACTCATACACTATAGTAGAATCTGCTACCATAGCCTGCTTTGAGCTCTTCCAGCTCATAGCATCTCCATTCAAAGTGAAGATGTATCCCGTTTTTGACTTCATGTAATCTTGATCAATTTGGAAACTTGAATCTCCATATCCTATGATGACTAGTTCCCCATATCCTCTATAAACTAGGAATATATCCTTCGTACACCTCAGATACTTAAGGATATTCTTGTCTACCATCCAATGACGGTCACCCAGATCATCTTGATCTCTTCCTACTGCACTTAATGTGTATGCAACATCTAGCCTAGTATATAACATAACATACATGACTAACCTAATCACTGATTTATATGGAATCCTTTTCATTATATTCCTTTACTCATGTGTCTGAGGGTGAATTTTCTTAGAAAGATGAATGTTATGTGATGTCAGCAACAATCCCCTCTTGGATTGTTCTATACTGAATCTCTTTAGTATCTTATCAATTTATGTATTTTGACATGGGTCGATCAACCTATTGGATCTATCATGATGGATCTTGATCCCAATAATATATTTTGTCTTTACCAAGTCCTTTATAGAGAATCATTTATTCAACCATACCTTAATAGACCGTAAGACTGGTATTTTGTTTCCAATGAGTAATATGTCATCAATATATACTACTAAGAAAACAATTGCACTCCCACTAAATCGTTTATAGATACAAAACTCATATTCATTCTTTATAAAACCAAATTCCATTATGGCCTCATAAAAATGAATTTTCCACGACTTAGATGCTTTCTTTAATTCATAAATGGATCTTTGTAACTTACATACCTTGTTGGAATCCTTTGGAGTCGCAAACCCTTTGGGTTGTGTCATATAGACATCTTCCTGAAGGTTTCTGTTAAGTAATAATATTTTGGAATCCATTTTCCAAATCTCATAATCATGGAAATCCACAATGTAAAGTGGAATTATGATGAATTTTAGTATTGAAACTCATGAAAAGGTTTCATCATAGTCGATGCCTTGACATTATTTAAACCCTTTTGCAACTAGTCATGCCTTATAAGTACTGAATTATCTTTCCATGTTCAGTTTCCTCTTGAATACCCATTTTCAACCAACATGATTTACATTTATTAGAGGTTCTACCAAAATCAAAACTTGGTTTTGGTACATGGAATCCATTTCATTATTCCTGGATTCTTTCCACCTGGAAACATTTGTGCCACTTACTTCTTCGTTGTAGGTTAAAAGATCATTATTATCAACTAATAATGAGTCACCATCCTTGGTGACTATAAAACCATACCATTCTAGTTCTATAACCTATCTAGTAATCCTACATAGTAATTGTGTCTCTAGAATAATTTATTCTTCCATGGGGATTTGTGTAATTTTTTCATGTGCTAACTCTTTTATATCTTAATCCTGGACTTCATCTAAGTTTATCTCTCTACCACTATCTCTTTTAGAGATAAGATCCTTCTTAAGAAATGTGGGATGTCTGTCAACCACGACCTTTTTGTCTGAAATATTTTATAGTTAGTAACCCTTTGTTTCTTTGGGATATTCTATAAAGATACAATTTGTGCTTTAGGGAGAAATCTTTTTACCTGAAGAGGCCTTAACAAATGCTTCACAACCCCAAACATTTGAGTAAGACAACACGGGTTTCTTTCCATTCCATAATTGTTATGGTATACCATATTTTTCTTTAGTTGGTACTTAGTTTAGTATGTATGTTGTTGTTTGTAATGTGTATCCCCAAAAGGATAATGGAAGACTCACATGTCTCATCATTGATCTCACCATTTCTAACACGGTGAGGTTTCTCCTTTCACTTACATCATTCCATAGAGGTGTATAAGGATGAGTGAGTTGAGATAAAATCCTGAATAACTACTATTAGTGGCCTTAAAGTGGATAGAATAGTATGGTCACGTCAGAGGTGTTGGTTTTATGGTGATTCCCAAAACATATTTTGAGAAAAGAAAATAACAGGGGGATAAAGATAAACAAATGGAAGAGATGTAGGCATGGTTAGATTCTCTTGAAGAAAAATTTAATTAGTAGTATGAGTTGATATAAAATTTTATGGGGGGAATCAAAGAGAATAAAAAAACTCAATAACAACCACTAAATGATGATCCCCCCACCCCCACCATCTTTGAGGTGAGTCATTCCTCTCAAAGAGTTGTCTTAGATGAGGTAATCGATATTCTCATAATTATTTCTATGAAATGTGAATCAGTAAGGCAGTTATGCCTTTCTTGTACTAATATTCTATAGAGTGAAAATGATTTTGATTTATATCTATCAAAACCCACACATAGCCTTATTGTGAGGGATACTATGTACAATATCCAAGAAGACACTATACACAATAAACAACTTCTAAAAGGTCATGTGAGAGTGGGGATTAGCATAGCTCATGATCTGAGTGCTAATCTAACTATTCCACTTAATGATGTAGATATTCATACAGTCGAGAAAGCTATTGGAACATTTGTATCATGATTTTCAGATCTTGTAAAAAGGCATTTTTACAAGGATGCATTCATTTCCAATTTATTTCTCATGCTAAACATCTAACAAGCAATGAAATAAGGTCTAAACCGATGAATTTTATTACAGGAAGATGAAGGAAAGGGGTGAAATGAAAGGTCGAATAAAAATGATCAAAAGGATCAATCGACCAATTGAAAAGATCTTCACAAATCAACTTTACCACACTCGTTGAATATACACATTTACTAACATTGAAGGTTCATACGGATACAAGGTTACAAATTAGTAGTGATCACATAGTTGATTATTAAGAAAAAATGTATGGAGAGGCTATTATAGGCTTCATTGATCTTGATAATGTAAATTAAGTCCTCAAGTATGAATAGATAGAAGTATTGGTTGTAAATTTATATATGAGAAGTGTTTTCATGATTTGTTTTTCCAATAGTTGATATATTATGTTAATTATGAATAAATACATTTCATATTTTTTATAAGTGTATATATCAATACTATTTGAAGGGAAACCCTATGAATATATATATGGACTCATAATTCCTCACATCACTTCTACAGACCAAACCAAAATGGAATCAACTAAAACTGATGAAATAGTGGAAAAACTGGCCGTGATGTTTGAAATAAAACTTACAGATGACAAAATATTTCTATTACCAATGATGCAGGGGTAAAACTTGTAAGTCCAACAAAGTTAAATATCCTGATGGGGGTGAATCAGGGTGTGATGGATTAAAATAATTTCATCTTTGGATCTTGTTTTTTTGTTAAACAAAACACTCTGATCTCTCCTTCCCATAGAAAATAACAATATGAGAATTAAAACATGCACATAAAACAACAATTTTAATTGGTTCACCCTCACTATGATATATACAAGAATCACAAAAATACAATGTTTCTATCTACCAAATCCACTAAAGATAAATGCCAATACAATTTTTGGAGTGGACTTATTTTCCCTCCTAGTTTACAACCAATCACAATTTGAAATTCCACTGCTCTCTCAACTGAAGTATGCTCACTGCTTATTTAGAAGAGTCTTCCATTGATCTGAAACATATCAAAATAGTTTCACACATGAGTGTTCCATAAAGCTCACTTTTCACCCATTAGATGAAATACACTTCATTACATGGAATTTTCCTTATAGATATACCTTTAATGAACTGTTTCTACTCCTTTACAAACTTCCCAAATACCTTCACAAGTTGTCTTACACCACATACTATGAATGATTCATGAACAACCTTTTCTTTGAGTACCACCTCTGATTTATATACGAAAGATTCCTCACAAACCACTGATGCTTCGCAGTCCGACTATTATTCTCGGACTGATGATGCCTTGCGACCCCTTTTCCTTTGTGAGCTATAGTGCCCTGCAAACACCTTATACTAACTGTATTTGTGAAAAACTCTTTCGCAAAATTGATCCCTCACAAACCACTTCTGACTCACACAAATTATTCCAGTTATAATCTTAACTAATGAAATTCTCTCTACTTTGATGATCTGATTAGGGGAATTATATAGTCAAATAGATCTAAAAAACTCACTAATCATAATTACCAAAAACTCTTTTGTAGTTAAGCCTTTACTACGAACTTGTGATGCAATCTGCATAGTGAATTTATTCATTCACAACACCCCTTAAATCAACTTCGTCCTACCATAAATGATGATCCCTTTGAAGTAGGCTTAATTCACCACCTTCTCTCCACAAACGTCATTATACCTATATATTGATCTCGTTATGTGGTTTTCATGGAACATAACCCTTTGTGGCGTGCTTATTGCACCGCTCCCATCTGTAAACAATGACTTCCTTTGTGGTTCTGCATACCACTTTTTTGGTCTGCATAGCACAACTGCTACGTGGTCCATATAACCATGAAATCACATATATGTTTTGTGGTTCACCCATTTTCTATGCAGGAATCCTTCATTTTCCATAAAAACAACTCCGATTTTGAGGCCCAAAAATTTGGCAAACACTAGAAAATCGTGCCACCTTGTATACGCATTTTTTTGTAACATCTCCAGAGCCTCCATTTATTTATTCGAGGGATTTTCTAAATATTTTTATGACCTATTTATTTAATATTTTTCATCAATAAAAACATATTTTATTGAAAAAATATTTTTTTTGAAATTATTGTTTCTTTTTTCTTTGAAAAAATTCATTTTAGAAAAAAACATTTTCTACTTTTCAAGAATCTATGCTGATTATCTTTTTTTCCTTAAAAAACATTTTTATTTTATTTTTAAAGCTAAATTTTCAATTGAAGGTATAGTGTTTTTTATAATTTAAACACAAGATATTTTTTTCCATTTTGTCAATCATTTTTTAAACCATCCTAAAGTTAGTTATATTTTTAAAATTGAAACAAGTGAGTTTTAAGAATAAAATTGGTACACCTCACTTGAAAAAAAATTGGAATGTATTTTAAATCTATCATAATGTTTTTATGTGACATGAAACAACAACATAATTATGTTCCTATATTTATATAAATATTGATAAATACAAATCCAAAGTCACTTCCATCCCACGCCGTGTGCTATGGAAGGAGTCACGTGTAAATAAAGATGGGACACTAATAGATGAAAACACAAAACAATTGTGGGAATCATGTATAACTATAACATAATAAAAAATTTTTTGCTTTAAATCACTATTATATAACAATGATTACTTATTTTATTATATTTTTTATTTTACTTAGACAAAAGAATCATCATCATCTATACCTGATGAATAGCTACTATCTATAACCTTGAAGCAGCTAGAATAGTATGGTTGCGTTAGAGGTGTGAGTTTTGGGGTGACACCCCGAATATATTTTGAGAAAAGAAAGAACATGGGGATAAAGATAAACAAATGGAAGAGATGAAGACACAATTAGCTACTCTTGATGAAAAATTTCATTGGTAGTTTGAGTTGCTATAAAATGTTATGGGGGAAGCAAAGAGAAGAAACAACTCAAGAACAACCACTATGTGATGACCCCCCCCCCCACTAGTTTTTAGGTGATTCATTCCCCTAAAATAGATATCTTAGATGAGGTAATCAATATTCTCATAATTGTTTATGTGAAATGTGAAATAGGTAGATAGTGAAACCTTTCCCGTACTAATATTCTATAAGGTGGAAATGACTATGATTTATATCTCTAAAAACCCATAAATCACCTTGTTGTGAGGTATATTGTGTACAATATCCAAGAATACACTCTACACAACAAGAAACTTCCAACAGGTCATGTAAGAGTGAGGATTATCATAACTCATAAGTTGAGCGCCAAGTTACCTGTTCCACTTGATGACACAAATATTCATATGATCGAGCAAGATATTGGAAAATTTGTATCGTGGTTGTTAGAATCATGTAAAAAAACATGTCTACAAGGAGTTATTAATTTACAATTTATTTTTCATGCTAAACCTCTAACAATTAATGAAAAAAGGTATGAACTGATGAATTTTATTATAGAAGGACAAAGGTAAGGAGGTGAAACAAAAGGTTGAATCAAAATGATCTAAAGGATCAACCAACCAATCAAAAAATCTTCACAAATAACCTTTACCTCACCCATTGAATATATGTATTTACAAACATTGAAGGTTCATGAAGATACAGGGTTAGAAAGTGGTAATAATCACATAGTTTATTTTGAAGAACAAATGTACGAAGATTCCATTACAGACTTCATTACTCTTGAGAATGTAAATGAAACCCTCAAGTATAAATGGATAGGAGTATAAGATGTAAATATATACATGAGGTGTGTTTTCATGATTTTTTTTCTAAATAGTTGATCTACTATATTAATTATGACTAAATACAATTCATATTTTTTGCAGGAATCTATATCAATACTATTTAAAGGGAAAACCATGAGATGTTTTTCAATTTGTAATACACTGCATACAATGTTTTAGAACCAAACTTCAAGTTATATATTTTATATTATGTTTTAATGATAATTCTATTATGATAGGGTAGTGTTTAAATATTGTGAAAGTCATGGCATGGGGAAAATCCATATGTACAAGGAGCCTATTGACTTCAACAAGTGGATAATTATTAGAGTATATATAATAATATTTCACTATCAAAACACATATCAATACAAATTAATTATTTTTCTCAATGTTTATATAGTGTCTGAAACAAACCAATGAAAAAGATTATGGTTATTATGTTTGAAAATTTATGAGAGATATCATATACCATCAACAAACTAGCATCTCTGAAGAGGTATTTTCGAAGATAATTACTATATCATTTAAAATATTTATTAATCCTTTGTGTATTTATATTTTTTCAATAATACCATGAATTTAAAAAGTCCTCATATTCACAAGATGAAATATATTTATTTAGAAATGACTAGGAAGAATACCTGATGTCATAATGTACACTTATATCATGAACATGCGACTTCTTACTACTTATTTAGTTGATTTTATCATCATTTTATCTACTTCATTAGTTAATTTCCTCATTATTTTTATCTAATAATTATTTTATTAATTTCCACAGAGATCATGAAGAAATGACTCCATCAACAATGATTATAACACCCTAAGAATTTACAAATAAATTTAATATTGAATGCATGAAACATTGAGTCTCTATGAAACAACACTATTTTATAACTAATCCAATGAACATAATTTTTCTACTTTTGTGATTTGAATTTCAAAAAACTAACATACACGGTTACGATCAGTAATATATTTAGCGTATGATAGAATAAACTTACATTTTTGGTGAATAGTAACTTACCCTTATGAATAGTAACTTACCCTTATGAATAGTAATGTACCTTTATGAATAGTAACCTCACCCATGTAAGTATGAATAAAATTTATGCCCCATATAAATGAGAGTGAATATTTTAAAAATTAAATTAAGTGTTGGTATTTTTGTGAGTAATAAATATTTAATTAAAATTTCAAATTAATAAATTAATAAAATTAATTTTCATGAAATGTATTCCTAAATAAATATTTTGTTTTCCTATTATTTTAAGATAATTTTATGATACCTCAGTTAGTTTTTGAAAGTATTATAAAATCAATTTTAAATTTAAAATCTTTATTTTTCAAGTAAATAATGATTTTATTTAAATTTTAATTTTATCTTATTTAGAAAATTATATTGATAAAATGGAGTTAATTATTTAATTCTATACATCGAAAAAAAATTAGGTTAATTTTTTTGGATTTTCTGAAATACTTGAATTTTTGGTGAATAGTGAAACTTGATAATTTATGAAATATGCTAAATAAATGAATTTTCCACATCATGATTGAGTCACATATGATGTAAATGTCCATTGGTTCAAACTCGTATGCATTTATTACTATTTTAGGTCATAAGAATCAAGATTATTTAGTTTCTTGAGCCAAAATAATAAATTAATGATTAAAATAATGGAAAAACCCTCCTCTCCTCCACTATAAAAACCATTCATCACTCCCGCTTCTCTTCACTCCTCTTATCCTTGAAGCTTCTCAAATTTATTCATAAATACTCTTCCCTAGTCCCTCACCACATCCAAGATCCCTTGGTATTTCCAAAATACCAAAACCCTTTCCCTTATGGAGGTTCTCAAGGAGGTTATTTCAAGAGGTAAACCCTCTTCCTTTTTCATTTAATTTCATCTCAATTTATCTTCTTTTCTTATTATCTCCTAACCACCTCTATCAAATTGATAATGATAACTCCAGTATCATATATATTCTAGAATTATATCATGTTAATTTAATAACCATTGTCAATCTCCTTACTCTCCCTCTTTTATTTTATAAATGAAATGATCATCCGGGAGGTGCCAATTTACAACCTTCATGGATGACAAAGTGTTGTTCTTCAAATTATTCTTCAAAGTTGTTCATGAAATCATTTTAATGGTTGATAAATATTTTAAAATATATGATATAAACCTTTTTATGTTCTAGGTGTAACATATTTACATAATACTAAACAATAAAATAAAATGAGTTTGTTATGATCAATAAGTGTCGTAATAATCTAAATGATTACCACTAAATGTATTATATAATGATTCATCCTCATAATATATAACCAAATGATATATATATAACCATTTAAAATTCTTTATTATCATTAAAAACATTCAATTCTAATTCTGGAGAATTATACCAATTTTAAATGAACTTAATTACTTATAATCAAGTGAACTGATCATGAAATCAAAGAAACAAACACTCTGGAACGACAGAATTCAATCATATAACTCATAAATAATGAAATAAATGAACTTAATAAAACTATAATTAATCAAATACATGTATATAAGGTTATAAATTAATTAATTTGTGGATTTAATTTGATTATACATGACGTTAAGGTCAAGTGCAGAACACGTTCGGACATAAGGTAAAAGTTTTCTACCCGAACCTCCATTTTCATTCGGGTTACTCTTATTCTCTACTTACCTATATTAAATTCCTATTTATTATTATTTACTCCTAATAAATTTTGTTTTAATGTTCTATATATTCTTACTAATAATAATCCTTATTTATTTTATGGGGAGTTACATGTTTTAAAAGGATCTAAAAAAATTCCTCCCGGTAAACAAGCATGTTTCAAAGGAACTTCTCGAATTCTTTCCTATTTTAAAATTCAATATATAATATTTTTTAGCCTAAAATATTTTTATAAAATAACTCATTTTATTATGAAGAAACTTCATTAATTCACTTCTGGTTTTATTCAAATATTTTTCCAAAAGAACTATATTTTTCAAAGTAAAAGAGTATTTATCTTAAGAATTATTCGATGATTTTATACGAGTATTTTCATTTATTTAAACACTCTTGTTGATTATTATGTTTAATTGGTATTAATATTTTATGATATAATCCATCATATTTTATTGAATGGTTTATGATTAGTTTTACTGTGGATGTTCTATCTTGATACCATCCACTATATTACTCTGAATGGTTAGTGTTTATGTTTAATGATTGAGAAAATTTATTTACATTTCATATGTTAGTTTCAATATTAATGTATATGTTGTTTATGTGTATCCCTTTTCATATTATGAATACATTGGACTTGTTATGTGATGGTTAGGTCCCGCTATAACCCCTCGATGCATCGTTAGGTCTCATGAGACAAACTAGTTTGTGTTTTTACCTATTTATGTATGGTCTTGGCATGAGATCTTGACAGAATGATTATGATGTATGAAATTATGAATTACCTCATTATGAAACTATATATTGAGATCTCATGTGATTATTTTACTAGTAGAATATCCATGGTTATGTTTTATGCCATTATTTAATCATTTTTTATTCCTTCCATATTATGATCAAGTTTATTTTTAAAGGCATGTGTTTTTAGTTATTCATCATGCCTAGTGTTTATGTTTATAATCACTTATACTGTATTAATTACCCTTTCTAAGCATCTGAGATCACTCCTTTTTTATGTTTTATATTTTCCCAAGATGAAAATAAGTGTATTATGAATGAATTTCATGGATAATCTAGGAGTCATAGATGTTTCCAACGGAATTTATATTATGTATTTTATTTCAAGTTGTAATGTTGAACTTATGTATGTATCTGGTATTACAAAACTACTAAACTATTCAGTCCTTCGAGATAGGACTTTATTATAATCATACCAATGTAATAAAATAATTCACCAGCTCCGAGAAACTAGGGTCGGGATGTTACAGTTGGTATTAGAGAAATTTTAGTAGAAAACGTGGAAACTAGATTTAGAAAATATAGATTAGGGAATAAAACCCTAAGATATACTTTGAGGATAAATATAAAAGAACATACTAGAATTTTGGTAAGTAAGAGATTATGTGGATCTTCCTAGAAAATACATCCCTATCTAGATACTACAATTTGATGTGGTTTTGGCACAGATGTACCTTGGAGTAACAAATTTGACAAGGTGTTTCGGGCTTGACATGGGGTAACCTGGTACACAAAAATGGGCCTTACTACGTACTTGGTTTGACACACCTGGGGGATATGCTTAGGATAATTTACATCTTCTTTAAAATCCATTATTAAGGGTTTAAAAGTAAATTTTTCCTCAAAGAAACCATGTTTATGATTATGGGATTAGCTATGAATAGGATTTCAATTTATGTTAAGTATTATGCTAGTTGAGATTATACAATATGATTCATAACCTAATCTATTGTATGCCATCATTTATAAATGGTAACTAGTGGAAGCAATGGAAACCTCATGAACACACATATCCCATGTAGGTATTTCCCCCCTTTTTAAGATAATGATGTTAGTTCTGGAGTTGTGATTGATGCTGAGAAACTTATAACTATACTAAAATAGATGACTCGTGTTATGAACAATAACCTTACCTGTATGGAGCACCCTAAACCACAACGTGGAGGAGAAATGTTATAACTATTTATGAGACAATAATCTCCACCATTTAATTGGATTACAAACCCATTTGTTGTAGAGTAGTGGATAAGTTCTTTAGAGAAGATATTTCTCACTTTGGGAAGTAACGAAAGGGAGAAGGTTGTCATGAAAGTTTATCATTTATCAAGAGATACTGATCAATGGTGGTCAGTAATTCAAAACAAAAATTAGGAGTAATAGATTGAAAATATGGAATAGAGGGATTTTAAGGAAATATTCTTAGAAAAATATGTTCCTCATGAACAACGAGCAGATATGGTAAGGCAGTTTCTGAATATAAGGCAAAACTAGGATGAGAATGTTGCAAAGTATGAAGATAACTTCACAAGGTTATAAGGAATTCTATATAATACATATGTAATCCAATTATCAAGATGTATTTATTATTTTATGGTTTAAAACCATTCCTCTAAAGCACACTAGTCTCCCAAAGTTTCTCATCATATGAAGATATAGTCTCATAAGCTATCAAGATAGAAAAAGAATTATCTAAGTCTTATTACTTTAAGGGAATTAAAGAGAAGAAGAGAGTTGTTAAACACTCTGTAAAAATAAATAATAAAAACGGGAATAATGGAAGGATTGATTTTCCATCATGTGATAATTGTGGGAAGAAACACCTCAGTACTTGCCTGAAGGGTATGGGTGTTTCTTACAAGTGTGAAGGAAAAGGCCACCAATCCCATGATTGTAATGGAAAGAAAGAATCCATCAATTTTTAATGATATAATTGAGAATATATGAGACATTATGAAAATTATTGTCATAAGTTTCAAGTAAACATTCCCCAGATAAGGATAATGGGGAAAGTCCAAGCTTATGAGATCACAATTGCTGAGGTTGAAGTTCCTAATGATGTAGTGGTAGGTACTTTAATCATTTCCTCCGACTTAGCCAATGATTTACTTGATTCTGGATCATCTCATTATTTTATATCTTCCCATTTTTTTTAAGAAAATTAGACATTTCCAATTTGATTTAATAAATTAGTTGCCAGTCAAAACTTCTAAGGGAAGTATCATTGCAATAAAGATGTGTTAATCATCCCCCCTTATGACACACAAACATACTTTAGTTGCTGGCCTTATCATCATACCCCTAAATTACTTTGATATAGTTCTTGGTATGATTTGGATTTCAAACTACAATTTGATAATCTATTACAAGAATAAGGAGGTTACAATTTTTTATAATGGTGTAAAATCCCTTATCTTTAGAGCAGAAACATCATCATCTGATTCTTATCTAGATCCACCCTCAGTATCTCTACTGAATAAAATTATTGGGGAGGATGATAACTCAATATCTATGAGTGAGGAAAGTAATATTCAAATTTAGGATGTACCTATTGTGCAAGAATACATTGATGTGTTTCTAGAGGATTTACCTAGGCATCCTCCTGAGAGGGAAGTTGAGTTCACTATTGAATTAATTCCTGGTTCAAGACCTATATCAAATACTTATTATAGAATGACCAATGTGGAGTTAGTAGAACTAAAGAAACAACTAGAGTAATTGAGTGGTAAAGGATTTATTCACCCTATTATTTCTCTATGGGGATCCCCTATTCTTTTTGTTAAGAAGAAGGATGTATCTATGAGGTTGTGCATCAATTATAGGGAGAACAATGGTATTACGATAACTAACAAGTATCCTATTCCTCACATTGATGATTTATTTGATCAACTTCACGAAGCCCAATATTTTTTGAAGATTGGTCTTCAATCTGGATATCATCAATTGCATTTGAGGAAGGAAGATATTAAAAAACATCATTTCAAACTAGGTATGGGAATTATGAGTTTACAGTAAATCCTTTTTGGATAACTAATGCACTCTATGTTTTCATGGATCTAATGAATAAAGTTTTCAAGGAGTATCTTGATGACTTTGCTGTGGTGTATATTGATGATATCTTGGTATACTCTAAAATCTACTAAGATCATGAGAATCACTAGCGTATTATTTTGAAGACTCTTAGAAGAAGAAAATTATATGGGAAGTTTAGCAAGTGTGAATTCTGGATTCAAGTAGTTTCTTTTCAGGGTTTTCTTATCTCTAAGGATGGAATTTTAGTGGATCCTACAAAGACAAAGGTAGTTCAATAATTTCCTACACCAATGAACATAAATGAGGTACGTAGTTGTATTGGTTTAGTAGGTTATTATCAGTGTTTTGTTCATAAATTTTCATGTTTAGCCAACCTATTGACCAAGATTACTTGTAAATGGGTTAAGTTCATATGGATAAAATAATGTTAAGACTGTTTCAAATAATTGAAAAGGAGATTATTGAATTCTCTTGTCCTGACTCTATCATCGATAAATGGTGGATTTGTGATCTATAGTGATGCATCAAAGAAAGGACTTGGTTGTGTCTTCATGCAGAATGGTAGATTTTTTTTCCTATGCATCAAGTCAGTTAAAAATTCATGAATAAAACTATCCAACTCATGATCTTGAGTGAGAAGTTGTAATCTTTTCTTTGTAGATATGGAGACACTATCTCTTTTGTGAAAGATGTGAGATTTATACAGATCACAAGAGCTTTAAATATATCTTCTAACAAAAAGAACTCAACATGAGGAAAAGGAAATAACTCTAGCTACTCAAGGATTATTATTGTTCCATACACTATCACCCAAGAAAGTAAAATAAGGTAGTTGATGCATTGACTAGGAAGGATCATGGAGTTTTAAACAAAATGAGGATTGGAAGGGATACTGTATTCATGGATCTAGTAAATAAGTATATAGGAATTATAAAAGAAGGTGAAAATCATTAATTTTTCAATTGGTTACCCAACCATATTTATTGGGATGAATTAAAACTTCTTAGTTTGATGATGAGAATCTTCAAAAGAAAATTATAGGTGTGAATGATGGGAAGTTTTATGACTTCGTGTGTGAGGATGGAATTCTAAAATTTTGGAAGAGGCTATGTGTTCTCTCTATACTTGAGCTTAAAATAGAGTTATTGGATGATTCCCATAGCTCTAATTTCTCTATACACCCTGGTATAAATAAAATGTATATAGATTTGAAGGAATGTTTCTGGTGGGAAAACATGAAGTGGGAAATTACTAATTATGTATCAAGATGTTTAGGCTATCAAAAAGTGAAGGCTTAATGAAAAAATCCTAGAGGATATATGCAACCTCTACCTATTACTACATGGAAATGGGATTACATTACCATGGATTTTTTCACTATATTACCCAAAACTCTAAGAAAGAATGATGCGATATGGTTAATTGTTGATCGAATTACGAAATCTACACATTTCCTCACTATAAGGGAGGATTTTCCATGGGAGTGACTTCAAAAAATCTATATAAATGAGGTTATGAGACTTCATGGAGAACCTATCTCAATTTTTTCTGATTGTGATCCATGATTCACATCAAAATTCTAGAAAATTATTTAAAATTTTTTGGATACTGAGCTTTTATTAAGTACTTCTTATCACCCTCAAACTAATGGTAAATCACAAAGGACGATCCAAACATTAGAATACATGTTGAGATCATGCTCACTTGATTTTAAATTTATGTGGGGTCATTATTTACCCTTGGTGGGGTTTTATTATAATAATAGTTTCCATTATAGTATTCAAATGGCACCGTATGAAGCATTGTATGGAAAGATATATCATACACCAACATGTTGTGATGAATTTGGTGAAAGGATGCTTATAGGCTTAGAGATTATAGAGGAAACAACAACAAAGGTAAAGACTATTCAAACCTATATTAAAGTAGTTCAAAGTAGGCAAAAGTGCTATACTAATAATCGAAGGAAAAATTTGGAATTTCAAGAGGGAGATCACATTTTCTTAAAAGTATCTCCATGGAAGGGTGTTATAAGATTTTGAAAGAAAGGGAAACTAATCCCTAGGTACATTATCCCTTTTGAAATTATGGAGAGAATTGGATATGTGGCTTATCATTTGGTAATTCCACATAGCCTTTCTAAGATACACAATGTGTTCTATGTCTCATTATTGAGAAAGTACATGCCAGACCCAACACATTCCTCACTTTTGAAGGTATAGAATTGGAACTTGACTTATCTTACTATGAAGAGCCTATCTGGATTCTGGACACTAAAGAATAGGTGTTGAGGAATCGGATGACCCAATTAGTAAAGGTACTTTGGAAAAATCATAAAATTAAAGAGGCAACATGGTATCCTAAGGAACTTATGATGAATAACTACCCAAATATTTTTATAAGGTAAACATTTTGGTAATTTCGAGGACACAATTTTTTTAAAGGGGGAAGAATGTACCGCCTTAAGAATTTAAAAATAAATTTAATATTGAATGCATAAAACACTGAGTCTCTATGAAATAACACTTTGTTATGACCTATCTAATGAACATAATTTTGTCACTTTTGTGATTTGAATTTCAAAAAACTATCATACACGGTTACGATAAGTAAGATATTTAGAGTCTAATTGTATCAACTTACATTTTTTGTGAATAGTAACTTACCCTTATGAATAGTAACTTACTCTTATGAATAGTAATGTACCTTTATTAATAGTAACCTCACCCATGTAAGTATAAATAAAATTTCAACACCATATAAATGAGAACAAATATTTTAAAAATTAATAATTAAGTGTTGGTATTTTTGTTAGTAATAAATATTTAATTACAATTTTAAATTTATAAATTAATAAAATTAATTTTCATTAAATTTATTCCTAAAAAATATTTTTTCCTATGATTTTAGTATAATTTTATGAGACCTCAATTAATTTTAGAAAGTATTATAAAATCAGTTTTAAATTTAAAATCTGTATTTTTCAAGTAAATAATGATTTTATTTAAGAAATAAATTTCTCTTATTTAGAAAATTATTTTGATAAAATGGAGTTCATTTTTAAATTCTACACATTGAAAAATATTTAGGGTGAATTTTTATGATTTTTCTGAAATACTTGAATTTTTGGTGAATAGTGAAACTCAATAATTTACGAAATATGAAGAATAAATGAATTTATGCAGCATGATTGAGTCATGGATGATGTAAATGGCCATTGGTTCAAACTCACATGAACTTATTACTATTTTAGGTCACATTAATCAAGAATATTCATAGTATTGATCCAAAATAATAAATTAATGATTAAAATAATAGAAAAATCCTCCTCTCCTCCACTATAAAAATCACCCCTCACTCCCTCTTCTCTTCACTCCTCTAAGCCTTGAAGCATCTAACAGTTATGAACAAATTATCTTCCCTAGTACCTCTCCACTTCCAGTATCCCTTGGTCTTTCCAAAATACCAAAACCCTTTCCCTTAAGGAGGTTCTCAAGGAGGTTATTTCAAGAGGTAAATCCTCTTCCTTTTTCATTTAATTTCATTTTAATTTATCTTATTTTCTTATTCTGTCCTAACCTACTATGTCCAATTTATGATGATAACTCTATTATCATCTATATACTATAATTATATCATGTTAATATAATAACCATTATCAACCTCCTTACTCTCCCTCTTTTATTTTATAAATGAAATCATCATTCAGGAGGTACCAATTTACAACCTTCATTGACAATAAAGTTTTGTTCTTCAAATTATTCTTCAAAGTTGTTCATGAAACTATTTTAATGGTTGATATCGATTTAAAAAATTATTATATAACCCTTTTTATGTTCTAGAAGTAACATATTTACATACTACTAAACAATAAAACAAAATGAATTCGTTATGATCAATAACCACCATAATAATCTAAACGATTATCACTAAATGTGTTATCTATTGGTTCATCCTCATAATATGTAACTAAATGATATATATAACCATTTAAACTTCTATATTATCATTAACAACATTAAATTCCAATTATGTAGAATTATACCAATTTTAAATGAACTCTGTTACTTATAATCAAACGAACTGATCATGAAATCAAGGAAACGAACATTCCGGAATGACGAAATTCGATTATATAACATATCAATAAAGCCGTAAATGAACTTAATAAAACTATAATGAATCAAATACATCTATATAAGGTTATTAATTAATTAATTAGTGGATTTAATTTGATTATCCAGGAATTTAAGGTCAAGTGCAGAACATGTTTGGAAATAAGGTAAGGGTTTTCTACCTGAACCTCCATTTTCATTTAGGTCACTCTTATTCTCTACTTACCTATATGAAATTCTTATTTATTCTTATATAATCATAATAAATTATGTTTTAATGTTCTATATATGCATACTAATCATAATAATTCTTTATTTTATGTGGAGTTACGTGTTTCAAAAGGATCTTTCAAAACAATTCTTCCCGATAAACTAGCCTGTTTCAAAGGAACTTCTCGAATTCTTACCTATTTTCAAATGCACTCTATAATATGTTTATAGCATCCATTATTTTTCTAAAATAAATAATTTTATTATGAAAAAACTACATTAATTCACTTCTAGTTTTATGCAAATATTTTTCCAAAAGAACTCTTCTTTTCAAAGTAAAAGGGTATTTATCTTAAGAATTACTCGATGATTTTATATGAGTATTTTAATATATTTCAACACTCTTGTTGATTATTATGTTTAATTCATATTAATATTTTATGATATCATCCACCATATTTTATTTAATGGTTTATGATTAGTTTTACTATAGATGTGGTATAAGGCCCCAGCCTTAAACCTTACTTAATCTTGAGTTATTACAAGATTTCACATTGAGGATCTTTTCGGGTTTAGAGTTTTAGAGAATTAGATCATAAAACTTGCATTACATTCCACATATAAACAAAGTGGTTACATAAAGATAGTATTCTTCATTCCCATCAATGGAAACACATTTAAAATAAAACATGGATTATTTCTTGACACATCCTTGACTCTATCATCTTATCATGTACCTTTCCCTTGACCTGTGAAAAACATTTCAAAAACTTGGGATGAGCATAAAAACTCAGTATGGGTTATATAAAAAAAACATGGAAAGGAAACATGAGTTCATATATACATAAGAATGAAATCATACTTTACCCATAAAACATAGTCACTTTAACATACCTCATAAAATCATGAATAAATCATAGAAATCATAATACGTAAAGGTAACTTGAGGCATTCATAACATTCTTACGTAGGGAGTAACCCTCTTGGTTACGTTTGTAATACCCATCACAGTATATTCCCTAAAATCTCTTCGGAGAAACCTTAACGTTTCACTCCTTCGCGTTACCCAATGCATTGGAGAGCTATAACGGGCTCACCCGCCCTTAGTTTATCACGGAACCACCCGTCTTCATAATAATGCCCAAGAACCATAACATAATCATATCACATAAAACATGCATAAAGGAAACATAAAATTTCCACATTTCAATCACGAGATATCAATACAACACATTAATATAAAAACATTATGAAAACCATTTTCAATACTAAAATAAAAGAAAAGTAAAACATGGTATTTATTTTTCCTTTAAAAAGAAGGTATGGCTTGTAGAGGAAGCCGAAACTCAAATAACGGTCACGACGGCGGAGAAGTCGTTGTCTCCGCATACGTACGACAAAAACATTCCCTTTTGTCGTTTAGTAAACGCTTCGTATAAAAAATATTCCTTTTGAATAAATGTAAAAGTCAAAGGGGTTTATACACCGTATAAAAGAAAGTTGTGTATAAAATAAAATATGCCTCAACGAAAGGAGATTGAGACGAAGTCCCATACCTCATATCCGACTTGACCCGACCGTTCTTTAATCTCCTGAATAATAAACTTGAGTTAATCTATACTTGCTTATGAATCTTTTTCAAGTTCGTTATTCCTTTTATACCATGTTATGGACATCATGTAATCATTTAAGTTAATAATGTTCATTTTGTCGGTATTTGGTTCTTAAGTCAAAAATAGACTTCTTACACTTACATGTTGTTAATTTGGTCAAAGGTTAATTATATCCAGAATGGTATTCATGATGTAGATATCATATATGTCATATATATCCAGTATATACATGCATTTATAATATTACATAATGATTTAGAGGTAAGAAATGAAATGCACCGTTCATGGAGACGGTAAGCCGTACGTACGCATGAACGCTACTTTCATTTCTATTTCGTATTTTATAGAATGGAATCATAATGATATAAAGGTATATTATAATTCCAGTATAATATCATATATAATATCATGGTTCCATCCTTTATATGTCCCACATATGGTATTTAACGAATCAAATCACTTTGAGGGGGCGGTAGTCCGCACTTCCTAAAATGAAGATATCGTGTTTACCCATAATGGAAACCATAAAGGTATGCCCAAAATGAAAAAAACAGAAGCTTAAGGAAAATATAAACATATTATATATCATATATAAAAATAGTGACATCATAATGGCCACCTTTGAAGGTGTTAAATGAGTGTTGAACAATCATCGTTTCGGGAGGCAGAATTTCGCCATCCACGGAAACCGTATGTTCTTTAACCATTTGATGTAGTTGTGTGAGAGTGTAGATCAAATAAATCTTATAACAACATCCTAGTATATTTAAGATACTGGTGTTGTTACAAAAGAAGTAAATAAAAAGAGTTTAGGGGGTTGGAGAAGCAAAATGAAACAAATGAACATGAGAGAATGAATTACCTTAAAAAGTGTAACTCCTTTTGAGTTGAGCCTAAAGGCTTCCTTTGAAAGGATTCTGCCCAAAGGGAATCCTCTAGGATGAGGAGAGGGATGTGGAGAGAGAAAATGGGCAGGGGTTGGCCGAGCCAAAGGCTTGAAGAGTGTGTGAAATGAGGTAGAGGTGGGGGCCTTTTATAAGAGGAGAGGAGGGGCACTTTTGGAAAGTAAAGAAACATTACTTTATTTGAAAATGTGTTTCGGTTTTAAAAGGTCCCACATTGATAGAATTCGTGGATAAGGTGATAAGGTTTCTAAATCCACTCATCCAATTGGTTTTGTACATGTGTAGTTCATAGATTTTACATTATCTTTCTATTTTATTTAAATCGTCAAATAATGATGTCATCGCTGCATCATTATTATGTCACAAATAATTAAAATTATTTAATGTCTAAAAATTATAAAAAAAATACTATGATATAGGAAATATTTTTAGCTTTCCAATGACTATTTATAATAAAAATTTTTACTTGTATAACCCCACTTAAAAATTGTTTTAGTAAAACAATTTATGTTAGTGTCATTTTCACTTTAACATTAAATAAAAATATATTAATGTCATTTTCCAACTAAAGTGGCTCCATGGGGTCCCCAAGTTGGCCCATGGCTTTTCTTGGTCGGCCATGACTCACCCAATAGGTGTAGGACAAGTGTCATGGTGTTTTCACATTCTTATATTACCATTTTTACCTTAAACTACACTAATTACCTCTAATCGCGATTAAGAACTTAATAAGTTACTATTCACCAAAAAATTATTATAATCTCATTGAACCACATCTTAATTCTTAATGACAACCATTTATGTCGGATTTTCAAAATTCAATACACATTAGTGGTAAACTTTCATTTAACTGAAAAATCAGTTTGCTTGATTACCACTTAGTGGTTTCACTATTCATCAAAAATTGAAGTTTTTCAGAAAATTACCAAAAATTCACCCTAAGCTATATTTGATATTCCGAATTCAAAAATGAAGTCTATTTTACAAAATTCAAATCATATAAGTCACATTAATTAATTTAATAATTAATTCCCGCTGCCAGAGCAAATAGCGTGTTTTTATGAAACAATAAGTATCAAAAGATTGACACCAGTTTAAGTTTAATTTCAAAGTGAAATTGATTCCAATGACCACCATTGGATTAAATGGTAAAAACATATTCTAATTTCACTTCAAAACCAATTCAAAACATAATCTAATCATATAAATAAATTATATTAAAAAGCAGTTTTGATGTAAAATGCAGTATTTTTCACTATTCATTAAAAAAATGAACATTGTCAGAAAAATTCCAAAAATTCACACAAGGTAAATTTTGATGTCCCAGTCATAAAGAATAAGTTTATTTTGACAAACATATTTTATAAAATTGTCAAAAGATAGATTCAAAAATGGTTTGCCATCAAAAGGCATTAAAACAATCTTTTTAGAATATTAGTGTATTCCATGCATAAGATTGTATTTAATTTCATTTTAAGCCTCTATAACACTATCTTAATCATTAATAGACATAGATAAAAATATCTATTATTCATTACTTACTTGGGATGTTACATCCTTCCCCCCTTTAGAAAATTGCGTCCCCGTAATTTATTTACTTATCGAATAAATGGGGGTACTTATCCCTCATTGCATTTTCAGATTCCCATGTTGCCTCTTCAATCATGTGGTTTTTCCACAAAACCTTTACCTGCTTAATCACCTTATTCCGTAACACTTGCTCCCTGTGGTCAAGAATCTGGACCGGTTGTTCCTCATAAGATAGGTTCTCTTCCAGCTGAACTACCTCTGGGCTCAAAACATGAGATGGATCTGGCATATACTTTTTCAACATCGAAACGTGAAAAACATTGTGTACCTGAGATAAACTCGGAGGTAAAGCCACTCGGTATGCAACTGATCCAACTCTCTCCAGAATTTCGTATGGTCCAACAAACCTTGGACTCAACTTTCCTTTCTTACCAAATCTCATCACACTTTTCCAAGGAGAAACCTTGAGAAAAACATGATCACCTACCTCGAAAGATAGATCCTTCCTTCGGTTATCCGCATAACTCTTCTGCCTGCTCTGAGCTGTTCTCATGTGCTTCTGAATCAGCTGAACTTTTTCTGCCATCTCTTCTACCAATTCTGGTCCCATCAACTTCCTTTCACCCACTTCATCCCAGAAAGCTGGAGTTCGACACCGCTTCCCATATAATGCCTGAAATGGTGCCATCTGTATACTGGAATGAAAACTGTTATTATATGAAAACTCAACCAAAGAAAGATGTTGGTCCCAACTTCCCTGATAATCCATAGAACAAGCTCGTAGCATATCCTCCAATGTCTGAATTGTTCGTTCTGACTGCCCATCTGATTGAGGATGAAAAGCTGTACTAAAATTTAATTCAGTACCCAACGACTTCTGAAGGCCTTTCCAAAAGTTAGAAGTAAACCTGGGATCACGATCTGATACAATGGAGAGAGGAACTCCATGTAACCTGACTATCTCTTTAAGATACAAACGGTAAAGTTGATCAAGAGAGAAAGTATCTCGTATAGCAAGGAAATGAGTAGATTTGGTCAAGCGATCAACAATAACCCAGATTGCATTATTACCTCGAGATGTCTTCGGTAATCCAACAACAAAGTCCATGGATATATTCTCCCATTTCCACTCTGGCACTGGTAAAGGCTGAAGCATCCCTTTCAGTAACTGCCGCTCTGCTTTAACCTGCTGACAAGTCAAACACTTCACAGTAAAATCAGCAATATCACTTTTCATTCCATCCCACCAGTAATACTCCTGCAGATCTCTATACATCTTAGTACTGCCCGGATGAACTGAAAATGGAGAACTATGAGCTTCACATAACAACTCTCTCTTAAACTGTGAATCACAAGGCACACACAATCTCTTCCCAAATCTCAAAACACAATCACTATCAATGTTGAATTCAGGCAACTTACCTTTCTGAACCAGCTCTACCTTTTTCTGCAACTCACTATCTTGCTTCTGTTCTTGCTTGATTCTATCTGATAGAGATGATCTCACTGATACCTGAAACAAAACAGAAGGACTTCCTGCACCAACAACTTCTATGCCAAAGTTCATCAAATCCTTAACCAAAGGATCACGTTCCAAACGCAACATTGTTAATGAAGCATTACTTTTTCGACTCAAATCATCAGCCACTTTATTTGCTTTTCCCAGATGATAATGAATTGTACAATCATAATCCTTGATTAATTCCAGCCATCTTCTTTGTCTCATGTTTAACTCTTTCTGAGTGAATATATACTTTAAACTTTTGTGATCGGTATATATTTCACACTTTACTCCATACAAATGATGCCTCCAAATTTTTAAAGCAAAAACAACAGCAGCTAATTCCAAATCATGTGTAGGGTAATTTACCTCATGAGTTTTCAACTGTCGTGAAGCATAAGCAATTACCTGATCATTCTGCATTAGGACGCAACCAAGTCCTTTCAATGAAGCATCACTGTATATAACAAAGTCACCATTCCTGGAAGGTAGTGCCAAAACTGGAGCATTCACCAATCTTCTTTTCAATTCCTGAAAACAATCATCACATTCTTTTGTCCAGATAAACTTAACACCCTTCCGAGTTAGCTTAGTCATTGGACTAGATAACCGTGAAAAATTTCTAACAAACCTTCGGTAATAGCCCGCCAAACCAAGGAAGCTAAGAATCTCGGTTACATTTGTGGGTCTTGGCCATTCTTCCACAACTTTTGTTTTTGCAGGATCAACAGTTATTCCATCTTTAGAAACAATGTGACCAAGGAAAGAAATTTGTTGTAACCAAAACTCACACTTGCTGAATTTCCCATACAATTTCTTTTCTTTTAAGGTTTGCAAGATAACCCTTAAATGTTTTTCATGCTCCTCTTTACTTTTTGAAAACACCAAAATATCATCAATGAAAACCACCACAAACTTATCCAAGAACTCATGGAAAATTCTATTCATTAAGTCCATGAATACAGCAGGTGCATTGGTTA
This sequence comes from Viscum album, assembly GCA_963277665.1. NCBI lineage: Eukaryota > Viridiplantae > Streptophyta > Magnoliopsida > Santalales > Viscaceae > Viscum > Viscum album. The sequence goes on from OY728129.1 coordinate 438,219,758, forward strand.
GCCCAAAAGGCATTACTACAAATTCATAATGGCCATATCTCGTACGGAACGCGGTCTTCGGAATATCTGCCTCCTTTACCTTCAGCTGATGGTACCCCGATCTCAGGTCAATCTTTGAAAAAAACTAAGCTCCCTGGAGCTGATCAAACAAATCATCGATATGAGGCAAAGGATATTTGTTCTTAACAGTGATATTATTCAAGGCTCTATAATCAATGCAAAGTTTCATAGAACCATCTTTCTTTTTAACAAATAAAACAGGAGCACCCCATGGTGATGTGCTAGGTCTAATGAAACCTTTCTCTAATAAATCTTGCAATTGCTCCTTCAACTCTAAAAGTTCAATTTGTGCCATTCGATAAGGGGGTTTTGAAATTGGCTTAGCATCAGGAACTAAGTCAACAGTAAACTCAACTTCCCGATCTGGTATTATTCCAGGCAACTCATCAGGAAAAACATCAGGATACTCATTTACCACTGGCACATCATTAATCTGAACAGTTCCTTTATTTTCAACGACGTGTGCAAGGTAACATTCATTTCCATCTTTTACAAGTTTCTCGGCCTCTTCATATGTTATCAAAAGTAAGGGTTCATTCTTGTAAACAAACTGAAAGTCTTTCTGAAAAGAAACTTCTTTAGCTCTACAGTCAATCTTAGCATGGTAAATAGAGAGCCAATCCATACCCAGGATAACATCAAACTCTACTAGAGGTAAAACAATAAGGTTTGCAAGTAGGTTCTTTCCACAGATAAGGATAGGAAGATTCTTATAAATTCTTTTTGCCTCGACACTTCCCCCAGGTGTTTTTACCAAAAGTTCAGGAGTCATTTCTTGAGATGGTATTCCCATTTTACAAGAAAAGGTTTCAGAGATGAAAGAATGTGTAGACCCCGAATCAAACAACACACTGGCATAATCTGAAAAAACAAACAAAGTACCTGATACAACTTCATTTGATGGCCCGACATCTGCTGAAGTAGTTGCAAAGGATTTCACCACCCCTTTCTGCTTGTAGTCTAACTGCTTCCCATCACTCAAGCTCTTTGTCGGACACTCATTTGCATAGTGACCCATCTCATTGCACTTAAAACATTTCACTAACTGTAAATCAAATTTGTTCTTACCTTCACCTTGATCCTTTTCAGTGCAATCACGAGCCTTATGTCCCATCTTACCACATCGGTAGCACTTCCCAGAATTCAGAAGACATTCCCCAGCATGCCTTTTTCCACATTTATCACAAACTGGAAACTTAGTTTTCTTACCATCAGACTTTTTTGAAGAATTCTTACCTTTCTCCTGCCACCTCGGTCTCTTCTTTTGCTGGTTGTTATAGAAAACTTGGTCATCGGCAAACTCCATTTCCACCTTCTCAGCACATCGAACAAGCTTTTCATAACTTTTAAACTCACGAGAAGCTAATTCCCTTCGATACTTTGGCTTTAATCCTGAGTAAAAACGATTGATTTTACTATCAAGGTCCCGGATAAAATTTGGAGCATACCTTGCCAATCGAGTGAACCTTTCTTCATAGGCAGCCACTGAGTCTTCCTCTTGCCTCAATTACAAGAATTGCTTTTCCATCCTAAGTCGAACAGCCTTAGGAAAATACTTCTCAAGAAACATACCTTTGAATTCATCCCAGTCAAGAGCATCAATCTCATCGGCGTCCCTGATATTTTTAACCATAGACCACCACTGATCTGCTTCACCCTCCAAACGATAAATAGCAAGACTAACCTTTTGATTGTCTGAACATCCCATGACATCAAAAATCTTCTCCAGTGCTTTAATCCACCCTTCAGCTTGCACAGGGTCAGATGATCCTCTGAATGATGGGGGATGTTGCCTCATGAAATGTTCCACCACTGACATGTTCCTCTGCGGTTGATCTGGCTGATCTCGTGCATGGATACCACCACCATTTATAGCCTGAGTCAACTGTGCCATCACTGCAACAAACTGTTCAGTTCCGATTCCGACCATCTCAGGTTGCTGATTTGGAAGGTTATCTTCCTCCTGATGTCGTCCCAACATAGCTGCTTTGTTTCCTCTGCGGAAAACCATTCTGAACACAGAAATATCTTAGGTGAAGCAACATGGTAATCCGTAAATGCTATATCATTTCAATCATATTATAATTTAACACTTTTCTAACTCCTAAAGTTGTCTAAACCGTCCTATGATACCAACTATAAGGCCCCAGCCTTAAACCTTACTTAATCTTGAGTTATTACAAGATTTCACATTGAGGATCTTTTCGGGTTTAGAGTTTTAGAGAATTAGATCATAAAACTTGCATTACATTCCACATATAAACAAAGTGGTTACATAAAGATAGTATTCTTCATTCCCATCAATGGAAACACATTTAAAATAAAACATGGATTATTTCTTGACACATCCTTGACTCTATCATCTTATCATGTACCTTTCCCTTGACCTGTGAAAAAGATTTCAAAAACTTGGGATGAGCATAAAAACTCAGTATGGGTTATATAAAAAAAACATGGAAAGGAAACATGAGTTCATATATACATAAGAATGAAATCATACTTTACCCATAAAACATAGGCACTTTAACATACCTCATAAAATCATGAATAAATCATAGAAATCATAATACGTAAAGGTAACTTGAGGCATTCATAACATTCTTACGTAGGGAGTAACCCTCTTGGTTACGTTTGGAATACCCATCACAGTATATTCCCTAAAATCTCTTCGGAGAAACCTTAACGTTTCACTCCTTCACGTTACCCAATGCATTGGAGAGTTATAACGGGCTCACCCGCCCTTAGTTTATCATGGAACCACCCGTCTTCATAATAATGCCCAAGAACCATAACATAATCATATCACATAAAACATGCATAAAGGAAACATAAAATTTCCACATTTCAATCGCGAGATATCAATACAACACATTGATATAAAAACATTATGAAAACCATTTTCAATACTAAAATAAAAGAAAAGTAAAACATGGTATTTATTTTTCTTTTAAAAAGAAGGTATGGCTTGTAGAGGAAGCCGAAACTCAAATAACGGTCACGACGGCGAAGAAGTCATTGTCGCCGCATACGTACGACAAAAACATTCCCTTTTGTCGTTTAGTAAACGCTTCGTATAAAAAATATTCCTTTTGAATAAATGTAAAAGTCAAAGGGGTTTATACACCATATAAAAGAAAGTTGTGTATAAAATAAAATATGCCTCAACGAAAGGAGATTGAGACGAAGTCCCATACCTCGTATCCGACTTGACCCGACCGTTCTTTAATCTCCTGAATAATAAACTTGAGTTAATCTCTACTTGCTTATGAATCTTTTTCAAGTTCGTTATTCCTTTTATACCATGTTATGGACATCATGTAATCATTTAAGTTAATAATGTTCATTTTGTCAGTATTTGGTTCTTAAGTCAAAAATAGACTTCTTACACTTACATGTTGTTAATTTGGTCAAAGGTTAATTATATCCAGAATGGTATTCATGATGTAGATATCATATATGTCATATATATCCAGTACATACATGCATTTATAATATTACATAATGATTTAGAGGTAAGAAATGAAATGCACCGTTCATGGAGACGGTAAGCCGTACGTACGCATGAACGCTACTTTCATTTCTATTTCGTATTTTATAGAATGGAATCATAATGATATAAAGGTATATTATAATTCCAGTATAATATAATATATAATATCATGGTTCCATCCTTTATATGTCCCACATATGTTATTTAACGAATCAAATCACTTTGAGGGGGCGGTAGTCCGCACTTCCTAAAATGAAGATATCGTGTTTACCCATAATGGAAACCATAAAGGTATGCCCAAAATGAAAAAAACAGAAGCTTAAGGAAAACATAAACATATTATATATCATATATAAAAATAGTGACATCATAATGGCCACCTTTGAAGGTGTTAAATGAGTGTTGAACAATCATCGTTTCGGGAGGCAGAATTTCGCCATCCACGGAAACCGTATGTTCTTTAACCATTTGATGTAGTTGTGTGAGAGTGTAGATCAAATAAATCTTATAACAACATCCTAGTATATTGAAGATACTGGTTTTGTTACAAAAGAAGTAAATAAAAAGAGTTTAGGGGGTTGGATAAGAAAAATAAAACAAATGAACATGAGAGAATGAATTACCTTAAAAAGTGTAACTCCTTTTGAGTTGAGCCTAAAGGCTTCCTTTGAAAGGATTCTGCCCAAAGGGAATCCTCTAGGATGAGGAGAGGTATGTGGAGAGAGCAAATGGGCAGGGGTTGGCCGAGCCAAAGGCTTGAAGAGTGTGTGAAATGAGGTAGAGGTGGGGGCCTTTTATAAGAGGAGAGGAGGGGCACTTTTGGAAAGTAAAGAAACATTACTTTATTTGAAAATGTGTTTCGGTTTTAAAAGGTCCCAAATTGATATAATTCGTGGATAAGGTGATAAGGTTTCGAAATCCCCTCATAGAATTGGTTTTGGACATGTGTAGTTCATAGATTTTACATTATCTTTCTATTTTATTTAAATCGTCAAATAATGATGTCATCGCTGCATCATTATTATGTCATAAATAATTAAAATTATTTAATGTCTAAAAATTATAAAAAAAATACTATGATATAGGAAATCTTTTTAGCTTTCCAATGACTATTTATAATCAAAATTTGGACTTGTATAACCCCACTTAAATATTGTTTTAGTAAAACAATTTATGTTAGTGTCATTTTCACTTTAACATTAAATAAAAATATATTAATGTCATTTTCCAACTAAAGTGGCTCCATGGGGTCCCCAAGTTGGCCCATGGCTTGTCTTGGTCTCCCATGACTCACCCAATAGGTGTAGGACAAGTTTCATGGTGTTTTCACATTCTTATATTACCATTTTTACCTTAAACTACACTAATTACCTCTAATCGCGATTAAGAACTTAATAAGTTACTATTCACCAAAAAATTATTATAATCTCATTGAACCACATCTTACTTCTTAATTACAACCATGTATGTCGGATTTTCAAAATTCAATACACATTAGTGGTAAACTTTCATTTAACTGAAAAATCAGTTTGCTTGATTACCACTTAGTGGTTTCACTATTCATCAAAAATTGAAGTTTTTCAGAAAATTACCAAAAATTCACCCTAAGCTATATTTGATATTCCGAATTTAAAAATGAAGTCTATTTTACAAAATTCAAATCATATAAGTCACATTAATTAATTTAATAATTAATTCCCGCTGCCAGAGCAAATAGCGTGTTTTTATGAAACAATAAGTATCAAAAGATTGACACCAGTTTAAGTTTAATTTCAAAGTGAAATTGATTCCAATGACCACCATTGGATTAAATGGTAAAAATATATTCTAATTTCACTTCAAAACCAATTCAAAACATAATCTAATCATATAAATAAATTAGATTAAAAAGCAGTTTTGATGTAAAATGCAGTATTTTTCACTATTCATTAAAAAAATGAACATTGTCAGAAAAATACCAAAAATTCACACAAGGTAAATTTTGATGTCCCAGTCATAAAGAATAAGTTTATTTTGACAAACATATTTTATAAAATTGTCAAAAGATAGATTCAAAAATGGTTTGCCATCAAAAGGCAGTAAAACAATCTTTTTAGAATATTAGTGTATTCCATGCATAAGATTGTATTTACTTTCATTTTAAGCCTCTATAACACTATCTTAATCATTAATAGACATAGATAAAAATATCTATTATTCATTACTTACTTGGGATGTTACATGTGGTGTCTTGATACCATTCACCATATTACTCTGAATGGTTAGTGTTAACGTTTAATGATTGGGGAAAGTTATTTACCTTTCATATGTTAGTTTCAATATGAATTTATATGTTCATATGAGGAATTAATTGGACTTATTATGGATGGGTGGGGGCCCCTATATCCCCTTGATGTATCGGTAGGTCTCATGAGACAAACTACTTTGGGTTTTTACCCGTTTATGTATGGTCTTGGCATGAGGTCTTGACAGAATGATTATGATATCCGACATTATGCATTATCTCATTATGAAACTAGATATTGATAGTCCATGTGATTATTCGACTAGTATAATATCCATGGTTATTATTTATGGAATTATTTAATTAGTTTTTATTCCTTCCATATTATGATCACGTTTATTTTAAAGGCATGTATTTTTAGTTATTCATCATGCATAGTGTCTATGTTTATGATTACTTCCACTGTATTACTTACTGTTAATGAGAATATGATCTCACTTCTTTCTTATGTTTTATATTTCCCCAGGATGTAAAGAAGTGTATTATGAATGAATTGTAGGGATAATCCAGGAGTCATATATGTTTCCAATAGAATTGTTATTATGTATTTCATTTCAATTTATAACGTTAAAATTATGTATGTATCCGGTCTTCCAAAAATACTAAACTATTAATTCCTTTGGGATATAGATTTATTTTAATCATGCCAATATAATAAAATAATGCACCGGCTCTGAGAAACTGGGGCTGGAGCATTACAAGGATGATTCACTCATGTACTATGATCATGCACTCAACAAGGATGATGCGCTCAAGATGATGTAATTTTCTTTTTATTCTCTAATGCATTCAACATTTTGAGTTATCAAACTACGATATTGTTATATGGCCTAAAATGTTGAATTCACTATAAGATAAAAAAAAATATGGTGGAATCAACCATACCTCAAATTGATACATGGTGTACTCAGTATGACTCAAATTGTGTGGTTTTAGTTTTAAATTGAAATTTTATTAATGTATTGTTTCATATTTATGTTTAATTTATTTCCTTATTGTATTAATAACATAGGAATTGTTTTCTTATACAGGTAGATTCTTTTTCTCAAGTTATGATTGTTTGTTCTAAGGTGCTCATGCTCGTGAGAGATTAGACTTTAAGGTTGAAACTGAGATAATGAAAACAAGTAAATGGGTCAATCATCCGCACCTCAATCAGATATAAAGTGTGCTCGGTATGACTCAAATTGTATGTTTTTAGTTTATAATTTACATTTTAGTTCAAAACAAACATCGCATACTCAAAATTGAGAAAAAAACATTTATATTATTTTGATACTTTAGTACAATGGTCTATAAGTCATTTGAAACATGTAGGAATCATCTTCACCTCAATCATACACATGGTGTGATTGGTATGACTCAAAGTGAGTTTTTTTATTTAAAATTGACATTAATTTTAGTAAAAAAAGACAAGTGACATACTCAAAACCCATCAAATGCATTCAGATTGTTTTTATACTTTAGGAAAATGATCCATAAGTCATTTGTGAGGTGTAGGAATCACTCACACCTAAATATGACACATGGTGTTATCGGTATGACTCCAAGTGTGTTTTTTTAAATTGACATTAATTTTAGTAAAAAGGACAAGTGACATACTCAAAACCAAGAAAATACATTCATATTGCTTTGATACTTTATAAAAATGATCTATAAGTCATTTTGATGTGTAAGAATCAACCACACCTCAATACAATGCACGATGTGACAGATATGAATCCAAGTGTGCATTTTTATTTAAAATTGACTTTAATTTTAGTAAAAAGGACAAGTGACATACTCAAAACTGATAAAACACATTTGGATTGTTTTCATACTTTAGGAAAATGATCCATAAGTAATTTTTGAAGTGTAGAAATTACCCGCACCTCAACTCGATGCATGGTGTGACTAGTATGACTACAAGTGTGTCTTTTTATTTAAAATTGAAATTACTTTTAGTAAAAAGGACAAGTGAAATACTCAGAATCAATAAAAAAAATTCAAAATGTTTTGATACTTTAAGAAAATGATCTATAAGTCATTTGTGACGTGTAATAATCAACTACACCTCAATCTGATGCACAGTGTGATCGGTATGATTCCATGTGTATATTTTTATTTAAAATTGACATTAATTTAAGTAAAAAAGACAAGTGACATACTCTAAAATTGAGTAAAAACATTCGTATTGTTTTGATACTTAAGTCAACAATCCATAAGTCATTTGTGACATGTGGGAACCACCCTCACCTCAATTTGATGCATGGTGTGACCGATATGACTCCAATTGTGTCTTTTTATTTAAAATTGACATTCATTTTAGTAAAAATGACAAGTGACATACTCAAAGCCAAGAAAATGTGGGGATTTTTTTATTTAAAATCTGAATATTGAGGATATAGACAATTATTAATGGAGAGGTTTATCTCAACATTAATATAGGATTTTATTCTAATATTAATATAGAGTTAATTCTCAATATTAATGGATGGACAATTTGATATTACTGCATTAATTGGAGATATGGACTTGATGTCTATATAAGAGGATACAGTAGAATATTTTGGAAGGTGTGATAGCATGATATAACCGACGAGAGAGAACCAGGAAGGGGTTTCCACTTTTGCAGTAACTGGTGTAAAGTGATAACGATGAGAATGAAGCGAAGATAGTGATTACACCAATGATGGTGTTTCAATGACAATGATTGAAAGCTTCAAAGATGGATTGTGATGATATATGATGATAGTGACATGTATCAAAAGTCATCTTGGTTTTAGATATCAAGAGGCGTGTCCTGGTTGCGATGATTGGTGGTAAAATGAAATGGTATGTTCATGGGTGTGATAAAAATTCCTTTGGGTGTTGTATTGAGTCAGAAATCCTTTGGATGCATTGTAAAAAACCTTCAGGTGATGTGATAAAAGGATTTCGGGTGATAAAAGGCATTCAGGTGAATCTTTTGGTGTATTTTGTCAACTAATTCTGCTACAACATCAAGCTCCACCCCAACAGTGGTATCAAAGGGATTGGTTGAAGTGTTTGGTTATAGAACATGGTGGTAGGCATCTGGTGGGGTAGCTTATCAAGGACTCAAATGATGTTACCAGAAGAAAAAAGTGGCACCAAAGGTGTTTCTGGGATATCAAAAGTCTAATTGACCAGCTATAGTCATGCGGCATGTTCTATTGTTGGTGACAGTCAAAGTTTGGTGGAAGAAGACTGAGATTCCTTCGGTTAGGTGGTCTATTATGAGTTTTGAAGAATGTCACCGAAAGATGACGAAAATATCAAAAAAAAATTGGGAATATCGAAATTCTTCTTGTCCGCAAGTGTCATGTAGGGTGTTCTATTCATTGGGTGACATTTGGAGCTTGGTGGAAGGCTACTAAAATTCTGGAAGGCAAGAGAACTGAAAGACCATGACAACAAGAACTCAAGGATTGTTTCGGAAGTTAAAGTTAGGAAACAGATGACTGTAGAGTAATTAAATTTTAAATCAAGGTGGATATTGTTGGATTTTTTTAATTTAAAATTTTAGTATCAAGGAGAGAGAAAATTATTAATGGAGAGATTTATCTCAACATTAATAGAGGATTTTCTCTCAATATTAATGGAGAATTAATTCTCAAAATCAATGGATGGAAAATGATGCACCTGAAAGGTTTTGTTAATTCCTCCAAGCGTTAGTCAAGTTAGAAATTTATATTAACCTGAATTGTACTAACTACAAAGGCGTAGTATAACAAAAGTGTGGGGTTGAACCCATAGAAAGCGGAGAACGCAATGATGACATGTCAAGAACCAAATCTGGTTTCCACTAATGCTGGAACCAAATCCAGCTCATGGAAAGGAATGAAGGGAGTTCTCTATCCCCACGGGCTGGAACAAGTGCCCAGGTATCAATAAATTAGTTTTGGGAATGATTTACTCAAGTATTAAAGCATAAAACATTAAAAACAATCAATAACAAGAATCTGAAATCTGCATGCCAAATAAGTCTTAAAAAAACCAGATCTGAATAAATGGCTTCAAATACAGTACAAGAGGTCCAAATACAAAAAAATACAACATCAAGATAGCCCCAAGGACTCCACATAATAAGGGGTCATCACCCACAGGCCGTCTCCACAACTCTGCAATAAGGATGGAAACTAACACCCCAAACCGCCATCACCCAAAGTCTTTCCTTTACCTGAGTCAAGCATAATAAATTCTACTTAAACACAAGGTGTATAAGTAGGGTGTGATCTTAATCCCAATAGGATACCACCCAATGATTCCAAAGTGTATGCAATATAAGGTGAAAATGCAATTAGTTTTAATAAGCAAAGAAAAGTGGTGACAAATTCCAAAAATGCAATTTCAATTAAAAATAGTTTTCAAGATAAAACTTTCAGAATGTTAACACATTTAAATATTCATGTTAGATAATATAATATACTTCCAAACACACCCTAAGAAAAGGTAAAATACCACAAATCCAATGATCAACAAAACTGAGAACACCCCTAGGTACTAGATAGTCTCGGGCCCCATGTACCTCATACCTCGGTGTAAAGTAACCATAGTAAAAATATGTTCTCGTACACGATACACTAGTAGGGAACATACCCATAACCTAGTGGTCCCCAATCATAATCCATATAGTTTATTTATATTTGTTATTATCCAAATTATAAGTGAAACAGGGACAAAACCCATCTGGTCCACTAGTCATACTAGTACATATTCACCCCACCAAGGTACTCAGGCTTCCCCCTTTTGTGCTCAAACAATTTCAGCATTATACACAAATCCATTTTCATATAAAACAACACTATTGTTCACATACAATAATTATAGTAGATATACACATTTTAAACCACTTAAAACACATAATAAAACACTTTGCTTTTTAATAAAATGATTCCTCAAAAATCCCACATTGTTTTGCACCCAAAACTCTTTGAAATCTCCACTTTTCATAACATGTGCATACTTAAAAGTCACCAAAACAGAAATGTAAGCCCAAATAAATTTAAAATAAACCAACAAATCAATTTTAGGTAAGCCCCATGTAAACCAAGAAATGTTATCTTTGTAAAACTTCCATTTTTAAACAAACATAGCACTTAAAGTGCACAAGTTCAACAAACACCATTAAAACCCACTTTTACAGCAACAACCAAAGGGGTTAAACATTCAAAACATGATGTGAAGACCTGTTAAATCTCAATAAAATCAACTAAGTATTTATAGGGGATCCTTAATTGAAACATTAAAACATTTCTACGAACCCCCCCCCCCCAATTTCACATAAAATTGGCACAAAAAATTAATTTGTATTACAAACTCCATTAAAACCAGTTTTCACAGCAATAATCAAATGAAATGAACATAAAAATATCATAAACATAGAATTAAAATTCACAGAAATTTCATACACATGGAATCATCTGCCAAATTAACGAAAACCCTTGAATCCTTTGTGCGAAAATTGAATTGCACCACCGCTGCACCTTAAGGAAGGTAGATTGAACCTAAAATCAGAATATTGGATCAAGAAAACCCAAATTTAAACCCTGGGTTTGAAAACCTAGTTTATGGACATTAGGAACCTCAAGTATAAGGGAAGAAACCCTAAGAAAATTGAATGAAACCCTAAGAAAAATGAAAAAAGAATGAAGGAGACCCACTTATTTGAGGGATCTTGAATAAATATCCCCAAATACACTAGTATCTGAATTTTAATACATCCAAATGTTAAATTAAGGTTCTAAAAAAGATTATGAGATCATTTAGGAACTATAATGAGAGAACAATAGTGATAAATGGAGGAGTTATGAAGGAATGAAGTTATCTATTCAAATCTGGATGATTTGAGAACCCCTATGACGGTCTACCCTAATTCTCAATTCACATGATATATAAAGAGGGGTAAAGGTAATGGGGATGTGTCTAAAGATTTTATCTTTTAGTGGAAGGTAAAATCACCAAAAAATAGTAAAAAATGAATAAGTTATTAAATAAAAAAAATTCATTTTTAAAACTGGAAATGAGCTTCCGATCAGACCCAATCCCTTAAATAAAAACCAAAATCCACCATGATGATGGATTTATAAATGTTTAAAATTAATATGGTGGTGTTAATAGGTTAGGGGAGGCCAATTAGGAATTTTAATGGATGAAAAATGTTGAAAAATTAAGGAGTTATAAAGGAAACAAAATTTATTTTTAAATCTAGAATTGGGCTCACGGTTTGGCCCAAATCATGAAAACTCACCCATTCCTCAAAAAATGAATATAAAACCCCCAAAACAAAGAAATAATGGAAATTAAATTAAAATAACTTTAAAATAAGTTATGTATGTAACAATTCTCCCCACCATGAAAACTTTATGTCCCAGAAAGTCTACATGAATCATGATCGAAAAATAAGAATGGGTACTCTTCCTCAACCCATGACTTCCACTCCCATGTCTCATGTGTATCATTCCCATGCTGCCAAATAACCCAAACTAATAGAATAGACTTTCCCCAAAGAAAAATTTCTTGGAAGTCCCCTATTCACACTGGCCTCTCAACAATAGATAAATCAGGATCTATATCCAACTCCTCCTAATTCAGTACATGGGATGGATCTTGGTTATATTTTTTCAACTAGGAGACATGGAAGACGTCATGGATGGATGTTAACTAAGAAGGAAGGGCCAACCTATATGCCACCTTTCCAATATTCTCAGTGATCTCAAAAGTTCTGACATACTGCAACATCATCTTTCCTTACTTTCCCAATTGACGATGGCCCAGACGAGGGGGCACTTTCAAGAATACCCAGTCGCCCATAGAAAACTCTAGGTATCAACACCTCTGGTCAGTATAAGATTTATGGAGACTATGAGTTGTCAATAAATGTTTCCTGATCAACTTGACCTTCTTAGATGTCTCCTGCACCAGACTCGGCCCCAGCAGTGAGGTCTCACCTACCTCAGCCCAAAATAGGGGGAACCAACAAGGATGACCATAAAGCACCTCATAAGGATCTATTTGAATCGAATATTGGTAACTATTATTATAATAAAACTCAACTGATCCCAAACATCTATCCTAAGAACCTCCAAAGTCCAGGACACATGCACGAAGCATGTCCTCCAAAATCTGATTTGCCCGCTCTATCTAAACATCCGTCTGAGGGTGGTATGTTATTCTCATATTAATATGAGACCCCAAGTCTATCTAAAGTCCTTCCCAAAATTGAGGAGTGAATCGGAGGTCTCTATCTGAGAAAAATGTTTATGGCACGCCATAGAGTCTCACCACCTCCCGAAGATACAAACGGCCCAACTCATCCACTTTAGCTATATATTTTATCGGAATGAAGTGGGATGATTTGTTCAAACAATAAATTACCACACAAATGTAATTATTACCCTAAGATGTACTGGGAAATCCAAAAATGAAGTCCATGGAAACCTCATCCCACTTCTAGGTAGGAATGGTTAATGGTTGGAGCAAACTGGAGGGTCTTTGATGCTCTACTTTCACCTGCTGGCATGTGTAGCATCTCGACACAAAGTCTGATATGCCCCGTTGCATACCTGGACACTAGATCTGTCATCGCACATTATAATACATCTTGGTGGCACCCAGATGGACAACCCATTGAGACTAGTGGATATCCTACATCACCACCTTTTACAAAGATAACGACACTACTGAACGCCCCTTGAAGCACAAGATGCCCTCAGGAGATGACGACCAATCAGAGGACGCCCCCACACCATGAAGAAATGGCCTGGCCGCTGACAAATATCATCACTAGGTTGTTCCCACTGAATCAAATCCAAAAGAGAAGGAGTCAACTGGACGCTCGCCAAGAACGCACCTCCACTGTGCTTTATGGTCTCCAAATGCATCTGAGCAAAGAGTCCCATCAAAGCCCACTCATCACTAGACTTCCTCAAAGCCTGCGCTAGAAATATTCTACTCAAGGCATCGACCACCACATTACCCTTTCCTGGGGTATATAAAATTTCAAAGTTGAACCCCTAAAAGTACTTTATCCAACAACATTGTCTCAAGTTGAGATCCTTCTGCGAGAAAATATAGGCCAAGCTTTTGTTATCAAAGTAGACCAAGAACTTCTCTCCAAAGAGGTAGTGACGCCAAGTCTTCAAATCATGCATCACCACTGCCAATTCCAAGTTCTGGTTTGGGTAATTCTTTTCATGTGGTCGGAGTTGGCAAGAGCTATACGCCACCACATGATCATCCTGTATAAGCACGCACCTAAGACCCATACCTGAAGTGTCGTAATAGACCACAAACACCTTCCCAACCTTAGGAAAAATCAACACAGGTGTAGTAGTCAATCTCCACTTCATCTCCTTGAATGATTCCTAACATTCTGGGATCTATACAAACTTCACCCCTTTCTGGGTGAGCGTGGTCATCGGTGAAGCAAGCTGAGAGAAATACCGAATGAATCACCTGTAATAACCAACCAGGCCAAGGAAACTCTAGATTTCAAACACATTATTCGATTTCACCCATGACATGACCACACTGATCATCTCGGGTTCCACTAAAATCCCCTGATCTGAGATCACATGCCTCAAAAATTTCACCTCCCTGATCCAGAAAGTGCACTTTGACAACTTTTCATAGAGGCGGTGATCCCACAAGGTGCCCAAAATGATATGTAAGTGATGTTTGTGTTCCTCCTCATAGCCAGAGTATACTAGAATATCATCCAAAAACACCAAAATAAAGTAATCGAGATACTGATGGAACACCCTGTACATGGGTTCCATAAAGACCACTAGATCATTGGTCAATCTGAAGGGCATGACCAAATACTCAAAGTGGTTGTACCTACTTTGAAAGGCAGTCTTTGGAATATCCGACTCCTTAAACTTGAGTTAATGGTATCTTGAACACAAATCTATTTTTGAGAACCAATTTTACCCCTTCAACTGATCAAACAAAACATCTATTCTAGGAAAAGGGTATTTGTTCTAAATTGTTACCTTATTTAGCTTCTAATAGTCAATGCACAACTGGAGGGATCCATAAGCCTTTTTCACGAACAACACAGGAGTGGCCCAAGGAGAGACGCTCGGGCAGATGAATCCTTTGGATTCTAATTTGTTCAGATGTATCTTTAATTACCTCAGCTCAGTGGGGGCTATGCGATAATAGGGAAGAGATATCAGTTGTGTTCCCGGTGCCAGATCAATCAAAAACTCCACATCCTGCTCCAAGGGAAAACTTGAAAAATCATCCGGGAATACCTCCGAAAAATCATTCACTGCATGAGGTAGTGAACCTTCAGGGGAAATACCATCATCCACTAGCATGAGCGATGATAACTAGAAGATAAGACTTCACAACTCTGGGATTGGAGGTCCTGCGCGACCCAACCGAGGATCCCATTCTCCTCGAAAAACCTGACAACTTCCATCAGGTGCCGTGAAACTCACTCACCACCTGTAGCAATCAATGTGAACCTGGAAGTGTACTATCTAATCCATGAAAAGTATTATGTCAAATAAATCCATATCTAGGACCAAGAGGTTCCACTCCATCTCAACCCCTGACACGGAAAGTGCACATGAGGGGCACATGAGACCTTGCTTCTTCTTTCCCAACAGCGTCACCAACTCCATCGTAAAAGACAACAAATCGGTTTTTAATTTCAGAGTGTCCACACAAAAGGAAGAAATTAATGAAACAGAGTCACCAGTATCAAAAAGAGTATCATCTATAGAAGATGTGATCAAAATGATACCTCGAACAGTCGACGATCCCGCCTCTGATCCTGCTGGTGCTTGATCCACTGCATGGAGGTGTCTGGTGTCTACCTGAGGATAATCGATAGTCTGTGGATTTGCCCTGAACTAGATCTACCTAGAAGATGACCCAACAATACCACCACAACCACCAAATCAAGATCCCCTAGTCCTCGATGGCTCGGACTGTGCTGGCACGCCTCTTAGAGCCACTGATCCTGCCCCACTCAGAAGTTGACGTGCCACCCTGCAGAAGTGCTATAAATGCCCCATGCCTCCACCCTGGTAACAAGGATTTGGAGGAAGTGGTCATGATGTTCGGATGTTCCTGAGCTTCCCACACCGGTGGCTCATGACCGATCTCGCATCAAAAGTCGTAGACAAAAACTTCCTGGAAGAGTGGCCTGAACTACCACCCCCTTTCTTCACCTATTCCTCCCACTTCCTTTTCTTATATGATGAGCTTCCACTACCCACTACTGATATTGAACCAGAAAAATCAGCCCTGTCGTTCCTTTCAATCTCCACCATACATGCTTGGTCAATGACCTCAATATAGGTCCTCATATTGAACAAGAAACATGGGAGTATATCTCTGGTCGCAAGCCTTTCTCAAACCTCTAGGCCTTCAATTGTTCATTCGAGAAGACTTCAGGGGCATACCAAACAAACTCAACGAAACAGTTGGCATACTCCATCACAGAAATATTACCCTAAACATGGTTCATGAACTCTCTGGACCTGGAATATGCCAAGACCTTAGGGCGATACTGTTCATTGAAGACGCCCTTGAAATCTCCCCAGTGCATCTACTCATTCTTCCTAGTTTGAAGCACTGACTCCCACCACTTACAGTTGGGAACCTCCAACAGAATGGAGGCACACTTCACCCTAAGATCCTCAGGTGTTTCCAGGAACTCAAACATATGATTGATTTTCTTGATCCATTCCTCTGCTTCCTAGGGTTTTGAGCTTCCTCGGAAGGTAGGAGGCTTGTTTTTCAAAAACTCTTATGCTTTATCTTTTCTAGGACCTGTCTCTTATTCCCTAACAGGAATAGGAGAAGGATTCGGTCCCTATACCAAATCTCAGATAGCCCAAACCATATCCTCAACTAGCCTCTGATCAATCGGTGTGGGAGAACTCTCTCTAGCTTCCTCCTGTGGGCGTGTGGGATCTTTCCGGGGAGGCATGTTGCTACAAAATTCAACGATCATAGAACAATAATCAATACCACAATTCTGAAAATTTTAATCATATACATAAAATATAAATAAACTAAACACATTTTAATAATAAAAGAAATAACTACTCCACCCTCACTCGGTGTCCGCGTGTGGTCTGCAGCCCACACGTCTCACCTGGAAGTGAAGTCAGTCAGACAATTCCAATGTCCCCTAGTGACTAAAGGTCTGCCATGAGAGGTGTGGGCCAGGCACCCTACTCATGACCAAAACCCTGAGCCCTGAAATTCCTAGCTTCTGTATATCCTAACTCACCCCAAAATATTAATATAACCCAAAAACATTAACCTCCTCTGATACCATTTTGTCACGAACCAAATCTGGTCACCACTAATGTCGGCACCAAATCCAACCTGTGGCAAGGCCCAAAGGGCATTTCCTATCCCCATAGGCTAGCGTTGTTGGAGTTGGTGGCCTGGAAACAACTACTTTGTATTTTATTCATTAATGAATACTTTATCACATCTTGATTGTTCTTTTGCGTGACAATGCATGTGATATTGTCCTAAGGATAGTTGTTTCATTAAAGGGTCATAGCGGATCCCTGCTATGATGAGAACCCGGAAGTTCCATAACACTATTCTTGAATATATGTTCTATAGCCAGATGATGTTATTTGAGGGACACAAATAATACAGGCTATTAGGGGTGAGGACTCATAAAACTTTGAGGCACCTTCTCATGGTGTGCGCCCTTGGTAATATCCAGGAGGATATTATGAGAACGAGACCCTCCAGTAAGAAATCCACATTTTATAGTGTCATTGGATGTTCCTATCTTCAAACATGTCTATTGGTCCTTAGACTTTAAGATTATTATTAATGGGTATTACAACTCACACACTTATATGTATTGACGAAAACTGTGATGACACACTGTTCGTAGCGAGGTAGGATACATTGGGTGCGTCATGAGTGATACTGCATTAATAGATAATGCGAGAAAGGATTTGTCCCTTTTGTTCTATAATGGAAGTAGATATCTCAGGCCCTTTGATGGAATTGATATAGCCTAAATAAATCTATCACCATGGTGAGGAATGGGCAAGTTCAATTCCAGAAATTCAAAGAAAGAATAATCAAGCACATGGGTTGATGGAACCAGCATGCAACCCGCTTGATTGGAGATATTGAGACAAAGGGATTAAATTACATGGTAAACATTCATAAGAGGTGACACATCAATGAAAAATCAACTTATCTCTCTTGGGTGTCTTGACCCATTGCTAGACAGTAATCTTGGACTTTAGTCAAGCCCACCTAATGCCAACGAGAAAGAGGCTGAGAGGGTCACACACTAAGTGTATCCAAGTATCTCAAGTAGAATAAAGATTATTATCATATGTGGTTTAATAATTATTCAAGGAATCCTAAATCATTTTAATGTTAGAGGAATAAAGGAAATGAAAACAAGATATACACGCCGTGTATTAATGATTACACGCCGTGTAGTTTTCATTTTGGAAAGCAAGTACACACCGTGTATTAATTATTACACGCCGTGTAGTTTTTCCAGTCGGGATTTTGAGTAAATAATATTGTTTTATTAAATGATATTTATTATAATCAGTGTGGGCGCATGTCAAGGAATTAATGATTCGACATGGGGGTTTTCAATAAGAGTTAATGAAATAAATAAAACGCATAACGAGTTTATTTATTTTCATAACTCTATAACCTCAAACCTGATTATAAATATCCGCACAACCCCAACACTTTTCACTAATCATTGTGCACAACAATTCTAGAGAATTCTCTCAAGAACAAAAGAACTCCTTCCTCTAAGAACACTCTCAATACCGAGAGAGATCCTCTTCCAACGGATCAAGGCGATCTAAGGCGGACAATGCAAGCAAAGGCTTCTCCGCGCTAGCACCCAGAGATTCCTTTGGCGACGTCCAGAGATACGTGGAGCATGTGTGGATCACTGCTAGAGGAATCCTACATTTTGATTCAATGATGAAATGACGGATCACATCGGATTGTGACTAGAGACATCAATAAAGAAATAATTCCATAAAGGTAATTCTTTTCAATTAATTAAATTAATTATAACCAACATATGATGATCCTCCTTTGTGGTTCTGGGACTATTCTTCTTCTTTATCTATTTTTTTGATTCGATCTGTGGAGTCTGGCGTTTATTGTCGTATTGATCCCAGATTGATCATTTCTAATGACAAAAATTCAAGTGGGCACATCCACCCATGAGCTTCCACTGCGCCCAGATCCTACAATTGGTATCAGAGGAAGTCATATCATTGATTATAATTTTTTAGTTTTTCTTTGGTGATTTACGCATTTAATAATTTAGTTGTTTCAATTCAAGTTAATCGTTCTTTAAATCTGAATCTTGAAATCTGTTCCTCCTCTCTCGTTTCTCATTCACCTTACAGAAACGAATTTTAATTTTAATTTTTATTAAAATAAAATAGAGGATCTCATCCGGAGGTGCCAAACGTTCCTGGCCATACAACACCAGAATACACGGCGTGTATTCATAAGTACACGCCGTGTAGTCTAGGTTCATGGCATCGGACTGATCTGCCAAATCAGGTCATGTATTGGAGTATTCCTAAGTCATAAATGACACTGTGTGTTGACCAGAAACAGGTGGCACACAGTTTCTGGATTACACGCCATGTGGTCCACTGAACACGGCGTGTAGTCCCTTCGGGTTAGTGTTGGACCGTGGACCCCGTACATGGCTTGCCCAGTCAGAAACCGTGTAATGCAGACACTACATGGTGTGTGTCCCACTGTACACATCGTGTACTTTGAAAATTACCGAAGCATAAAAAACACGCCATGTCCCCAAGCATGTACTTCAGATGGACGGTGAACAAAAGTACACGTCATGTAGTCGGAACTACATGCCATGTACTCATCCAAATTATGCAGATTTATAAAAATTTATTATTATATTATACAAACCCTTGAGACGTGTACCATAGTGAGGGTGTAAAGCTGAGGCACAACACATGATAGGTGTTTTATATATATGTGTTTAATTTAATATTTTCGTAAATGGAAATTCACTGGGTTGCCTCCAAGGTACGAGTTACATACAAAGATAATTTTAAATGAATTTATTTGTTTATAATTATGATGGATGATAATCTCAATAAAATTACGAAAAAATGATTTAAGATAAAAGGATTGATTAATTAAAGATAATTAATTGATTCGAGCATGATTTATCTTAAACAAGAACGATTAAAGAATTGAATGCTAGTTTTATTTATGCGTAAATATCGTTGCATGTATGGATGATAATGTGCTAGACAAAGACCTTTCTATGTGAATGGTTTCTTTTAATTTATTTATTTAAATTAAATTTGTTGGCATGCAAGGCTTATCCTCATTAATATGTAGGGCCTACGAGCCCAAGGTTTATTTTATGTAAAAACCCCTTTTTACCGCTCACCTGCATATGAAATAAATGCATATGTAATGGACGGAGCTCCCAAACTAGTGGAGGTGGCTCAAGTCAGGCACCAAGGTGAAGTCAATCCAAGGAGATACAAAGGTGGACAGGTGGAAAGCTGTAAACACGAACCTGAAAGGTTCAAGGTATTTCTCCCCTAGGTCTTGGGTTAGTTTATCAACCGCTAGATAAACTAACAAATAGAACAGTCTCATGATCATACCATTTATTTTATTTTTGTTAGTTTCATGGTTTATTTGTTGTGGGTGTGTTGTCACGATCACACAATTAATGAATTAAACAAGCATGCAAGATGGAACTAAAATAAGACCGACTTATGCGTAAAATATTATCTTAGACATGGTTAATCACTTAAGTATATCCCACTTAATATTAACAAGAATATAATCAAAGATAATAAAATGGAAATTTATGTATAAGGATAAAATCTGTCAAAGAAATATTAAGTCGGTATAGCCTTCCATAATCTTAGTTAGAATCGAACCATAGTTCAAAGTGCTTGACAAACCCTAGTTGGGGTGCTTTCAATTATCGAGGAATTATAATTCAAGGTTTTGGTTGACTTGATTTGGTTCACATCAAGGGTTGACTGACACAGTAGGACTTGGTGTGACCAAGAGGCAAAGGTTGAGGAAATCCAAAATAAAAGGATTTCAGGATTGGGGAGTCCACTCAACAGATCAAGGAGCTACGAGTTAATGCAGTTGGAATTTGGAATGCCTACATAAAACCCTTCAAGTTTCTTGACCAACCCTAGTTGGGGTAATTCAAAGGGCAATATAGATCCTTGACACTAGAATATTCAGGAAACAGAATATTCTGAAGTCAATAGTGAGGGCTATTGGATTTCGATAAAATAGTGGGAGACTAATAAATATTAATTTATTTATTTGTCTCAGTTTTATAATAAAGTACTAAACCTTTACTCATCTTAAATTTTAGAAACGGAAAGAAAATGTAACACCCCGAGATTTCATAGTACGTTATCTTTTCAAAGTAATTTAATAACTTACGAAACACGCAACACCGAGTTTGAACTCACCACAACTAACCAAACTAGCTGTTCAAAAGCGGTTATGAATAGTGTAAACTGAATTTTGAATTTTATATAATCTATAAAATTTTATAATCCATATTATGTGTTTCTTAGACATAATATAAGAAAAAATTCATCTTTTTTCCAGATAAAATAAGTATTTTTCAAAAAAATGCAATTTTACCGCCTTTTAATGGCGAACCCTTTTTAAACCCAATATATAAAACTTTTATATATTAAATTTGACAAAATAAACTTTTTTTTAGAATCATGTCGTAAAAATTTAATTTCAATAAATTTTTGGTGTTTTTCTGATAACTTTCATATTTGTGTGAATAGTAAAAAATTCTAAATTTTAACTGAAAACAAATTTTTTAATAAAAATAATTTATAGTGTTAAATTATAATTTTGAGTGGTTTTAAAGTATAATTAGATTATATTTTTACTATTTAATATAATTTTGGTCATTGAATGTAATTTCATATTTAAACTGTATATAAACAAGTTTCAATCTTTTGATAGTTATTATTTCTTAAAAACATGCTTTTTGTTTTGACAACGGGAATTAATTTTAAATTAATTTCTGCCACTTCTCTATTTTGAATTTGGAAAAATGGATTCCATATTTGGAATCAGTAGGTACAAATTGTGTAAATATGTAACTTTTATTTTTAGACATTTAATATATTTACTTCAGTAAATATTTTATTTACCATGAGTAAAGGGTAAATATAATAAATAAGGATAAAATATAGTATTATAATAATATTAAATTACCCTAAAATGTGTCCTAATCCTATTGGATGATAAATATCTTACCATGAGCATCCTTGGGTCTAATTTGGGACCCCATGGAGCCACATGGGTGTGATAAAGACATTTTATATTAATTGATTTAAAGTAAAGACAAAAATGGAATAAACAAATATTTTTTAGTAAATCAATTTTTACATGGGGTTATATAAGTTATATTTTCAACTATAAATATTCTTTGCAAAGATAAAAATATTTCCTACATCATGGTATTTTGTTTATATTTTTTGGACATCAAATAAATTAAATTATTTATGACACAATAATGATGCAATATTTACCTCATTAATAAATGATTTAAATAAATAAGATTATAAATATTCAAACAATATCCAAAACCTATCCAGTTATTATTGGATTATTTTATTTCGACCATGAGTCATCTTAACTTTGATATTAACGAATATTTGACATTTTTAAACCGAAGATGAGGTTATAATAAAATAATTATTTCAAACTTTCCTAAAGAGCCCTCCTCTCCCTTATAAAAAGCCCTCACTTCCTACCCATTTCTCACACTTCTCAAGCCTTTGGCTCATACAAACCTTGCCCAAATATCCTCCCAACATCCCTCACTTCATTCTAGAGGTCTTACTTTAGTTAGAAAGTCAACTTAAGAAGCCCTTTTGATCAAATCAAAAGGAAGTACCCGAAGAAGAGGAGGTTAACCTACCCTCAACCAAGGAAAAGAACAAGGTAAGGGTTATTTCTTGACTGAAAATTAATTTTTTATTAAAGAACCAAAACACTTTTGAGGGAAAAGTGAGAAACCCCAAATCTGAATAACATGTTCCAGAAACCATAAAACCAGGACCAAACTAAAGGAACCACCCCTCCCTAGCCAATACAAAGGATGTAAAACCCTCACCCGCACCTAACCATTCAACAAGTTGTCCCATGCACGAATACATGGGCCTGGAACTGATGGCGTGGCCATACCATCTCAATCAAACAATTCCAAATGGCATGCACAGGTGAAGGTTAAGCTCTGGTCCCTATCTGGAGTGGCCCCTCTAGAATGCTGGAAGAACACCGCCAAGCAACCTGTAAAAACATTATCTTCTCCAAAAATTCACACATGCCAAACCAACATGCTTCCCAATCACTTAATAGGTTCCACACATTTCTTCAGAATCATTGAAAGAAAATTTGATATTACCTGTAACCAGATCCCTAGACAACTTCCAATATATGGAGGATACCTGGGTGCTTGGAACAGATAACAACAAGTTTTCAAGATCATAAGTCAGCTGGTCCCAGGCCTATAAGTACTCCTCAAGACTGATCTTCCCTTTTTTGAAACCTCTAATAAGAATTAAATCATGTTTATCAACCCATGAGTATTATTCCTCATTGAATGAAACATTTAAAGTTCTCCCCATCATCTTAGCAGCCTCATCTTATGACGCATTCAGCAAAAAAACTTATTCGACCATCTCTTCTTCAGAGCTTAGCAGTAATTCCAGAGTTTGATTATCTCCAACCTCTAATTCTAGTCTCATGGAATTTAGATTTTTTGCAAACCAAGTCTCCAAATGAGGAGGTAACGAGGAGTAATCTTTCCTACTTTTCCTCCTCCTATTGCTTCTATTACTCCTCAGGCTTTCATCTTCACCAAACAAGAGAGTAGGATCAGTTCCCTTTGTTTCTACCATGTCTTCCCCATCTTCATCAATCGGAATACTGAAATCAGAACACGAGCTAGCCTCTGTGAGGACTTCAAAGCTGTTGGACATCATAAATGGTTTACCCGAGATTGTTCATGTGTAAGTATTTTCTGGGACATACTTGTCATCGATACCAATATTTCATAAAAATGTTTTCAAAATCAATCTTATAAGGTTTTATGGGAGGATCTATTTAACTAGATCATCATTTTAAATGTTTCAATGATCTATCTTTCTAAATCCTTTTAATTAATGTCCATGTTTTCAAAATGATTTTAAGGATTTATTTATATAGACATGAATATTTTGAAATGATAATTCTTTTCAAAAGATTCAAAGTGGTATGGGAAACTTTGATTCAAAAATATCTTTCAAATGAATTCCTTTATAAATTGTGATAATTTTAAATGATTTCATGAAAAAGGGGTATTTCTCTCAAAGCATTTTATTGATCATTTTCATATATGTCAACATACTTTGATGGATTTAAAACTTGTTTGAAGTTGATTTATTATGATACAAATATTCCATATTGTATTGATGGTTTTGTGATATTTTTTATTGTGGATGTGTTATTTTTATGCCATTCATGGTTTATGGATAAATTATTGATATTTCGTATGCTAGTTTTAATATGAATATTTATGATATATTTCAACCTTTTCTTATGATGAATATATTGGACTAGTATGTTCTGGGTTGGGGATGAGTAAAAGTAATCCCTGCGGGTTGGGGTCCGGTTACAGAAGGCCCTTTGGGTTAGAGTCTGGTTACAGAGGCTCTCTAGGTTGGAGTCCGATTACAGAGGCTCTCCGGGTTGGGGTCCGGTTACAGTTAGCCCCTAGGTCTTGGCTTGAGGCCATGACACAGAAATTAAACTTCGGTACTATACATTCCCTCATTATGAAATTAGTTATTACATGTGATTATTCAACTAGTAGAATATCCGTGTACATGTTTATATGGTAATGTTTGATTTATTTTTCCATATTAAGTTCCAGTTTATGTTTGAAAGGCTGTTGTTTTTATTACACATCTTTCCTTAAAAGTGTATAGCTTCCGCTAAATTATTTACCCTTACTGAGCATCTGAGCTCACCCCTTTCTTATGTTTTATTTTCCCAGGATATGAAGAAGTTAGTTATGAGTGACTTTCAAGCATAATCTATGAGGCTTGGATGTTTCTAATGGAATAAATTAGTGTTGTTTTTCTTTTCAAGTTGTAATGTTGAACTTTATGTATGAATCTTGTTTCCAATAATACTAAACTAATTGGTCTTTCGGGACATGATTTCCTTGTGATCATGCCAATGTTATGTAATAATGCACCGACTCGAGGTAACAAGGGTCAGGGCGTTACAGTTGGTATCAGAGGAAGTTTAGTAAAAACCTTGGAAACTAGATTTAGATAAACTTTGATTAGAGCACATTACCCTAAGATAGACTTTGAGGATTAGTATAGAAGAACTTCCTAGAGTTTTGGTAATGTAGAGATTTTGTGAGTTTTCCATGAAATACATCCATGTCTGGATACGATCAAGTAGAGGCAGCTCTGGCATAGATGTACCTAGGGTTAAAACCCCAAAACACCGCTTTGAGCTAGACTCGAACGGGAACTAGTGCACGACAACGGGCCTTGACGCACTCTTGGTTACGACACTCCCGGGGGATATGCTTAGAATAATTCTCATTTTCTTTACAAACCATTATGAAGTATTTGTGAGTATATACTTACTCAAAGAAAACATTTTTATGATTATGGATTATATCTATAAACTGTTCAATTTATGTTAAGTGTTTTAAAAGTTTATAATTATATATTTTGATTCATAAACTAATATAGTTTATGCCATTTATTATAAATGGTGACTAGTGGAATGAATGGAAACCGTATCAATGAATGAAATCCATGTAGGGATTTCCCTTCGACTCAAGATAATTATAGCAGAGCTGGTGATACAACTGGTGCTGATCAGCTTATCACCATAATGGGACAACTCACTCAGGTTATGAAAAATAACCTTACCCGTATGGAGCATCCTGATACAAAACACAGATGATCAATGTTATATCACTTCATGAGGAAACAACCACCAACATTAAATGGGAGTACAAATATTTTAGTAGCTGAGTAATGGATAAATTCTTTAGAGAAAATATTTCACGCTTTGGAAGTAGTGAAAGGGAAAATGTTGTCATGGAAGTTTATCACCTCACTGAAGATGTTGATAAATGGTGTTCATTTATTCAAAACACAAAGGAAGATGATGGGGTGTCAAATATGGAATTGAGGTAGTTTAAAGATCTTTTCTTAGAAAAATACTTTCCTCGTGACCATCGAGCGGATATGGAAAGGCAATTTCTGAGCCTGAGACAAAAGGAGGATGAGAATGTCATGAAGTATGAATCTAACTTTACAAGGTTAGAGAGGCATGTAGAAGATTATATATGTAACCCAATGAGTAAGATTGATCGATTATTTGATGGGTTAAAACCATTTCTCCTTCGAGAATTAGTCTCGCAATCCTTCTCGTCGTATGAAGATATTATCTCATGTGCTGTCAAGACAGAAAATGAATTCTCTAAATCTTATGACAATAAAGTAAAGCAAGAGAATAAGAGAACGGTGGAGAAATAGACAGATAAAGGGGAAAAGTGAAAGAAGGATTTTACATTATGTGATAATTGTGGGAAGAAACACCTTGGTACTTGCCTTAAAGGAATGAGAGTCTGTTACAAGTGTGGTGAAAAAGGCCACCAAGCTCGTGATTGCAAGGGAAAGAAAGATGTTGTCAATGTTGAATGCTACAATGGTAGAGAAATGGATCATTATGAAAATTAATATCCTAAGAACCAAGGAAAATTACCTTAGAAAAGGTCAAGGGAGAAAGGCCAATCTTATGTTGTTACTACAGTTGAAGTGGAATAATTAATGTATTTATGTTTTTGGACTCAAGAATTATATTCTGGTTATAAGAATAATGTGATATATATAAGGATTGTAAGTACTTATTGTTTTCATTGTGGTTTTAATATGATGAAGGTAATCATATTTTCATTATGTGATAATAAGATAAACTTTACTTTGTTTGGGGAATCCGATTTTACCTTTGATTTTGGAATTTAGGGACCTTTTAGAGAGAGTCTGGACAGAGGTATTTTGGATAACTATAAAGGTTGGAATGGATTAAGTTGAACTTTTTATAGTATTTTTTAAGTTTAAAACATTCCTTAAGATTATTTTTGGAATATTATAATACTATAGTTTTAGGAAATGAACAACTTGCAGGTCGGGAGATAACCCGTCGCGTCGGACAAATCTGCAGGAATCGAACCCACAACCAAAGTGAGACAAGGCTTTATTACTTACCACTAGCCTACAAGAAGTATCTGGTTATTAAAAAATGGTTTTCTTCATTTAAATGGTATATTTTAATATTTATAACCCTATACGATTAGGATAAATAGAGTATTTTTTATGTTCTATTATATTTTAGAGTGAAAGATGAGTTTGTGGTAGAAATTAGTTAAAGGATAGAACTTTACTCATCAAGCATATATTTTTTTCTATTATTATATTAATAAATTAATTCTTAAACTTTATTTAAGGGATCTTAAAACCAAAAATGTATTATCGTGATACCTTATGTTTTGTTGAACTGATGATATTTTAAATCATCATAGATTGATGGATTTGAGGCCCTCAATTTTACACTTATTTGGGATTAATGACGTCAATCACTCCCTATAAATATTTACATTTTTTCTCTAATTATGTGTCTCTAATTTTCACCAATGTTCTCCTAATAGAGATCATAATTTGGTGGTGACTTTTCATTTCCCTTTCCCTCTTATTAAGACTAAATTTTATTAACCCAATTTCCGATGTGGGTCTCCCGCAAAGGGATTTTCTGTTTTTAACTGAAGAACAATTTCAAATTGCAAGGACACAATTTATTGAAGGAGGGGAGAATGTAACACCCCAATATTTCATAGTATTTTATCTTTTCAAAGTAATTCAATAACTTGTGCAACACGCAACACCGAGTTTGAGCGCACCACAACTTACCAAACTAGCCGTTCAAAAGCGGTTATGAATAGTGTAAACTGAATTTTGAATTTTATATACTCTATAAAATTTTAGAATCCATATTATGTTTTTCTTAGACCTAATATAAGAACAAATTCATTTTTCTCCAGGTAAAAGAAGTATTTTTCAAAAAATGCAATTTTACCGCCTTTTAATGGAGAACCCTTTTTAAATCCAATATTTGACACTTTTATATATTCAATTTGAAAAAATAAACTTTTTTTAGAATCGTGAAATAAAAATTTAATTTCGATAAATTTTTGGTGTTTTTCTGATAACTTTCATATTTGGGTGAATAGTGAAAAATTCTAAATTTTAATTGAAAACAACTTTTTTAATCAAAATAATTTATAGTGTTAAATTATAATTTTGAGTGGTTTTAAAGTATAATTAGATTATATTTTTACCATTTAATCTAATTTTGTTCAATGGCTGTAATTTCATATTTAAATTGTACATAAACAAGTGTCAATCTTTTGATAGTTATTATTTCTTAAAAACACGCTTTTTGTTTTGACAGCGAGAATTAATTTTAAATTAATTTCTGTCACTTCTGTGTTTTGAATTTGTAAAAATGTATTCCATATTTGGAATCAGTATGTCCAAATTGTGTAAATAGGTAACTTTTATTTTTAGACATTTTAAATATTTACTTCAGTAAATATTTTATTTACCATGAGTAAAGGGTAAATATAATAAATAAGGGTAAAATATAGTATTATATTAATATTAAATTACCCTAACATGTGTCCTAATCCTATTGGATGATAAAAATCCGATCATGGGCATCCTTGGGTCGAATTTGGGACCCCATGGAGCCACATGGGTGTGATAATGACATTTTATATTAATTAATTTAAAGTAAAGACCAAAATGACATAAACAAATATTTTTTAATAAATCAATTTTTATATAGGGCTATATAAGTTATATTTTCAACTATAAATATTCTTTAGAAAGATAAAAATATTTCCTACATCATGGTATTTTTTTAAATTTTTTGGACATCAAATAAATTAAATTATTTATGACACAATAATGATGCAATATTTACCACATTAATAAATGATTTCAATAAATAAGATTATAAATATTAAAACAATATCCAAAACCTGTAAAATTATTATTGGATTATTTTACTTCTACCATGAGTCATCTTAACTTTGATGTTATTGAATAGTTGACCTTTTGAAACTGAATATGAGGTTATAATAAAATAATTATTTCAAAATTTTCTAAAGAGCCCTCCTCTCCCTTATAAAAAGCCCTCACTTCATACCCATTTCTCACACTTCTCAAGCCTTTTCCTCGTACAACCCTTGCCCAAATATCCTCCCAACATACCTCACTTCATTCTAGAGGTCTTACTTTAGTCAGAAAGCCAACTTAAGGAGCCCTTTTGATCAAATCAAAAGGAAGAACCCGAAGAAGAGGAGGTTAACCTACCCTCAACCAAGGAAAAGAACAAGTTAAGGGTTATTTCTTCAATCTCATTATTTACCCGAGATTTTTCATCTGTAAGTATTTTATGGGACATACTTTTCATCGATACTAATATTTCATAAAAATGTTTTCAAAAGGAATCTTTTAAGTTTTTATGGGAGGATCTATTTAACTAGATCATCATTTTAAAAGTTTCAATGGTTTATCTTTCTAAACCCTTTTAATTAATGTCCATGTTTTCAAAATGATTTTAAGGATTTATTTATATGGACATCAATGTTTTGAAATGATAGTTCTTTTCAAAAGTTTAAAGTGGTATGGGACAATTTGATTCAAAAACCTCTTTTAAATGACTTCCTTTATAAATTGTGAGAATTTTAAACGATTTCATGAAAAGGGGGTATTTCTCTCTAATCATTTTACTAATCATTATCATCTATTTCAAAATCCTTTGATGGATTTAAAACTTTTTTTAATTTGATTTATTATGATACAAATCTTCCATATTGTATTGATGGTTTTGTGATATTTTTTACTATGGATGTGTTATTTTTATACCATTCATGGTTTATGGATAAATTATTGACATTTAGTATGCTAGTTTTAATACAAATATTTATGTTATATTTCAACCTTTTCTTATTATTAATGTATTGGACTAGTATGTTTCGGGTTGGGGAATGGTAAAAGTAAGCCCTTCGGGTTGGGGTCCGGTTACAACAGGCCCTTCGGGATTGGAGTCCAGTTACAGAGGCTCTCCGGGTTGGAGTCCAGTTATAGAGGCTCTTCTAAATAGAGTCCAATTATAGAGGCTCTCCGAGTTGGGGTCCGATTACAGTTAGCCCATAGGTCTTGGCACGAGGCCATGGCACAGAAATTAAACTTCGGTATTATACATTCCCTCATTATGAAATTAGTTATTACATGTGATTATTCAACTAGTAGAATATCCATGTACATGTTTATATCTTAATGTTTGATTTATTTTTTTCATATTATGTTCAAGTTTATGTTTGAAAGGCTGTTGTTTTTATTACACATCTTACCTTAAAAGTTTATATCTTTCGCTAAATTATTTACCCTTACTGAGCATCTGAGCTCACCCCTTTCTTATGTTTTATTTTCCCAGGATATGAATAAGTTATTTTTGAGTGACTTTCAAGCATAATCTATGAGGCTTGGATGTTTCTAATGGAATAAATTAGTGTTGTTTTTTTTCAAGTTGTAATGTTGAACTTTATATATGAATCTTGTTTCCAATACTACTAAACTGGTTGGTCTTTCGAGACATGATTTCCTTCTGATCATTTCAATGTTATGTAATAATACACCGACTCTGGGTAACAGGGGTCAGGGCATTACAGTTGGTATTAGATGAAGTTTAGTAAAAACCTTGGAAACTAGATTTAGATAGACTCTAATTAGAGCACATTACCCTAAGATAGACTTTGAGGATTAGTATAGAAGAACTTCCTAGAGTTTTTGTAATGTTGAGATTTTGTGAGTTTTCCAAGAAATACATCCATGTCTGGATACGAACAGGTAGAGGCAGCTCTGGCACAGATGTACCTAGGGGTTAAACCCAAAAACACCGCTTTGAGATAGACTCGAATGGGAACTGGTGCACGACAACAGGCCTTGATTCACTCTTGGTTACGACACTCCGAGAGGATATGCTTAGGATAATTCTCATTTTATTTACAAACCATTATAAAGGATTTATGAGTATATACTTCCTCAAAGAAAACATTTTTATGATTATAGATTATATCCATAAACTGTTCAATTTATGTTAAGTGTTTTACAAGTTTGGAATTATGTATTTCGATTCATAAACTAATCTAGTTTATTCCATTTTTTAGAAATGGAGCCTAGTGGAACGAATAGAAACTGTATCAATGCACTTAATCCATGTAGGGATTTCCCTCCTACTCAAGATAATTATAGCAGAGCTGGTGATGCAACTGGTGTTGATCAGCTTATCACCATACTAGGAAAACTCACTCAGGTTATGAATAATAACCTTACCCGTATAGAGCACCCTGATCCACAATGCGGAGGATCAATGTTAGATCGCTTCATGATGCAACAATCACCAACATTCAATAATAGTAAAAATCCATTAGTAGCTGAGCAATGGATAAATTATTTAGAGAAAATATTTCACGCTTTGGGGAGTAGCGAAAGGGAAAAAGTTGTCATGAAATTTTATCACCTCACTGGAGATGCTGATCAATGGTGGTCATTGATTCAAAACACAAAGGAAGATGATGAGGTATCAAATATGGAATGGAGGGAGTTTAAAGTGCTTTTCTTAGAAAAATACTTTCCCCGTGACCATCGAGCGGATATGGAAATGAAATTTCTGAGCCTGAGACAAAAGGAGGATGAGAATGTCGCGAAGTATGAAGCTAACTTTACAAGGTTAGAGAGGCATGCATCAGATTATATACATAACCCAAGGAGTAAGATTGATCGATTATTTTATGGGTTAAAATCATTTCTCCGTCGAGCATTAGTCTCACAATCCTTCTCGTCGTATGAAGATATTGTCTCATGTGTTATCAAAACAGAAAAGGAATTATCTAAATCTTATGACAATAAAGTAAAGCAAGAGAAGAAGAGAACGGTGGAGCAAGAGACAGATAAATGGAAAAAGGGAAAGAAGGATTTTATATTATGTGATAATTGTGGGAAGAAACACCTCGGTACTTTCCTAAAAGGAATGAGAGTCTATTACAAGTGTGGTGAAAAAGGCCACCAAGCTCATGATTGCAAGCGAAAGAAAGTTGTTGTAAATGTTGAATGCTACAACTGTAGAGAAATGGTTCATTATGAAAATTAGTGTCCTAAGCACCAAGGAAACTTACCTCATAAAAGGTCAAGGGAGCAAGGCCAAGCTTATGTTGTTACTACAGTTGAAGTGGAATAATTAATGTATTTGTGTTTTTGGACTCAAGAATTATATTGTGGTTATAAGAATAATGTGATATATATAAGGATTGTACTTCAATACTTATTGTTTTCATTATGGTTTTAATATGATGAAGGTAATCATATTTTCATTATGTGACAATAAGAGAAACTTTACTTTGTTTGTGGAATCCGATTTTACCTTTGATTTTGGAATTTAGAGACCTTTTAGAGAGAGTATGGATAGAGGTATTTTGGATAACTATAAAGGTTGGAATGGATTAATTTGAACTTTTTATAGTATTTTTTAAGTTTAAAACATTTATTAAGATTATTTTTAGAATATTATAATACTATAGTTTTATAAAATGGACAACTTACAGGTCGGGTGATAACCCCTCGCGTCAGACAAAGCTGCAGGAATCGAACCCACAACCAAAGTGTGACAAGGCTTTATTACTTACCATTAGCCTACAAGAAGTCCCTGGTTATTAAAAAATAGTTTTCTTCATTTAAATTGTATATTTTAATGTTTATAACCCTATACTATTAGGATAAATATAGTATTTTTTATGTTCTATTGTCTTTTAGAGTGAAAGATGAGTTTGTGGTAAAAATTAGTTAAAGGATAGAACTGTACTTGTCAAGTATATATTTTTTTTCTCTTATTCTATTAAGAAATTAATTCTTAAACTTTAGTTAATGGATCTTAAAACCAAAAATTTATTATCCTGATACCTTATGTTTTGTTGAACTGGTGATATTTTAAATCATCATAGATTGATGGTTTTGAGGCACTTAATTTTACACTTGTTTGGGACTGATGACCTCAATAAATCCATATAAATATTTAAATTTTTTCTCTAATTATGTGTCTCTAATTGTCACCAATGTTCTCCTAATAGAGATCATAATTTGGTGGTGACTTTTCATTTCCCTTTCCCTCTTATTAAAACTAAATTTTATTAACCCAATTTTTGATGTGAGTCTCTCGTAAAGGTATTTTCTATTTTTAATCGAAGAACAATTTCTAATTATGAGGACACAATTTATTTAAGTAGGGGAGAATGTAACACCTCATGATTTAATAGTACATTATCTTTTCAAAGTAATTCAATAACTTGTGCAACACGCAACACCGAGTTTGAGCGCACCACAACTTACCAAACTAGTCGTTCAAAAGAGGTTATGAGTAATGTAAACTGAATTTTGAATTTTATATACTCTATAAAATTTTAGAATCTATATTATGTGTTTCTTAGACATAATATAAGAACAAATTCATTTTTTTAGATAAAAGAAGAATTTTTCAAAAAATGCAATTTTACCGCCTTTTAATGGAGAACCATTTTTAAATCCAATATTTGACACTTTTATATATTCAATTTGAAAAAATAAACTTTTTTTAGAATCGTGAAATAAAAATTTAATTACGATAAATTTTTGGTGCTTTTCTGATAACTTTCATATTTGGGTGAATAGTGAAAAATTCTAAATTTTAACTGAAAACAACTTTTTTAATAAAAATAATTTATAGTGTTAAATTATAATTTTGAGTGGTTTTAAAGTATAATTAGATTATATTTTTACCATTTAATCTAATTTTGGTCATTGGGTGTAATTTCATATTTAAACTGTACATAAACAAGTGTTAATCTTTTGATAGTTATTATTTCTTAAAAACATGCTTTTTGTTTTGACAGCGGGAATTAATTTTAAATTAATTTATGCCACTTCTGTGTTTTGAATTTGAAAAAATGGATTCCATATTTGGAATCAGTGGGTCCAAATTGTGTAAATAGGTAACTTTTATTTTTAGACATTTTACATATTTACTTCAGTAAATATTTTATTTACCATGAGTAAAGGGTAAATATAATAAATAAGGGTAAAATATAGTATTATAATAATATTAAATTACCCTAACATGTGTCCTAATCCTATTGAATGATAAATATCCGACCATGGGAATCCTTGGGTCAAATTTGGGACCTCATGGAGCCACATGGGTGTGATAATGATATTTTATATTAATTAATTTAAAGTAAAGACAAAAATGGAAAAAACAAATATTTTTTAGTAAATCAATTTCTACATGGGGTTATATAAGTTATCTTTTCGACTATAAATATTCTTTGTAAAGCTAAAAGGATTTCCTACATCATGGTATTTTTTAATATTTTTTGAACATCAAATAAATTAAATTATTTATGACACAATAATGATGCAATATTTACCTCATTAATAAATGATTTAAATAAATAAGATTATAAATATTAAAACAATATCCAAAAAATTTCCAATAATTATTGGATTATTTTATTTCGACCATGAGTCATCTTAAATTTGATATTAACGAACAGTTGACCTTTTGAAATCGAAGATGAGGTTATAATAAAATAATTATTTCAATATTTCTTAAAGAGCTGCTCCTCTCCCTTATAAAAATACCTTCCTACCCATTTCTCACACTTCTCAAGAATTTGGCTCGTACAACCCCTATCCAAATATCCTCCCAACATCCCTTATTTCATTCTAGAGGTCTTACTTTAGTCATAAATCCACCTTAAGGATCCATTTTGATCAAATCAAAAGTAATAACTCGAAGAAGAGGAGGTTAACCTACCCTCAACCAAGGAAAAGAACAAGGTAAGGGTTATTTCTTCAATCTCATTATTTACCCGAGATTATTCATCTATAAGTATTTTCTGGGATATACTTGTCATCAATACCAATATTTCATAAAAAATTCAAAAGGAATCTTTTAAGGTTTTATGGGAGGATCTATTTAACTAGATCATCATTTTAAATGTTTCAATGATTTATCTTTCTAAACCCTTTTAATTAATGTCCATGTTTTCAAAATGATTTTAAAGATTTATTTATATGGACATGAATGTTTTGAAATGATAATTATTTTCAGAAGTTTCAAAGTGTTATGGGACACTTTGATTCAAAAATCTATTTTAAATGACTTCCTTTATAAATTGTGAGAATTTTAAACGATTTCATGAAAAATGGGTATTTATCTCTAAGAATTTTACTGATCATTTTCATCTATGTCAACATCCTTTTATGTATTTAAAAAAATTTTGAATTTGATTTATTATGATACAGATCTTCCATATTGTATTAATGGTTTTGTGATATTTTTGACTGTGGATGTGTTATTTTTATACCATTCATGGTTTATGGATAAATTATTGACATTTTGTATGCTAGTTTTAATACGAATGTTTATGTTATATTTAAACTTTTTCTTATGATGAATGTATTGGACTGGTATGTTTCGGGTTGGGGACCGGTAAAATTAAGCCCTCCGGGTTGGGGTTCGGTTACAGTAGGCCCTTCGGGTTAGAGTCCGGTTACAGAGGCTCTCCAGGTTAGAGTCCGGTTATAGAGGCTCTTCGAGATGAAGTCCGATTACAGAGGCTCTCCGGGTTGGGGTTCGGTTATAGTTATCCCCTAGGTCTTGGCACGAGGCCATGACACAGAAATTAAACTTTGGTACTATACATTCCTTCATTATGAAATTAGTTATTATGTGTGATTATTCGACTAGTAGAATATCCATGTACATGTTTATATGGTAATGTTTGATTTATTTTTTCCATATTATGTTCCAGTTTATGTTTGAAAGGTTTTTGTTTTTATTACACATCTTGCCTTAAAATTTTATAACTTCCGCTAAATTATTTACCTTTATTGAGCATTTGAGCTCACCCATTTCTTATGTTTTATTTTACCAGGATATGAAGAAGTTAGTTATGAGTGACTTGCAAGCATAATATACGAGGCTTGGATGTTTCTAATGGAATAAATTAGTGTTGTTTTTCTTTTCAAGCTACAATGTTGAACTTTATGTATGAATCTTGTTTCCAATAATACTAAACTAATCAGTCTTTCAGGACATGATTTCCTTGTGATCATGACAATGTTATGTAATAATGAACCAACTCTAGTTAACAGGGGTCAGGGCGTTACAGAAAATGACTTAAAACATATCATTATGAACCATACTCAAGAAGGAAAACCTTCTCACTGGAACCAATTTCCAAGAGTGGTAGAGGCGTTTACGCGTCATCGTTCGCCACAAGAGGAAATTATATGTGCTATAAGAGCCTATTCCAGTTGTGCCTGGGAAAGAGGCCAGTGATGGGGAATTATCTCTCTATATGAAACACATGGATGATGCCATAGATGTCCAGTGTTTC
Source organism: Viscum album (assembly GCA_963277665.1). NCBI lineage: Eukaryota > Viridiplantae > Streptophyta > Magnoliopsida > Santalales > Viscaceae > Viscum > Viscum album. The sequence goes on from OY728129.1 coordinate 438,256,217, forward strand.
ATGCTATCGTCCATGTCTAATGAGCTCTTGAAGAAACATGAAAATATGGATGCGTATAGCATGATGTCTCATCTTAAGGATCTCTACCAAGAGAAGGCAAGACAAGAGAGATATGAGATCTCCAACGCTTTTTCTACAACTAAGATTGGAGATTCTGTGCCAGTTGGGCCTCATGTAGTCAAGTTTATTGGCTACATTTAACGCTTGGACATCTTAGGGATTAAGTTTCCAGATGAGTTGCGTACAGATCTCATCCTATCATCTCTGCCCAAGACCTTATCTAGCTTTATTGTCAACTACAACATGATAAACCATGAGAAGATTCTATCATAACTTCTAACCTTAATTCTCCAGGTAGATAAGGACATGGGGTGAGGCAAACCCTCAGTCCTTATGTTGAATAAGAAAAGGAAGGACAAGGAAAAGGGGACAAAGACTTATAAATGGTTTGAAGCCCCCGAGCACCATCCCTCCAAAAAGGGGAAGATCCAGAGTCAGGGCAAGGAATGGGAGGCGATATGTTTTTCATGTGGTGAGCAAGGCCACTGGAAGAGGAATTGTACCCAGAAGCATGGGGACGCTAAAGGCGCATTCATTATTGAGTGCAATCTTTCCATTTCTACACACTGGGTATTAGATACAGCTTATGGGGCTCACATGTGTATTCAAATGCAGGAACCAGGTAGATTTAGAAATATTTCTAGAGGAGAGGTGGATATTCGAGCTGCCAATGACACCAGGCTGGCTACGTTATCCATTGGTGATAACCACCTCTCATTGCCGACTGGGATGATTTTGGTTTTACATAACTGTTATTATGTTCCTAGTGTTACCAAGAACATAATTTTTGTATCTTGTTTGGATATGGATGGATTTATTTTCAAGTTTGGAAATAAGGGTTTTCTCTTTTATAAGAACAACGTATGTTATGGTATGGCACATTTAAATAATGGTTTGTATGTATTAAATTACAAAAACCAAGTGTTGGAAATTGATAATGAAACAGAATCACATGACTCATACATCACCCAGTTGTGGCATCACCTTCTAGGTCATGTAAATGAGAATCACTTGACAAATCTCTACCAAGATGGCTATTTATACTCTACTAAGCTAAAACCACTTGATAGATGTCACGCTTGTTTACAAGGAAAAATGACCAAGCCGCCTTTTGGTGGACAAGGTGAAAGGGCCATATAGCTTCTAGGATTGGTGCACACGGATGTGTGTGGACCATTTCTAGTAGAATCTAGAGGTGGATATTCTTACTTCATAACTTTTAGTGATGATTTGAGTAGATATGGCTATGTATACTTAATGAGGTATAAGTTAGAAGCCTTAGAGAAATTTAAGGAATTCAATAATGAAGTTGAGAATTAGCTTGGTAAGAAGATAAAAAAGCTTCGATCAGATCGAGGTAGAGAATATTTGAACTAAGAGTTCATCAATATTCTACATAAGTCTGGAATTCTATCTCAGCTCACTCCTCCTTATACACCACAATGGAATGGTGTTAGTGAAAGGAGGAACTGCACCTTGTTCGACATGGTGAGGTCGATGATGAGTCATGCAGACCTTCCATTATCCTTTTGGGGATATGCGTTATAAACTACAACATACACATTAAACTGAGTTCCAACTAGGGAGGAAAATGGAATTCCCTATGAGTTATGGAATGGAAAGAAATCAATTTTGTCGCACACACGTGTATGGGGATGTGAGGTGTTTGTTAAGGCCTTCTCAGGAAACAAACTAGCACCCCCGAGTCATGAGGTGTATCTTTATAGAATATCCCAAGGAAACAAAAGGATATTACCTATATAACCCTTCAGACAATAAAATTAATGTCGCCAGACAAGTCGTCTTTCTTGAGAGGGAGCATATCCTCAAAAAGGATAGTGGGAGCAAGATTGACTTTGATGAAGTTAATTCTCAAGATACACAGGAGTTGGTACAGGAACAAGTTCCACATGTCCCCAGGGAAGAGGTTCCAGAAACACAAGTACTACGTAGAAGCTCAAGAGAGGTAAGGGAACCAGAGAGATTTGGCTTCCCAGTCACCGAGGATGGTGAATCATTATTGTTGGAAAATGATGAACCTCTCTCCTACAAGGAAGCAGTAGAAAGCTCAGAAGATGCAAGATAGCTAGAAGATATGAATTCTGAGATATATTCCATGTATCATAACCAAGTTTGGGCTCTGGTCGATAAGCCAATTGATATAGAGCATGTTGGATTCAAATGGGTATTCAAGAGAAAAGTGGACATGGAAGGTCAAGTTAGCACCTATAAAGCAATAATAGTGGCTAAAGGATCCAGACGGTGTCAAGGAATTGAATATGATAAAACCTTCTCACCAGTTGCCATGTTTAAATCTATACGAATCATACTTTCCATAGCAGCTTACCATGACTATGAGATTTGGAAAATGGATGTCAAAGTAGCATTCATTAACGGTAACCTTCAGGAAGATGTCTATATGACACAACTAGAAGGATTTGTGACACCAGGTGAAGCCAAATGGATTTACAAGTTGCAGAAATCCATTTATGGATTAAAGTAAGCATCTAGGTTATGGAACATGCGATTTGATGAATCCATAAAGGAATTTGGTTTCATTAAGAATGAATGTGATCCATGTGTTTATAAGTGGTTTAATGGGAGTACGGTCATTATCCTAGAAGTATATGTTGATGACATGTTGCTTATTGGAAACGATGTACCAGTCTTATAGTCAGTTAAGGACTTGGGTGAATTAGCCTACATTCTAGGGATCAAAATCATTCATGATAGATCCAAGAGGCTGCTTGGACTAAGTCAGGGTACATACATTGACCAGATACTAAATAGATTTAGTATGGAAGAGTCCAAGAGAGGATTGGTTCTAGTGTCACATGGCCTACATCTTTCTAAGAAAATGTGTCCTCATACACAACAATAGAAAGATAGAATGAGTAAGATCACATACGCTTCGGCTATAGGATCCATCATGTATGCCATGTTACGTACCAGGATTGATGTTGCCTGTGAACTAATCATGGTAGGCAGATATCAAGAAGATCCATGAGAATAGCATTGGACTGTTGTTAAGACTATCCTTAAGTATCTGAGAAGAACTAAGGATATGTTCCTGGTGTATGGAGGAGACGTGGATCTTGTCATCAGAGGGTATGTTGATGCTGGCTTTCAGATAGATTAGAATGATCTGAAGTCATAATCTGGATATGTTTTCTATCTCAATGGAGGAGCTATGAGTTGGAAGAGTTCAAAGTATCCAGTTGTCGCTGATTCTACAGTGGAGTCTGAATATATAGTAGCTTATGATATATCCAAGGAATCCATTTGGATTCTGAACTTTTTCCAGGAGCTTGATGTGGTTCCTAGCAGTAAAGATCCTATCACATTGTATTGTGATAATACTACAGCGGTGGCTCTTGTAAAAGAACCAAGGTCACGTTAACAGACAAAGAATATACTCCAAAAGTATCACCTCTTGAGGGATTTCTATCAAAGGTGTGAAGTTGCAGTGAGCAGAGTGTACACGGAAGAGAACGTGGTAGACCCCATGACTAAAGTCTTATCTCAGTAGAAGCATGAATATCATGTGAGAGTTAGCGGGTTAAAGGTTGTTAGCAGTTGGATCTAATCCAAGTGGTATTATTTTGGAGTTGGTGGCCTAGAACCAACTACTTTGTACTTTATTCATTAATGAATACTTTATCACATCTTTATTGTTCTTCTGCATGACAATGCATGTGATAATGTCCTAAGGATAGCTATTGCATTAAAGGGTAATAGCGGATCCCTACTATGATGAGAACCTGGAAGTGCCATAACACTGTTCTTGAATATATATTCTATGTCCGGATGATGTTATTTGAGGGACACAAATAATACAGGCCATTATGGGTGAGGACTCATAAAACTTTGAGGCTCATTCTCAGGGTGTGCGCCCTTGGTAATATCCAGGGGGATATTATGAGAACAAGACCCACCAGTAGGAAATCCACATTTCATAGTGTCATTGGATGTTCCTATCTTCAGACGTGTGTATTGGTCCTTAGACTTTAAGATTATTATTAATGGGTATTACAACTCACGCACTTAGATGTATTGATGAAAACTATGATGACACACTATTCACAGTGAGGTAGGATACGTTGGGTGTGTCACGAGTGATACTGCATTAATAGATAACGCGATAAAGGATTTGTCCCTTCTATTTCATAACAGAATTAGATATCTCAGGCCCTTTGATGGAATTGATATAGTCTAAATAAATCCATGGTCGTGGTGAAGAATGGGAAAGTTCAATTTCAGAAAGTCAAAGAAAGAATAATTGAGCACATGGGTTGATGGCACTAGCATGCAACCTGCTTGATTGGAGATATTGAGACAAAGGGGTTAAATTACACGATAAGAATTTGTATGAGGTGACACATCAATGCGGGGTTAACTTCTTTCTCTTGGGTGCCTTGACCCATTGTTAGATAGTAATCTTGGACTTTAGGCAAGGCCGCCTAATGCCAATGAGAAAGAGGCCTAGAGGGTCACACACTAAGTGTATCCAAGTATCTCAAGTAGAATAAAGATTATTCTCGTATGTGGTTTAATAATTATTCAAGGAAGCCTAAATCATTTTAATATTGGAGGAAGAAAGGAAATGAAAACAAGATATACATGTCGTGTATTAATGATTACACGCCATGTAGTTTTCATTTTGGAAAGGAAATGAAAACAAGATATGCACGTCATGTATTAATAATTACACGTCGTGTAGTTTTCATTTTGGAAAGAAATTACACGTCGTATATTAATGATTACACATTGTGTAGTTTTTCCAGACGGTATTTTGAGTAAATAATATTGTTTTATTAAATTATATTTATTATAATCAGTATGGGCGCATGTCAAGGAATTAATGATTCGACGTGGGGGTTTTCAATAAGATTTAATGAAATAAATAAAACGAGTAACACGTTTATTTATTGTCATAACTCTATAACCTCAAACCCAATTATAAATATCCTCACAACCCCAACACTTTTCTCTAATCATTATGCACAACAATTCTCAATATTTCTCTCAAGACCGAAAGAACTCCTTCCTCCAAGAACGCTCTCAAGACCGAGAGATATCCTCTTCCATCGGATTAAGGTGATCTAAGGCGGACAATGCAAGCAAAGGCTTCTCCGCACTAGCACCCGGATATTCCTTTGGCAATGTCTAGAGATACGTGGAGCATGTGTGGATCACCGCTAGAGGAATCCTACACTTGGATTCTATGACGCAACGACGGATCACATCGAATCGTGACCGGAGACATCAACGAAGAAAGAATTACATCAAGGTAATTATTTTCAATTAATTGAATTAATTATAACCAACATATGATGATCCTTATTTGTGGTTCCAGGACTATTCTTCTTCTTTGTCTATTTCTATTATTCGATCCGTGGAGTCTGGCGTTTATCGTCGTATTAATCCCGGATTGATCATTGCTAATGACAAAAATCCAAGTGGGCACATCCACCCATGAGATTCCACTGCACCCGGATCCTACAAGCGCAAGTGCCTGGGTATCAATAAATTAGTTTTGGGAATGATTTACCTGAGTATGAAAGCATAAAACTTTAAAAACAATCAATAAAAAGAATCTGAAATCTTCATGACAAACAAGTCTTAACAAAACCAGATCTGAATACATGGATTCAAATACAGTACAAGAGGTCTAAATACAAAAAAAGTACATCATCAAGAAATCCCCAAGGACTCTACACGATAAGGGGTCATCACCCACAAGTTGCCTCCACAACTTCGCACCAAGGATGGAAACCAACACCCTGAACCGCCATCACCCATAGCCTTTCCTTTACCTAAGTCAAGCATAATAAAGTCTGCTTACACCCAATGGGTGTCAGTATGGTGTGAGCCTAATCCCAATAGGATACCACCCAATTATTACAAATTGCATGCAATACAAGGTGAAAAAGCAAGCGGTTTTAATATGCAAATAAAAGCGGTGAAAAAATCCAAGAAATGCAACTTTCAATTGAAAACATTTTTCAAGATAAAACTTTAAAAATGTTAACACATTTAAATAGTCATGTTATCTACTATAATATACTTCCAAACACACCCTAATACAAAATAAAATACCACAAATTCAATGAACAACAAAACCAGGAACACCCCTAGGCACTAGATAGTCTCAAGCCTCATGTACCACGTACCTCGGTGTAAAGTAATCATAGTAAAAATCCATTCTCATGCATGAGCCACTAGTATGGAATATACCCATAACCTAGTGGTCCCCAATAATCATCCATATAGTTTATTTAGAGTTGTATTTATCCAAATGCTAAGTGAAACAGGGACAAAACTCATCCGGTCCACTAGTCGTACTAGTATATATCCGCCCCACCTAGGTACCCAGGCTCCCCCCTTTGTGCTCAAACAATTTCAGCATGCTACAAAAATCCATTTTCATATAAAACGCTACTATTGGTCACATAAAATTAGTACAACATCTATACACATTTTAAACCACTTAAAACACACAATAAAACACTTTGATTTTTAATAAAACGATTCCTCAAAAATCATGCATTGTTTTGCACCCAAAACTCTTTGAAATCCCCACTTTGCATACCATGTGCATACTCAAAAGTCACCAAAACAGAAATTGAATCCCAAATACATTTCAAGAAAACTAACAAATAAATTTTAGGGCATCCCCCTGTGAACTAAGAAATGTTATCTATGTAAAACTTCCATTTTTAAACAAACATGGCACTTAAAGTTCACAAGTTCAACAAACACCATTAAAACCCACTTTCACAACAACAACCAAAGGGGTTAAACATTCAAAACATGATGTGAATCCCTATTAAATTTAAATAAAATCAACTAAGTATTTATAGGGCATCCCCAATTGAACCATTAAAATATTTCTAGGAAAAAACCCCAATTTCACATAAAATTGGCACTAAAAAATCATTTGTATTACAAACTCCACTAAAACCAGTTTTCGCAGCAATAATCAAATGAAATGAACATGAAAATATTATAAACACAGAATTCCAATTCACATAAATTTCATACACATGGAATCACCTACCAAATTAACAAAAACCCTTGAATCCTTTGTGTGAAAATTCAATCGCACCACCGCCACACCTCAGAGAAGGTAGATTGAATCTAAAATAAGAATATTGGACCAAGAAAACCCAAATTTAAACCCTAGGTTTGAAACCCTAGTTTCTTTACATTAGGAACCTCATGTATAAGGGAAGAAACCCTAAGCAAATTGAATGAAACCCTAAGCAAAATGAAAGAAGAATAGTGGAGACTCACTTACTTGAGGGATCTTGAAGAAATCTCCCCAAATACACCAGTATCTGAATTTGAAAACATCCAAAAATTCAATGGAGGTTCGAACAATGATGAGGCGATCATGTAGGAACTGGAATGGGAGAAAAATAGTTATAAATGAAGGAGTTGTGAAGGAAAGAATTTACCTATTCAAATCTAGACGATTTGAGAACCCCTATGAAGTTCTACCCTAATTCTCGATTCACACGAGCTCCAAAGAGGGGGTAAAGGTAATGGGGACACGCCTAAGGATGTTAGATTCTAGTGGGAGGTAGAATCAATGAGAAAGAGTAAAAAATGAATAAGTTATTAAATAGAAAAAAATCATTTTTAAAACTGGAAATGAGCTTCTAGGCAGACCCAATCCCTTAAATAAAAACCAAAATCCACCATGATTATGGATTTCTAAATGGTCCAAATTAATATGGTGGTGTTAATAGGTTAGGAGAGGCCAAGTAGGAATTGTAATGGATGAAAAATTTTGAAAAATAAAGGAGTTATAAAGGAAACAAAATTTATTTTTAAATCTGGAATTGGGCTCACAGTTTGGCCCAAATCATGAAAACTCACTCATTCCTCAAAAAATGCATAGGAAAACCCCAAAACAAAGAAATAATGGAAATTAAATTAAAAATACCTTTAAAATAAGTTATTTATGTGGCATGAAAACTCTCGACTAAAGGTTAGGTCGCTCCCAATTTCAGTTTTCTTTCATTAAACTAATGATGCATATTGAAATAAATGAATTAAAATAGAAAAGCATAAATGAGGGGAATTGGTTTCGAGAGGTAGTTTTGCTAAATAGATTAATTTATCCTTGCTTGAAAAATAATTGTATGAGATAGTTGTGCAACAAAAAAATTCATCAATATAAGAACTGGTCATTCCCTATCAAACTACCCTAGAATCTAGAATCATCATGGTCATATGAATCAGAATATATAAAGTGCATTTAGTTCAAATTGTCAAAAGTAGAAGAGTAATTCAATTCAATGTTCATGAAAAAATTATTTCAATCATGTTGGGGTTCGTTCATTATTGAAAACATATGGTCAATGAATCAATGAAAAATAAAATATACATGCATTCACAACATGATTCTATCACATAAAATTGTCATTATGAGCATAGATAAATAGGACTATGATGGTATGCACCCCTTTTGACTGATTCCACTCTCCCTTATGGGTTTTAGCCAACCATCATTGGGTGATCTCCAATGGAGATTAAACCCAAATTCATAGGAGATATATTGAGAAAGAACGAATGAGACAAGAATAAAGAAAACAAAATGATTGGAATTAAGCTAAATATCATTCGACATAACATGGAAGAAGAAGAAAGAAAAGTAAAGTAAAACCAAATGAAAAACCTTTCTACGACACCCTCTCGATGGTTGCACCTCCAACGTCGAACAGAACCCTCAATCCAATGTTCGAACTTCCTATTTATAATCCCTTCAGTCATTAATGGTTTCCCCAAGGTCAAAATGTCAGTCAGGTCAAAAGAACTCTTAAATTCCCATCAACGATACGCTGGAAATCCGCGTCTTTTTTTTGTGTCGGGCTATTGCACGACGTGTAATATGATTACACATCGTGTAATCCTCATGCATGTTTTCTACTTCTCACAACCAGTTATATTCTCACAACATGGAAATTTACACATCGTGTATAAACTTTACACGACGTGTAACTTCAACTTCCAACGCCAGAATCCCTGTTTCATCCTGCTTCTTCAGTTTTATGCCTTGGATGTACTCGATGAACTTCCTCAAAAATATGATGTGTCTTTTTGTTCCTCAATTCCCATGTTTCCCTAGGTATTTCTCCAATTGATGGTCCTGCATAAGAATACACAAAACATTAATATTAGGAATATATCTTATTTTAAATCAATTATTATTTAATGAATTCATACATAAAAACACATCAAAATATGTATACAAAATAGAGATATCAAACAATTTAATGTTGACTGCATTAATTGGAGTTATGAACTTGATGTCTATAAAAGAGGATGTAGTAGCATATTTTGGAATGTGTGCCAGCACGATGTAGCCGGCGAGAGAGAACCAGGAAGGGGTTACTGACTTTGAGGTAACTGGTGCAAAGCGATGTCAGTGAGAATGAAGCGAAGACGATGATTACATCAATGATGGCATTTCGATGACAATGATTGAAAGCGTCGAAGATGGCGTGTGATGAGAGATGATGACAGCAGGGCCGGCCCGAGGGCAAGCCCCGCGAGACTGTGGGCTAGGGCAACCAGCGGGAGGGGGGCAACCTATCGCCTTCGTCCATCGGTGGTGTGTCTTCCCAAGGCGGCCTGCGGCTCATGGTGGATCGTGTTCTCGAGGCGGCTGCCGGTGTCTGGTTGGTTGACGTCCTCACGGGGTCCCAAGAGGTTGCTTCATCGGAGTCGGGTTGCAGTCCGCCTGCATCATCTGTTTTTTTTTTCTTTTAACAACGTTAAAAGGGCAAAAATTTAAATGACAGTCTCGGGCAACAATTTTGCCCCGGCCGACACTGGATGACAGTGCCATGTATTGAAAGTCCTCTTGGTTGCGGAGATCAAACGGCGTGTCCCAGTTGTGGTGACTGGTGGTACAATGAAATGGTGCGTTCATGGGTGTGATAAAAATTCCTTCGGGTGTTGTGTCGAGTCAAAAAAAATGGATGTGTTGTAAAAATTCTTCCGGTAATGTGATAAAAGGCCTTTGGGTGATAAAAGACCTTCGGGTGAATCTTTTGGTGTGTTTTGCCAACCGCTTCCGCTGCGACACTGGGCTCTGCCCCAAAAACAAACACATCAAATTGTTTTGATAATCCAGGATAACAATCCATAAGTCATTTGTGGCGTGTAGGAATCAACTGCACCTCAATCTGATGCACAACGTGACCAATATGACTCCAAGTGCATATTTTTATTTAAAAATGACATTAATTTTAATAAAAAGAACAAGTGACTTACTAAAAAAATGAACAAACGCATTCAGATTGTTTTGATACTTTAGAGAAATAATTCATATGTCATTTTGGATGTGTAGGAATCAACTAAATCTCAATACGATGCACGGTGTGACCAGTATGATTCCAAGTGTGTCTTTTTATTTTAAATTGACATTAATTTTAGTAAAAAGGACAAGTGACATACCCAAAACCGAGAAAACACATTTAGATTGTTTTGACACTTTAGGAAAATGATTCATAAGTCATTTGTGACGCGTAAAAATTGGTTGCACCTCAATCTGATACATCATGTGCCCGGTTTGACTCAAAGTGTCTGTTATGAGTTTAAAATTGACATTTTAGTTCAAAACATGTGTCACTCATTGAAAATCAAAGAAACATGTTTTGATTGTCTTGATAATTTATGACAACGATTTATAAGTTATTTGTGATGTGTGAGAATCAAACTCACGTCAAACCGACACATGATGTGGTCGGTATAACTCAAAGTGCATATTTTCAGTTTAAAATGACATTTAAGTAAAAAAGAACAAGTGACATACTCAAACCCGAGTAAATACTTTCAAATTGTTTTGATACTTCAGAACAACAATCCATAGGTTATTTGTGATGTGTAGAAATCAACTGCACCTTAATCCGTTGTACGGTGTGACCAGCATGACTCAAGCTGTGTCTTTTTATTTAAAATTGACATTTTAGTAAAAAAACAAGTGATATACTCAAAACTGAGCAAACACATTCAGTTTGTTGTGATATTTTAGAAAAATGATTCATAAGTCATTTGTGACATGTAGGAATCAATTACACCTTAATTCGATACATGGTGTGCCCGATATAACTCAAAGTGTCCATTATTAGTCTAAAATTGACATTGTAGTTCAAAATGTTTGTCACTCACTGAGAACTGAGCAAATGTGCTCAAATTTTCTGGATACTTTACGACAACGATTGATAAGTCATTTGTAACATGTACGAACCAATCTCACATCAAATCGACGCACGATGTGACTGGTATGAATCAAAGTATGTGTTTGCGACGAGTATGAATTTGCCACATTTCAATCTGACGCATGGTGTGACTGGTATGACTCTAAATGTGTCGTTTTTTTAAAAAAAAATTGACATTTTATTAATGCATTCTTTCATATTTATGTTTAATTTACTTTATAGTATTATTAGAATAAGAACTGTTTTCTTATATTGATGAATTCTTTTGCTCGGGTCGGGGTGGTTTGTTCAACAACTGATACTATGGTTGAGCATTTTTGAGTGGGGGTTGCGGGTACTAAAGACGATGAAACATTGATGTTTTTAAATTTTTGTGGATAGTAATTGCAAATGTAATTATAAAAAACATTGTTTGAAATGTATAGAATATTGTTTTTTTCATATAAGTATATTTGTTGGAGTGTGTTGTTATTTTAAGTAATATACAGCAATCTTTCCATCACTAACCTCCCAACGCCGTCAGTTTTAGCATGTGAACCCCTCTGGTTTCTAGGGTTGGGACGATCAACCCAAGTTGCTTGACCTTTGGGCGAGGAGGCAAAAGCCCCCCGCAACCTGTGTTTAAACGTTTATGGCAAACAGCAGTACAGTACTTTAGGGGGGAGAGAGAGAGAAGGATGAAAATGGCGATAATGAAAGGGGTCCCCGCTGTCATTAGAAGGACAGGCAGTGAAAAGGAACCCCCAATGGGGGCTCGGCTCCCACAGGGTCCCCTGTACACCCGTGCTCTGCCCCACGCCCTCTCTGTTTTCTCCATAAATACTCTCATCTCCGCCACCGTTTCCTCCTCCTCGCCTGAACCCTCCTCCCCCATCGACTTTATTTCCTAAGATGGCGTTTACGAAATCCAGCAAGGTGCTGCCACAGTCGACGGCGTTGATGCACATCCTCAGGCGGTGCTCCAGCCTGGGGAAGCGCGGCGGCGGTTGCGACGGCGACCAGGGCGGCCTCCCGGTGGACGTCCCCAAGGGCCACTTCGCCGTCTACGTCGGGGACGACAGGGTCCGCCACATCGTGCCCATCTCCCTCCTCGGCCACCCCCAGTTCCAGAACCTCCTCCGCCGGGCGGAGGAGGAGTTCGGCTTCGACCACGACATGGGCCTCACGCTGCCATGCGAGGACGCCTTCTTCCGGTCCCTCACATCCACGCTCTGCAGATGAACCCCGCGGCGGCCCTGCAGCGATGGATCCGTCGACTCGTCGGAGATGGGCGGGCGCATGGGGCGCCGCGCCGCCGCTGAGACGAAGCGGCGGCTCACTGACTCCTAACTGACCTCCTGCTTTGGGTCATTGCAGTGTTTGACGAGGTTTTCCTTTTAAATTGTGGTTCTTCCGAACCCTTGAATTTAGGGTTTTTTGCTTCCTTCCCTGCGCTGAAGGGATCGGATCGCGATTGGAAACCAGAGTGAAACAATGTCCGAATCTGTGGTTAGATTTGTATAAAAACTCTTGAAATCTCGTCTCTCTGTTTCAGATCTTCGATTCAATTTCCTCTGTTCCAGTTCTTGAATTTAGGGTTTTTTTGCTTCCTTCCCTGCGCTGAAGGGATCGAATCGCGATTGGAAACCAGAGTGAAACAATGTCTGAATCTGTGGTTAGATTTGTATAAAAGTTCTTGAAATCTCGTCTCTCTGTTTCAGATCTTCGATTCAATCTCCTCTGTTCCAGTTCTTGGTCTTGCGTGTATGAACACGAACAGAGTAGGTTTCGATGTTTGAATTTAAAGACCAGAATAATAGAAAACAATTTTGAAATGTAAAAAATGGATTTATTTTAAATTGATAGATAAATAAACGGTTTCATAATCTTTGTTTTTAATCATTTATTTGAATTTGTGTTTTTGAAATGTTTTTTATAATAATTAATATTTCAATTTCCTTTTTGGTGTCTGTTTGAATAAACATAGAATGGTGGGGACAAACCCTTATGTCATAATATTAAGATTAAATGACAAATCAATTACCACACCTAAAAATTTATCGAACGAATTTAGAGACCCACACATTAATATTTTATTTTCTACACTCATGAAAAGGTTACTTTTTGATATGTTTGGTGGTTGGTGGGTGCTTAATATGTTGGATTGCATCAAAACTTGTGTGTGCCACATTTAAGGTGGGGTTAGAAATTTGAGTCCATCCAATGTTCATTTCAAGTGGGCAGGTCTGTAAGCAACTCATATTTATAATTAAGATTAAAAACATTTTAAAAAAAAAATACTAGAATAGTAACCATCATCGAAGCCGAAAGGGAGTCCCTAAAGCCCTTTAGGAACCCCTAGCAACTTAATAACAATAGGCCAATTTAACAATCACTATTTGGTTGTTGCTCAACAGGAACAACAACACGGTCCTAAAAGGTGACCACTAAGTCCATGCCTATAATTACCACCATATGACAGTTCATGTGGATTATTTAAAAAAAAACAATTAATAGACCTCCACAACTTGTATTTTAAAAAACAAAAACAAAAATCAATCATGATTCTAAAAATCAATACATGTATACACCATGAATAATTTATTTTATAATATCAAAACTAACATTTTTCGACCTCGATGCCCATTATCTCATAACTGAATGTCAAATAAATTAAAACTAACCGTTAGTGCAATACAATAATAATAATAATAAACTAATAATTATAGCTAACTTGATTATTTAAATCACTGTTCAACGTATTGCGATAATTGTTCAAATGGGTTGTGGACATTTATTTTTCGATGTATTGTTTGTTTTAAATCAGTTTTTAAATATAAAACTTTTTTAGTCATTTCAACCACACTGCATGTTGGATTGACGTATCATATATTCAAACATGATATAAATAATTCAAAAACCATTGTTATATGATTTCACATTAATCGATAATCATTTGACAAGTTTTAATCGTTTCGTGCACATTTTTAAAGTGTTTAAACACTAAAAGTATGTTTTCACTCATCCCAATCAAAGTGCAATTTGAATTGACGTAGCCTCAATTTATGTATTTCAAAAATTAATTTATGGTCTTGTCTTAAGATTTCGCGATAATCAGATTTCATTTTCTTGGTTTTGACCATTTGACATCCATTTTTAAAAAGTTTGATACCTTTAAAAACAACTTATTTTGTCATTTTGAACACACCGCATGCCAGATTGATGTGTTCTCTAGTCATACATGTGATTAATAATTTAAATACAGTTGTCACGCCAATCTGTTATCGTTTGCTATGTTTTGATTGTTATACACATGCTTTAAAGTTTTAAAACATAAAAAATGTGTGTTTGGGTCATTCTGAGCAAACCACAACTCAGATTGATGTTACGTCAATTCCTAAATTTCAAAAAACATTCATGGGTCATTTTTTAAAATTTTGACACCAATTTGTGGCTGTTTGATTGGTTCTGACCCCCTGATGCGCGTTTTTAAAGACTTTGATATATTTAGAAACTATTTATTTAGTCATTCTGAGGATACCACATGCCGGATTAACATGTTGTTTGATTGGACATGCCACAAATAATTCAAAGATTGGTGTCCTGTGATTTCATATCAATTTGAGGCCGTTTGTTAAGTTTTGACCATTACACGTATGTTTTAGAGTTTCGAAACACTAAAAATGTGTTTTTAGGTCATCCCAAGCAAACAACAACTTTGATGCTAGTGGGTTCTTAAATTTCTAAAATCAATCATCAGTTGTTTCCCTAGGATTTCATGGAAATCTGAGGCCGTTTGATTGAGTTTGACCACTTGATGCACATTTTTAAAGACTTTAATATAATTTGAAACTACTTATTTAGTCATTCTGAGGACACCACACACTGGATTGACATGTTGTCTGCTCAGACATGTCACAAATAATTCAAAGACCGATGTCCTATGATTTCACGTCAATCCATGGTTGTTTTCTAGGTTTTCATTGTTACACACACATTTTAAAGTTTTAAAACACTAAACATACGTTTTTTGGTCATCCCGAGTAATCCACAACTCGAATTAACACAATGTCAGTTCCTACATTTCAAAAATCAATCTTCGGACCATTTTCTAAGATTTCATGACAATATGAGGTCATTTGACTGGTTTTGAACCCCATGATATGCGTTTTTAACAACTTCAATATCTTTAGAAACTACTTATTTAGCCATTCTAAGGACACCACACGTCGGATTGACGTGCCGTTTGTAGAATCATAGAGTATGTAATGGCTACGGGGGGGGGGGGGGGTGAATGTAGTTTAAAAAAACTTAAACTAAACAAAAACACAAAACCAATTTATTAAAATTTATTGGACACAAATATTGTCTGATGGTCAGAGTTTACTAATCAGACTCAAAAAATCATCCAATATATTAGAGTTTAGTAAAGCTACTAAAATTACAACTCTCTAAAGAAATGCACAACGGAATATAATAAACTTGAAGAAACAAGTAAAATGAAACTTTACAGAGTTCTAAAGTAAAACTAATAGAAACATTATAAGAGGGAATAAGCACACTTTAAACCTTCAACGAAAAGGATGTCAATAACCTTGACTTAAGGTATCCACAATTTTATCCAAACTATAAGATCCGTCTTTCTTCAAGAAGAAAACCCTTGATCACAAAGATCAGAATCAGCTCTGTCTTCATATCCCTAAAAACTCTCGATCAACCTGATCAGAATCAGTAGTCTTCATATACCTAAAAGCCCTCGATCTAAACCCAAATTGGACATAACAATTACAATTGCAAAAGTTCTAAGGAATTTACAATCCTCACTCAGATTCCTTAGAATGAAAACCCTCTAAAAATTTACAAAGTGAAAGTAACGAGAAGTTACAACATAGAAAATTTCACACGGGTTGAGTCACAAAATCATATGCTTCTATCTCATCGAATGCACCTCAATTTATAGGATACATCCAACAATCATATTCCGTGATTCTTGAAGTTGGTTGTAACGGCCTCAAATGAGCTCCATCTTGACACCTCAGCACATACATCTTCATCTGATGTTGTTTTGATAGCACCGTTACAATGCTATTAAATGTTTTTGATTCAATAGAAATGATTCTGACCATCCGATTATAAACTTTATTCAGATGGAATAAATTCCATTCAGTCCAATGGTTCAAAATACTTTAGTCCAATAGATAAAACTTGATCAGTCCGATGGACCAGATTTAGTCAGTCCGATGGACTAAACTCTATCAGATCGATGGACTAAAGTTAGCCAGACCGATAGAATAAACTTAGTCACATCGATAGACTAAACCTAGTCGCACTAATAGACTAAACTTTTTCATACCGATAGACTAAACTTTGTCACACCGATAGATTATATCAATAGACTAAACTTTGGCTAGTTCGATGGACCCGAATTTAGTCAGTCCGATGTACTAGATTATGCAGAACATTTATAATCATCAGTTTAGAAGGATTTATTCGTTTGGTAGAATTAATAGTTTTCTTTAAAAACATTCTAAATAATTGGGAAATGTAAAGTTAGTAAAACATAGTATTTAATAAAGTGTGTTGTGATTTTCAAAACTAAAGATAGAATGTGTAGAAAGTATAACTTCCGACTCAATAATCCCCCCTTTTGAAAATCACAAAACACAATACTTAAATTAATAACTTTGAAAAACTTAAAAAATTCATTATTCATTTAAGAATACTTCTCCCCTTATATTTCTTATCTCACCCTATATTTGTAATTCCCTTTTTGTTTAATCAATATTGTCTAAAATATTGATAGAGTAATGATAAGATAAGAACTTTATAAAAAGTCTCCCCAAAAGATCTTTTAATAAATGTATCTTTTAATAAATTCTCCCCCAACAGATACTTCAAAAAATTATACCCCTTTGTTATTTTCAAAAAGAATTTGTGACGTAGAAAGTACCAGAAATGTTAGAGAAATAATACTACGAAACAATTTTGTTTAAATAAAAATTCATCCAAAAATGTATAAAGAAAATTCAACCAAATATAATTGAAAAAACATTCAAATAGAATAAATGGAGAATAATTCATTCAAACTAGTATCCATTAAAAAGTTTGGTTTTACATCATTAAGATTTCAGAATAAAAATCATTCTTTATTCTGTAATTTCTCCATGATCACTTTCATCTTCTTGAAATCTTCTTGATTCTTTTCAGAGTCTACTGCTGTTGCCTCCATCTTGGCAAGCCTCTCTTCAAAAACTTGGAATCTTCAAAATTCTTGTCTGAGATTGATCACTACTTCATCAAGAGACTAAATTCTACCATTCTATACCTTTAACTTTGTGAATACTTCTTCAAGAAACAAATTCTTGTTTTTTAGATTTGACACTTCTTCGACTAGTGATTCTAAAAATTCTTTGAATTGCTAAAAAAGATTGAACTTTTTGGAAACATCTGAAGATTCCTTCCTAAAGGAACCAACAATGTCTAAAGAAGACTTCTTCAAATATTTAATTTGATCATTGTGAATCTTTAAATATCTTTCAGTATCCTTCGACCATCTTACAATTTGTTTGACTCTTCTTCTTTTAGATTTGGAATCAACTTTGAAATATTTGAACTCTACTTCATTCTAGAGAATAGTTCTGCTAACTAATTCAGAGTATCAAATTGTTCTAAAACACTTAGCCTCTTCTGAATATTCTTGCACCAAGATTCAATACTCAGTAGAAACAGAATTACATCAACTATTTTCTTCAATGATTCATTGAAATATGTAAATATTGATTTCATTCTTTGATTAGATTGAGTGGCTTGAGAATCAGTCGAGTCTGATGAGATGCTAAACACATTTCTTCTTGAAGGGCCGACACCCACTCTTTCTTTCTATTTTTCTTGTTCTTTCACTTTTACAAAATTCAATATTTACATCACATCAATATTTTTTATCAGGTTATGTCTTTTACGATACCTTAGTTTGTGATTGCGGATTTTCAATTTTTTCTTCTAAACTTTTCACTTTTTTAGAAACTACCAATTCCACATCTTTTTGCATTGATTACTAAAAGTTGAAGTTTCCAAAGAACTCTCTTCTTAAACTTCTTATTATTCCTCTTTTGTATATTATTTGGATTCTTCTTCTTATTCTTTTTGTAACTGCCTTTCTAACACTGCATTGCTTCTGAAATAAGCTTTTCTGGGTTTCTTCAAAATTTTCTGAACATCAACTTGAACTTGTTTCAAAAATAAATTTTCAACTTCAACAACTTTTCCTTTTATTTTTTCAATATTAATAGGAACATTAGTGGTTCCAACATTCTCAGGTTCCATTGAAACTAACTGAGAAACAATAGGAATGGACTGAGTAATTGTTTGGACAACTCATAAAGTAGAAATTGAAAGAACTATTTGTCCTTCTTGATCAACAATTTGAAAATATCAATGAGCTTGTTTTACTATTTTTCATTAGAATTTCAACTATTTTTACTGCATCAAATCTTTTCTTCTTATTATTGTTTTTCTCTTCTTCCTTAAAAACTTCATGAGTTCTTTCTTTTAGAGCAAAGGCCTCTGCCTTATCAAGTCAGAATTCCAGATCACATGGTTTCTTTTCAGCTTTTCTCTTCATCAATTATTTGTAAGCTTTATAAAAAAAACCTTTATTTTATTCTTCAGTCTCAGAGGGGATGAACCAAATTTCCTCTTCTCTTTAATTTTCTATTTTAGTTGAATAACTTCAACATCAGATTCTTCTTTGTCCGATATATCCACAAACCTTTTTAGATCCAGTATGAAAACCAATTTCATTATTGAAATTGCTTCTTCACTTATCAAAGATACGTTTTCTCCTACAACAAAAGCTTCATTTTTGATCTTCATAACAATCATAAAATTCACTAACATCTTGGTAATTAAAATAAAACAACATAATTATTAACTTCACTGAGCTCTTCTTAATGACTTCAAATGATAAGAAGACAAAATTCACTAAGTTTATTTTACTCATACACATAAAAAAGTCCAAAAAAATATATCCAATGCCTTCAAAGTGTCTTAATATCCTTTCCTCAGAACGTGGTATCCTTGCATCCATAAAGTAACAAATTTAGAATCTATTTTCAAATAATATACTTTTCCAACCTTCTCAAAATTTGGAAAAATAGAATTCACAACTTTAGAAATTTTAAACCTTCCAAGCTTGTTCAGAAGCTTATGAGTTACTAAATATGCTTCCCCTTGAAATAGAACTTCAAACAAGTCTCCTAGTTTTTGAATAGTAAGATTGTAACATTCATCAAATAAATTGAAAGTTATTACCTCCATATCATCTTCCACACTGAACAAAAATGATAAATAAAATTCCATTACAATCACAGGGTAATGAAGATCAGAATCTTATTTCTCTACACAAACTTTTCCCAACTTTGAAACCTTATAAATTCTTTAAGAAAAAAAATCAGTTTTATCATACCATTGTTTCTCAATCAATCTTTCCTTTACTACTTTACTGTTTGTAATCTCTTCACCAAAAACCATTTTAAAAAAATTTGATCAATCTAAGATGAGATGGTCAGATAAATTCCAAAAGATCATATGCATGAAGAATTTGAGAGATGAGAGTTGTCAACAATATGGAAAAACTTTGCGGGACTTGGTGAACCACCCTCATATTTATAGGCTTGGGGGCGATGATTCGACTACCAGAAATCTGACGACTCATAACAAATATGGAATATGATCTGATGGTTGATATAAATCCTTAAAATATTTTAAACTCTTAATGGGTTTTAAAGGTAAATTTTTATCGGATGAGAAAAGTGTCCAGGAGTTTATTTAAAAATTTTATAAAACAAAAAGTTACAAATGACCAAAATATATATAACCAAAGAATGTAAAGTCTGAAGATTACTAATTACCTCTCAGAGTAAAACTGTAACTTTATATGGGAAATTTTTTCACGTAATTTTTATTCTTGTTGTTCTAAAATATCTTTTTCTCCGATAAAACTAAATTTAGAAAAACTAAAAAGATTTTAGAAAATCACAGTTTTTTTAGAAAACTACAAATTTCACAAACACTAAATTTTTTAGAAATACTAATGATTTTACAAACACTATTTTTTAGAAAAACTAAATATTTTACAAAATCCAAAGCCTTTAGAAAAACTAAAATTTTTAGAAAAACAAATTTTTACAGAAAAACTATTTTTTTAGGAAAACTAAAGTTTTAGAAAAACCACAATTTTTTGAAAAACTTAAGTTTTTAATTTTTGAAAAACCATGACATATGTACCTCCCTTTAAAAAGGAGTTCATTAATGTAAGAAGATTGGTAAACAAGAAGTAGATATAAATGATCATTTAGTATTGACCATTCCTTGTTTTGTTTAATATGTTTAAATCTATCATAATTGAGGGGTTTTGTAAATATATCAACAAGTTGTTCTTGTATTCCGATGAATTGTAAAAATATATCTATTTTCTAATAAATTTTAGCTAAAGTTCTAACATTAAAATGTTCTAATATTCCATTCCATAACCAAGATTGGTGTTTTGTTGCACCAAGGCAAGGTAGGTCTTGACTCCTAACATCTTCCAAGTTAAGTATATAAACATTCTCATGTCGATTGGCAGAAAGTATAAATTCATCTTATGAACTATGAACAATACTTTT
Organism: Viscum album; assembly: GCA_963277665.1. Classification (NCBI taxonomy): domain Eukaryota; kingdom Viridiplantae; phylum Streptophyta; class Magnoliopsida; order Santalales; family Viscaceae; genus Viscum; species Viscum album. The sequence continues at coordinate 438,277,155 of OY728129.1, forward strand.
ATCATTCTAAAAGTTCAAAAGATATCCCTCATCACATAATTTATTTTTTATAATAAGGTTGTGCTTAAGACCTACAACAAATAAAAAATTTGAAATTAAAGATTTACCAAGAAGAATAATATTAGCTATTTTGATAATCTCTCCTTGAGCATTATCACCAAAGGTAATTTTTCTACCTTTCATTTTAATAATATTATTGAAGAAATATTTGTTTCCAGTCATATGCCTGGAATAACCACTATCCATGTACCATATATTGTTGTTGGTACATTTCTTATTTTCCTAAAATTAAAAGGATTAGAATTTTTGAACCCAAAATTGCTTGGGTCCAGCATTATTAGAAAACAATTTTTTTTGGAATCCACATCTTTTAAACTTTGTGACTTATTCTTCAAGAAACAGTTTTTTTAGATCTGATACTTCTTAGACTTGTGATTCCATTTTTTTTTGAATTGATAAAAAAGATTGAAAATTTTGAAAACATCCAAAGATAACTTCCTGAAGGAATCAACAATGTATAAAGAAGAATTGTTCGCATATTTAATATGATCATAGTAAATCTTTAAATCTATTTCAGTATCCTACAACCACCTTAAAATTAGTTTTACACTTCTCTTTTTATCTTTGGAATAAACTTTGAAAGATTTGAAATCTTTTTCATTCTGGAGAATAATTTCTACTAAACGATTCAGAGCATTAGATTGTTCTAAAACACTTAGCCTCTTCTGAATATTCTTTCATCGAGATTCAATACTTGGTAGAAAAATAATTTAATCAACTAATTTCTTATAGGATTCATTGAAATATGTAAATCTTGAGTCAATCCTATGATCATATTGAGTGTCTTGAGAATCAGTTGAGCCCGATGAGACATCAGACACCTGTCTTATTGAAGGTAAAACATCCACTATTTATTTCTCTTTTTATTTTTCTTTCAGTTTTCTAACATTCAATATTTCAATTACATCAATATTTTTATCTAATTCTTCCTTTTATGATATCTTAGCATGTGATTGATAATTTTCAATTTCTTTTTATGAGCTTAATTATTTTTTAGAGACTACCAATTTTGTATCTTTTTCTAATTGAGTAGTAAAAGATGAAGTTTCCAAAGAACTCTCTTCTTCCTCTTTTGTTCTTTATACTTTTTAGTTTTTTTGGATTCTTATTCTAATTATTTCGGTAACTACCTTGATAACATGACATCACTTTTGAAATAATATTTTTCAGGTTTCTTCAAACTTTTCTGAACTTCAAATTGAACTTGTTCTAAAACTCGTTTTTCATCTTAAAAAACTTTTCCTTTTCCTTTTTCAATAATAATAGGAATAGTAGTGGTTTCAAGATTCTTAGGTTCCTATAGATTTGACTGAGCAATAATAGAAATAAACTGAGTAATTGTTTGGAAAAATGATAAAGGAGAAATTAAAAGAACTCTTTGTCCTTTCTGAATAACAGTTTGAATATATCCATGGGATTATTCTACTCCTTTCATAAGACTTTACACTTTTTTTGCTTCATCAAAAATTTTCTCCTCGTTATTCTTTTTCTCTTCCTCCTTTAAAACATCACAAGTTATTTCTTTTAGAGCTAAGGCCTCTGCCTTATCAATTTTGGATTTCAGGTCATCCAGTTTCTTTTAAGATTTTATATTCACAAATTATTTATAAGATTTATCAGAAATAACATTGATTTTCTTATTCAGTCTCTGAGGGGATGAACTAGATTTACTCTTCTATTGAATCTTTTGTTTTAGTTGAAGAACTTTGGCATCAAACGCTTCTTTGTTTGATTTATCCAAAAACTTTTTCAGCTATGGTACGAAAACCAATTTCATTCTTGAAATAACATCTTTACTTATCAGATAGACCTTTTCTATTACAATAATAGATTCATTTTTTATCTTCATAACAATCATAAAATTCACTAACATCTTGTTAATGATTCAAGAAAACAAAATAATTCTTAACTCCATCAAGATATTCTTAAATACTTCAACTGATAAGAAAATAAAATTCACTAAATTGATTTTCCTCATACTCATCAAAAAGACCAAAAAAATATATCCAACACCTTAAAAGTGTCTCTATCTTCTTTCCTCAGAATGGGGTATACTTTCATCCATAAAACAAAAACTCTAGAATCTAGTTTTAAATGATATACTTTTCTAACCTTATCAAAAGTTGGAAAAAGAGAAGTCTTAGGTTTAGACTTTTCAAAGCTTCTAAGCTTGTCTGGAAGCTTATGAGTTACTAAATATGCTTCCCCTTATAATGGAACTTCAACCAAGTCTGCCACTTGTTGAATAGTAAGATTGTAACATTCATAAAATAAATGAAAAGTTATTACCACCATTTCATCTTCCATGCTGAACGAAACTAATGAATATAATTCCTTTACAATCACAGGGTAATGAAGATCTAAATCTTCTTTCTTTACACATAGATTTTTCCAACCTTGAAAAATTATACCTTCTTTAATAAAAGAATAATTTTTATCATATCATTGTTTCTCAAATAATCTTTCATTAACCACTTCCCTATTTTCAATCTATTTTCCAGACACCATTTTACAAAAAGGTGATCAGACTAAGAAAGGATGATTGAATGAATTCCAAAAGATCAGATGCACGAATAATTTGATAAGTGAGAGTTGTCAAAAATATGGAAAACTAATTTGGGAAATAGTAACCCAACCTCATTTTTATAGGATCTGGGGTGACGATTTGATTACTAGAAATATGACAGATCATAACAAATCTAAAATATGTTCCGAAAGTTGATATCAATCCTTGAAATATTTTAAAATATATTCTGAACACTTAAAGGTTTTTAAAGATAAAATTTTATCAAACGTGAAACTTGTTTGTATTTTTTTTAAATTTTATAAAACAGAAAGTTGTAAGCAACAAAACAAATATAAAAAAAGTCAGTAAAGACTGAAGATTAGAAATTAAATATTGGAGTAAAATTATAACTTTATATGGGAAATTTTTTTTGATAATAGTTATTATTATTTTATAAAATAACCTTTTTCCAATAAAACTAAATTTAGAAAAACTAAAAAGATTTTAGAAAATTTATATTTTTTTAGAAAAACTAAAATTTTTACAAACACTAAAGTTTTTCAAAATACTAAATATTTTACAAACACTATTTTTTTAGAAAAAATAGATATTTTAAAAAAATGAATGTTTTTAGAAAAACTAAAAATTTTAGAAAACCGAATTCTTTTAGATAAAATAAAGACTTTAGAAAAACTAAATATTTTAGATTTTTTTATTAAAAAAATAATGTTTTTGAAAAACTAATGTTTTTAGGAAAACTAAAGTTTTAGAAAAATCACAGTTTTTAGAAAAACTAAAGTTTTTAATTTTTGAAAAACCATGACATATGTACCCCCCTTTGAAAAGGAGTTCATTATAGTAAGGAGATTTGTAAACAATATGTAGATATAAATTATCATTTAATATTGAAAATTTATAGATTATGTTTAATATATTGAAATCTCTCAGAATTGATGGGTTTTTTAAATATATTAGCAAGTTTTTCTTACGTTTTGATGAATTGTAAAAATATATATTCTTTCTAAGATATTTTAGCTAAATTTATAACATTACAATGTCCCAATCTTCTTTTTCATAACCAATATTGGTCTTCTATTTCACTAAGGAAATGTAGGTCTTGGATTCTAAGGTCTTTTAAGTTAAGCATATAAACATTCTCATACCGATTGATAGAAAGTATACATTCATCTTTTGAACTATGAATAGTACATTTATCATTTTTGAAGTTAAAAAGATATCCCTCATCACATAATTGACTTATGGTAATAAGGTTTTTCTTAAGACCTCTAACAAATGAGACATTTGAAATTAAAGCTTTACCATGAAAACCAGTATTACCTATTTTGATAATCTCTCCTTGAGCATTGTCACCAAAGGTAACTTTTTCACCTTTTATTTTTACAATCTTCTAGAAGAAATATAGGTTTTAGTCATATGCATCGAATAACCCCTATCCATGTAACATATATTATTGTCAATACATTTTTTATTTTCCTAAAATTAAAAAGATTAGTATTTCAGAACCCAAACCTGGTTGGGTCCATCATTATTAGAAAACAAAAATTTCAAATTCCACATCTTTCTAGCTTTTCTATGTTGAGTAGTTAATTTTTTTGAAAAACAAGCTTTATGAAAAACTAAATATTTCACTTTATTTAAGGAACCTATATTCTTCTAATGTTCACCACTTTTACATTTTTTACAAAATATGACATGTTTTGGAATAAAATAGTTATTTTGAAAAATTGGTTTCTTATTAGTAAAACCCATTTCAAATACATCTATGTGAGGTTTAATCAGTCTATAAATCTTGTTAAATTTTTCTTTACCAATAATAAAAATCAATAAAAACTTATTCAGAATTGAATTTTCAAAATTTATTTTCATAAATAAATTTATATCCTCACTAGAAGTTATACTAGAATTAAAACTTAGTTTTCTAACTCTTTTGAAATACTAGTTTTCTCAAAATTTTATTTTTATAATTATTTTGAAAGATTAACTTTCTCAAGATTAGATTTTTCTAAATATTTTGAAAGATCAGTAATTTTAGTAATAAGTGTACAAATTATTGAATTAGATATTATAATACTTCAACATCATCAATTTTTTTAGTAATTTTACAATTTTGATTTTCTTATAGTTTATAAAATATTTATACTTCCTCAAAACTAGGAAAAGTATTGTTTTCTTCTAATGAAGTAGATTCCACATCTAAATATATAAAATTATTATCATTATCACTATCAGAATAATGTATATTTAAATTAAGATTGGTCAAGGTTTCAATATATACCTTATAAATGAAGAAATTATTTTTCTTCATAATCTCAGTAAAGAAACCAATATTTTTATGATCTTCACTTTCATCATCTGGAGAATTTTCGATTAACTATCACCTCCACTTTCACTTCAAGTGTCTGATGCTTTCAAAATTTTCTTTTTTTTATATCTGTAGTATTTCTTAGAATTCCTTTCTTAATTTCTATCCTTATTTTATTTCTTCTTAATCTTTGGAAAATTTGGCCTTATATGACCAACCTTATTTCAATCATAACAAAAAACTTTAGTATGATCTTTATCATCATTTTTTCCTTATAATTATTCTTATACTTATAATGAAAATCCTTTTCCACAACAATCTTATACATCCTTTAAGCTAATTGAGAAATTTTATTATGAATTTATTTATATGAACTACTTTTAGTCCTGTCTCTAACTTTCTTTTTCTTCAAAGGATTAGAAAATTTATCAGTAGACTTGAATTTCTTAGAAACATCTGATGTTGAAGCAAAAGCAACTCCATTATTCTTATTTTTTATTTTCTTAACACCTCTCTTGTCACAACCCGACCTTTATTTTTTATTTTTTATTAATTCTCGGCTCGGGGTCCTGGCGACAAGGTACGGGCTAGGTACCAGTTATTTTTTTTTTTCGTTTAACACTTTTACTGGGTTTTGGACTCGTGCGCGGTCACCGCACGGTGGGCGGTAGAAGCGCAGTCAGCCCGGGTGTCACCAAAACGTCTAATGATTAAAATAAATAAAGTTTATGTAAATAAAGTGGGTTAAATGGTTCAATTAAAATAATAATAATGTTACTATGTAATTGATAATGTTAATATCAATAATGTTTTATTATTGTTATTATTTTTATTTTTATTTTTTTGTTATTATCATCTTTATTATTATAAATTTTATGGTTATTATCATTTTTTTATTGTTTTATTATTATTCTTTATATTATTATTATTATTATTATCATTATTATTCTTTACATTATCATTATTATTATTATTGTAATAATAATATTATTGTGTGAAAAAAACCCCAAACCCTACTCTACTCGCGCGGCACCCCCTCCCTATTCTTCTCCTGCGCGCCACACTCCAGGCCTCCTGTCCCCCCCTTTGCTGTCCAGCGCTGCATGCCCCCCTGTTACAGCCTCCTTCTGCGTGAGCCAACCGCACCCGTTTTCTCCCTCTGTGCTCCACCTCCCTCTGCCCTGCAGCCACCAACACCATCCCTCGCTGCGCCGAGGTCCTCGCCTCACCTCCTGAAGCCCCACGGCTCTTCCTTGAACCAGCCCAGCGGCCGCCGCTGCCTCGCCACCCGACCTCCGCCTGGCCTCCCGAATCCAAGCCCAACCGCTCCCTGTTTCCTCCGGCATCTCCACCCTCCTACGCCTCTGTCTCCTGGTTTTACCCTCCACGCACGCTGGCCTCGTCCCGACTCTCCCTACACAGCGCCTCCAGCAGTCCGACCCTCCATGTTCCAGCAGGTAGCAGGGCACCCGACTCCTGCCTCCTTACTCTCCCTGTCGCGATGAGGCCCCCAGCCACCTTACACCCCCTACCTGCTCCGGCGCCCTACCGCCCCCCTTTCCCCGTGTCCCGGTGGCCACCCTATGGCCTATTCCCGACAATACAAGCCCTTCTCGGTATATTTTCTTTTTCTTATAGTATTTTTCTCAGTTTAACCGAACTTTAATACCTTGAATTGTAATTCGCACATTATTCTTGTTGATTAGTGGGTGTGGTTAGTCTACAGGGTGTGGTTCTACCTTTTTTGAAGTTTAATCGTTTTCCAACGTGCTTGAGGTAGGCGGATCCATTTTTTATTTCTGAATTAGTCCATATAATGATTGCATGTTTTCAATTAATTCATTTACTTGATTCGTGCCTCTACAAATTAATTGGTCAATATGCTTTGATGATTTCAAGTTTGTTTAAATCTATAAATGTGTTCTTTGTTTTTTATTTTGTGGTGTGTTAGATGTTTTAAAGTTGTTTGGGTGCTCATTGTTTGAGAATGGACTCCTAGTGAAGGAAATTGTTATGTTTTTATGTGTGTTGTGAGGTAATATTTCAAAGAAGTGGGTTTTAAGGGTGTTTGGAAGGTGTGAAATGCAATTTGAAGATGTTTTGGCATGTGTGTGTGATGAAATTGTATTTTCTGTTAGAAAGGGTGTGTTTTTCATTTTGGTTTTGTTTTGGTTATTTTATAGAAGTGTTTAATCAATTGTTTATTGGGTGTAAATTATATTTTTAAGGTGGTGAACATGTTTAAGTGTTGGGAACATAATTTCTAATGGAAAGCGGCGATGTTTTGTGTGTGAAAATGGGTATGTTATTTTATAAAATGTTTTATGGGTTGGTTTTTAGGTGCGAGACATGTTTTGGTGTGGTGATGTTGTTTGTTTTGTTTTAAAGTGTTTTCTTATGTGAAACTGAGAATGTTTTGATGTGAACCTTGGTTTCACCATTGGCGGATGTTTTATAAATTATTCAAATGGTTTATTACTTTAATCATGTGGTGCATATGGTGTTTGGAAAGTGGTTGGTGTGTCTAAAGGTCGTGATTGGATTCTAATAAAGAGTTTGGTTGTGTTTTGATACGTGTTTTGATGTGATAGTTTCAAAACATGTCGAGCTAGTTATTTTGCATTTTTTTGTTCATTTGAATTGTTTTGGGTGAGTGTTTATGTACCTTTCTTGTTGTGCATTTATTGTAGCACGTCGGTTGGGTAACCCCGCATTACCGCGATCATCGGTTTGTGCGTGCTTGTGCGCCTGTGCGAGGCGTGTCGCGTTGTCGCGTTCGAGCTGCGAGTCGAGGTAGGTTCCCATTGCACTGCTTTTTAAAATTTAAGTTACATTATTTCCTGCTGTTTTCACACACTATTTGTTCAGATTAAATATTTTATTAATTTTAATAAATGTGAGATAATATAAGACAATTAAATTTTAAATGATTATTTGGTGTAAAAAGATCTATTTATTTTACAAAGGACACTTGAAATAATTTCTTGATGAACGGACACCCAGTAGTGAAAGAATGCCAGTTTGGATTTTAAACATAATTCTCAAAATTTCAATTATAGTTCTGGTTTTAATGATAAATGATTTCTTCTGAAGCATGAACAAGCATTTTGGTTCTTTTTAAAGTGGTGATTGTGAAGTGTATTTAATGCCCGTTTGACACTTTATGAAAAATGATGAAAATGTTTTGATAAAAACCCTCCTAGGATAACTCTCTTGCCTTGGTTGCAATTGACTGTTTGGGAGGCCGCACTTAGAGGCTTCCGGGTACTTGAGTAGTTTAAAGGCAAGAGGTTTCCCCATGGAGTGACTCGGGGTGATTCCTGTTGTGCTTTATATATATATCTGATTAGATGCTCAGTTGGCATCGGTTGGCTCACCCCCTTTCCAAACACTTGAGACATGGGAATCTGGCATATTGATAGAATATTCTAAGAATGATTGCTGCACTGATAGGTTATGGTACTGACCAGTGGCCCATAATAGGTGGATATATTTGGTTTATTACTATGGGATTTTCCCTCGGCCTGCCTGAGAAAGGATGGTTGAGTGTATTGGGCGTTTTGATTTCATTGTGTGTGACATGTCAACGAGGATGATTTCTCATGTATTGTTGTCTTATGGTTTATTCTCGATCTCCTAGGTTCTCCCATGTCTATGACTTTTCAGTTACTTGCTGTGATGAATATGGTACTTGTATATATTTTCTTTTTCATTTCCCTTACTATGTAACTACTGTAGCGTTTTCATATTTAGTGTTTTTACTAGAAAGTGATGTGTGGTTTTGAAGTGGTTTATGAAAACTGTTTTCAAAGAAAAGTGTTTTATACTTTTTGTGCAAATTGAAAATGTAAACATCACTTCCCCTTTGAAAAATGCTAATGTCTCACTAAAAGAATGACTTGGGTTTTTGAGAAATGAATAGGGGAAATGACTCGTACTTTTTTTTGAGTAACATGTAGAAAACCTTACTTTTATAAATTGTAGTTCAAACTTGAAATGATGTTTCTTTTATTTTAATGGTAGTGCATTGGGAATAGATATCAGGCTATCCTACTGAGTTTTAATACTCATGCCTATAGTTCTTTTCTGTTTTTAGTGTTTTTGAAGGCTACAACTTGAGTGCGCTCACCTTGGGCGACGCTTGACCGTTGAGTTGGAGAGTGACCCGCAGGGTCACCCAGAGTTAGTTCAGACGTCGTGTTTGGTCAGTTCTACTTTCTTTTGTTTTCATTCAGTCACTTTTCTTTGTTTATTTATTTTGCGTTGCTCTGTATTATTTCTGCTACCTTATTTATTTATATTGGGTGAAATCGTTCCCACAACCTCTGTTGATTCCCTGGTGCTTGTCGCCATCCCGGGAGGATCGAGAACGCCTTTTGGGCCATGTTGCGGACCGGCTCGGGTGATCGGTTCACGGTCGACCCGGGTTGGTTCATGAAAAAATGGTATTAGAGGGGCCCTTGTTATTTGGGATGTTCAGTAGATGGAGATTAAGATTTTCGGGACTCGATAGGTAGGTACAGGAAGGACGTCATGAACCCTCACCTATTCCTCACCTCGAGTCACCAGGGATAGTCTGAGAATTGAGTCTTTGTTTCGTTATAGTTTGTTTTGGATTGAGGGATGACAACGGAGGTAAACCGATGTTACATCATGATCTCACATGGAGTAGTGACCCATGTGGAGTCCGGGTACATGGTTTGAATTTCCTTCTAATTTTTGATGCTTACTTGGGGCATGACCCACTACCATGTCGTCAGGTTAAGTGTGACCGCTAGTCCCTCACTCCGGTAATTTGATGCAAGTTGAGTGTCGTTTTCATTCTGGTTGGTGTAAGTGCATTTTTGGAAATGAAAAAGAGTTTTTCAAAATGGGACTGATTTATTTTAAATGACTTTAAATTTATGAAATGGGTTTTAAAAATGAAAGCCTTTAGTTTGGAAAACTGGTGTTTGCTTAGAAATTGGTCTAGAATGGTTTGGGGTGAAACCTCAGGTACTCCTTATGAACATTTGCACATGTGAGAGGATGCGTGGAAAGTGCGTGTTGGTGTGTATGAATGAAAGTGGATGAAGACATGTGCAACGGTTCATGGGATTACCTGGGTGTGTTTGGAATTAAAGTCTAGACCTTGTTTTTCTAAAGAGATTTTAATAAAGGGAAAATGATTTTTGAAAAATTGAAATTGGTTTGAAAAATGGGTTTGGTATTTAAAAAGTGGCCTTGAAGTAGGCGGTTTGAAATCAAAAATGGAAAGGGGATTTTGGAAGAGGAATTTTTGAGTTGTGTTTGTATTTGCTTGTTTATTTTGAGATGGTTTTTTGGATGAGGCCGTTTTATTTGATGTTGCTTCAGCTTGATATTGGTTTTGGTTCTGTGTTTTATATGTTCAGAAAATGCCGCCCAGAAAGGTTCCCAAAGTTTTCGATAAGTCATGCCCAGTTTTTGGTCCTTCCCGGACATTGTGTGTACTTAACATTGATTTAGGTCTGTTAAAGGTAGTTATGTGGTTTGAAGAGGTCGAGCGTATCTTCAGGGTATTGGGAACTCCTGAAGCTATTAGAGTGCATGTTGTTTTGGGATTGTTTGAAGGTCTATCTCTGGACGTGTGGGAGTTTCTCGCCCCACCGTAAATGCAAGTTGGGATGACATGGGATGTCTTCAATTATGTCTTCGTCTGATGGTTTATACCTGAAGAGGTGAAGACTAAGAAAAGGAAAGAACTTATGTGCTTTCAACAAGGCCAACAGACGATGAAGACATATGTTGACCATTTCAAGGAACTTGTGTCCTTTTCTCTAGAGGTAGCGTCATAGGATTTGATGAAGACTTCTATCTTAATTGTGGGTCTTCACCCAGAGATCAAGGAGCGAGTCTCCCTTTCTAAAGACCATTGTTTCGAGAAACTAGTGGATGAGGAATTCTTAGCTGAGTGGGTCTTAGGAGTGTAGATTGTTAGAAATCCAGCGTATCCATTTGCTTGCAAAGGTTCCCATTTGGCGAGCAGGGTGTGACAGAGGAACCGGTAGCTAAAGAGTCCTCTACAGTGGTTCTGGCTTCTAGTTCATGGGACCATTCACTGGTGTGCCACCAGTGTGGCTAGTTCAGGCATGTGAAGCCGTCATATTGCATCCCTTCGAAGACATGTCGTCATTGCGGCTGTCTGGTTCACTTAGAGAAGTTCTGCAGGAAGAGTCACCTGAAGAAGACGCTGTGACCGGAGAAATTCTAGTGCCTGGATATGAGGCAGGGGATGCTTCAGACATAAGAGCCCCAGCTACAGGTCTTGGGGTGAATCTCGCGCACAGTCTGGAGTTTCCAAGGGTGTGAAGCCTCAGTTCAGGTTTTGTGTTTCGTGTTGGAAGTTGAACATTTAAAGTATTTTCATCCCTTATTTTTTTTTCTGTTAAAGTTTTGTTGTTGTTGTAAGTTCATTGCTTCATCGTGGATTTATAGTAGACATGTTACGTTGTAATCGGATAGTTTTTTTTGTCTGACTATAGTTTTGTAAATCGTGCGTTTTTCTTAAAAGTTGTCTGGCCCTTGTTTGGGTCGATCTTGGTTTAGTGGTGTTCGTTTGGAGATGTAAGTTCCTACGAAGGAGTTAAGGCTTGTAGTTTTACTTGGGTTCACTGTTGGGATCATGTTCTTCTCAGAGGTTTTTCAATAGTGTTCGGGGTTGCTGATCTAGGTTGAGAGTTACAATTTTCAGCGAAGGTGTTATTTCACTTGTTCTATAAAAGTTAGTTTGGATTGGTTGGGAGTTCCTGTGTTCCCCCCCTCCTAGGGTGGTATGTTTGGGTGTTAAATTTCTACCCAAGTTGAGTTCTTATGGTGGGGAGAACCCCTTCGTGTTCTCCCCTCAACCTCGGGCTTCAGTTTTCTCTTGAATTGGTCAGGTGTGACCTATGTAGGGTAAGGTCATTCTGAGATTTTCAGTTTTCTTTGGTTCTTCTGTTTCTATTCGGGCATGGAATTACTTCTTGACCAACGTATGGATTCGTGAATTTCTGGGGGAAGAAAGTGTCTGTGGTGGGGAGAATTGTTACACCCTGACCTTTATTTCTTTTATTTTATTTTATTAATTCTCGGCTCTAGGTCCTGGCGACAAGGTTTGGGCTAGGTACTGGTTTAAAATTTTTGTCGTTTAATGCTTTTACTGGGTTTCGGGCCCGTGCGCGGTCACCGCACGGTGGGCGGTAGACACGTAGTCAGCCCGGGTGTCGCCCAAAAGTCTAACGATTAAAATAAATAAAGTTTTTGTAAATAAAGTGGGTTAAATGGTTCAATTGAAATAATAATAATGTTACTATGTAATTGATAATGTTAATATCAATAATGTGTTATTATTGTTATTATTTTTATTTATATTATTTTTTTGTTATTATCATCTTTATTATTATAAATTTTATGGTTATTATCATTTTTTTGTTTTATTATTATTCTTTATATTATGATTTCTTTTATTATTATTATTTTTATTATCATTATTATTCTTTACATTATTATTATTATTATTATTATTGTAATAATAATATTATTGTGTGAAAAAACCCCCCAAACCCTACTCTACCGACGCGGCGCCCCCCTCCCCATTCTTCTCCTACGTGATGCACTCCAGGCCTCCCATCCCCCCCTTCGCTGTCCAGCACTGCACGCCCCCTGTTACGGCCTCCTTCTGAGCGAGCTAACCGCCCCCATTTTCTCCCTCTGTGCTCCACCTATTTCCACCCTGCAGTTTCCAGCACCATCCCTCACCGCGCCAAGGCTCCCGCCTCACCTCCTGAAGCCACGTGGCTCTTCCTTGCACCAGCCTAGCGGCCGCCGCCGCCTCGCCACCCGAACTCCGCCTAGAATCCCGCATCCAAGTCCAGCCGCTCCCTGTTTCTTACAGCATCTCCACCCTCCTGTGCCTATGCCTCCTGGTTTTACACTTCGTGCACGCTGGCCTCGTCCTGGCTCTCCCTGCACAGCGTCGCCAGGAGTCCGGCCCTCCATGTTCCAACAGGTAGTAGCGCACCCGCCTCCTGCCTCCCTACTCTCCCTACCGTGATGTGGCCCCCAGCCACCTTACACCCCCTGCCTGCTCCGGCGCCCTACCGCCACCCTTGCACCGCGTCCCGGTGGCCACCCTATGGCCTATTCCCAACAATACAAGCCCTTCTCGGTATATTTTCTTTTTCTTATAGTATTTTTCTTAGTTTAACTGAACTTTAATACCTTGAATTGTAATTCACACATTATTCTTGTTGATTAGTGGGTTCGGTTAGTCTGTGAGGTGTGTTTATACCTTTCTTGAAGTTTAATCATTTTCGCACGTGCTTGAGGTAGGCGAATATGTTTTTTTTCTTTCCGAATTAGTCCATATAATGATTGCATGTTTTCAATTAATTCATTTACTTGATTCGTGCCTCTGCAAATTAATTGGTCAATATGCTTTGATGATTTCAAGTTTATTTAAATCTATAAATGTGTTCTTTGTTTTTATTTTTTGGTGCGTTATATGTTTTGAAGTTGTTTGGGTTCTCATTGTTTGAGAATGGAATCCTAGTGAAGGAAATTGTTATGTTTTTATGTGTGTTGTGATGTAATATTTCAAAGAAGTGGGTTTTAAGGGTGTTTGGAAGTTGTGAAATTCCCTTTGCAAATGTTTTGGCATGCGTGTGTTATGAAATTGTATTTTCTGTTATAAAGGGTGTGTTTTTTATTTTGGTTATTTTATAGAAGTGTTTAATCAATTGTTTATTGGGTGTGATTTATATTTTTAAGGTGGTGAACATGTTTAAGTGTTGGGAACATAATTTCTAATGGAAAGCGGCGATGTTTTGTGTGTGCAAACAGGTGAATTATTTTATAAAATGTTTTATGGGTTGGTTGTTAGGTGCAAGACATGTTTTGGTGTGATGATGTTTTGTGTTTTGTTTTAAAATGTTTTCTTATGTGAAACTGAGAATGTTTTGATGTGAACCTTCATTTCACCAGTGGAAGATTTTTATAAATTATTCAAATGGTTTATTACTTTAATCATGTAGTGCGTATGGTGTTTGGAAAGTGGTTGGTGTGTCTAAAGGTCATGATTGGATTCTAATAAAGAGTTTGGTTGTGTTTTGATATGTGTTTTGATGTGATATTTTCAAAACATGTCGAGCTAGTTATTTTGCGTTGTTTTTTCATTTGAATTGTTTTGGGTCTGTGTTTATGTACCTTTGTTGTTGTGAATTTATTACAGCGCATCGACGGGATAACCCCACGTTACCGTGATCATCAGTTTGTGCTTTCTTGTGCGCCTGTGCGAGGCGTGTCGCGTTGTCCCGTTCGAGATGAGAGTCAAGGTAGGTTCCCATTGCACTTATTTTTAAAATTTAAGTTACATTATTTCCTGCTGTTTGCACACACTATTTGTTCAGATTAAATATTTTATTGATTTTAATAAATGTGAAATAATATAAGACAATTAATTTTTAAATGATTATTTGGTGTAAAAAGAGCCGTTTATTTTATACAGGACACTTGAAATATTTTCTTGATGAACATACACCTTGTAGTGAAGGAATGCCAGTTTGGATTTTAAACATAATTCATGGAATTTCAATTATAGTTCTGGTTTTAATGATAAATGATTTCTTCTGAAGCATGAAAAAGCGTTTTGGTTCTTTTTAAAGTGGTGATTGTGAAGTGCATTTAATGCCCGTTTGGCACTTTATGGAAAACGATGAAAATGTTTTGATAAAAACCCTCCTAGGATAACTCTCCTGCCTTGGTTGCAATTGACTGTTTGGGAGGCCACGCTTAGAGGCTCCCGAGTACTTGAGTAGTTTAAAGGCAAGAGGTTGTCTCATGGAGTGACTCATGGTGATGCCTATTGTGCTTTATATATATATCTGATTGGATGCTCGGTTGGCATCGATTGGCTCACCCCCTTTCCAAAAACTTGAGACATGGGAATCTGGCATATTGAGAGAATATTCTAAGAATGATTGCTGCACTGGTAGGTTATAGTACTAACCAGTGTCCCATAGTAGGTGGATATATTGGGTTTATTACTATGGGATTTTCCCTCGGCCTTCCTGAGAAAGAATGGTCGAGCGTATTGGGCATTTTGATTTCATCGTGTGTGACATGTCAACAAGGATGATTTCTCATGTATTGGTGTCTTCTGGTTTATTCTCGATCTCCTAGTTTCACCCATGTCTGTGACTTTTCATTTACTTGCTGTGATGAATATGGTACTTGTATATATTTTCTTTTCATTGCCCTTACTGTGTAACTACTGTAGCATTTTCATATGTAGTGTTTTTACTAGAAAGTGATGTGTGGTTTTAAAGTGGTTTATGAAAACTGTTTTCAAAGAAACGTGTTTTATAGTTTTTGTGGAAATTGAAAATGTAAACATCACTTCCCTTTTGAAAAATGATAATGTTTCACTAAAAGAATGACTTGGGTTTTTGAGAAATGAATAGGGGCAATGACTCGTACTTTGTTTTTGAGTAACATGTAGAAAACCTTACTTTTATAAATTGTAGTTCGAACTTGAAATGGTGTTTCTTTTATTTTAAAGGTAGTGCATTGGGAATAGATATTAGGCTAGCCTAATGAGTTTTAATACTCATGCCTATAGTTCTTTTATGTTTTTAGTGTTTGTGCAGGATACAGCTTGAGTGCGCTCACCTTGGGCGACGCTTGACCGTTGAGTTGGAGAGTGACCCGCTGGGTCACATGGAGTTAGTTCGGACACCGTGTTTGGTCAGTTCTACTTTATTTTGTTTTCGTTCAGTCACTTTAATTTGTTTATTTATTCTGAGTTGCTCTGTATTATTTCTGCTACCTTATTTATTTATATTGGGTGAAATCGTTCCCACAGCCTCTATTGATGCACTGGCGCTTGTCGCCAGCCCAGGAGGATCAAGAACGCCTTTCAGGCCATGTTGAGGACCAGCTCGGGTGACTGGATCAGGGTCGACCCAGGTTGGTTCGTAACATCTCTTCAGTCTACTCTTGTACTGCATGAGATTACCTATAAGATCATACAAATTCAAATTCTCAATTCTCTTAGTATCATCTAAAGGTGTCCTTTTAGACTCCCATTCTCCAGGCATGATTTCAATGATCTTTTAGATTAATATATCATCTATAATATTTTTATCCATAAGAGATTGTAAACTATTAACAATCTTCATAAATCTATTATGCATATTAGCAACAAATTAACCAAGAAAAAAATTGAATGCTTGATAATCTGCATGAATCACGACTCTTTTGGTTTCAATCACATTAGAAGTTCAAAAATGGGTAATTTCTAACTTATTCAAAATAATGTTTTCATAATAACAATAATATATTTTATTATATACATATCTTATTATAAAACATAGAAAAGTATTCATCACATGATAATTCAATTGATATTATAATTTTTCTTGATTGCTAAAAGTAGAAACTTCCTTCTCAAGAAATTTATAATTTCCAGTTAACATGAAAAAGTTATCAACTATAGTATTAATAGTAAAAATCTTTATTCTATATCTCCAATATTCATAGTCAGCACCATAAAAAATTGGCGGTCTTCTTGGATTAATATTTTCTAGATTTCTAACATTAAGACCTGCCATCTCTATATTCAAGAAAAATACTCTTTCTAAAGGATACACATTAGTGTAATAACAATTTATACAAAATCTATAAACAATAATTTATACCAAAAGTAATAAAAATTCAGAAACTTGCTTCAAATAAAAAAATTGAAAACCAAAAAGTTAAGTAGTAGAACTTGCCCTGATACTAATTTTAGGATAGTAGAGTATATAATGGATAAAATAGGGGGGGTGAATTGTAGTTTAAAAAACATAAACTAAACAAAAACACAAACCTATTTATTAAAATTTATTAGAAAAAGATACCATTCAATGGTCATATTTTACTAATTGGACTCAAATATCGTCTGATATATCAATGTTTAGTAAATATAAAAAAGTATAACTTTCTCAAAAAATACATATTGGAATATAAAAAACTTATAGAAACAATTTAAATGAAAATTTACAAATTTATAATGTAAAACTAACAGAAACTTTATAAAAGTAATAAGAACAATTTAAACATCAGTGTAAAGAAATTAAATAACCTTGAATTAATGTATCCATAGTTTTAACCAATCTGTAAGGTCTGACTCTCTTCAAGAACAAATTCCTGAATCATAAATATTAGAATCATCTCTATCTCCATATCCCTAGAATCCATCGATCAGCCTGATCGGAATTAGCAGTCTTCCTATCCCTAAAATTCCTCAATCTAAACCCATATTAGATACATCTATTACAATTGAAAAAGTTATAAGGAATTTACAATCCACACCTGGATTCCTTAGAATGAAAGCTCTTTGAAAATTTACAAAGAGAAAGTAACAAAAAGTTACAAATTTTTTTTAGAAGGGATGAGTGGAAAAAGCATCTACTTCTATCTCCTCGAATTCACATCTATTTATAGGAACACATACAACAATAATATTCCATGATACTTATATTAGGTTTAAATGACCTCAGATGAGCTCTATCTTGACAACTCATCACATACATCTTTATCCAATGTCATTTTTATAGCCCCATTACAATGCTCTTAAAAGTTTTCCATCTGATAGAAATGATTCTGACCATCTGATTATAAACATTATTCCAATGGAATAAATTCCATTTAGTCCAATGGTTCAAAATATGTTAGTACAAAATATAAGACTTGGTCAGTCCAATAGACTAGACTCAGTTAGTCTAATGAACTAAACTCTGTCAGACCGATGGACTAAAGTCAATAATGCCAATCGAGTAAAGTTAGAAAAAATGATAGAATAAATCCAATCATACCGATAGTCTAAACTTAATCACACTGATAGACTAAAATTTATCATACCAATAAAATAAACTTTTTCACATTGATAGAATACACCTATAGACTAAACTTTGGTCATTCTGATGGACTAGACTATATGGAAAGTTTATAAACATCAAATTAGGAGTTATTCATTTGGTAGAATAAATGGATTTCTATAAAAACTTTCTAATGACTTGGTAAATATAAAGTTATTAAAACATAGTATTTAAGAAAATGTTTTGTGATTTTAAAAACTAAGTATAGAAAGTATAAAAAGTATAACTTTCAACTCAACAATCTCCCCCTTTTTGAAAAGAACAAAACAAAAAAATTAAAGAGAAAAATTAATAACTTTGAAAATATTAAAAACCCATTATTCATTTAGGAATACTTCTCCCCTTATCTTTATTTTCTCCCCTATCTTTGTAACTCCATTTTTGTTCAATCAACTTTGACTGGAATATTGATAGAGTAATGATAAGATAAGAACTTTCTAAAAAGTCTCCCAAAAATATCTTTTAATAAAATTCTATTTTAATAAATTTTACCTCAAAAAACACCACTTCAATAAATTCCCCCACTTTGTGATTTTTAAAAATAATTTTGGAGGTAGAAATTACCTAAAATGTTAGAGAAATAATACTATGAAACAATTTTGTTTAAATAAACATTCATCCATGAATGTAGAAAGAACATTCAACCAAACATAAATGGAAAAACATTTTAATAGTATATATGAAGAATAATTCATTCAAACTAGTATTTATTCAAAACTTTGGTTTTACATCATTAATAATTCATAATAAAAATCATTTATTCTTATGAAATTTCTTCATGATCACTTTCACCATCTTGAAATCTTCATGATTATTTTCAGGGACTACTATTGTTTCTTGTATCTTAGGAAGACTCTCTTCAAAAACTTAGAATCTTTAAACTTCTTGTCTAAGATTGAATACTTCTTATTCAAGAGACTGGCGTATGCTATTATATACCTTTAACCTTGTGACTTCTTCTTCAAGAAACAAATTCTTATTTTTTAGATCCGATACTTCTTAGACTTGTGATTCCAAAAAATCTTTGAATTACTAAAAAAAATTAACTTTTCAGAAAAATCTGAAGATAACTTCCCAAATGAATCAATAATTTCTAAATAAGACTTCTTCATATATTCAACCTGATCATCGTGAATCTTCAATTCTATTTCAGTATCCTTCAGTCACCTTACAATTTGTTTTACTCTTCTTATTTCATCTTTGTAATCAACTTTGAAATATTAGAACTCTATTTCATTCTGGAGAACAATTTATGCTAACTGATTCATAGCGTCAGATTATTATAAAACACTTTACCTATTTTTAATATTCTTGCTCCAAGATTAGACACTTTGTAGAAATTAAATTGAATCAAATAATTTATTTACGTTTTCATTGAAATATGTAAATCTTGATTACATTCTCTGACCGGATTGAGTGGCTTGAGAACCAGTTGAGTCTGATGAGACATCAGACACATGTATTCTTGAAGGGATAACATCTACCATTTATTTATCTTTTTATTGTTCTTTCACTTTTAAAATATAAAATATTTCCATTACATCAATATTTTTATTGCATTTTTCCTCATACGATACCTTAGTATGTGATTGATGATTTTCAATTTATTTTTCGGTAATTTTCTCCTTTTAAAAAACTACCAATTCTGTATCTTTTTTGGATTGAGTACTAAAAGTTGAAGTTTCTGAAGAAATATCTTCTTCCTTTCTTTGTTCTTCCTCTTATGTAAATTATTTTTATTCTTATTGTAATTCTTTCTATAATTTCCTTAATATCACTACATTGCTTCTGAAATCAACTTTTTGGGTTTCTTCAAACTTCTCTAAACTTCAACTTGAAATTGTTACAAAACCAATTTTTTAACTTCAACATATTTTCATTTTCCTTTTTCAGTAGAAATAGGAATAGTAGAGGTTTCAAAATTCTTAGGTTCTGATGGAACTATTTGAGAAACAATAAGAATGAACTTAGTAATCGGTTGGACAACTGATAAAGGATAAATTCAAAGAACTCTTTGTCTTTATTAACCAAGAGTTCTAAAATATACATGATCTTAAACTACTCCTTTCATAAAACTTTTAACTATTTTAACTTCATCTAACATTTTATTCTACTTATTCCTTTTCTCACCCCATTTAAAACTTTATGAGTTCTTTATTTTAGAGCTAAGGTCTCTACCTTGTCAAGTATGAATTCCGGATCACCTGGTTTCTTTTCATATTTTCTCTTCATCAATTATTTATAATCTTCATCAGATATGGCCTTGATTTGTTTCTTCAGTATCATAGGGGATGAAATATCTTTACTCTTCTCTCAAATATTCTATTTTAGTTGAAGAACATCAGCATCAGATGCTACTTTATTCGATTTATCCACAAAAATTTTCATCGCCTGTATGAAAACCAATTTCATTATTGAAATTATTTCTTCAATTATCAAAGAAAATTTATCTCTTATAACAAAATCTTCATTTTTGATCTTCATAAAAATCATAAAATTTACTAACATCTTATTAATGAAACAAGGAAAAAAAATAATTCTTAACTTCATCGATATCTTCTTAATTTCTTCAATTGATAAGAAGATAAAATTCACTAAATTGGTTTTCCTCATACTCATCAAAAAGTCCAAAAAATATAACCAACACCTTAAAAGTGTCTATATATCCTTTCCTCATAATGAGGAATCCTTGCATTCATAAAGTAACAAATCTAGCATCCAGTTTCAAATGATACACTTTTTTATCCTTCTCAAAAGTTTGAAAATAGAATTCTCATATTTAGACTTTTCAAAGCTTCCAAGATTGTTTGGAAACTTATGAGTTACTAAATATGCTTCCCCTTATAATGTAACTTCAACCAATTCTTCCACTTATTGAATAGTAATATTGTAATGTTCATTAAATAAATTGAAATTTATTACCTCCATATCGTCTTCCTTGCTAAACACATCTAATGAAAAGAATTCCTTTACAATCATAGGGTAATTAAGATCAAAATATTCTTTCTATACACACAACTTTTCACAACCTTTAAACCTTATCACTTATTTCAGAAAAGAATCTGTTTTATCATACCATTGTTTCTAACTTTCCTTAATTATTTTCTAGTTTTCAATATCTTCACCAAAAACCATTTAAAAAAAGATGACCAGACTAAGAAAGAATGATTAGATGAATTCTAAAATATTTGATGCATGAAGAATTTGAGAGTTGAGAGTTGTAAAAAATATGAAAAATCTATGTGGGATATGGTAACCCACCCTCATATTTATAGGCTTGGGAGAGATGATTTGACTACCATAAATCTGATGTCTCCTAAAAAATCTGAAATCTGGTCCGATGATTTATATAAATCTTTAGAAGATTTTAAAATATATTCCGAAATCTTAATGGTTTTTGAAGATAATTTTTTATCGGCCGAGAAAATTTTCCAATTTTTTTTAAATTTTTTATAAAACATTAAGTTGTAAACAACAAAAAAGCAAGTATAGAAAAAGATAGTAAAAACCAAAGATTAGAAATTACCTCTTAGAGTAAAATTATAACTTTTTATGGAAAAGTTAGTCTGACAATTGTTCTTCCTATTTTTCTAAAATAACATTTCTTGTTTTTCTAAAATAACTTTTGTTCGATAAAAATAAATTTATAAAAACTAAAAATATTTTAAAAAATCAATTTTTTTTAGAAAAAATAATTTTTTTACAAAAAATAAAGTTTTCAAAAAAACTTAATATTTTACAAACACTAAATTTTTTTAGAAAAAATAAATATTTTACAAAAACCAAAGTTTTTAGAGAAACTAAATTTTTTAGAAAAACTAATGTTTTTAGAAAAATTAAAGATTTTAGAAAAACTAAAGATTTTAGAAAAACTATTTTTTTTATAAAGACAAAGGTTTTAGAAAAAAATAATGTTTTAAGAAAAACTAAAGTTTTATAAATACAAATTTTTTTAGAAAAATGAAACTTTTTAATTTTTGAAAAACCACGACATATGTACCCCCCTTTGAAAACGAGTTCATTACTATAAGGAGATTGATAAACAAGAAGTATATATGAATGATCAGTTGGTTTTAACCATTCCTAGATTTTGTTTAATATATTCAAATATGTCGGCATTGAGGGGTTTTGTAAATATATCATCAATTTTTTCTTTCATTTTGATGAATTGTAAAAATATATATCCTTTCTAATATATTTTAGCTAAATTCATAACATTACAGTGTCCTAATTTTCTATGACATAACCAATATTTATCTTCCATTTCACTAAGGAAAGGCAAGTCAAGGCTCCTAAAGTCTTCTAGGTTATGTGTATAAACATTCTCATGCCGATTTGCAGCAAGTATAAATTCATATTTTGAACCATAAAAAATAAATTATCATTTATAAAGTTCAAAAGATATCCATCATCACATAATTGACTTATAATAATAAGGTTATGTTTAAGAACTAAAATAAATAAAACATTTGAAATTAAATCCTTACCAAGAAGAATAATATTACATATTCTGACAATCTCTCCTTGATCATTATCACCAAAGGTAACTTTTCCACCTTTCATTTTAACTATCTTCTTGAAGAAATATTTGTTCCTAATCATATTCTTAGAACAACCACTCTCCATGTACCATATATTATTGTTAGTATGTTTCTTATTTTATAAAATAAAAAATATTAGTAATTTGAAACCCAAGCCATCTTGGGTCCAATATTATTAGAAAATAAAATTTTCAGAATCCGCATCTATCCAGCTTTGTTATGTTGGGTAGTTAGTTGTTTAAAAAAATAATCTTTAAGAAAACATAAAGATTTTAATTTATTTAACGAGCATACATTTTTCCAATGTCTAGAACTTTTACATTTTTTACAAAACGGGTCATGTTTTTGGATAAAATAGTTAGTTTGAAAAATTGGTTTCTTATTTGTAAAACCCATTCCAGATACCTCTCTGTGAGGTTTAATATATCTGTACATCTTATCAAATATTTATTTACAAGTAGTAAACTTATATAATGACTTATTTAGACTTGAAATTTTATAATTTAGTTTTGTAACTAAATTTTTATCCTCAATAGAAGTTTTACTAGAATTAGAACTTAGTTTTTCTAACTCTTTTGAAAAACTTGTTTTCTCAAAATTATATTTCTTGAATTATCTTTAATGATTAACTTTTTTAAGATTAAAATTTTCAAGATATTTTGAAATATAAATAATTTCAGTTGTAAGTGTATAAATTCTTGAAATATCTTTAGTAATTTTTACTTCAGCAACATCAAGTATTTAGAAATTTTACAATTATGATTTTATAAGAGTTTAGAAAATGTTCAAACCTCGTCAAAACTAGGTAAGTATTGTTTTATTCTGATTAAGTAGATTCCTCATCTAAATATATAGAATTATTCTCATTATCAGTGTAACAAACCAAAATTTTGAACGATATTTTGTTTCCAAAAAATGTATGGTTTACTATGTCAAAATCAATAAAACTATATAAGTATAATTGAAAAGTAACCATCAATTTTTGAGCATTATATGATCGTTGGTGAAGTTCCCAGATCAGTGTGAGTCACTGAGAGGGGGATGGGGTGAATCAGTGATCCATTTAAATATTTTTACTAATTGATTCTTTTCAATTAAACCTCTATGGATAGTTAAATCCTCGATCCACTCTTCTTGTGTCTCTCATCCTTACCTTGAATGATTCTATAAATATAAAGGCACTGAACACAAGGATTTACAAGGTTCGGTTCAAAGACCTACTCCTTGTTGTGTTGGTTATTCTCCCCAACACAGATTCTCCACTATAATCAGATGAATAATTAAAATGGTCAATATAGAGTCACACTGTATCTCTCCTAATTCCCAAAGGAGGGTCTTTATACTGCATCCCATAGTGTTACCAGAGTCCCCCTGTCTGCTTCAGAGTCTCACTAAAGTCTTCTTCTCCTCCCTAAATCTCACAGGGGTCTTCTTACTCTCGAGTCACACGAGAAACTTATTTATTTGTTCTTTCTTGATTCACTGTAGATGATATTCTTCTCTCTCCACACAGGATTTCTAAATAACACTTGCCTGTGTATCTCTTTAATAATCTTCAACAGCCTTTGGTAAAGTTTTTTGGCCTTGATCAATAACTCTAATCACTTTTATGATCAGTCCTCAGTTCAACAATGCTCAGGAAATTATTTCTTCCTCTGATAAAGACATGGCCTCACTTATTTGTGTTAAAATGGTGCACATAACCTCTTCAAGAATGCAAGAATAATTCTAAACAATATCAGATCTGTCCGCCTTCTTGGATTCTCAAATATTGTCAAATCAGATATAAGATCTTCTTCAATTCAGTCTAGCTTCAGTCTCAATTCTCATCTATTTCATGCATGGATTGTATAGCATCCAAACTTCTTGTTTTTAGATATCTCAATCAATTATGCTTCATGCATGGAATTTCTTCTTCTTTTTTACACACGTACACTCACAATCTTGATTCTTGTTTTTAAGTGTCTTCACGTGTGCATGTGCATGCATGCATGAACAATATCTTTCTTTATTGCTTGTGTGAAAACCCCAATGGGTATAACCTTTTGAGAACATACACTTCCTCTTTCATTTTCTCACTTAATATCACACACACTTTTTTCTTTTGTTCTTTGCACACAAAAACACACTTATTATTTAGTTTAGGTTCAATATAAGTGTATGTTTATTTAAACCTGAATGGGTGATCTTATTTATGTGTGTTATTTCTTCTTTATTCCTCCCCCTTCACACATGCACACACTTTTTGTTCTTTTGTTTTCTTTTCCTGAAGATGGTATCAACTCATGCATGTGTATGCATGTGCATTATTCATGACCTTCTTCCTCTTATGCACACACCCAAAATCTTGGGTTCTTTTTCTTCTCAAAGGGCCTTGGGTTTCTTCTTCTTCAAATAAAGCACACACAACCCTAATGGGTATGTGAATGGTGTATGTGTGGGTTCTTATTCTTTTTGAAACAAGGGAGGAATCCTAGGCTCGGGTAACTTCGTAGAGTATCACAAGGGCGCATGCACCAGTTGTGTACTTGCGGTATACTACGCATGAAGGCACAACGAGGTTTTGAAAGAACCTATCACGTGCTCATGGTTTCTCTTGGCACAAAGGGTGCAAGTTCTTTCTCAAACCAAAAGGGTTGCGAGTATTCTCTTCAAAAACCATGAGAGGTGCATGACTCTCCTTCACGTAAGGGATGCGCGAGACTCATTCTTCATGCAAGAGATGTGCAACTCTTCTTCTTCGCGTAGCTAGGCTGCACAGAACTTTGCCTTTCGAGAACCAGAGGGGTTCACGTTTGGTCTATTTCTTTTGAGAAACATGATCTCCTTTCTTTGAGAATGGAAACAACCTCTTTATGACTTGGGATCCTAATTTTATAGGTGAGGAGCACGTTCAAAACAACGAGGTTCAAATATTTGATCACCCGAGATATTTGGATTTGAATATTTTCAAATGCAGATTAAGATATGGTGCAAGTAAAGAGTGTTTCCTTTTCAACTATAGGCTCCTCATTTATAGGGAAGAAATCATGTGCATGTGTTTTCGAACACATGCTAACCATCCTACCTGAGCTTCATCCACAGAAGATGAGGCCTTAAAACTTTGTTTTCTTTGGACTTGTTCAATTTTATTCATTCGTTGCATACATAAAAATTTTAATGCATGCATGTTACCATGATGCTCAGATGATCAGAATGGGCTTGACTGCAGCTCAAATGGTGGCCAGAGTGGTGATATCGTCATTCGGCTAGAGATCCTAGTTCACGGGTGGTGTGGGTGCTTCGGAGGTTGAAGACAACTTGGTGAAGAAGATCAGACGGTCCCAGTTTAATCATACAGCACGTGGGATTGATGGATATCCATGATTAAATGATCAGATGCTGCATTGATCAAATGGTTGACTAAGACACTGGATGAGATGAGCAGTCGGGATTAATTCCGTGTTTTTAAAATGCCGTCCCACATAAAAACAGAGACACGAGATCCATTCGGTTTATCAATAAACTCTCCTCGCCCTAATGCCAAATTACTCCTCTCCCCCTCCGGTGCCGCCCCACCCCAGTTCTGTGTGGGTGCGCTCTTAGTTCCCACTCTGCCTCCTCTGGGCGCACTCCTAGCGCCCACTATGAACTCGCCACACGAGTTCACCACAATGCGCGCACTTGTGGGTGGCACTCCTAGCGCCCACTATGAACTCGCCGCACGGGTTCACCACAATGCGCGTACTTGCGGGCTTATACACGGTCCGCATGCACCTCTTGAGGGATGGATTCAAGGCCTTCCCCTTAGGCTTGGTAGACCCTAGGGTCCCACATATACCTTGGGTGAGGGATTTAGATAGCCTGCATGATTGGCCCAACTTTTTGGAAAAGTAAAAAAAGATAACTTTTTAAGAACAAAGTATAATCAATATATTAATAGTGCATTCCATCTTTGCCTATCAAATCCACTTCTTCATTATCTCTTCTTCTTTATTATTTTCCTTAAAAACATCGTCATTATTCTTTAATGTTTGGATCATGAATTCCAAACCTCTTTATTAAGATTATTTGAATCAATCAAGGATGATGTGTGGGTTCCACTTCACCTCATCAATTTAAAGCATAATGCATAGTAATCTTGTTGTGAGTGATGTGTTATACTTTAAACACTAATCTTGTAACTTTGAAGATCAGCTCATCAATCATCTGATTTCATTCACAACCTTCATCCAATTAGAAGTTATTGGATGGATCTTCTAATTTCATCATGAAATAGAGTATTTAATGTCCTTCTTCAAATGGTGTAACAAAGTTTCATTCAGTGGCGCATGTCTTGGAACTTAAGACTAGTTCAACAATCATCTGAATTAATATAGAGAATGTACAAGAATGACATTCAATGTAAAATAGTGATTCTCCAAATATCAGTGGAATTTTATTTGGAACAAATTCCCCTATTCAATCATCATCACCACCACTTTTCCATAATCATATTGACACTTGACACCTTATTGACATCTTATTGACAACAAATGCAACACCATACTCAAAAATCTCCCCCTTTTTATTTTGTTGTCAATATCACTTAAGCACACTTTTTATGGGTCAATATGTGTTCCAATATTTTCTCCCCCTTATTGAAAACCAAATTCAAAGGTTTAGTGGGATCTTTTCAAAAAAAAATTCCCCTCCCTTTAATTTTTTTTTGAATATTTCTGAGAGAGGGATGACGTCGCATGGTTCACTTAGAAAATCACCTTTAGTTAACCAACTCTAAGTCTACTTGGGCTAACCTGGTGTAGAAAACATGAGAGATATAACCAAGGTTTTTAATGCTGTCCATAAAAAACCATAAATGTGAAATCATGCTCAGAGTGTATCAATTCTTGACCAAGGGATTGGAGATAATTAGATTTATCAATAAAATGATAAATCCTACGCATAATTCACCAAACATATTAAAAAGTTCAAGTGAAAAGATAAAGCTCCCCCTTTCATCCCATCTTTTCATCAATCAATAACTCCCGCTTAATTGAAATGATAAATAAAATTAAGAATAAGGGATGAAAGTGTGATTGGAATACCTCAGTTTCAGCTTCTTGAGATGATATGAATTTCAAGATTTGTTATGACATAATCATTTATATCATATCCTTCATATTTTCTCCCCCTAAAGGGGTGAAATCCAATTGATTCATCATGGTGGAAAATGTCATCACATATTCTTCAAGATATTCATGTTGACAATATTCCACTGTGGAACATTTCAAGTTATTATCAAATCACGAAGAATGATTCCAATTTTCTCATTCAACTATCATCTTAGGAATGACCTTCATATTCAATTCCCTATAATGTAAGCACACATATACAACTAAAATATAAGGGAATAATATGGAACACTTGTGAGCTTATTAATAGAATCATTGGGGCTGAGAATTTTCTCTCAACCCAAGAACTCCTTTCCTTGCAGCTCTAAAGTGTCTGGTACTCTTCATGCTAGTGTTTCCTCTCCATTTTACATTTTGATCTTTTTTTTAGCATGGAACATTTAATTCCATTTACCTTCAACTTGTGTGGATTATTTGTCTTTACTTTTTCCAGTAGTGAAGTAGCTTCCACTAGTGCATGTTCTTCAATTTTCAGCATCTCCATTTGGACTGGTAAAATAGTTATACATTTGTTAGAATGATGTCTATCCTTATTTCACCTTCCACACAATAGTTGTGAGACACTTGGTTTGTCATGTGGTGACAACCTCTCATGAAATTCGAATTTTACTTCATGTGGAATGACCTGTTTCCCTTTTTTCCTTCGCTTTAGATAATACTTCATCTTCTTCTCTTTGTAGTTCTCTAGAAATTTTCAATTGATTAGGCCAGATAAATAAACAATCCTTCTTAACATTTTCTAATTTTGAGCTTCCACATGGCTTCTTCATTGTCTTTAAGTTACCTTTATTAGGAAACTTATTAATATTATCTTCAGGAATGTTTTCAATCAATCCTGACTTCTCCTGGATTGATCCTTTTTTAATTTCATCTTGCTTCCATTCATTTACATGGATTGTTTGCAGTGATCCATGGTATAAACTTTCTTTCCACAATAGAAGCATCTTTTCTCAGTTGAGATGACATTATTGGAATCCATATTTAACTCCTTCTTGGGAATAATTTCTTTCACTATTTTCTCGACTTCAGTGTTTTGTATATTCCCAATGGAAGACTTTTTAACTCCTTTTCCTTTTTTCCTACCTATGTTTTGGTCTATGCTTCTTATCAACATATGCATGAGGCATGATAGGACTAAAATAGCACTCATCATAACTGTGACCACTTCTTTTGCAATTATTACAGAAGTCTTCAAGATATTCAAATCTGTTCTTGATAGATAGATTCTTCTTCATCTGTGTTTTCTGACTTTTATTTGCAGGATTCTTCATTTATTCACATATACTTTTCCTGAATGTAGGCCGTCTATAATTTTTATATGCTGTCATATTATTCCAGCAATCATTGGCCTGATTCCCAAACTTCCAGAAACACCATCAGTAGCCAATAAATCTACTTCTTTTTCTTGTAGTATTTGTTTGGCTAGATTCAGTGCTTTGTTGTTTATGGAATTGTCTTTCTTTTTTTAGAGCATCCATTTGGGAGTTGTTTCTCTTAATCATCCTAGTATCCATACTTGAAATTTTTATAGATGTATTAACATTTTTATCAATGCACATCTTTCTATATTTTATCTTTGAACCTGTACTTGCAGGTGAAACTGCATTAGTAGAAACAAAAATAACTGGGTTATGGGATACCTTCTTCTTGTAGGATGTTTCCATTGGATTAGAGGATGATATGATGTTCCTTTTGGAATCATATTCCTCAATGAAAACTTGAGTGGTATCATATCTTCTTTCAGCTTTTTGGGAAGTTCCATCTTGGAGTGATTGCTGATTCTTCAATTTCACCTCTAACTCTAAACACTTCATGTTGAGGGAGTTCTTCTAATCCTCAAATGATCTCAGCTCACTCTCCCAATTCTCCTTCGTATTTAACATTTAATCTTCAGGAATATTTCTTAATTATTGTAAATATATGTCAAAATCCTTTACTTTGTTATCTTTTTATTCCATTTGAGCATCTTTGAAAAACATAGAAACTTTGTGAAACATTTTAAATGCATGGAAAGATTCTACAAATACAATATAAAAGAATTATTTCTCACAAATACCACCCTGCAATTATTCAATAACTTGAGAATGTATTTCATTGCAAATAGAAATTGTTTCTTCCTTTGCCTTCACTAGTTTTTTGAGAGTGTTGGATATGCCAACCCTTTTAGCCAATGCTTCTTCCATGGAATTAGCTTCTTCTTACAGTTGTAATTTTTCATCTTGAAGAGCATTAATGCTTGCAACAACGTGTCTTTCAAATTATCTAGGTAATCTCTTTAGATGATCTTTGAGTGTAGTCTGAAGATCACTAATTGATATATCATCGTCACAGCTTTAACAAGCTTCATCAGAAGATTCATAATAATAAAAATAATTATCACATGTTGTAACTTTCAGATTACCTTCAGTAGAAGGTGTCTCCCCATTGGTAGTAAGTTTCTTCTTCATCTTCTATGCCTGTTTCTTCTTTATATTTTTCTGAGTCTTGGAAGAAATATCCATTTGAGGTTTCCCACTCATTACCTAAAATCTTCACTTCATAAAGACTCCCTTGGATCTTTTAGAGGTGACCTTCTATCTGATACCAATTGAAGTGCCTAGATTAGTGTGAATCACTGAGAGGGGGAGAGGGTGAATCAGTAATCCCTTTAAATATTTTTACTAATCGATTCTTTTCAATTAAACCTCTATAGCTGGTAAAAGCCTCAATCCACTCTTCTTGTGTCTCTCAGGCTTACCTCGAATGATGTTGTAAATGTAAAGGCACTGAACACATGGATTTACAAGGTTCAGTTCAAATACCTACTCCTTGCTGTGTTAGTTATTCTCCCCAAAACAGATTCTCCACTATAATCAGATGAGTAATTACAATGGTCGATACAGAGTCACACTGTATCTATCCTAAGTCCCACAAGAGGGTCTTTATACCGCATCCCATGGTGTAACTAGAGTCCCACTGGCCTGCTTCAGAGTTTCACTGAATACTTCTTCTCCTCCCTAAATCTCACAGGGGTCTTCTAGCTCTCGAGTCACATGACCAGCTTCCTTCTTTTTTATTTCTTGATTCACTTTAGATAATATTATGCTCTCTTCACATAAGATTTATGAATCACACTTGCCTGTGTATCTCTTAAATAATCTTCAAAAGCCTTTGGTAAGGTTTGTTAGCCTTGCTCAATAACTCTGATAACTTTTCTGGCCAGTCCTCAGTTCAAAAATTCTTAGGCAATTCTTTTTTCTTCTGATGAAGACCTGGCCTCACTTATGTGTGTGAAAATAGTGCACACAACCTCTAAAAAAATGCAAGTATAATTCTAAACAATATCAGCTATGTCTGCCTTCTTGGATTCTCAAATACTACCAACTCAGATATAAGATCTTCTTTAATTCAGTCTAGCTTTAGTCCCAATTCTCATCTACTTCATGCATGGATTTCATGGCATCCAAACTTCTTGTTTTTGGATATCTCAATTAATTATGCTTCATGAATGGAATTGGTTCTTCTTTTTTATACACGTTCACTCATAATATTGATTCTTCTTTTTAAGTGTCTTTACATGTGCATGTGCATGAATTCATGCACATGACACTTGGTAGAATAGTCCCTTACGGTCTTGGTTTGAGGGCCGCAACATGGTGGTTCTATTTTCTTGAATGGTTTGTTTTTCGAAGGTGGGAAGTTTTTGATTCGGATGACTTCATGAATAGACTTTAGAGGAGGTTCCAGAGCCAGCGCTTCATCTTTTCAGAGTTTTCTAGATTTGGTTGTTTGAGAGGGTATGGTACCAGCCATCGGATCGAGCCTGTTCTTTGACATATGACACTTTCTTGCCGATTAGTCTTGCAATGGTGGAGAGCTTGTTCATGTTCAAATGATGGGGAGGAGTAGTTCAATGTTGTAATTTTGGTTTTAATCTTTCTTCCTTTGAGTGTGATTGTCCTATGTCAATGATGTCTTTGGGTTTCCACCCCCTTCATCCCTTAAAAGTGTAACACCCCAACCCTAGAATCCCAGAGTCAGTGCATTATTTTAATTCATTGGCATTATTACAAGGAATCAAGTCCCTAAATACCGATCAATTTAGCAGTATTGGAAAATAGATTACATACATGAACGTTACATTACATAATAAAATGAAAAACTACAACAATATTGTTTCCATGGACAAAACTGAGATCCCATAGACTATCCCTACAGGTCAGTAATAATATACTTCTTCGCATCCTGGAAAAAATAAAACATAGAAAGGGGTGAGCTCAGATGCTCAGTAATGATAACAATATAGCGGAAACTTTCATAAATAAGCATAAAAATTTAAGGCAATGTATAAGACTAAAACAAAATCCTTTTTAACCCAAACTTCAGCATAATATAGAAAAGATAAAATCAAAACAATTCCATTTACTTACTCACATGGATATTCTACTAGTCAAATAATCTCATGCAATATCAATATCCACTTTCATAATGATGGAATGCATAATGCCAGACTTTCATAACAACACAGTCAAGGCCTTGTGCCAAGACTACAAATAATATTTTTTCAAGGCCTTGTGCCAAGACACTAGTTTGTCTCATGAGACCTACCGATGCATCGAGGAGCTATAGCGGGCTCCACCCGTAACTTACTAAGTCCAATGCATTCCTCATATGAAAAGGTTTAAACATAACATAAACATTCGTATTAAAACTAGCATATGAAATGTCAATACTTTATCCATAAACCATGAATGGTATAAAAATAACACATTCAGAGTCAAACATATCACAAAACCTTCAATACAATATGGAAGATTTGTATCATAATAAATCATCTTCAAACAAGTTTAAAATCCATCAAAGGATGTTGAGATAGATGAAAATGATTTGTAAAACTCTTTGAGAGAAATATCCCTTTTTATGAAAACATTTAAAAGTCACACAATTTAGAAAGGAAGAAAATTTAATAAATTTTTGAATCAAAGTGTCCCATACCACTTTGAAACTTTTTAAAGGAATTAACATTTTAAAAACATTCATGTCCATATAGATAAATCCTTAAAAACCATTTTGAAAACATTAGCATTAATGAGAATGATTTAGAGGAATAAATATTTAAAACATTTAAAAATATGTTTTAGTAAAAAAATTCCCTTAAAATAATCCATTTGAAAACTCTTTCATGAATCATGGACATGGATAATAAATATGTACTATTAGATACTTACGTAAAAACAACCTCAGATAATAAAGAGATTGTGAAATTAACCCTTACCTTGCACTTTCCTTTGGTCGAGGGTACATTTAACCTCATGTATAATGACCATTATATGTTATTAGATTATAACAGAACCATATTCATATTTATTATATCATACATGATTCATTTATGACTTTATACTACCCATTTAATAATGATTTTCATGTTAAATTAACATTTCAGGTAATAATCGCTTTCTTTATCGTACGTATTTTAACTTGTTATTATTGACCATATCATTTTGATCCTGATTTAAATAATTCCAGAATACAAACCTTGATTCATATATCATATATATTTAGAATATAAATATTTATAATAGATATTTATATGAAATAGAAAACACTGTTTATGGAGACGGTAGACCGTACGTACTCATAAACGCTGTTTCTGTTTTCATATCATATTGAACGGAAGTAAGTGAATAAGATATATATAAGTACATAAATATATATATATCTATAGTAGAATTATTATTTCATATATTACATACTTATTAGTAATATATATTTTTATAATCGTCGATGAATGGTGAATGTGGAAATGAATCTCATTGCGTCGTGGAGACGGTAATCCGTACGTACGCACGAGCGACAATATCATTTCCTAAAAGGTGTGGAATTGGATGGTATATTAATTTTACAGAGACATTAGCATGTTATTTTAATTATTTATATACATATTATTCATCATTATATCCATCCAAATAACATAGAGTTGAATAACAAATTACACCACGACGTGGAGAAGGTAAGCCGTATGTACGCACGCATGGTGACATTATCATTCATAGGATGAATAGAATAATGAATATGATTATTCCATGTTTATAATAACATAAAAATATATATATAGTACTAGATTTATTATTTTGGTATGGTAATAACAAAGAAAGAGTAAGTGGAAGACTACAAGAACTTGAAAGAGGGTGGTGAAATCATTACCTCTTCTTCGGGTTCTTCCTTTTGATTTGATCAAAAGGGCTCCTTAGGTTGGATTTCTGACCAAATGAAGGCCTCTAGGATAAAGTTAGGATAGTTGGGATGATATTTGGGTAGGTTTTGGCCAAGAAAAATGGATTTGGAGGTGTGAATTTGAGATAAGGGGAAGTTCCCTTTTATAAAAGGGGTGAGGGGAACCTTAGAAAAAGCTAGAAATATTATTTTATAATAAAATTATTTTCGGTTTCTAATGGTTAAAAAGTGGATTATTTAAAGGATAAGGTGGGGATTGGTTGGAAAACACTCATCCAATAGGTTTTATACAGGTTTTGGTCACTATATTAACTTTATATTTTAGATTTAACTCTTAGTTAAATAGTTTGACATTTACCATGTTACTTTGTTTTTTTATATTATATGGTTAATAAACTTACTATAAACTTCCAAGAGAACCCAAGTGGTTCATTGATGATCCAAATATAATTATATAAGTCTTTTTTCCAAACCTTGTATTTTTAGGAATAGAATATCAATTAATAATATAATATTTGTTTTAAAAACTCTTTTATGTCAACTTTGACACTATTTGATTTTTGGTTTTTGCTAAATTCATAACAGCATTATTACTTCAAACAAAATTCATCTAAACAACCCTAACATGTCATATTAACCTATAAAATTAGTGGAATTCATAAAAAGGCTCAAATTACATTTATTTGGATATTTATAATATCAATTATTTTAATATTTCATTAATTAGGCAATTACTGCATCATCATTGTGTCATAAATAAATTAAGTTATTTAATGTCTAAAAAATATAAATAAAATACCATTATGTAGGAAATATTTTTATCTTTTTAATGAATATTTATAGTCAAATTTATCTTATGTGTAACCCTATATTAAAAATGGTTTATTTATTAAACTTTGAATTTAACATTTTTAACTCTTCTTTGAATTAAATAATAATAAATGTCCTAATATAATTCAAGTTGACCAAAGAGGTTCATATTTTATTTCTAAGGTTTTTTTGGGTCGAATTATACTTTTCCAATAGTATTAGGACATGTTTTAGGGTAATAATAATATCATTTTACCTTTAATTACCCTATTTACTTTTAACCGTGGTAAATAAAAGTTAAAAGTTACTATTCACCAAAAATTATTTTTATCTTATTAAACCACATTTTACTCCTTGATATTAACCGTGTCTCTCGAATTTTCGAAATTCAACTCACAGAAGCGGTGAAATTAAGTTTTATGTAAATTTCCAAATGCTCCTAGGAGGTGGGTAAAAGACGGTAAAAATTTCGATAAAATTTTTATATATCTAAAATTATTATAAACTGAATCCAATGAACTATATTGAATTTATATAGGTATTCTGTATCTATTTTGACATAAAATAAATTTAAATAAAATAAATAATTATTTAAATAAAAAGTCAGTTTTAAACAATAACTTAGTGTTTTTTACTATTCATCAAAAATTGAAAGTTTTCAGAAAAATACCAAATATTCACCCTAAGCTAATTTTGATATTCTGAATTCAAAAATGAATTCTATTTTACCAATTTCAGAACATATACGTTTCATTAATTAATTTAAAATTAATTCCCATTGTCAAAACCAAAAAGCGTATTTCTAAGAAATAATAACTATCAAAAGATTGACACTTGTTATGTCCAATTTCAAAGTGAAATTACTTAAAATGACCATAATTGGATTAAATGGTAAAAATATAATCTAATTATACTTCCAAACCATTAAAATATATAATTCAACACTATAAATTGTTTTGATTAAAAAAGTTGTTTTCTGTTAAAATATAGTATTTTCACTATTCACCCAAATATGAAAGTTATCAAAAAAACACCAAGAATTTATTGAAACTAAATTATTATGTCCCTATTCTAAATAATAAGTTTATTTTGTCAAATTGAATATATAAAAGTTTCAAATATTAGATTTAAAAAAGGTTCGCCATTAAAAGGCGGTAAAATTAAATTTTTTGAAGAATACTTCTTTTATCTGAAAAAATGAATTTGTTCTTAAATTATGTCTAAAAAACTCATAATATGGATTCTAAAATTATAAGGATTATATAAAGTTTAAAATTCAGTTAATACTATTCATAACCACTTTTGAACGACTAGTTTGGTAAGACGTGGTGCGCTTGAACTCAGTGTTGCATGTAGTGCAAGTTATTAAATTACTTTGAAGAAATAATGTACTATGAAATCTTGGGGTGTTACATTCTTCCCTACTTCAATAAATTGTGTCCTCGTAATTTGAAATTGTTCTTCGAAAATAAAAGGTTGAAAATAGAAAATACCTTTGTGGGAAAACCCACATTAGAAATTGGGTTAATAAAATGTAGTCTTAATAAGAGGAAAAGGAGAATGAAAAATTCAGCACCAAATTATGATCTATATTAGGATAACAGTGGTGTAAATTAGAGACACATAATTGGAGGAAAAACGTAAATATTTTTAGGGATTGATTGAGGTCATCAGTCACAAACAATTGTAGAATTGAGGGCCTCATAGCCATCAATCTATGATGATTTAAAATATCATCTGGAAAACAAAACATAAGGTATTAGGATAACACATTTTTAGTTTTAAGATCCCTTACCTAATGTGTAAGAATTAATTTCTTCGTAGAATAAGAGAAGAAATAAAAAAAATATAGACTTGACAAGTAGAGTTCCATCCTTTAACTAATTTCTACCACAAACTGATCTTTCATCTAAAAGATAATAGAACATAAAAAAATATTATATTTATCCTATTAGTATAGGGTTCAAAAAAATGAATTTATAATCCATCTACCATACCTTAAATAAAACTAGATTATTCAATCCCGGACATCACGTGGGCCAGTGGTAGGTGATACACCCTTGTCGCCCTTCGGTTGTGGGTTCAAGTCTTGTGGCCTTGCCAGAAGCGACGGGTTGCCGCCCGACCTCCGGGTTGTCCTTTTTATGGAATTCCAAAAATAATCTCAAACTAGACTTAAACAAAATACTTTTATCCAAACTCACATTCCAAAATTTATAAGGAAGGTAAACACAATGAATATCCTTTTTTCCACGTAATAACATGTTAATAACTTCATCATGTATTCTTTTAAAACATAGTAACACACTGGATTACTATAAAACCTTATTGATTACATTCATACTCCCTTATTCCTTATAGAATACTGTATATAATCTTTATATCCAAAAATGTTGTAAACTCCAACAATGATGGAATATACAAATCATTAATCAGTTTCAAGTTAGTCAAGAATATCCAATATAATTTATCCAAATCAATAATCTCATATTACAAAATCAATACCTTAGTATCAAGACCATATTAAAGTTTTGTCTTTCCTTCAACCATGTTTTTCCAAAAAGTTTAACTTGACATATAGTCACTTTTCTTGGTTCCACACAATCTCAAGTCCTTAATGAAATAGTACTACAGTACAATCCTTATACACTATATAATTATTATAACATGTACATCATTAATAAAATACTCAAATGACACAATACTTTAATAACAACATAATAACTCTTAATCATTCCTCTTTATCTTCGGTAGTATCATAACTTTATTATTATCCAATAAAAGCATTTGGGGTACACTCTGATGATTTGCACATTGATTCATGTAGTGTCCCAACTTTTTGTAGATGAATAAATGTACATTTGAAACCTTTTTCTTACCTTTGAAATCACATACTTGGTGTCCTTTTTCTCCACACTTATAACAAACTCTCATTCCCTTCAAGAATTTACCAAGGTGATTCTTTCCACAGTTATCACATATGGAAAAATCCTTATTCCCCTTATTCCCTTTATCCATATTTCTTTCTACCATCCTTTTCTTCTTTGGCTTCCCTTAAAAGCCATATGACTCAAAGAATTCTTTACTTATCTT
Organism: Viscum album; assembly: GCA_963277665.1. NCBI lineage: Eukaryota > Viridiplantae > Streptophyta > Magnoliopsida > Santalales > Viscaceae > Viscum > Viscum album. The sequence continues at coordinate 438,314,771 of OY728129.1, forward strand.
ATTAACACATGATACTATTTCTTCATATGATGATAATACGTGGGAGACTATTTCATTTCTAAATGTTGGATTAATACAATGAAAGATATGATCCTTCTTACTCTTTGGATCATGCGTATTGCTGAAGGTCTCATTCCTTCTACTAGGCTCCATTTCTAAATAATGGAATACACTAGGTTAGTTTATGAATCGCAATGCATAATTCCAAACTTGTAAAATACCTAACATAAATTAAAAAGATTATGAAAAAAATCAATAATCATAAAATGTATTCTTTGAGAAAGTATTACTCTTAAATCCTTCATAATGGCTTGTAATGAAAATGTGAATTATCCTAAGCATATCCCCTGGGAGTGTCGTAACCAAGAGTGCAGCAATTCCCATTGTCCTGCACCAGTTCCCGTTCGAGTCTAGCTCAAAGTGGTGTTTTTGGGTTTTACCCCTAGGTACATCTGTGCCAGAGCCGCCTCTACCTGATCGTATCCAGACAGGGATGTATTGCTTGAAAAACTCACAAAATCTCTATAGTACCAAAATTCTAAGATGTTATTCTATACTAATCCTCGAAGTATATCTTAGGGTAATGTTCTCCAATCAGAGTTTAACTAAATCTATTTCTAAGGTTGTTGCTAAACTTCCTCTGATACCAACTATAACGCCCTGACCCCAGAAGCCCAGAGTCAGTGCATTATTTTAATACATTGGCAAGATTATAAGGAATCAAGTCCCAAAAGACCGATCAGTTTATCAGTCTTGCAAAATAGATTACATACATGAACGTTACATTACATCATAAAATGGAAAACTACATCAACATTGTTTCCATGGACAACACTGATATCCCATAGAGTATCCCTGCAGGTCAGTCATAATATACTTATTCGCATCCTGGGAAAAATAAAACATAGAAAGGGGTGAGCTCATATTCTCAGTAAGGATAACAATATAGAGGAAACTTTCATAAATAAGCAAAAACATTTAAGGCAATGTATAAGACTAAAACAAAAACCTTTTAAACATGAACTTCAGCATAATATGGAAAAGATAAAATCAAAATAATTCCATTTACTTACTCACATTTATATTCTACTAGTCGAATAATCTCATGCAATATCAATATCCACTTTCATAATGATGGAATGCCTAATTCCAGACTTTCATAACCACATAGTCAAGGCCTTGTGCCAAGAATACAAATAAGATTTTGTCAAGGCCTTGTGCCAAGACACTAGTTTGTCTCATGAGACCTACCGATGCATCGAGGAGCTATAACGGGCTCCACCCATCACTTACTAAGTCTAATGAATTCCTCATATAAAAAGGTTTAAACATAACATAAACATTCATATTAAAACCAGTATACAAAATGTCAATACTTTATCCATAAAGCATGAATGGTATAAAAATAAAACATCCACAATAAAATGTATCACAAAACCTTCAATACAATATGAAAGATTTGTATCATAATAAATCATCTTCAAAAAAGTTTAAAATCCATCAAAGGATGTTGAGATAGATGAAAATGATTTGTAAAACTCTTTGAGAGAAATGTACCTTTTTCATGAAAACATTTAAAAGTAACACAATTTAAAAAGGAATAAATTTTAAGACATTTTTGAATAAAAGTGTCCCATACCACTTTGAAACTTTTGAAAGGAATTAACATTTTAAAAACATTCATGTCCATATAGATAAATCCTTAAAAACCATTTTGAAAACATGGACATTAATGAGAATGATTTAGAGGAAAAAATATTTAAAACATTTAAAAAGATGTTTTAGTAAAAAAATTACCTTAAAATAATCTCTTTGAAAACTCTTTCATGAAGAATGTACATGGATAATAAATATTTCCCAGTAGATACTTACGTAAAAACAATCTCGGATAATAAAGAGATTGTGAAATTAACCCTTAACTTGCACTTTCCTTTGGTCGAGGGTACGTTTAACCTTCTATATAATGAACATTGTATGTTATTAGATTATACCAGAACCATATTCATATTTATTATATCATACATGATTCATTTATGACTTTATACTACCCATTTAATACTGATTTTCATGTTAAATTAACATTTCGAGAAATAATCACTTTCTTTATCGTACGTATTTTTACTTGTTATTCTTGACCGTATCATTTAGATTATGATTTAAATACTTCCAGAATACAAAAATTTATCAATATATCATATATATTTATAATATAAATATTTATAATAGGTAGACATATGAAATGGAAAACACCGTTTATGGAGATGGTAGGCCGTACGTACGCATAAACGCTGTTTCTGTTTTCATATCATATTGAATGGAAGTAAGTGAATAAGATATATGTAAGTAAATAAATATATATATATATATCTCCAGTAGCATTATTATGTCATATATTACATACTTATTAGTAATATATATTTTTATAATCGTTGATTAATGGTGAACGTGGAAGTGAATCTCATCATGTCGTGGAGACGGTAATCCGTACGTACGCACGAGCGGCAATATAATTTCATAAAAGGTGTTGAATTGGATGGTATATTAATTTTATAGATACATTATCATGTTATTTTAATTATTTATATACATATTACTCATCATTATATCCATCCAAATAACATAGTGTTGAATAAAAAATTACACCACGACGGGGAGACGGTAAGCTGTACGTACGCACGCATGGTGACATTATCATTCATAGGATGGATAGAATAATGAATATGGTTATGCCATGATTATAATAACATCACAATATATATAAGGTACTAGATTTATTATTTTGGTATGGTAATAAAAAATAAAGAGTAAGTGGAAGAATAAAAGAACTTGAAAGAGGGTGGTGAAATCATTACCTCTTCTTCGGGTTCTTCCTTTTGATTTGATCAAAAGAGATCCTTAGGTTGGATTTATGACCAAAGGAAGGCCTCTATGATGAATTTAGGATATTTGGGAGTATATTTGGGTAGGGTTTGTCTGAGCCAAATGGCTTTGGAAGTGTGAATTTGAGAGAAGGGGAAGTGCCCTTTTATAAGAGGGGTGAGGGGAACCTTAGGAAAAGCTAGAAATATTATTTTATAATAAAATAAATTTCGGTTTCTAATGGTTCAAAAGTGGATTATTTAAAGGCTAAGGTGGGTATGGGTCGAAAATCACTCAAAAAATTGGTTTTAGACAGTTTTTGATAACTATATTAACTTTATATTTGAGATTTAACTCTTAGTTAAATAGTTTGACATTTACCATGTCTCTTTGTATTTTTATATTATATGGTTAATAAACTTACTATAAACTTCCAAGAGAACCAAATAGGTTAATTAATGATAGAAATATAATTATATAAGTTTTTTTGGCCAAGACTTATATTTTTAGGAATATAATATCAATTAATAATATAATATTTGTTTTAAAAACTCTTTCATGTCAATTTTGAAACTATTTGGTATTTTGTTTTTTCTGAATTTATAAAAGCATTATTACTTCAAAAACAATTCATCTAACCAACCCTAACATGTCATATTAACCTATAAAATTAGTGGAATTCATAAAAAGTCTCAAATTACATTTATTTGGATATTTATAATATCAATTATTTTAATATTTCATTAATTAGGTAATTACTGCATCATCATTGGGTCATAAATAAATTAAATTATTTAATGTCTAAAAAATATAAATAAAATACCATTATGTAGGAAATATTTTTATAATTATAATGAATATTTATAGTCAGATTTATCTTATGTGTAACTTTATATTAAAGATGGTTTAGTTATTAAACTTTGAATTTGACACTTTTAACTCTTCTTTGAATTAAATAATAATAAATGTCATAATCTAATCCAAGTGGACCAAAGAAGTTCATATTTTATTCCTAAGGTTGTTTTTGGTCGAATTATACTTATCCAATAGTATTAGGACATGTGTTAGGGTAATAATAATATCATTTTTACCTTTAATTACCCTATTTACTTTTAACCGCGGTAAATAAAAGTTAAAAGTTACTATTCACCAAAAAATATTTTTATCTTATTGAACCACATTTTAATCTTTGATATTAACCGTGTCTCTTAAATTTTTTAAATTCAACTCACAGAAGCGGTAAAATTAAGTTTTATGTAAATTTGCAAATGCACCTAGGAGGTGGGTAAAAGACGGTAAAAAGTTCGATAAAATTTTTATATATCTAAAATTATTATAAACTGAATCCAATAAATTAAATTGAATTTATATATATATTATGTATCTATTTTTTCCTAAAATAAATTTAAATAAAATAAATAATTATTTAAATAAAAAGTCGATTTTAAACAATAACTCAGTGTTTTTCACTATTCATCAAAAATTGAAAGTTTTCAGAAAAATACCAAAAATTGACCCTAAGCTAATTTTTATATTCTGAATTAAAAAATGAATTCTATTTTACCAATTTCAAAAAATATAAGTTTCATCAACAAACTTAAAATTAATTCCCGTTGTCAAAACCAAAAAGCGTATTTTTAAGAAATAATAACTATCAAAAGATTGACACTTGTTTATGTCTAATTTCAAAGTGAAATTACTTACAATGACCATCATTGAATTAAATGGTAAAAATATAATCTAATTATACTTCCAAACCATTAAAATGTATAATTCAACACTATAAATTATTTTGATTAAAAAAGTTGTTTTCAGTTAAAATATAGTATTTTCACTATTCACCCAAATATGAAAGTTATCAAAAGAACACCCAAAATTTATTAAAACTAAATTCTTATGTCCCGATTCTAAAGAAGAATTTTATTGTGTCAAATTGAATATATAAAAGTTTCAAATATTGGATTTAAAAAGGGTTTTCCATTAAAAGGTGGTAAAATTGTATTTTTTGAAAAATACTTCTTTTATCTGAAAAAAATGAATTTGTTCTTACATTATGTCTAAGAAACTCATAATATGGATTCTAAAATTATAAGGATTATATAAAGTTCAAAATTCAGTTAATACTATTCATAACCGCTTTTGAACTGCTAGTTTGGTAAGTCGTGGTGCGTTTGAACTCAGTGTTGCATGTAGTGCAAGTTATTGAATTGCTTTGAAGAAATAACGTAGAATGAAATCTTGGAGTGTTACAAAAAGGGGGCTCTATCATATAATAAAAAAAATTTAAGGCCTTTGGGCCATTGGAGGGTATGTGAGTGGTGTATGTGTGGGTTCTTCTTCTTTGTGAAACAAGGAAGGAATCCTCGGCTTGCATACCTTTGAAGAGTATCACAAGTGTTCATGTACCTGTTGTGTACTTGCGGTATACTATGCAAAAAGGTACAATGAGGGTTCAAAAGAACTTGTCGCGTGCTCGTGGTTTCTCTTCGCACAGAGGGTGAAAGTTCTTTTGTGAACCAAGGGGTTCGTAGTTCTTCTCTTCGCGAACCATGAGAGGTGCGCAGATCTCCTTCACGCAAGGGCTACACAGAAATCTATCTTCATGCAAGAGATGCATGGCTCTTCTTCTTCGCATAGCTAGGTTTCACGGAACTCTACCTTTCATGAACTAGAGGGGTTCACGTTTGATCTGTTTCTTTGGAGAAATAAGAGCTCCTTTCTTTGAGAATGGCAGCAGCCTCTTTACGGCTTGGGCTCATCCTTTTATAGGCGAGAAGCGCATTCAAAACCACGGGGTTCAAATATTTAAACGCCTAAGACATCCATCATTGAATATTTTCAAATGTGGATTAAGATATGGAGAAAGTCACGAGTGTTTCCTTTTCAACTGCGGGCTCCTCATTTATAGGGAGGAAATCACATGAATGTGTTTTCAAATGCATGTGAACCATCCTACTCGAGCTTCATCCATGCAAGACGATGCCTCACAACTTCATTTGCTTCGGCCTTGTTCAATTTTATTCATTCATTTAACACATGAAACTTTTAATGCATGCATGTTATTGTGACATTCAGACGATCATAACGAGCTTGAATAGATCTCAAATGGTGTCCAGAGTGCCAAGTTCATCGTTAAACTAGAGATCTTGGTTCACATGTGGTGCGGGTGCTTTGAAAGTTGAAGACAATGCGGTGAAGGAGATCAGACGGTCCCAGATTAATCATACAGTGCACGGGATTGATGGACATCTACGATTAAATGATTAAATGCCGCACTGATCGAACGATTGACTGAGACGTGGAATGAGATGGGTGGCCATGATTAGTTTTGCATTTTTAAAATTCCGTCCCACATAGAAACGGAGACACAAGATCTGTTTGGTTTATCAATCAACTCTCGCCACCCTAATGCCAAATTACTCCTCTTCCCCCTCTGGTGCCGCCCCACACCTGTTCTATGTGAGCGTTCTCTTATCACCCACTCTGCCTTCTCTGGGCACACTCCTAGCGCCCACCATGCACTCACCACACGGGTTCACCATTGTGCGCGCACTTGCAGGATTATACACGGCCTGCATGCGCCTCTTGCGAGTTAGCTTCGAGGCCTTCCCCTTGGGTATGGTAGAACCTCGGGTCCTACATATTCCTTGGGTGAGGGCTTCAGCCAGCTTGCATGATTGGCCCAACTTTTTGGAAAAGGCACAAAAGATAACTTTGTTAAGAACAAAATATAATCAAGATATTAATAGTGCATTCCATCTTTAGCTATCAAATCCCCTTATTTATTATCTCTTCTTGTTTATTATTTTCCTTCAAAACATCATCATTCTTCCTTAAGGTTTTGATCATGAATTCCAAACCTCTTTATTAAGTTTCTTTGAATCAATCAAGGATGATGTGTGGGTTCCAATTAACCTAATTCATTTAAAACATAATACATGGTAATCTTGTTGTGAGTGATGTGTTATCCTTTAAACACGACTCTTGGAACTTTGAAGACTAGCTCATCAATCATCTGATTCATCCACAAACTTCATCCAATTAGAAGTTATTGGATGGATCTTCTAATTTCATCATGCAATAGAGTATTACATGGCCTTCTTCAAATGGTGTAACAAAGTGTCATTCAGTGACATATGTTTTGGAACTTAGTACCAGTTCAACAATCATCTGAATTAATATGAATAATGTCCAAGAATTCCATTCAATGTTAAATAGCGATTCTCTAAATATCAGTGGCATTTTCTTTGGAACAACTTCCCCTCTTCAATCATCAAAACCACCACTTTTCCATACACATATTGACACTTGACACCTTATTGACATCTTATTGACAACCAATGCAATACCATGATCAACAGTTGGAATCAACAATAATTTTTAATGTTATAATTATTATTATAAATGGAGATGGTAATGGATAATTAATGAAGAAAGAAGAGTCTATGGCCTCATCCAGTAGAATCGGGCCGTAGAAAGCCCATTTTTCGTAGCTTGGGAAGGAGGTAGCGTCACTAGGAATTACTCTAGATCAAGCCCAAGTTGAGCTTCAACATGTTAAGATTGAATGAAATCTTCTACGGGAGAAGTTCAAGCTGATAGAAATTACCACTCAGGCAATGTTGTCCGAGCCGCCCCAAGATTCTATCACCATTGCACACCTTACTCTTAGGTCTTATGCATGTGTTATAAGGGTTTATGTAACAAGGCCTTAGTTACTTTTTGTAATCCATTTGTATAAATAAAATTGTTATTTCTTATTATGAAAAAATAACCATCATTTTTGAAGTTTGAATATCAAAATTAATCTAGGTTGATTTTTTAGTTTTTCTAAGAAGTTTCAAATTATTGATGAATGTTGGAAAAAAGAGTATTTTAAAATATTTTTTTTATACTTTAAATAATTGATACCGTGAAACAATTTTTGAAAAATGTACATATACGGTTGTGATTAGTATGAAATTTAGAGTCTGATAAGATCAACTTAATTTTTGGTGAATAGTAACTTATGAGTAGTAACATTACCCTTATGAATAGTAATATGACCAATGGAATAGTAACCACATCTAAAGAAGTATAATTTTAATTTAGGTATCTTGAATGGTAATGTTATATAATAGTATAAGTAAATAACTATTTTAGAAATTATTAGTTAAGTATTAGTATTTTTTCGAGTAAATAGTGACTTTACTTAAAAATTAAATTTATCCTCTTTAGAATATTATTTTCATAAAATGGAGTTCATTTTTTAATTCAGAACATTGATTTTTAAGTTAGGGTGAATTTATGAGATTTTTATAAAATGTTTTGTTTTTCAGTGAATAGTAAAAATACAGTTTTTGAGTTTCTGATGTGTTTTATGACATCATAATGATGTAATATGTAATTTAAAATGATGGTAAACTCATGTGGATTAAAATATTATATGAGGTGTCCAAAGTGGCCAAAACCATGGGCAAATACCATGGGCAATCCCATGGTTTTTCAAATACCACTGATGAGGTGTCCTTTTAAATTAATAAAAAACTCCCTCTCTTTTACTATAAATACCAAGATTTTTTTTTGTTTTATTTCATTCCAAAATCATCCCCCTAAAATATATTATAGTATTACCTCCCAAGGAGTCCTCAATCCCTCAAGTACCTGATCCTAGAGTTTTAGAAGTTACTCTTCAAGGTAAGGTAATTCTCAACTCCTCTTTTCCATTCAAGTTCTCTTTTATGTGGTATATCTTTCAAGTTTCCATACCATGTTCTTATTTCCATTTTATTATATACCTATAATATATTATGAGTCTTTTATTAATGTTTTACCCCTGTACCCTCTCCTTTTAATGTTTTCTAAAACCATGTCGCATAACCGTTATGCTGTAGAATTTTCGTCTCAAAATCTCTCTCTTTTTCTCAAGAAATTATTTTAATTTTATTTATGTGACCAAACATATTTAATTTATAGGGGCATTAATCAAGAAATAAAAATGATATATTTTATTCTTTAATTGACATCCATAAAACCCTCGTTTTCTTTCTGTGAGTTATAAATGACATAATGATCATGTTTTTAAGCACTTTTTAAAACATCATGATTTTAATATGAAACACATTTCTTTTATTCTCTTTGGGTTATTTATGAATTTTTCGATTATGATCTATGTGTATCACATGAAAATAAAGACATATTAAGGGTGTTCCCTGATAGCACTCCAATACATTAGGTAAATAAATTAATCTCTAGAGATGACAAGTTTTATGATACCTCAGTGAATAACCTTGGTAATTTTTATGATACCTTGGGGATGGATATTGGTGATATATTTATGAATGTATAAATTAAATATTGTGGACACATTTTAAATTTATTATTCAAATTATTATTATTATTATATGCCTCTTTATTGTTCCTTTATGATATTCCTCATGTTCATATATATATCGCTTAAGTTCACATGTAAACCGTTTCTCTTGTTTTTACCTTACTGAGCCTTCTGATCACCCTTTCCTTTGATATATGTCCCCAAGTTATGAGTTGGAGTAATTTTACTTAGTATGAACAAATTAAGAATCCTTTCAAGTGGATTATAAGAATTTTATATGTTTTCATAACTTATGTACCTTATTTCCAAGACACTAAACTTAAAGATCCTCTGTTTTTAAAATGTAATGCAATGTTATGTAATAAAAAGGTGAGATGCTATAATAACTATCATGATAATTCACATTTAAAGTAATATTGGAAAATATTTTAGAAGATACCTTATACATGAAATAATTATTGTTCTTTGGAGTCTCATCAAAGAAACTAATATTTTCTTGATCTTCACTTTCATCATCTAATAAATTTTTTGATGAACTATAACCTCCACTTATTCTACAAGTGTATGATGATTTCAAACTTTTCTTATTTTTATGTCAGTAGGAATTCTAAGAATTCATTTTAGAATTTATATCCTTATTTTCTTTCTTCTTAATCTTTGAAAATATGGTCTTATATGGACAACCATCTTTCACTCATAACAAATAACTTTAGAATAATGTTTCTTATCACTTATGACCTTATAATTAATCTTATATTTATAAATAAAATCAATTTTCACAATAATAATATTCATCCTTTGAGCTAATTGAGAAATTTCATTCTGATATTTTTTAGATGAACTATATTCTGTCTCAAATCTTAATTTATTTTTCTTAAATGGTTTAAAAACATTCTCAACAGACTATAATTTCTTAGAAACATATTATGTTGAAGAAAAAGAAACTCCACCAATATTATTTTTCATTTTCTTAGAATATATCTTAATTCTACCCTCATACAACTTGATAGTACCTATAAGATCATCCAAAGTCAAAATTTTAATTCACTTAGTATCATCTAAACCAGTACTTTTAGACTCCTATTATTAAAGAATAATTTCAATGATATTTTCTAATAATATAACAAATGTAAGATATTTATCCCCAATAGATTGTAAAATATTCACAATCTTCATAAATCTTTGATGTATCTTAGCAACAGATTCACTGAGTAGAAAATTGAAATCTTGGTAATCAGCATGAAGCATGGATCTTATGGTTTCAATCACTTTATAAGTTCCAAAATGTGTAATTTCCAATTTCTTCCAAATACTATTTTTAAATTCACTATAAGATATTTTTTTATATATATTTCTTATCATGGAACAAATAAAATTATTCCTTACATGATAATTCAACCGATATTCTAATTTCTCTTGATTGGTAAAAGAAGAAAATTCCTTCTCAAGAATTTTATAATTTATAGTCAACATGAAAAATTTATCAACTCTAGTATTAATAGAAAAAGTCTTTATTCTATCTCTCTAATATTCATATCCAAGGAGGTACTCAAAGAAAATAATTCAAGAGGTAAATCCTCTTTCTTTTCTTTTTAATTTCCTTTTTAATTTCTTATCCTCTCCTAAAATACTCTATCCAAATGATAATGATAACTCCAATATAATCTATATAATACAATGATATAATTTTAATGGAATATCCTTCATAAAACACCTTTTTTTCTATCTTTTATTTTAAAAATGAAATCATCGTCAGTGAGGTGCCGATTTACAACCTTCGTGAATGATGAATTTTCATTCTTCAATTTATCCTTAGAGGACAGTCATGAAACCATTTTTATGATTTAAATAGATTTTAAAATATTTATTACATATTATTTAATGTTTTATAACCATTATATATACATATTATTAATTTATTAAATAAAACTAGTGTGTAATGATCAAAAAAATTCCCAAAATAATATAAGCAATTATCACTTAAAGATTATCTAATCATTCATACTCATACCATTCAAAAAAATGATATATATAAACATTTATACTTATATATGTTCATTAATAACTTTAATTCTAGATAATTATACCCATTTTACTTGAACTTCATTACTTATAAATAAGATAACGGATCATTAAAACCAAGGAAATGAACGCTCTTGAACCCCCATTTTTTTCCTTCGGGTTACACTTCCTCTTTCTTTTTCCACCAACCATTACAAAAAAAAATCATTAAAATAATTAATTAGTAATTAATTTGAATATATATTAATGATATTAACCTATTATAAGTGTCATACTACTATATATAAAATTTTAAAAAATCTTCTTCCAACTCTCCCATCAATGTCCCGTTAAGGGTCAGTCAACCACCAATGGAGACATTTCTATGTCAACACATAAAACCATCCTCGTGGATGGGTTCTATAAACTATATATAATATATTTACATATAATTATATTTATTATATACTTCTGTAATTAATTATATTAATGTATAATTTACATTTAGATAAAATAACAAAAGTGTTGCAAAAATGTAAATTTTAAGCGAAACATGATATCAAATGCTTCAATTTTCATCAACAAAAATTAATAAATACAAACCAATAATAAATAGTTATATAAATGAATATAATTCACTTCTGGATCAGTCCTTTAATAAATATATTTTTTTCATAAGATGCAAATGCGAAAAGTTTAAGCGGGAATTAAGGTAAGGGACTTTATCTCAATTACCATTTCATTGAGACTTACTTGGTTTTGTGCACCTAATAATTATTATGTCTTGTATCTACCACCCATTTGAGAACATTTTTCATTTTAAATTGTATTTATATTAAATATACATATTATTTTATCATGGATATAATTATAGTCTTATCCATATACAATTTTACATACAATGTTTATTTTGAATGTTGTTCTAACTGGGGAAATATTAATTAATCTATATCCTCTACTCAATACGGATGTTTATCAGGAATATTTTTCTTAAATTAAATCTATGTATGAAGAATTATTTGGACTTTAAATGATTTTAGGGGCCTTCTATATCCCCTCGATGCATTGACAGGTCTCATGAGACAAAATAGTTCGCGACAAACCCTTAGTGTTTATTTCCAAACAGAATTACATGTGTTTCTACCCACAGAATTAAACCGCCTCGATGGTATAATGGTTCATGTGTCAGATACATGACATCCACTAAATAATAATTTTTTTATTAAGTACTCATTTATTACTTTCCATGATATTTTAACAATGACAAAATCTATGGATGCATTTTCATTCCCAATTTATTGATGGATTGTGTTTTTCAAAATATTTACCTTGCCATAATGTCTATTCCTTATTGACTTTAATTCACTTATTATTTATTCATATAACCCTTACTGATCATTTTATCTCACCCTTATTATGTTTCCTTTCCCCAGGTTATGAAGGAGAAAACTTTTAATAAGCTTTCATGGATGCAGTTTATTTTATTTTATTATGTATCATGTTGTATATTCTATCTTTCCCTATTTTCTATGGATTTCATGTATGTAATATGTTCTTCCAAGACTGCTAAAATAATTTTTCCTTCAATATTTTATTCTTTTTAATCATGCAATGTAATAAAATAATGTATCATCTCTAGTTTTTTGGGTTTGGGGCATTACAACTACTAATAGTTTATTTAAAAAAAACTTAAAATATTTCTTCTTTTCCTTAAAATTTATTGATTATTGAATAATCATTCAATAAAAAATTCCATTTCTAGATTATTATCTTATTATGTTCAATTGAACCCATTTATACAATGATCTAAATCACGATTAATTCACACTTGCACATAAATAAAGGAGAAGTAATAAACCCCCTACCTTGATTAGAAGATTAATGTTCTTTGAGAAAGAATACATGATAAATAATCAACCAAAAAAAATAAAGGATACACCACTAGAACTTAATCATAGAAACTCACCATAAAAAATAACTTAAATACTGAACCCAAAACAAGGAAATATCTATCAAAACCAATTTCCATAAGATAAAGAAGAGGGGAAACAAGGATGAAAGGATAAAGAGGAGAATAAATCAATTTGAGGATTTGATTTGGATAAACCAACGAGTTTGATCTCTCAAGAGGCTCAAATGGAAGGTGGTTCAAGATGAAGGGGTTGTATAGGGTTTGAGAGAAGAGAATAAAAATTGAACCAAGTATAATATGATCCTATAATTATAGATGAGGCTTCACATAGATTCCACCATGGTATGGGGGTGAAAAAACACCCATGGTTCATCCAATGAAAGGTAGATTTAGTTTTTAAGGCATTTGAATCCTACATATTGTGAAACTTAGGAATGTTATTCAAACTATTTTTACTACCACTAAGACATCCACCATTACATGGTGTCAAAACTCAAGTTGTTTTGATACACCACACTCAGCGCTATGGATTGGGGAGCTACTATACTACTTGTTTATAATAGTGAAACTCATTGGGAGCCATGCCCAACCATCCTTCCTCAAAAAATATCCCCAATCCATTTAATCTATTTCTCACTGTAAAAACTTCATGGAAAAATAACTTTCAAAATGGCCAGACAAGACATTTTACTCATTGTGGTGCTCATCGGCACCAAACATCTAATACCCAAGCCAAACTCTGAACAAAAAAGACCAAGATGATTTTACCAACACTCAATATTTTATACAGGCATAAAAATTGATATAACCATAACCACTACCATGGTATAGTGTCCTTTAAATGGATAAAACTCCTCTCTAACCTCTAAAACTTCTCTAAACTCCCTCATGGGGCCTCTGAACCCTGCTAAAATGAAAAGGGAAGGGATTTATAAGTATACGACCTTACAAAATATCATAATTTCCCTTAAATATATGTAAAATCACATTTGGTTCTACATAAAGAAATATTTAACTATAATAATCAATTTGAGCATTAAATTTACTTCGCCAATCCATTCCCATAATCAAGTCATACATTTTCATCACATGTAACCTAAAGCCCCAAGTAATTTCAATGTTTCCATTCATAATCATTCTATATAGATACTTAAAACCTTACTCATTTCTTTTACCTAGTGGAGTATCATTTCCCATAGTATATGACATTAAATTCACCCAAAATCTTAGTTGATTAACTAATCATATAGAGATAAATTAATGCAATTATTTGATATCAAACAATGAAGAAATGAATATAAAAAAAATCAGAATGGGACCTTGCACTATATAAGGTCTTGCATTGATATTAGTCTCCTCTGATTCATGGTCAACTGTGAAGATATTTACTCGATTATAATTGATACGCTGACCGTTCATTTTTAAGATACCACCCCACACTTCCATGAATCCTTGAATAAGTCTTTATTAGTCCATAAACCTATATCATTGATCCTATCATTGGTTGGATGATCCACCACTACTCATATGTGAGAATATTTCAAAATACTTATCTAGATGACCAATATTATCACACTATAAACACTCATGATATGGAATTGGGAACTTGGACTTTAGGTTTCCCCCACTACCACACAGAGTATACTCTAGTGGAAACTTCTCCTAGGATAACTAAGAAGATGAATCTGTAAAATTTCATAAAAAATCTCTCATCTTCATATTCTAACCACTGAAATAATTATTCCATCCATCTTTTATAATAAGAAAGGTTCTTACACACCATTTTTCAATTATATCTTCTTCCACTATAGCTTCCCTATTATCAACCTCCATGTAAGTAGGTATCCTTAATAAGATAATCCTTGATTGTATATCTGATGAAAACCACATCTTGAACCTTATATTCTTAAGGTTATTATTCATAAAAAACTCTACTATTTATCATATAGTCTTGAATTTTTTTTTAAATACTCTATTTAATATATATTACCTTTCTCAAACTTTATAAATTCTCAAAAAATTTATAGATTCAATTCTCTAGGACAATAATGATCATTGAAGATCTTTTGGAAACCCATCCAATCATAATCATTATAAAGTCCTGCATTTATCACCATCTCCAACTATTTTTGGAATAGTTATTCCATTAAAAGAGTTTTTAACTCAACATTTAAGGTTCCTAGTATCAAAAATAAATAAATAATATTAAGTAGATCTTATGAACCCATTATTCTTCCAAATCTGGTTTAAAATCACCTCTAAATGATGGTGGAAACTTCCTTTGAAACTCAAATAACCAATATATCTATCTCACTGTGATTTTTTACCTATAAAATTCTCATATAATATATATAATCATGATCACCATATGAGGATCTATAAGGGAAACTTCCACCACTCCACTTATTTATCTAGTAGGAACTCTTCTAGGTAGTAAAATTCTATTGCATCTAGAATAGTTCAATCATAATATCATAATTTCCCAAACAATCATCATTAAAAAAATTAATTAAATAATATATCTAGGTGTAATTATATTCCTTTATTATAGATTAATTGATTTACCAACACATTACCACAACAATTCAAGAAATTTATTAATAAATTACCTTTAAAACCAACTTTTCACAAAACCATGATCACTAATTCATTGAAAATATATGTTTCATCAAAGAAAATTCATTACATTTAAAAATATATCATATGATTAAATTTCTTACCATGAATATTATGACGCATGAACTCTTTTTAGATTCAACCCATCATGGGTTATCTTAGAACAAATAATAGTGTTATATAATTCCATAATTAACCCTTCATTTAATAAGAATTTCAAATAAGTCAAGTTTCACTATAAAAGGGTTAACTATTCATTGTAAACCATATATTTAATGTTATAAAAATGATATTCTATACACCTAAAAAACCTCTTAAGACATGAATTTAAAACTATTATCTAATGAAATTTTGCACACCCTAACTGGGGGAATAGAATCTTGATATCTGAATTAGAGTTCTACATGGCCTCAAGTACACTCCCATGATTTTTAGTAGCTAGAAACAAGTACTTGTGGGTCAATTGATCTCTTTTAGAATTATTTTCAATAAAATAAATATTCCAAATTAATAATTATTCATGTAGATGTAATTTTTTTAATAAAACCCAATAAATTCATAGTGTAAAAAAATAAGTTTTACAAATCCAACCATAAGATAAACATCTAAGTTTTCATGTAGTCCCAAATAAATAAATGTGACCAAAGAAAATCCATAAACATAACCTTCCATATCTATAACATGGATCAATGGATCACCACTAGAAAAGTATGAAACCTTACCTTTCCATTTAATAAGACCAATCATATCTACATATCCACTAAAGAGCATTGGTAGGGATGAGTATAAACTTGATTATATTTACTCAAATGAATTTGAAAGATATATATTCATGTGAAATGCCATAAATTTAATAAAAATACAAAATTATAAATTAAATATTTTTCTTTAAAAAACATTGTTTAAAAAAAATTATTCTAAATCCAATATTTTAAATCCATTCTTATCAATTTATTTTCAAAAGTCAAATTTTCTAAAAATGTGCCATTTCAAATTATATTTATTCAAATAAATTTTCAATCCATGTTTTCTTCTTGAAAATTTCATTTGAGAAAACCCATTATTTTTATAATTTATAGTGGGAAACTTTCTTATTTTCCCCAATCACACCGGATACTAACCACCCCCTCAATTCCTATAGAAAACTCCCAATTTCCTAAAAATATACTCATGATAAGGAAAATATAGAACATAATAAAATTACTTTCAATACAAGATAGATTCCTAAAATGATTCATCCCTCTCCCAGATGGAATCAAACCATCATTCACCTAGTCCTATCATGTAAACCAGGTCTTCCCCCATTCACCTGAAGCCAAAACCAAATACTTTACTAATGGGTTTTTAGAAACATCTCATGATAAAAATGGTATAAGAAACCAAATAAAATTACTAATATATCACCATCGAATCAAAATGTAAATAAATAAAATAAAAAATAATATTCATACCTCATGTCTAGAAAGAATCATCTCAATGAAGTCTAATTGATGGAGATCACATAAAGATAATAGACTATTGCATTAAAAATAAGTACATTTTCCACTATAATCATATTATTCTATGAGATGACCCCATAGACTCCAATGTTGGGCTAGAATCTTCTACTCAAATATAAATAGATAAAATAAATGAAGAGAGATTTATCTTAGCTTGAAAAATTTACTGCACCCCAATAGGACGATCCCACACTTTATATAGACCCCCTTTATCTAATTAAGGGATTTAGCATTGGCTGACAATGCTTTTCATACCTTAAATTAATCATCTGGATAGTTCATATCAGAAGCTATATTTTTTATAATATGTGGCATCATTTATATACATGATATCTTATATAAAAAACCATCTAATATGGTATATTATACGATAGAATAAATTAGTTTCCTTTAATGAGATATTCAAATCATAGTCTATGATATATATCATATGAATATTTTAGTTTATGATATGGATGAATCATATAATATGATTCATTAAATTTAGTTCATAACTAAAAATCTACCACTTTCACTAAAATTCCATAAGTAGTTTATGGAAAAACATCACACCTATTTTTCAATCCAACCAAATGTCCCATGGATACAGTTTACCAAACTCTTTTCATTTAAAAAAATGCAATCTTATTCTAAGACATGATTTTGTGAACCTATAAGCCATTGTATCATTGAAAAAATATATGAATTTCTAAATTTACAGATGCAATAAAAGGGTGGCCTCTAGGAAAGCATCAATGTTACTCAACCAAAAAAGGGTTCATACATGATCATGATTAAACATACTCATATATCTATATGAACACATCGACCATACAATGTATCATATATATCATATGTACATTACTAAAAAATGGGTATATCCCCACACCTATATACCAATGGTTTACATGAACCATTAGTATAGAGTTCCGGGATACAGTCTATACCAATGGTTTATTGAAACCATTGGTACATATATTGTTATACCAACAGTTTCAAAAAAAATTTGGTATAGGTTGGGATATAACAATGGTTTTTTAAAAACTATTGGTATAAATTTTGAAAAAATCCATTTATATCCCATACCACCCATGCACCCATGATCCCTACTCTAATTTACCTCACCCGAGCGAGTAGTGTCTCCCCTTCTCCTCCAGCGTTCTCCACTTGTTCAATCATTTTTTGATTTGAATCCTATTCAACATCAGATTAGTGAGTTCTGAATCCTTCTTCTCTTCTGCTGAGTATTGTTTTCATTTTTATCTATGTCATAATGTGATAAATTTTATAAATTCATGTTATTACACTAGTTAAATAAAGATTTATTAATTTTTGGTTCATGTTTTTAAATTCTAGAATTTATGAGTTTTTGTTCATCTCATTAAGTAAATATATGCATCATGAAACATGGATGGACATGCACATGTCATCCCATGGTTTATGTTTATGATATAGAGCTCCATTCAACATGAAAATAAAAACACAATGATAGTGAATTTATTGAATTAATTTCACATATATTAACCATGAGATCCATGTTTGAATTTGGAGAGGTATTTTGGGAAGGTGAAGTTGATCCCAAGAAGAATTATTGCCTGTAAATAATGAGTTTTGGCTAGCTGTGAAGGGAGAGAAGGACCATAATGATCCATTAGTGAGTTTTCTTCTATAAATAGGCTCAAAAAGTTCTACTATAACATATTCAATATTTTTTATTTCATTTTTTCATCACCCTACCATAGATGTCATGAGAGGGATATCTTCATTTCTTCTTAATCTGTGATTAAAGGGGGATTGTGCTAGTGTGTATATGGATTTTTATTTAATTCATGTTAGGTTTCACATTAAATTATTTTCCCTCCATATCTACCTTATTTTTCATTAAACGGACATTGTGTTTTTATTAATGGAGTGTTATTTAATGTAGTTACTGGAATAATACTTTCACTATAAATATTTGGTATGATAGGATCTATATTTAACAATGGTTTTACATTACCACTATCACAAATGAACTAAAGGATATAACCATTAAAAGGGGGAATTTACGAGAGAGTGAGAGTAATCACTCAGATGGGGGTGATTAGACATAATTACAATGAAAATAAGAATTCATTAAGTTTTTACAATCACTGTCACATGAACCTAGGAATTATATGACTCATACCTTTTTTTCTTCTATCATTCTCTTAAATCATCATCAATATTTTTCATTTTAATTTTCAAGTAATTTTTTCTTTCAATAATTAGTTTAGTATTTTAATTATTGAATTGAGTATTTTATATCCTTTTCTTTATGGAACCATCCTTATAATTTCAGGATCCTATGATAATTAATTGAATATTTCTTGATTTAGGGTTTGTATTTTTTAACTTGTAAAATGATTTATCCCAAGGGAATAATGACTCTCTGTGGGTTGGTCACAACCCAAGAAGGGTAAAAGCTCTATCTACTATAGGTCTAGTAAAGGCTCCCCATTTAGTGAAGAGAATAATATGGGGGAACCTAAATATTGGAATACATCTCCATCAATTTTAACTCCTAAATAATTAATGAAATCATTAGTGTGTTTCTAATGTGGATGGTTTGGGCATTCCAATCCATCTTGATTAAAAATTCCAAATACTAGTCATTTTTTTGGTTGGATGGGATATCTAAAAAAATAAATTATAGATTAAATTATCCAAAGAATTTTTTTTCCTACCATATTCTAGATCTTAATGTTGACTTAGTAGATATTATAAGGTATTTCTTCCTCTACCATATTCTTTATATAACACCACAAACATTTTATAGTATGTTTCTCTTAAATACTTTAAATTCCTTAGATATAATATATTGCATGAAGTACCGAGTCTCTGTGAAAAAACAATTTTTTATTATAAGATAAAGTCATAACCTAGCCATTAAACTTAAATTTGTTACTTCTATGTTTTGAATTTTGAAAAACGGACATACACGATTGCGATCAGGGTAATATTTGGAGTCTAATAGAATCAAATTAATTTTTAGTGAATAGTAAATTACCCTTATGAATAGTAACACACCCTTATTAATAGTAACCTACCCTTATTAATATTAATATTACCCTTATGAATGGTAACCCTACCCAAGAAAGTATAAATAAAATTTAGGCACCTTAAAAATGAAGATGAATATTTTAAGTGTTGGTATTTTTCGATTAAATGACGATTTTAATTAAAAATTGAATTTATCATATTTAGAAAATTAATTTTGAAAATGGAGTTTAATTTTAGATTCTAAATGTTGAAAATTGGTTAGGGTAAATTTTCAAGATTTTTCTAAAATACTTGAATTTTTGGTGAATAGTAAAATATATTAATTTACCGTATAAATACATTATAATTAAAATCCACTATTAATTACATCATGAGTTATGTAAGCACAAAAATATAGAACTCACATACACTTATTACTATTATAGATCATATAACCCTCACTATTTCTTGTCTTGTGGAGAAATAATAAATTAATGAATATAATATTAAGAAAACCCTCCTCCCCTCCACTATAAATACCACCCCTCACACCCTCATTTTTTCACACCTATAATGCTTCAATATTTGCCTTAATTATACCAAAATATCTATCTAATATCTCCCCACGTCCAATATCCCTTGTTCTCCTCAAAATACCAAATCCTCTCCTCGAAAGAGGCTCTCAAAGAAAGATAGATTCAAGAGGTAATTCCTCGTCTCAATTCCTTTGTTTTTTTTCAAGTTCCTTTTTTATATTTTATATTCTCACCTCTTATCATCCAAATATTATTAAAAATATAGTTCCTTATATGTATTGTAATTTTTTAATGATAATGGAATATTTCATCATCATCTCTCTTTTCTCCCTCTTATTATACTAAAAATGAAAACACTATCTGAGATGTGTTAATTGATCACATCCAAGGACGACGAGTTTTAAATTTCTATTACCATCTTCAATTCTAGACATGAAACCATTTTTATGGTTGAAACAAGTAAGTATATATGTAATATATCCTATTTAATTTTCTGGAATCATTTTTTACACATTTTATTTAATTATAAAACAAAATGAGTTCGTAGTGATCAAAAACCATCAAAATAATCCAAGCGTTTATCATTAAAATTTGGTATAATAATTCATCCTCCCCAAAAATAAAAAAAGGATTTATATGATCATTTAACATTATAGATGATCATTAATAACTCATAACTTCAATTCTAGATTTCAATTTCCATTTTACATGAACTTCCATACTCATATACAAGAAAACCGTTCATGAAAACCAAGGAAGAAAATGATTCCAAAAACAATAAAATTGAACCTTTTAAACCCATAAAAAAGGACATGAATGAAACTAATAAGGTTATAATAAATCAATAAAATTTAAATAGGATCTTTAATTATTAATTAATGAAGATAAATTTTATTATTTAGGTTATTAAGATCAATCGAAGAACACATTCGGGCATAAGGTAAGGGGGTTCTCATCTCATTTTTAATTCTGTGAGATTTCAATTCTTCACCACTTATTTCTTGTATGTGGTGTATGTGTGCTTCCATTTGATATATAATATCATTATTATCTTTATTTTAATTATATTCTATTATTTATTTGGTGATTATTAATTTTTTCTCATACGATTTGATTGATTACAATGTGGTAAGGGACTTTGTCTCAATTTCCATTTCATTGAGACTTACTTGTTATTGTGCACCTAATCTTTATTATGTGGTTTTATACTGATATTTTTAGATTATTTTTCATTTAAAATTATAATTCTATTAAATATCCATTTCCCTATATTATGGATATGATTATTTCCTTAAGTCGTATACCATTTCACATACGATGCTTATTTTGAATGCTATTTTAACAGGGAAAATATTGATGAATATGTATCCCCTATTCAATAAGGATATTGAAAAGGAATATTTTTATTGTATTAAATATATGTATAAATAATTATTTGTGTAGTAAGTGATGGGAAGGGCCCGCTATAGCCCTTCGATGCATCGATAGGTCTCCTGAGACAAATCAGCTGGTGACAAACCCTTTGAGTTTGTTTCATAAAACCAGACAGGTTTCTACCCACATACTTAAACCGTATCGATGGTATAATGTTTCATGTTCTAGATACACGACGTCAAAATAATAATCATTCTATTTATTCATTATTCAGTCATTACTATCCATGAGGTTTTCACTATGAGAAAATCTATGGATGTATTTTTATTCTCAGCTTATTGATGGCAAGTGTTTTCATTTATTCATCATGACATATTAGTAATATCTAATTTATTATGATTAAATTATTATTGATTCATGATTACACTATATGTAACCTTTACTAAGAATTTGAGCTCACCCTTATTAAGTTTCTTTTCCCCAATTTATGAAGAAGAGAACCTTGAATAATCTTTAAAGAAGGTAGTTTATTTCAGATTATTATATATCATGTTGTATTTTTTATATTTCTAAATGTACTATGGGTATCATGTATATAATATGGTCTTAAAAAACTACTAAACTAATCGGTTCTTCAGGATTTATTTCTTATAATCATTCCAATATAGTAAATAAATGTGCCAACTCTGGGTTTTGGGGTTCGGGGCGTTACAGTTGGTATCAAAGAAAGTTTATCAGCAACCTTGGAAACTATATTTAGGATACATAGTTTAGAAGACATAACCCTAAGATATAATTTGAGGATAAGAATATAGTAACAACCCGGAATTTTGGTAAGGTAGAGACTATCTGTATCTTCCTAGAAAATACATCCATGTCTAGATACTACAAGTTGACATAGTTCTAGCACAAATATACCTTGAAGTAACAACTCCGACAAGGAGTTTCAAGCATAACTCGGGGTATCCTAGCACATGACAATGAGCCTTACTGCACAATTGGTTTGACACTCTTAGGGGATATGCTTAGGATAATTCAAATTTTCTTTACAAACCATTATGAATGATATAAAAGTAAATATAAACAATGTTTACGATTATGAGATTAGTCGTGCATAAATTTTTAGATTATGTTAAGTGTTTGATAGTTTGAAAATAAGAATTATGACCTAATTTAGTGTATGTCATTATTTAGTGATGGCACCTAATGAAAGAAGGGGAATCAATACCTGTAGATAATGTAGGGATTTCCCCACAGATCAATTCAACACAGTCAATACTGGAGCATATCAGATCATGAACATATTGGGAAAACTTACTCAGGATGTGATGAATAACCATGCTACACTAATACTGGATCGTTTCATATGGAAGAAGCCCCCATCTTTTAGTGGGGCTACTAATTCTGTGGTAGCTGAGCAGTGGATCAAGTCCCTTGAAAATATATTTTTGGAATTAAGATACAATAAAAATGAAAATGTAGTATTGGTAGTATATTACATCAAGGGTGATGCTGATTAATGGTGGTTCTTGATCCAGAATACCACGGAGGAAGAAGAAATAGAATATATAGAATATAGAACTTTTAAGAAAATATTCTTCGACAAATATTTCCCTCATGAACAACAAACTAAAATGAAGAGGAAATTCCTTAGAATAAAGAAAAGGTAAGAAGAGAGTGTTGTGGAGTATGCGGCTACCTTCATAAGATTAATCAGGTATGTTTTAGATTACGTACATGATTCAGAAGATAATATTGATCATTTCTTTGAAGTTCTTAATCCAAGCATTTGAAGGGCACTGGATTCTCAAACCTTTTCATCATATGATGAAATTGTATTAAGTGACATCAAAATATAGAAGGAATTTTCTAGATCAAATTTGTTCAAGGGAAATCAAGATAAGAAGAGGCATTCTAATAACCATGGAAAAGATAAAGCACCAATGAAGAAGAAGAGAATGAAGCAATTTCCATTATGTGAGAACTGTAGAAATAATATTCCTGGGAAATACTTGAAAGGCATGGAAGTTTTCTATAATTGTGGAGAAAAGGTTCATTGATCTAGTGAATGAAAGGGTAAGAGAAAAGTCAATGATGTTAAATTCTAAAATTGTAGAGATATGGGACACTATAAAAATGAGTTTCCTAAGAGCCAAAGAAACTTTCCTTAGAAAAGGCTACGAGAGTTAGGGAAAGCTTATGCGATTACAACTACAGAGGTTGAAGTTCCTAATGATGTGGTGGCAGGTACTTTAATTTTTTACTCAAACTTATCCAATGATTTATTTGATTATGTATCACCACA
The DNA here is from genome assembly GCA_963277665.1 of Viscum album. NCBI lineage: Eukaryota > Viridiplantae > Streptophyta > Magnoliopsida > Santalales > Viscaceae > Viscum > Viscum album. The sequence goes on from OY728129.1 coordinate 438,339,165, forward strand.
TTCATTTATATCTTCTCAGTTTTCCAAGAAAATTAGACATGTCCAATTTGATTTAATAAAGGAGTTTTCAGTCAAAACTCCTACTGGATGTATCACTGAAACAAAGATGTGTCGATCAGTACCCCTCATGAAACATAAAAATTATTTAGTTTATAACCTTATTATCATACCAATGATTGATTTTGATATAATTCTTAGAATGAATTGGCTGTCAAATTATGATTTTAAGATCTATTACAAGAAGAAAAAAGTTACAATTTCTAAGAATGGTGTAGAATCCCTTATCTTTAGAGAAGAAACCTCTCTATATGATTCTTATCTAGATCCACCCCTAGTAGCTCTACTAAATTCAATTCTTGGAGAGGAAGATAACACAATAACTATGATCGAGGAAATAAATATTCAAATTGAAGATGTACCTATTGTGCAATAATACATTGATGTATTTCCATAGGTTTTACCTGGGCATCCTCCAGAGTGTGAAGTTGACTTCTATATTGATTTAATTACTAGTGAAATACCTATATCAAAGACTCCCTATATAATATCCACTAAGGAATTAGTGGAGCTAAAGAAACAACTAGAGGAATTGAGTGACAAAGGATTTATTCGACCTAGTATTTCTCTATGGGGAGCCCATGTCCTCTTTGTCAAGAACAAAGATGGATCCATGAGGCAATGCACATATTATAGGGAAATCAATGATATTATAGTAAATTAAAAGTATCCTATTCCATGAATTGATGATTTATTTGATCAACTTCATGGATCCCAATATTTTTCGAAGCCTGACCTTTGATCTGGATATCATCAGCTGTGTGTGAAGAAAGAAGATATTCCAAAGATAACATTTCGAACCAGGTATGGGAATTACGAGTATACAGTAATGACTTTTGGTCTGACTAATGCATCCTATGTTTTCATGGATCTAATGAATAGATTTTTCAAGGAATACCTTGATGAATATTTTGTGGTATTTATCATTGATATTCCGGTATACTCCAAAAGATACGAAGACCATGAGAATCACTTGCAGATTATTCTGAAAAATCTTAGAAGAAATGAATTATATGGAATGTTTAGAAAGTGTGAATTTTGGATTCAATCAGTTTCTTTTCTTTTCCATATTATCTCTAAGGATAGAATCTTAGTTGATCCTACGAAGACAAAGGCAATCCAAGAATGTCCCCTACCAACGAACATAATCGAGGTACGTAGTTTTATTGGCTTAGCAGGTTACTATCAACATTTCATTCAGAATTTCACATGACTGGCTAACCCACTAACTAAGCTCACACATAAAGGGGTTACATTTTTATGGAAGAAAGAATGTACATAATTCTTTAAATAATTGAAAATAATATTGGAAAATTCTTCAATTTTGACTCTTATATCTAGAAATGATGGATTTGTGATATACAGTGATACATCAAAGAATGGAATAGGATGTGTCCTTATGAAAAATGATAAATTTATTGCTTATGAATCTAGGTAGTTGAAGAATCATGAGAAAAATAACCCCACTCATGATCTTGAGTAAGCAGTCGTAATCTTTACTCTGAAAATATGGAGACATTATCTCTACAGTGAAAGATGTGGGATATATATGGATCCCAAGAGTTTGAAATAAATTTTTACACAGAAAGAACTCAACATGAGGGAATGGAGATGGCTGGAGTTACTCAAAGATTATGATTATTCAATAAACTACCACCCAGGAAAGGAAAATAAGGTTTCAGGTGCATTAAGCAGGAAAGATCAAGGACTTCTGACCCAAATGAGGATTGAAAGAGATCCTATATTCATGGATATTATAAAGTTGGATATGAGAATTATTAAGGAAGGGGAAACCTATTTCCTCTTTCAAATGATTGATAAACCATATTTACTAGAGAATATAAAAATCTCTCAATCTGATGATGAGAATATAAAAAAGAAAATTAAAGCTGTTAAGGATGGAAGATTGGAAAACTGGGTGTATGAGGATGGAGTTTTGAAATTTGGGAAGTGGTTATACATTACATAAATACCATAACTAAAAAGGGAATTATTATATTATGCTCATAGCTCAAATTTCTTTATACACCCTGGTAGCACCAAGATGTATAGAGATATGAAGGAAAATTTTTTATGGGATAACATGAAGCAATTTTTTTTTGACTGTGTCAAGGTGTCTAGTTTTTCAACAAGTGAATACTGAGAGACAACATCCTAGATGGGTCATGAAACCTATACCAATTTCTATGTGAAAGTGGGCTGACATTATGATGGAATTTGTCACAGGACTACTGAGGACACCTAGAAGAAATGATGCAATATGGTTAATTGTTGGTTGAATCACAAAATCGGCACATTTACTTACTATAAGAGAGGATTTACCACTTGAGTGCCTAGAAAGACTTTATATTAATGAATTCATAATAATTCATAGTGCATTTATATCAATTGTTTCTTATTGAGATCCCCAATTTACATCAAAATTTTGGAAAAGTTTCCAGAAGGCTTTGGATACTAAGCTTCATATGAGTACTGCTTATTACCGCCAAACCAATGGACAATCTGAAAGGACTATTCAAACATTGGAAGACATGTTAAGATCATACTCTCTTGATTTTCAAGGTATGTGGGATCAATACTTGCCTTTGGTGTAATTTTCCTATAATAATAGTTTCCATTCTAGCATTCAAATGGTGTCATATGAAGAATTATATGGTAAGAGGTGTCGAAATCCAACTTGTTGGGATGAAGCTAGTGAGAGGAAACTTAAGTTCACAGAACTTATCAAAGAGACAACTACAAAGGAAAAGAAAATTCAAGGACATATTAAAGAAACCCAAAGTAGGAAAAAGAGTTATGCTGAAAATTGGAGAAAGGATTTGGAATTTCTAGTAGAAGTTCATGTCTTTCTAAAAGTATCTTTGTGGAAGGTTGTCTTAAGGTTTGGTAAGAAAGGGAAATTGATCCCCAGGTACATCAGACCATTTAAAATTCTAGAAAGAATTGGAGCTGTATCTTACCATTTAGAAATAACACCAAGTCTCTCCAAAGTTCATAATGTGTTTCATGTGTCATTGTTAAATAAATACATTCCAAACCCAACGCATGTACTCACCTATGAATAAATAGAGCTGGAACCTGATTTGTCATACTATGAAGAGCCTATCGAGATTCTTGACACTAGTGAGTAAGTATTGAGAAATTGTATAACTCGACTAGTAAAATTTCTTTGTAGAAACCATAAAATAGAGGAAGCAAAGTGGTAACCTAAGGATGTTATGAAGAAGAATCACCTGCATCTTTTTAAATGGATTTATACATGAAAAATTTTGAGGTCGAAATTTCTAAAGGTGGGAAGAATATAACACCCCAAACATTTTATAGTATGTTTCTCTTAAATACTTTCAATTAATTAGATATCTTATATTTCATGAATCACTGAGTCTCTATGAAACAAAACTTGGTTATTATAGGAGATATAATAACCTATCCATTAAACATAAATTTTCCACTTCTGTGTTTTGAATTTCGAAAAAAAGACATACACGGTTGCGATCCAGGTGATATTTGGAGTCTAATAGAATCAAATTAATTTTAAGTGAATAGTAACTTACCCTTATGAATAGTAACATACCCTTATTAATATTAACCTACCTTTATGAATTGTAATATTACCCTTACTAATGGTAACCTTACCCATGAAAGTATAAATAAAATTTAGGCACCTTAAAAATGAAGATGAATATTTTATGTGTTGGTATTTTTCAATTAAATGATAATTTTAATTAAAAATTAAAATTCTCATATTTAGAAAATTATTTTTGAAAAATGGAGTTCATTTTTTTATTCTACACGTTGAAAAATGGTGAGGGTGAATTTTCAAGATTTGTCTGAAATACTTGAATTTTTAGTGAATAGTAAAATACATCAATTTACCGTATAAATACATTATAGATTAAATCCACTATTCTTAACATAATGAATGATGTAAGCACCCAAATATAAAACTCACATGAACTTATTACTATTCTAGGTCATGTAATCCTCACTATTTCTTGTCTTGTGGAGAAATAATAAATTAATGAATATAATATAAAGAAATCCCTCCTCCCCTCCACTATAAATACCACCCCTCACACCCTTATTTTTTCACATCTCTCAAGCTTCAAGAATTACCTAAATTCTGATTAAATATCTCCCTAAGCTCCTCCCCCACTTCCAACATACCTTGGTATTTTCAAAAGACCAAATCCTCTCCCCTAAAGAGGCTCTCAAAGGAAGATAGATTCAAGAGGTAATTCCTCTTTTCAATTATTTTATTTTCTTTTCAAGTTCCTTTGTTATCTTTTTTATTCTCACCTATTCTAATCAAAATGTTATGAAAAATCCAGTAACTTATATTTACTATAATGTTGTTATGATAATCTAATATTTCATCAGCATCTCTCTTTTCCCCCTCCTCTCACCGTCTGATATGTGTTAATTTATCACATTCAAGGACGATGGGTTTTCAATTTATATTACCGCATTCAATTATAGTCATGAAACCATTTTTATGATTGAAAAAAATCATTATATATGTGATATATCATATTTAATGTTCTGGAATCATTTTTTACACATGGTATTTAATTATAAAACAAAATGAGTTCGCGATGATCAAAAACCATCAAAATAATCCAAGTGTTTATCATTAAAGTTTTGTATAAAGATTCATCCTCCCCCAAAATAACCAAAGGATTTATATGATAATTTAACCTTATTTATGATCATTAATAACTCATAACTTCAATTCTGGATTTTAATTTCCATTATACATGAACTTCCATACTCATATATAAGAAAACCGATCATGAAAACCAAGGAAGAAAATGCTTCCAAAACAATAAAATAAAACCTCTTAAACCCATCAAAAAGGCCATGAATGAACCTAATAAGGTTCTACTAAATCAATTAAATGTATATGAGGTTCTGTAATTATTAATTAATGAAGCTAAATTTTATTGTTCAGATTATTAAGATCAATCATAGAACACATTCCGACATAAGGTAAGGTGTTTCTCATCTCACTTTTAATTTTGTGAGATTTCAATTGTTTTCCACTTATTTCTTGTATGTGGTGTATGTGTACTAAAATTTTATATATAATATCATGATTATATTTATGGTCATGGTATTATATTATTCATTTGGTGATTATTAAGTTTTGGTTATAGGATTCGATTGATTACAATGTGGTATGGGACTTTGTCTCAATTTTCATTTCATTGAGGCTTACTTGGTATTGTGCACCTAATATTTCTTATGTGGTGTTTATACTGAAATTTTTAGATAATTTTTAATTTTTAATTATAATTCTATTGAATATCTATTTCCTTGTATCATTTATATGATTATTTTCTTAATCCGTATATCAGTTCACATACAATGCTTATTTTGAATGCTATTTTAACTGGGGAAATATTGATGAATTTGTATCCTCTATTCAATAAAGATATTGAAAAGGAATATTGTTCTTGTATTAAATCTATGTATAAAGAATTATTTGGACAAGAGGTTATGAGAGGGGACCACTATAGACCCTCGATGCATCGAAATGTCTCATAAGACAAATCAGTTGATGACAAACCCTTCGAGTTTGTTTCAAAAAATCAGACGGGTTTCTACCAACAAACTTAAACCATCTCGATGGTATAATGGTTCATGTGCTAGATAAATTACATCCAAATAATAATAATTCTATTTATTCATTATTAATTTATTACTATCCATGAGGTTTTCACTATGAAAAAAATCTATGGATGTATTTTTATTCTCAAATTATTGATGGAAAGTGTTTTCATTTATTCATCATGCCATATTGGTCATCTATAATTGATTATTATTCAACTAATATTATTTCATCATTCCACTATATTTAACCCTTATTGAGTATTTGATATCACCCTTAATATTTTTATTTTCCCTAGGTTATGAAGAAGATAATCTCGAATAATCTTTCAATGAGGCAGTTTATTTAAATTTATTATGTGTCATATTGTATTTTCTATCTTTCCAAATCTAATTTGGGTATCATGTATGTAATTTGGTATTCTAAAACTGTTAAACTAATTTATCCTTTCGGGTTTATTTCTTATAATCATGCCAATATAGTAAAGTGATGCATTGGTTCCAGGCTTTGGGGTTTGGGGCATTACACTTTATATCGATCATTTTTCTCCCTTGATTCTAGTTTTGATCTCTGGAATATATTTTGGGATGGTTGAAGTATTGTGATAATTTGGAGAGTAATAATATTTTTTCATGAAATTAAGGTTTTTACTTTTTTTATATCTTGTTGATCGAGTCTTCATAGTTAAAACATTGGGTAACACTTTGTAGTGTCTCAAAGTTATTCATTTTATCCAACATGATAGTAAATTCATAAATTTTAGGGCTACATATAAATACCTGAACCCAGTTTCCCAGAGTTGGTGACTTATTTTATTACATTTGAATTTTAAAGAGAGAGATGAATCCTGAAGGACCGACCAGTTTAGCAGTCTTGGAAAACTAGATTACATACATGATATCCATAATACACTAGGAAAACAAAATAAAACATGATACAATATAAAATAAAATAAATCGCATCCTTAAAAGCTTATACTTTTTTTTATTCTTCATAACCTGGGGAAAAGAAACATAAGAAAGGGATCATTTCAGGTGATCAGTAAGGGTAAGCAATATGGTAGAAGATATTGTAAAAAAACATTATGCATGATGAATAACTAAACACACATGTCTTTAAAAATAAACTACATGAGTATAACATGGTAGGAATAAAAACTAAATAAATAATGCCATAATAGAACACAACCATGAGTATTATACTAGTCGAATAACCACATAGACTATCAGTTACTAGTTTCATAAGTAAGGAACACATAATTCGGGACATCATAACCATTATTCCAATGTCTCGTGCCAAGTCCATACATATACAGGTAAAAACCCAAACTAGTTTGTCTCATGAGACCTACCGATTCATCGAGGGGATATAGTGTCCCCCACACAACACTTACTAAATAAAATTCATTACTCATATGAAAGGATTGAACATAATCAATATATACATTCATATTTAAACTAACATATGAAATATAAATAACCTTCCCCAATCATTAAACATAAACATTAACCATTCCGACTAATATGGTGAATGGTATCAAGATAACACATTCATAGTGAAAATAATTACAAAAACTTAAACAATATATTGTAGATGATATAATAATATATAAACCTCAATTAATTACAATATTCAATAAATGATTTTGACATAAATGAAGATACTTTTAAATGAGACCATTGAAAATTCTTGAGGAAATAATCCTTAAACATTCTAATGTGTCACATAACACCTTGAAAAATTCAAATTATAATTCCTTATAATATCATGAGAATAATGATACTATTGACATGATATAAAAAATGGTAGTACGTACACCACATGTAAGGAACAAGTGGTTAACAAGGCATATATCTCATAAAAGTTAAAGTCAGACGAGAAAAATCCTTTTTACTTTGGAAAGAATATTTATTTTGGAAAATCATTTGTATTTGTCATAAAATCAGATTATAAACATGTATATCCTAGAAAATAAAATATAAGTACTTTGAAATTATATTTGAGGCATTAATTTTGTTTCACTAAAGTGAAATCATATAAAAATAGATTTTAAAGAAGCTTTAGAAATAAAACATTTTAGTGCGGTTTAAGGAAAATATTAAAGAGATTTAAAAGAAGAAGGGCATGTTTGTTTTATTAAAACAAGAAATAAACCAAGTTAGTTTTCATGATAAATTTTTTGATTTTATAAAAATAATTATGGCTTAAAATAGATTATATATTGCACTTGAAAATGGGTAAGAATTCGAGAAGTTCCCTTGAATCGAGCTTGTTTATCAAGAAGAAGTTTTAAAAGATCCTTTTAAAACATATAACTCTCCATAAAATAAAGATGGTTTATTATTGATACACATATATATAAAGTTCACATAGAATTTTTGTGGAGTAAATAATTATAATTAAGAATTTTGTTAAGGTATGTAGATAATAAGAGTAACTTGAAAGAAAATGGGAGTTCAGGTAGAAATCCCCTACCAATTTGTAATCAATGGAATCATATGCCCCAAAATTAATATTAAAAAAATGATAAATTTAGTACCATGAAAATAAATTTATTCATGATATTATACATAAATGGGTAGTATAAATACATCATACATGATAAATAGTAGTGAATAAGGAATATCTCACAGAAATGGAAGCGAGATAAGGAAACCCTTACCTTATGTATGAATGAGTTATGCACTTCACCTTAACATCCTCGATAATAAAATTCAATAAATTAATAAATTAATTAATAATATTACATACATGTATTTTTTTATTATAATTTTATTAAGTTTTTTTGGTGTTTTGGATGAGTTATAAGATACAATTTAGTCATTCGGGAGCGTTCGTTTCCTTGATTTTCATGATCGGTATACTTGTATATGAGTATGGAAGTTCATGTGGAATTTGTATAATTATCAAGAATTAAATTTATATGATACTAATGAACATACATAATATTAAATGGTGATATAATTTATTTGGTTATATGGTATGAGGATGAATCATTAGATAATACATTTAGTGATAATCGTTTAGATTATTACGACGTTTATTGATCATAACAAACTCATTTTGTTTTATCGTTTAGTATTATGTAAATATTTCACTTACAAAACATAAAAGGGTTATATTATAAATTTTAAAATCTTTCTCAACAATTAAAATGGTTTCATGAATATATTTGAAGAAGAATTTTAAGAATTAAACTTTTTCGTCCATGAAGGCCGTAAATTGGCACATCTCAGATGATGATTTCATTTATAAAATAAAAGAGGGAGAGTAAGGAGATTGATAATGGTTATTACATTAACATGATATAATTATAGTATATATATGATAATATATTTTTCGTGGTCAATTGTATAGATTAGGTTAGGATATAATAAGAAAAGAAGATAAATTGAAATGAAATTAAATGAAAAAGGAAAAGGATTTACCTCTTGAAATAACCTCCTTGGGAACCTCCTTAAGGGAAAGAGTTTTGGTTTTTGGAAATTCCACGTGATCCTAGATGTGGGGAGGGAATAAGGAAGGGTATTTTGGAATAAGTTTTATATTATTCAAGTATTATAGGGGTGAAGATAAGAGGGAGTGAGGGGTGGTTTTTATAGTGGAGGAGAGGGGTTATTTCTCATTATTTTATTCGTTATTTTATTATTTTTCTCAATAAAAGAAACAATATTGATTATTTTTACAAAAAACAGTAATATGTGCATGTGATTTCGAACCAATATCCATTTACATCATCCATGACTCAATCATGATGCAGGAATTCATTAATTTACATATACCGTAAATTATCATATTTCACTATTCACAAAAAATTCAAGTATTTTAGAAAAACAAAAAAAATGTAATCCAACCATTTTTTGATGTTTAGAATTAAAAAATGGACTCCATTTTATCAAAATAATTTTCTAAATATGATAAATTTTATTTTTAAATTAAATCATCATTTACTCGAAAAATACAGTTTTTAAATCTAAAAGTGATTTTATAACACCCTAAAAAATTAACTAAGGTCTTATTAAATTATCCTAAAATAATAGGACAAAAATATATTTATTTAGGAATAAATTTTATGAAAATTAATTTTATTTTAAATAAATTTATTAATTTAAAATTTTAATTAAATATTTATTACTCACAAAAATACCAACACTTAATTATTAATTTTTAAAACATTAACTCTTATTTATAAGGTGTTTAAATTTTATTTATACTTTCATGGGTGATGTTAGTATTCATAAGGGTCATATTACTATTCATAAGGGTAACATTGCTATTTATAAGGGTACATTACAATTCATAAGGATCAAGTTACTATTCATTAAAAATTAAGTTGATCCAATTAGACTCTAAAAAAATTATTGATCGTAATGGTGTATGCCCATTTTTCAAAATTCAAATCACAAAAGAAAAAAAATTATGTTATAAAAATTTATTTGTAAATCATTGGGGTGTTAAATTCTTCCCCTTTACAAAAATTTCATCCTCAAAATTCCAGAATGTTACTTCATAAAAATATTTGGGTAGTTCTTCATCATAAGTTCCTTAGGCTCCCATGTCACTTCTTCAATTTTAGGATTTTTCCAAAGTACCTTTACCAACCAAGTCATCTGATTCCTTAAAACCTATTCTTTTGTGTCTAAAATTCCGATAGGCTCTTCACAGTAAGATAAGTCATGTTCCAATTCTATTCCTTCAGCATTGAGTACATGTGTCGGGTCTGACATGTACTTTCTCAGCAATGAGACATGGAACACATTGTGTAACTTAGAAAGGTGAAGTGGCATCGCCAAACGATAATCCACAGATCCAAATATCTCTATAATTTCAAAAAGACCAATGTAATTGGGGGGCAGTTTCCCTTTCTTCCCCAATCTTATAACACCCTTCCATAGAGATACATTCAAGAAAATGTGATCTCCCACTTGAAATTCCAAATCCTTCCTTTTATTATTAGCATAACTCTTGTTCCTAATTTGAGATAATTTTATATGGTTTTGAATAGTCTTTACCTTTTCTGTTGTTTCCTCCACAAGCTCTGGACCCACAAGCTTCATTTATCCAACATCATCCCAATAAGTTGGTGTACGACATCTCTTTCCATAAAATGCTTTATATGGTTCCATTTGAATCTTATAATGAAAACTATTATTGTAGGAAAACTCCACTAAAGGTAAACAATGATCCCACATACCATGAGAATCTAGTGAACATGATATCAACATGACTTCTAAAGTTTGGATTGTCCAATCTAATTGCCCTTCATTTTGAGGGTGATAAGGAGTACTCAATCAAAGTTCAATATCCAAATCTTTCTAAATACTTTTCCACGATCAGATACTATTGAAATAAGTGCTCCATGAAATATTACAACTTCATTGATATAGAGTCGTGCAAGGAACTCTAGTGGAAAATCTTCCCTTATAATGAGGAAATATGTAGATTTTGTAAGTCAATAAAAAATTACCCATATTGCATCATTATTTCTTGGAGTTTTGGGTAATCCAGTGAAAAAATCCAGGGTGATGTCATCCCATTTCCATGTTGGAATAGGTAGAGGTTCCATGACTCCCCTAGGATGTTGTCTTTCAGCCTTCACCTATTGACAAACTAAACATCTTGATACATAATCAACAATTTCCCATTTCTTGTTGTCCCACCAGAAATGTTCCTTAAAATACCTATACATCTTAGTGCTACTAGGATATATAGAGAAATTTTAACTAAGAGAATCATTCAATAACTCTATTTTCAGCTTGGGTATAGATAGAAAACATAGCCTCTTCCAAAATTTCAGAATTGTATCCTCACAAGAATTCAGCCAACTTCTAATCATTCACAACTTTTATTTTGAATATTCTCATTATTAGACTGAGAAATTTTAATCCTTTCTAGTAAATATGGTTGGAAACCAATTGAAAAAGTAACGATGTTTCACCTTCCTTTATAATTATTATATCCATCCTTTCTAGATCCATGTACACAGGGTCCTTGGAAATCCTCATTTTGTTTAGAAATATATGATCCATCCTACTCAATACATCATCTACCTTAATTTCCTTTAATCAAGATGAAGCAACTCTAAAATTTCACATTCGAAACTTGTGAATAACTTCATCATGTGTCCTCTTGAAATATGGTAATAATTTTAATTACCATAAAACTTTATTGGAAACATGCATTCATCCATAAAAATGTTATTGGATATATTCCTTATATCCAAAAGTATTGTAAAATTTATCAATGATAGCATATACCACTTGACAAGAAGTCATTATTCAGTTCCAAGGTAGTCAGTACTTATCTAAATAAATCATTTCTTCATAATTATCTTAACATCAGGAGTATATTTAGGGTTTTATTTCCCTAAATCATGTGTTTTCCAAAAAGTTTAACTTTCCACTGAATATCTTTTCTTGCTACCATTCAACTTATGTCTTAAATCCTTAATGAAAAAGTACTATAGTACAATCCTAATATATTCCACAATTCTAATAATGAGTACATTTATGATAAAATATTTAAATACATGATTATTGAATATAAATATTAATCATTCCACTTCATTTGTGGCAGTATCATAACTTGATCATTATCTAGTAATATCATTTGGGGTATATTTCTTTGATGCATGAGACATTGATTTTAATAGTGTCCCATCTCCTTGTAGTTGAAGCATTGTACATCAGAAACCTTTTTCTTACCATTGTAATCATGAAATTGGTTTCCTTTTTCTCCACACTTATAACAAACTCGCATTCCCTTCAAGCATTTACCAGGGTGATTCTTCCCACAGTTATCACATGTGAAAAAACCCTTCTTTCCCTTCTTCCTATTATCCATATTTTTCTCTACCATACCCTTATTCTCTTTATTCCCTTCAAATCCATAGACATAGATAATTATATACACATCTTTCTAACACATGATTATATTTCCTCATATGATGAAGATACTTTGGAGACTTTCTCCCTTCGAAATGATGGATTAAGAACATGAGAGATATGATCCTTCTTACTCTATTCATCATGTGCATTGGTGAAGTTATCATTCCTTATACTAGGCACCATTTATAATCATTTCCATATACTATATTAACTTATAAAATCATGAGTTTTCTATAACTATAAACATGGTATAGTACATAACATAGATTTATACATCATAAATCCTAGAACCATATACTTTGGTTACTTTGGGGGAATAAATACTTCATAATGGTGGGTAAATTAAATGTGATTTTTTCTAAGAATATCCCCCAGGAGTGTGAAACAATGTGTGCAGTAAGGCTCTTTATAATGTATTAGGTTACCCCGATTCAATCCCGGAACACCTTATCAGAGTTTTTTAATCCTAGATACATCTGTTCCAGAACCACGTCCACTTGTAGTATCTAGACAGGGATGTATTTTCTAGGAAGGTCCAATTAATATCTTCCTTACCAAAATGATAGGATATTCTTGTATCCTTATCCTCAAAGTATATCTTAGGGTTTTGTTCACTAATATACATTTTCTAAATCTAGTTTCCAAGGATTCTACTAAATTTCCTCTGATACCAACTATAAAGACCTGAACCGAGTTGCCCAGAGTCGGTGCCTTATTTTATTACATTGGAATATTAAAGAGGAAGACACATATCAAAGGACCAATCAGTTTAGAAATCTTGGAAAACCATATTACATACGTGATACCCATAATATATTGGGAAAAATAAAATAAAACATGATATAATATAAAATGAAATAAATTGCATCCTTGAAAGCTTATACAATGTTTTATTCTTTATAAAATAGGGAAAATAAAAATAAGAAAGGGGTGATCTCAGATTCTTAGTAAGGGTAATAAATATATCCAAAGATATTATAAACATAAACATTAGACATGGTGAATAACTAAAAACACATGCCTTTAAAAATAAACTACATGAGTATAACATTGCAGGAATAAAAACTGAATAAATAATGCCATAATAGAACATAACCATGATTATTATACTAGTCTAATAACCACATAGACTATCAATTACTAGTTTCATAATGATGGAATGCATAATTCACGACATCATAACTATTCTTCCAAGGCCTCGTGCCAAGGCCATACATATACGAGTAATAACCCAAACTAGTTTGTCTCATAAGACCTACTGATGCACTGATAGGCTATAGCGGGGCCCCCCCAACAGTTAATAATTCCAATGAATTCCTCATATGAAAGGGTTGAACATAAATAACATATACATTCATATTTAAACTAACATATGAAATGCAAAAAACCTTCCCCAATCATTAAACATAAACACTAACCATTCAGAGTAACATGGTGAATGGTATCAAGATTACACATCCATAGTCAAACTAATAAAAAAACACTTCAACAACATATTATAGATGATGTCATAAGATATAAACATCAATAAATTACAAGAATCAAAAAATTATGTTTACATAGATGAAGATACTTTAAAATTATAGAATTGAAAATTCTTTAGGAAATGATCTTTAAACATTCCAAAGTGTCCCATACCACCTTGAAACATTCAAATCACAATCCCTTAGAATATCATGAGGATAAGGTGACTCTTGATATGATATAAAAAAGGGAATTACATACACCACATTCAATTAATAAGTGGTGAACAAGGAATATATCTCACAAAAGTTAAAGTGAGATGAGAAAAATCATTTTTTACTTTGGAAAGAATAATTCTTTTGGAAGATCATTTATATTTTTCATGAAATTAGATTGTAAACATATATATCATAGAAAAGAACAGGTAAGTACATTGAAATTATATTTGAGGAATTAATGTTGTTCCACTGAAGTGGAATCATGTAAAAAGAGTTTTTAAAGAAGCTTTAGAAATAAAACATTTTAGTGTAGTTTAAGGAAAATATTGAAGAGATTTAAAAGCATAAGGGCATGTTTATTTTTATAAAACCATAAATTAACCATGATAGTTTTTCATGATAAAGTGTGATATGTTATAAAAATAATTATTGTTTAAAATAGATTATATAGTTCACTTGAAAATGAATAAGAATTTGAGAAGTTCCCTTCAATCGAGCTTGTTTATTGGGAAGAAGTTTTGAAGGATCCTTTTAAAACATGTAACTACCCATAAAAGAAAGAAGGTTTCTAATTGGTACACATATAAAGAAAATTAAAACTGAATTTATGAAGGGTAAATTGGTATAATTAAGAATTTTTTTGAGGTATGTAGATAATAAGAGTAACTCGAAAGAAAATGAGGGTTTAGGTAGAAATCCCCTAACACTTTGTAATCAATCGAATCATATTCCCCAAAATTAATATTCAAAAAATGAAAAATTTAGTACCATGAAAATAAATTTATTCATTATATGATACATCAATGGGAATTATACATACACCATACAAGATAAATAGTAGTTAATAATGAATATCTCACAGAAATGGAAGTGAGATGAGGAAACCCCAACCTTATGTCCGAATGGGTTATGCACTTGAACTTAATGTATTGGATAATAAAATTCAGTCCATTAATTATTTAATTAAAAATATTATTGACATGTTTTTTAGTATAATTTTATTAAGTTCATTTTTGGCATTTTGGATGAGTTATAAGATACAATTTAATCGTTTGGGAGCGTTCTATTCCTTGGTTTTCATGATCAATATACTTGTATATGAGTATAGAAGTTCATGTGGAATTGGTATAATTATATAGAATTAAATTTATATGATACTAATGATCATAAATAATATTAAATGGTGATATAATTCATTTGGTTATATGGTATGAGGATGAATCATTAGATAATACACCGAGTGATAATCGTTTAGATTATTACGATGTTTACTGATCATAACGAACTCATTTTGTTTTATCGTTTAGTATTATGTAAATATGTTACTTAAAAAACATATAAAGTGTTATATTATACATTTTAAAATCTTTATAAACCATTAAAATGGTTTCATGAACATCTTTTAAGAATAATTTGAAGAACGAAACTTCATCATCCATGAAGGTTGTAAATTGGCACCTCCTGGATGATGATTCCGTTTATAAAATAAAAGAGGGAGAGTAAGGAGATTGAAAATGGTTATTAAATTAAAATGATATAATTAAAGTATATATATTATTCTAGAGTTATCATGAAAAATTGGACAGATGAGTTTAGGAGAGAATAAGAAAATAATATAAATTGAAATGAAATTAAATGAAAAAGGAGGTGGATTTACCTCTTAAAATAACCTCTTTAAGGGAAAGGGTTTTGGTATTTTGGATAGAACAAGGGCTCCTGGATTTGGGGAGGGACTGGGGAAGAGTATTTGGGCATGAATTTGAGAAGATTGAAGGATTATAGGAGTGAAGAGAAGAGGGAGTGAGGGGTGGTTTTTATAGTGGAGCAGAGGGGTTATTTCTCATTATTTTATTCATTATTTTATTATTTTTCTCAAGAAAAGAAATAGTATTGATTATTGTGACAAAAAAAAGTAATAAGTGCATGTGAGTTCAAAATTATGTCCATTTACATCATCCATGACTCAATCATATTGTAAAAATTTATTTATTTACATATACCGTAAATTATTGTATTTCACTATTCACTGAAAATTCAAGTATTTTAGAAAAATACCAAAAATCCACTACAATCATTTTTCAATGTGTAGAATTAAAAAATGGACTCCATTTTATCAAAATAGTTTTTTAAATAAGTGAAATTTTATTTTTAAATAAAATCATCATTTACTCAAAAAATATAGTTTTTAAAACTAAAACTGATTTTATAACACCCTGAAAAATTAAATAAGGTCTTATTAAATTAAAATAAAATAATAGGAAAAAAAATATTTATCTAGGAATATATTTAATGAAAATTATTTTTATTTTATATCAATTTATTAATTTAAAATTGTAATTAAATATTTATTACTCAGAAAAATACCAATACTTAATTATTAATTTTTAAAACATTCCCTCTCATTTATAAGGTGTCTAGATTTTATTTATACTTTCATGGGTGAGGTTACTATTTATAAGGGTCAAATTACTATTCATAAGGTTAACATTACTATTTATAAGGGTAAATTACTATTCATATGGGTCAAGTTACTATTCACCAAAAATTAAGTTGGTCCTATTAGACTCTAAAAACATACTGATCACAATAATGTATGTCCATTTTTAAAAATTTATATAAAAAAGTGGAAAAATTAGGTTATAAAAATTTATTTGTAAATCCTTGGGGTGTTACATTCTTCCCCCCTTAAAAAAATTTCTTCCTTGAAATTCCAGAATGTTACCTTATAAAAAGATTTGGGTAGTTCTTCATCATAAGTTCCTCAGGCTCCCACGTCGCTTCTTCAATTTTATGATTTTCCCATATAAATTTTTCCAGTCGAGTCATCTGATTACTCAACACCTGTTCTTTAGTGTCTAGAATCCAGATAGGATCTTAATAGTAAGATAAGTCATGTTACAATTCTACTCCTTCAGTAGCGAGTACATGTTTTTGAGACATAGAACACATTGTGTAACTTAAAAAGGCTAGGTGGAATTCCCAAATGATAAGTCACAACTCCAACTCTCTCCAAAATTTCAAAAGGACCAATGTACTTGGGGCTTTGTTTTCCTTTCTTTCCAAATATTACAACACCCTTCTATGGAGATAATTTCAAGAAAATGTGATCTCACAATTGAAATTCCAAATTCTTATTTTGATTATCGGTGTAGCTCTTTTTCATGCTTTGAGATGATTTGATATGGGTTTGAATGTTATTTACCTTCTTTGTTGTTTCCTCTACAAGATCTTGGCCCAAAAGTTTCTTTTCCCTAACTTTATCCCAAAAAGTTGGTGGACACATCTCTTTTTGTAAAATGCTTCAAATGGTGTCATTTGAATACTAAAATGGAAACTATTGTTGTAGGAAAACTACACCAAAGGTAAATACTAATCCCACATACCTTGAAAGTCAACTGAACATGATCTTAACATGTCTTATAAATTTTGGATCATCCAATCTGATTTGGTATCAGTTTGAGGGTGATAAGTAGTACTCAATAGAAGTTCAGTATACAAATATTTATAAATACTTTTACAAAATTTCAATGCAAATCATGGATCACAATCAGATACTATTGAAAGAGGTGATCCATGAAATATTACAACTTCATTGATATAGAGTTGTTCAAGGTGCTCTAGTGGAAAATCTTCCCTAATAGCGAGGAAATGTGCAGATTTTGTAATTCTCTTAGCAATTACCCATATTACATCATTATTTATTGGAGTTTTGGGTAATACAATGACAAAATTTATGATGATATCATCCCATTTCCATGTAGGAATAGATAGAGGCTTCATGACTCCCCTAGGATGCTATCTTTAACACTTCACCTGTTGACAGACTAAACATTTTGAAACATAATTAACAATTTTCCGTTTCATGTTGTCCCACCAGAAACATTCCTTAAAATCTCTATACATCTTAGTGATACCATGGTGTATAGATTAATTTGAACTATGGGAATTATCCAATAACTCTCTTTTCAGCTCGGTTATAAAGGGAACACATACACTCTTCCTAAATTTTATAATTCCATCCTCACAAGAAGTCAGCCAACTTCCCATCATTCACACCTTTTCTTTTGAATATTATCACCATTAGACTGAGAAATTTCAATCCTTTCTAGTAAAGATGGTTGGGAAACCAATTGAAAAAGTAATTATGTTTTTACTTCCTTGATAATTCCCGTATCCATCCTTGCTATATTTATATACACGAGGTCCTTAGAAATCCTCATTTTGTTTATAACTCCATCATTTATCTTATTCAATGCATCAACTACCTTATTTTACTTTAATCAACATGAAGCATCTCTAAATTTTCACATTACAAACATGTGAATAACTTCATTATGTGTCCTCTTGAAATATGGTAATAACTTGAATTACCATAAACCCTTATTGGAAACATGCATTCATCCATAAAAATGTTATTGGATATATTACTTATATCCAAAAGTATTGTAAACTCCATCAATGATTGCACACACCACTTGTCAAAAAGTTATTATTTAGTTTCAATGTAGTCATCACTTAACCAAATCAATCATTTATTAATTATTTTCTTAACATCAGAAGTATATTTAGGGCTTTCATTCCCTCAATCATGCATTTTCCAAAAAAGTTTAACTTCCCACTGAATATCTTTTCTTGGTACCATTTAACTTATGTCTCAAATCCTTAATGAAAAAGTACTAAAGTACAATCCTCATATATTCTATAATTCTTATAACCAGTACATTGCTAATAAAATATTCAAATGACATGATTCTTGACTAAGCATATTAATCATTCCACTTCATTTACGATAATATCATAACTTGATCATTATCCAGTAACATCATTTGGGGTATATTAATTTTAGGCTGGGACATTGATTCACATAGTGTCCCATCTAATTGACTAAAAATTGACAAATTTATTAACTTTTGTAAAAACACATTGTACAAGGAAGATCACAGTGTTCTAAAATGGCGCAAACCGAGAGTATCATTAACAACATACTTAAGGCCCCTCCTGGGTTATCAAATGCGGGGAAACCCTTCTTTCCCTTATTCCCTTTATCCATCTTTTTCTCTTCCATCCTCTTTATCTATTTATTCCTTTAAAATCCATAGGACTTAGATAATTCAATACACATTTTGTTAACACATGATAATATTTTCTCATATGATGAAGATACTTGGGAGACTATCTCTCTAAAAAAAGATTGATTCAGACCATAAGAGATATGATCATTCTTACTATTTTAATCATGTGCATTGGTGAAGTTTGCATTCCTTCTGATAGGCACCATTTTTAATCAATTCCATGTACTAAATTATCTCATAAAATTATGAACTTTTTATAACTATAAACATGGTATAGTACATAACATAAATTTATACATCATAAATCCTAGAACCATATACTTTGGTTACTTTAGGGGTATAAATCCTTCATAATAGTGGGTAAATTAAATGTGAATTTTCCAAATAATATCCCCCAAGAGTGTCAAACTAGGTGTGCAGTAAGTCCCATTATTGTGTATCAGGTTACCCCGAGTCTAGCCCAGAACACCTTGTTTGAGTTTTTTACTCTTAGGTACATCTATTCCAGAACCAAATCCACTTGTAGTATTTAGACATGTATATATTTTCTAGGAAGGTCCACATAATATATTCCTTACAAAAATTCTAGGATGTTCATGTATTATTATCCTCAAATTATATCTTAGGGTTTTGTTCACTAATATACATTTTCTAAATCTAGTTTCCAAGGATTCTACTGAACTTCCTCTGATACCAACTCTAAAGAACTGACCATAGTTTCCCAGAGTCGGTGCCTTATTTTATTACATTGGAATATTAAAAAGGAAGATTCATCTTGAAGGACTGATCAATTTAGCAGTCTTGGAAAACTAGATTATATACATGATGCTCATAATACATTGAGAAAACAAAATAAACCATGATATAATATAAAATGAAATTAATTGCATCCTTGAAAGCTTATAAAATGTTTTCTTCTTCATAACCTGGGAAAAAGAAACATAAGAATGGGGTAATATTAGATGCTCAGTAATGGTAATCAATATAGTGGAGGATATTTTAAACATAAACATTAAGCACTATGAATAACTAAAAACATATGGATTTAAAAATAAACTACATGAGTATTACTTGGAAGGAATAAAAACGGAATAAATAATTTTATAATATAACATAACCATGAGTATTATACTAGTTGAATAACCACATAAACTATCAACTACTAATTTCATAATGAGGGAATACATAATACGAGACATCATAACCTTTCTTCTAAGGCCTCGTGCCAAGGCCATATATATATGAGTAAAAACCCAAACTAGTTTGTCTCATGAGACTTACCGATGCCCTGAGGGGCTATAACGGGCCACACCTAACAATTAATAAGTCCAATTAATTACTCATATGAAAGGTATGAACATAATCAAAATATAAATTCATATTTAAACTAACGTATGAAATATAAATAACCTTCCCTAATCATTAAACCTAAACACTAACTATTCAGTGTAATATGGTGAATTGTATCAAGATAAAACATCCATAGTCAAACTAATCAGAAACCCTTCAAAAACATATTGTAGATGATATTATTAGAGGTAAACCTCAATAAATTACAAGATTAAATAAAGGATGTTTACATAGATGAATATAAATTTAAATGAGACTGTTGAAAATTCTTGAGGAAATAATCCTTAAACATTCCAAAGTGTCCCATACCACCTTGAAACATTAAAATCACAATACCTTAGAATATCATGAGAATAAGGAGACTCTTTATATGACATACCAAAGGGAATTACATACAAAACATTCAAGGAATAAGTGGTGAACAATGCATATATCTCATAAATGTTAAAGTGAGACGAGAAAAATTATTTTTTACTTTGGAAAGAAGAATTATTTTAAAAAATCATTGGTATTTGTCATGAAATCAGATTGTAAACATTTATATCTTAGTAAAGAAAAGTTAATTAAATTGAAATTATATTTTATGAATTAATGTTGTTCTATTGAAGTGAAATAATGTAAAAAGAGTTTTTAAATAATCTTTAAAAATACAACATTTTAGTGCGGTTGAAGGAAAATATTAAAAAGATTTCAAAGTGGAAGGGAATGCTTGTTTTCATAAAACCAGAAATTTACCAATATAGTTTTTTCATGATAAATTTTGTGATTTTTCAAAAAAAATTATGGCTTAAAATATATTATATAGTGCACTTGAAAATGTGTAAGAATTTGAGAAGTTCGCTTGAATCGAGCTTGTTTATCAAGAAGAAATTTTGAAAGATCCTTTTAAAACAAGTAACTCCCTATAAAATAAATATTTTTTCTGATTTTTAAACATATATAGAAAATTCAAACAGAATTTATGAGGATTAAATAAGTATAATTATGATTTTTTAGGTATGTTGAGAATATGGGTAACCCGAAATAAAATGAGGGTTCAAGTAGAAATCCCCAACCACTTTGTAATCAATTGAATCATATGCCCCAAAAATTAATATTCACCGAATGCTAAATTTAGTACCATGAAAATAAATATATTCATGATATGATACATCAATAGGCAGTATACATACACCATACATGATAAATAGTAGTGAATAAGTAATATCTTACTGAAATGGAAGTGAGATGAGGAAACTCTTACCATATGTCTGAATGAGTTCTGCACTTGAACTTAGAGCTAAGGATAATCAAATTAAATTAATTAATTAATTAATTCAGAATATTATATACAATTATTTTTTTAGTTTAATTTTATCAAGTTATTTTATTGAGTTTTGGCTGAGTTATAAGATACAATTTAATTTCTCAGGAGCATTCGATTTCTTGGTTTTCATGATCAGTATACTTGTATATGAGTATGGAAGTTCATGTGGAATTGGTATAATTATCCAGAATTGAATTTATATGATAATAATAAAGATCCATAAGATTAAATGGTGATATAATTCATTTGTTTATATGGTATGAGGATGAATCATTAGATAATACATATAGTGATAATCGTTTAGATTATTACGACGTTTATTAATCACAAAGAACTCATTTTGTTTTATCATTTAGTATTATATAAATTTTTTAATTAGAGAACATAAAAATATTTATAATATAAATTTTAAAATCTGTATAAGCATTAAAATAGTTTCATGAACAACTTTGAAGATTTATTTTAAGAACGAAACTTCATCATCCATGAAGGTTGTAAATTGGAACCTCTCAGATGATGATTTCGTTTATAAAATAAAAGAGAGAGAGTAAGAAGATTGATAATGATTATTACATTAACATTATATAATTAAAGTATATATATTATTATAGAGTTATCATGATCAATTGTATAGATCAGGTTTGGATAGAATAAGAAAAGAAGATAAATTGAAATGAAATTAAATGAAAAAGGAAGTGGATTTACCTTTTGAAATAACCTCCTTGAGAACCTCCTTAAGGGAAAGGGTTTTGGTATTTTATAAAAACCAAGGGCTCATGGATGTGGGGAGGGACTAGGGAAGATTATTTGGGCATAAAATTTAAGAGATTCAAGTCTTAGAGGAGTGAAGAGAATAGGAATTGAGGGGTGGGTTTTATAGTGGAGGAGAAGGGTTATTTCTTATTATTTTATTCATTATTTTATTATTTTTCTCAAGAAAAACAATAGTATTGATAATTATGATAAGAAATAGTAATAAGTTCATGTGATTTTGATAAATGGCCATTTAAATCATCCATGACTCAGTCATGATACATAAATTCATTTATTTACATATACCGTAAATTACCATATTTCACTATTCACAACAAAATTCAAGTATTTTAGAAAAATACAAAAAATTCACCCCTAAAATTTTTTAGTGTGTAGAATTAAAAAATTGAATCCATTTTATAAAAATAATTTTCTAAATATGTAAAATTTTATTTTTAAATAAAATTACCATTTACTAAAAAAAATACAATCTATATAACTAAAACTGATTTTATAACACTCGGAAAAATTAACTAAGGTCTTATTAAATTATCATAAAATAATAAGACAACAAAATATTTATTTAGGAATAGATTTTATAAAAATTAATTAATTTTTTAAATCAATTTATTAATTTAAAGTTGTAATTAAATATTTATTACTCAAAAAAATACCAACACTTAATTATTAATTTTTAAAACATTCACCCTCATTTATAAGGTGTCTAAATTTTATTTATACTCTCATGGTTGAGTTTAATATTCTTAAGGGTCATATTATTATTCATAAGGGTAACATTCCTATTTATAAGGGTACATTACTATTCATAATGGTCAAGTTACTATTCACCAAAAATTAAGTTGATCCTATTAGACTCTAAAAAACTTACTGATCGCAATGGTGTATGTCCATTTTTCAAAATTATAATAAAAATAGCACAAAAATTAGGTTATCAAAATTTATTTGTAAATACTTAGGGTGTTACAATACCCGCCTTGGTTTTTTATAGGAATTTCTTCTAACAAATGTTATTTCTATTATTCTTTGTTTTTTCTAGATATTAATATGTTTTGATGAATTTAATATTAAAATTGGTTGTAATGAATTTTGTTATTATGGATTACATTTTTGATTTGAATATAACTTTTCCCCTATAATAGAATGGATATAATATTGATGTATCATACCGATTGGATTTCAACCGAGTTTTAAAAGAATTTGGATATTTTTTTAGATTTTTCATTTAACAATGCTTTAGATGGAGGTAATATATAGTGTCATTTTATAATTATGTTGGAATACCATTTTTAAGTTAATAATAAGCTATCTAACATATAAAAAATATGGATTTCAAATATACTATTATGTTTGGTATCACAATGGAGAGACGATGAAATATTCTATTGTTCATGAATGAAAAGAAATAAGTGATATGAAGAATTTTATATTTGATCAGTTTCCATTTGTGCATCATCATGAGAGAGATAGTATTCTAGTTCAATAATATAGTGATATTAATACACATGAAGAAAATAATGAAGATGATGATGTTGAGAGAGTGAAAAAACTAATGGATGATGCTAGAACCCATGTATATCAAGAATATACTAAAATAGAAAAGTTGGAATTTTTAATATAGTTATATCATAGAAAAACCATGTATAGAATATCTAATACCACCATTGATTATATTCCTACCATTTTGAAGTAATTTATTCCTAATGGTGTATATATTCCCTCAAATCATTATAAGGAATGGAAGTTAATTAAATAGATTGTATTTTCTAATAATAAAATTCATGCTTGTCCAAAAGATTACAGTTAATTTTTGGGAGAAAACAACATACCTTAACAACGATAAAGAATGTGTTACATATCGATGGAAGGTAAATGTACATGGAATACCATCTCTTGTGTCAAAGAAATTCATGTTTCACTTTCCATTGATTTTCATGCTTCAAAATCTATTCATGTTTTCAAAAATATCAACCAATATACAATGGAATGGTGTTGAGATAATTAAAGATAACAATGAGTTGGTTCATCCTGAAGATGTATTAGGATGGTAGAAATTTTATACACAACATCTTGATTTTTCAGTTGAGGTACGTAATGTTATGTTGGGTATTTCCTATGATGGGTTTTTATTTGTTTAGATGCTTACTACTCATAGCATGTGGATATTTTTTATTCACCTTTATAATATTCCTCCATGTATGTGTATAAAAAATACTTTTAATTTATTGAGTATACTAATATTTATACCTTCTAATCCTAGAAATGATATAAATTTCTACTTGCAACCTTTAATAAGAGAGTTGAAGCAGCTTTGGGATATGGGTGTGCTCACATTTGATGCTTCTTCAAAAAATATATTTTAGATGCATACTGCCCTTCTATGGACTATAAATTATTTCCCTGATTATGAAATTATGTATAGTTGGATAAATAAGGTAAAACTATCATGTTCTATTTTTATGAATAATACATAATTGAGAAGACTAAAATATCATTATAGTTTTAGTTTCATGGAGCATGAATGATTCTTTCTGATGGATCATCAATACATGAAAAAGAATCGGAGGTTTGATAATACTGTTGACACTGAAACCCACCTCAAAATATGTCATGAACTTATCTTCTTAATTAATTAAAAGATTTTATATTTTCATTAGGTAAATTTCAGATGAAATCTAAAAATAGGAATAATGTTGACATTAGAGCCACTTACAATTGGAAAAAGTAAATTTTCTTTTTTGAGTTTCTATTATTGGTAAACCGATTTTTACATCATTATTAATACATAATTCACATTAAAAAAAATATGTGTTACTACTAGAAAATCTGGTTTTGGAGGCGGGGCATCTATAGCGGCTGCCATTTGGCGGCCGCTAATACCATCAACAGTGGCCCCCAAATGGCGGCCGCTGCAATTTTTCCTAAAAAACCCCCCTAATTTCCCCTCCCTCCCCTCCCTTCGATACCTGACCCCGCGACCCCCCCTTCCCCGACCCCTGGCGACCCCCGACGACCCTCCCCGACCCCCGGCGACTTCGGCAACCCCCAGTGCGCCCCCGTGACCCCACCCCTTTGCCTCCGTGCTGCCGGCGACCTCCCGTCGACCTCCCGGCGACCCCGACCTCCCGGCAACCTCCTGACAACCTCCGTGCGCCCCCGACCTCCCGGCGATCCCCACCCCCTTGCCTCCGTGCTGCGCCATCGGCAACCCCCACTACCTTGCCTCCACGGTGCGCCCCCGTGACCCCGACACCCCCTGCCCACGCTGCACCCCGGCGACCCCCACCGCCTTGCCTCCGCGCTGCGCCCCCGTGACCCCGACACCCCCGCGACCCAGCAACCCCCACCTCTGCCCGCGCTGCACCTTTGGACAGCCCCGTCGCCGCCGTCCCCTCGCGACCCCATTGCATCCCTCTGGAAAGTCCTCCTGCCTCCGTTGGACCCTTCCGGTCCATTATGCCCCGCCATGTAGAACCCTCCACGCGGTCCAACGGTTCCGCTCCTTTCGAGTCCAGCCGTCGAACCTCTGTCGTCAATTCACTGCGCCCTCATGGATCCACAATCGAGTCAGACCCCGTTACCCGCGGTCGAGTCCTCCGCATGTAATATTTTTTTATCCAAATTTGGTTTTTAAATTCTAATGATATGTGTTTTTTTAGAATTTAAATAAGATATTTCAATTTTGATTTCTATTAAATACAGATATGGATAGGAGTTGGATTGATATGCAAGATAGATTTTCAGCTGAATATTATGAGGGGATTAAGCGATTTATGGATTTCACCAACAAATTTCCAAGCGATATGATTAGTTGTCCATGAAGAAAATGTGCAAATAGATATCTCTTCAAATGATATAGTGTTAGAGAACATTTGTTTTTGAATGGGTTTTTGAAAAACTATAAGACATGGACGCGTCATGGAGAAGATTCTGTTTCATGTCATTGCTCAGAAAATATTCATATGAATGTTGATTCGAGAACAGTTGATCCAATGAACATAATGCTAAATGATATGATGCGTCAGTTTCAATCTTAAGACAGTAATGTCGTAAATGACGACGTTGGATTGAGTAATCCTCGTTCTTCTACAGATGGAGAATCATTGAAATTCTTTGAAATTCTTGATGATGCGCGTATTGAATTATATCCTGGATGCACTAAATTTAGTAAACTGTCGTTCATCGTTGAATTTTTACACCTGAAGGCCTTGAACCAGTGGTCAGACACCTCATTCGACATGTTGTTGGTATTATTGAAGAAGGTACTCCCTGCTGGAGTGAAGATTCCGAAGTCATTCTATCAAGCTCGCAAGTTAATCGATGATCTTGGTTTTACATATGATACAATTGATGCATGTCGCAATAATTGTATGTTGTTCAGAAAAGATAATGCGCAATTAAATAATTGTACTATTTGCTATACATCCAGGTGGAAGACCAATGAGATTAATCAAGGTAGTCAGATTCTTCCTGGGAGAGTCTTGAATCAAGGGAAACAAGTTGCCGCTAAACAGATGCGTTATTTCCCACTGAAACCGAGACTGAAGAGATTCTTCTTGTCCACTAAAATTGTTAAATTGATGACTTGGAATTCAGAGATAATGAAAGAGGTTGATAAATTAACTCACCCGGTAGATTCATTGGCATGGAATGAGTTTGATCATAGACACCCAGAATTTTCCCAAGATGATCGTAATATTCGACTGGGTTTGGCAGCAGATGGTTTTAACCCATTTAGGTCCATGGTTGGTGCGACACATAGTACATGGCCAGTGGTGTTGGTTCCATACAACATTCCCCCATGGGTATATATGAAGCAACCTTTTTTGTTACTGTCAATTCTAATTGATGGACCGAGAGGACCTGGTGATAAAATCGATGTTTATATGCAACCTTTGATTGATGAGCTGCAAGAATTTTGGGCCGATGGTGTAATGACTTTTGACTCAGCAGCAAATGAAATGTTTAGACTTCGGGCCGCTTTGTTATGGACAATTAATGATTTCCCAGCATATGCTAACTTATCAGGTTGGAGTACAAAAAGAGAATTTTCTTGCCCTTGTTGTAATAAGAGTAAGAAATCTATATGGATTAAGCACTGTATAAAGTGGGCATATCTTGGTCACAGACGCTTTCTTCCTCCATTGCACAGGTTCAGAATAGACCGTGTATCGTTTGATGGGAATAGAGAGTTTGAACCATCACCACAAATACTGTCTGGGGTTGAAATTTGTGCACAACTTGATGAAGAAAACATCCGTACAATGTATGATTTTCAAGATTTCTTGGTTCCTGCATTGCCTTCTATTCCTGCTGCAAATAGAGAGCGAAGTCATAATTGGAAGAAACGAAGTATTTTTTTTGAATTGCCTTATTGGAAATATAATATTTTAAGGCATAATTTAGATGTGATGCACATTGAAAAAAATGTATGTGATAATATTTTGTGTACCATTTTAGGCGTCAAGGGGAAATCAAAGGATAGTTCTAATGCTCGACGTGATTTTCAAGAAATGGGATTGAGAAAACCTTTACATTTACAGCTGGGTGAAGGTAATTGGGCATACATGCCTGCTGCACAGTACACAATGAGTAAAAAAGAGAAACAAACATTTTTATCAATTTTGAAGACTGTTAAGGTGCCAGATGGTTATTGATCTAATATTTCGAAGCACGTGAATATGACGAGCATGACATTACAGGGTTTGAAAAGTCAAGATAATCATATTCTACTTCAAAAGTTAATTCCTATAGCAATTCGTGATTGCTTACCTTCCCAGGTTGTTGATCCGTTGATTGGAGTTTCTAATTTTTTCAGACAGCTCTGTTCTAGGAATCATCGCATGAGTGATTTGAAAAAGCTATAGGATAAGATTGTACTTACACTATGTCACCTAGAAAAACTCTTTCCACCATCTTTTTTTGATGTCATGGTTCAATTGACCGTGCATTTAATTGGTGAAGTCATTGATGGATGTCTCGTGCAATTCAGGTGGATGTATCCAATAGAGCGATACTTAAATACATTGAAACGCTATGTGCGCAACAAAGCTCGTCCAGAAGCATCAATTGCCAAGAGATATTTAATGGATGAGTGTACTAATTTCTGTGCTTCATATATTGATGAGGTTGAAACAAAGATAGATAAATTGTCCCAAACTGACGAGGGTCCAATTGGAGAAGGAATAACATTTGATATGCGGAACGACGAGTGGGTTCAAGCTCATCGATATGTGTTGTTCAACACTCCATCAGTTATTCCATTGATATAGTAAGTTTCATAGTTGATGTGTATTTTGTTTATATATTTATTTTATTGCTTACCTTATATTTTGTTGTGATTTAGGATGCATATCGCTGAGTTGAAACGTGAAAGGCCCCGTGCAACTGAGTATCAAATCCAAAAACATCATTTCAACACATTTCATGAGTGGTTCAAGACTCATGTACGTATAATTGATTTAATATTTTTATAGCGCAACTAAGTTGTATTTTCACAATCCTTTATCCATTAAACTATATATGTGAAATTTGCAGATTCAAAAGTTATGTGATTTAACCCAGCATGTGAGCAAAGAACTCAACCAACTAGCTGATGGTCCATTTATTACAGCTCGTCGCTACAAGTCTTTGGATGCTAACGGATTCCGATTTCGTATTAGCGATGTTGATATGAACCGAGCCACACAAAATAGTGGCATTGGTTGTTCTTTTGTTGGTGCGGGTTATTATTATGGATTGTTGAGAGATATTATTGAGGTTATTTATGATCGTGGCTTAAAACACATATTGTTAAGGTGTGATTGGGTCGATCCAGTTCGTGGAACAAAAGTTGATAACTTCCAATTTACATTAGTAAACTTTAACAATATGCTATATAAAGATGATCGGGTTAGCAATGAGCCCTTCATACTGAAATCGCAGGCAGAACAAGTTTACTTTGTCAGCATTGATTCTGATTGGAAAGTTGTGGTGAAAATGTCTAGAAGAGGGGTTTTTCTGATTGACCAAGAGGAACCTGAAGTTTTCGCATTTCCTGATCAAACACTTGACCAAACAATAGTAGCTGTACGAGATGAAGATATAAAATGGACCAGAGATACGGTTGAAGGAGATACGATAGACTTTCATGATTAGTGGAAATTGTAATTATATTCCTAGTTATTATTTGTAAAAATATTTATCAGTTATATATGTATAAAAATTTCTTGATTTAACTATAATTTCTTTTAATACAGGTATGTCACAGGGTGGTCACAGTGGTTCACCTGATGTTGTTGGTATGTATGTTTTCATTTTTCTAAATTAATTGATTGCAATTTTCTGTTTATATTTCCCTAACTGTTTCTAATCATTAATTTATATTGTAATAGAATTATGAATTTATGTTTATCAGGATCTACTGCTTCTTCCAACAGACGCAGGGGTCCTGGTAGAGGGGTTCGATCCTGGAACTCTGGATCCCGATTGGATGTGTTATTTGACGACACATTTCATCCAGTTGGAGATGGTGCTACTACATTGAGTCGTCAGTTTGGGCATATGATACGAGACTCACACAGATTCCCTCTGACGACTCGTGACTGGAGTTCTTTCCCTCAGGATACGATGGACAGATTATGGAGGGAGGTTCAGGTAAATTCAATGTTTAATTTTTCATGATATTGTTATTATTATTGTCCCATCTACTGAAAAAAATTTTAACAGGATAATTTGACATCCTGTCCAGATGAGTTTCGGGCTGTTTGTATGTCGAAATGCAGAAAATTATGGAAGGATTACAAGTCAAGGGTGAAGAGAGATCACTGGACACCATTTATGGGTGTGCCAGACATTCTACAGCGAGTC
This sequence comes from Viscum album, assembly GCA_963277665.1. NCBI lineage: Eukaryota > Viridiplantae > Streptophyta > Magnoliopsida > Santalales > Viscaceae > Viscum > Viscum album. The sequence goes on from OY728129.1 coordinate 438,369,749, forward strand.
CCTTCAGGCATTATTCCTGCGCAGTGGCAGGATTTTGTTGCGTTTTGGTCGAGTGAGGCAGTGATGGTAATATTTATTACTTTTAATCTATAAATGACTAATTTTGCAAATGTCTATTAAGTAAATACGTTGAATGTAGACCGAGTCTGCTCGTCATTCACATAATCGGGCGATGCAGGCCACACCTTCCAGACTTGGCACTCGACATGTGTCACAGCTCAGACATGATGTAAGTTCAGAATTCACTATTTCATTCATATTTTAAAAATATTGTAGTATAACATGGTGAACCCCTTTATTATAGTTACACCAACGCGACAAGCCAATCGATCAGATGTCCATATGGATGAGGACTCATAGGGCGGGTGATCCTGATGTTTCCATTGTTATAGTAAGAAAATTATTTACTAATTAATAAATGTATTTTTTATTTTATATAAATTATGCATATTTGTTCATTGATTCATTATATGCTACATGCTCAGTTTGATGCTCAGTTAGCAGAGTTTCCAGAGGAGCAACGTCGTAGTACTGTGCGTAGCGATGAAATATTTCACCGTGTCGTGGGGTGTGACGGTCATGGTTATTCTTTGACTTATGGCGGCAGTGTCCCACAACGTGCAGTTGTTAGAGCAGATGTGATTAGTGCATGCAGAGAGTCAGGGATGCGCACACAGGCTGAGATAGATGCTTCCATACAAGATATGCAGTGCAATTTTGATTCACAGTTTCAGCAGTTATGTGTAGAGTATGAGGAGAGGTTGTCACAGATGTCATCACGTATCGATAAAATGACGACGCAACAAGTGGCGCCACAGGTAAACAATAAAACAAACCATACTCAGATTGAATTTTATTGATATGTTTAAGATACATAATATTGATATATATTGTAGGCTCCGAATACATCTGGTGGACATCACAGTGATATTGGTGATCCAGATGAGAATGAACCCCATGCATGAGGTAATTTCATTTGTATTGATGAATTCTTTAGAATTTTTTATATCCATGATGAATATAAGTTTCCTTTTTTACCTAGATTAGTTTGTTTTAATATTTGTGGATGACATATTCGTGCACTCCAAGAGTGATTATGATCATACCCAACATCTTGACATCATACAGATTACACTTATTGACTATACATCAAGCTATATATATGTCAGTTTTGTATTGATTATATAGGTATAATTATTGGGTCAAATAATTTCAGAGGAAGGTGTGTCAGTGGATGGAGAGAAACTCCAGACAGTTGTTTCTTGGGAGAAGCCCAAGAACTCTTTCAATATTTTTATCTTTTTAGGGTGAGTGAATTGTGAGGTGGTCGAGCAGACGACACATCAATCGGACGTGCGGTTTGCGTGGTAGGGCTCATTATGCATTCTTTAAGCGTTGCGCGCGCTTGATAAACGCGCGTGGGGGGGGGGGGTCCCAAACTGGCTGAACGATGTCCGAATGGCCCGAAATCGGACTACATCAAAGGGTGAGTGAATTGTGATGTGGTCGAGTAGACGGAACATCAATCGAACGTGCCGTGTGCCCGCGGTGACCGAGAACGCCGTTTTGGTGTCATAAACGGCCAAAATTGGCGTCTAACGGTCAAACTCATAGTGGACGACATCAGATTGACCTGAAATCACAAGACAACAATAAAATTATTATTCGCGACGTGCACGCATAGACGACACGTCAATTGGACGTGCGGTCTGCGCGGTAGGGCTCATTATGCGTTCTTTAAGCGTTGCGCGCGCTGGATAAACACGCGTGGGGGGGTCCAAACTGTCCGAACGATGTCCAAATGGCCTGAAATTGGACGACATCAAAGGGTGAGTGCATTTTGATGTGGTCGAGCAGACGGCACGTCAATCGGACGTGCCCTGTGCCCGCGGTGACCGGGAACGCCGTTCTGGTGTCATAAACGACCAAAACTGGGGTCTAACGGTCAAACTCTTAGCGGACGACATCGGATTGACCTGAAATCACAGGAAAACAATACAATTATTATTCGCAACATGCACGCGCATACGGCATGTCAATCAGACATGCGGTCTGCGCGGTAGGGCTCATTATGCGTTCTTTAAGCGTTGCGTGCGCTTGATAAACGCGCGTGGGGGGTCCAAACTGGCCGAATGATGTCCGAATGGCCTGAAATCGGGCGACATAAAAAGGTGAGTGAATTGTGATGTGGTCGGGTAGACGGAACATCAATCAGACATGCCGTGTGCCCGCGGTGACCGGGAACGCCGTTCTGGTGTCATAAACGGCCAAAACGGGCGTCTAACGGTCAAACTCTTAGCGGACAACATCCGATTGACCTGAAATCACAGGACAACAATAAAATTTTTATTCTCGACGTGCACGCGTAGACGGAACGTCAATTGGACGTGCGGTCTGTGCGGTAGGGCTCATTATGCGTTCTTTAAGCGTTGCGCGCGCTTGATAAACACGCGTGGGGGGGTCCCAAACTGGCCCAACGATGTCCGAATGGCCTGAAATCGGACGACATAAAAGGGTGAGTGAATTGTGATTTGGTCGAGATGACGGTACATCAATCGGACGTGTCGTGTGCCCGCGGTGACCAGGAACGCCGTTCTGGTGTCATAAACAGCCAAAACGGGCGTCTAATGGTCAAACTTAGAGCGAATGACATCGGATTGACCTGAAATCATAGGAAAACAATAAAATTATTATTTGTGACGTGCACGCGTAGACAGAACGTCAATCGGACGTGCAGTCTGCGCGGTAGGGCTCATTATGCGTTCTTTAAGCGTTGCGTGCGCTTGATAAACGCGCATGGGGGGGGGGGGGGGGGGTCCCAAACAGGCCGAACGATGTCCGAATCGCCTGAAATCGTACAACATAAAAGGGTGAGTGAATTTTGATGTGGTCGAGTAGAAGGAACGTCAATCGGACGTGTCGTGTGCCCGCGGTGACCGGGAACGCCGTTCTGGTGTCATAAACGGCCAAAACTGGCTTCTAACGGTCAAACTCATAGAGGACGACATAGGATTGACATGAAATCATAGGAGAACAATAAAATTATTATTCTCGACGTGCACGTACAGACGACATGTCAATCGGACGTAAGGTCTGCGCGGTAGGGCTCATTATGCGTTCTTTAAGCATTGCGCGCGCTTGATAAACCCGCGTGGGGGGTCCAAACTGGCCGAACGATGTCCGAATGGCCTGAAATCTAACGACATCAAATGGTGAGTGAATTGTGATGTGGTCGAGTAGACGACAAGTAAATCGGACGTGCCGTGTGCCCGCGGTGACCGGGAACGCCGTTCTGGTGTCAAAAACGGCCAAAACGGGCGTCTAACGGTCAAACTCTTTGTGGACGACATCGGATTGACCTGAAATCACAGGACAACAATAAAATAATTATTCGCGACATGCACGCGCAGACGACACGTCAATCAAACGTGCGGTCTGCGCGGTAGGGCTCATTATGCGTTCTTTAAGCGTTGCGCGCGCTTGATAAACGCGCGTGGGGGGTCCCAAACTGGCCGAACGATGTCCGAATGGCCTGAAATCGGACTAAATCAAAGGGTGAGTGAATTGTGATGTGGTCGAGCTAACGGAACATCAATCGGACGTGCCGTGTGCCCGCGGTGACAGGGAACGCCGTTCTGGTGTCATAAACGGCCAAAACGGGCGTCTAACGGTCAAACTCTTAGCGGATGACATCAGATTGACCTGAAATCATAGGACAATAATAAAATTATTATTCGCGACGTGCACGCGTAGACAGCACATCAATCGGATGTGCGGTCTGCGTGGTAGGGCTCATTATGCGTTCTTTAAGCGTTGCGCGCCCTTGATAAACACGCGTGGGGGGGGGGGGGGGGGGGTTCCAAACTGGACGAACGATGTCTGAATGGCCTGAAATCGGACGAGATCAAAGGGTACGTGAATTGTGATGTGGTTGAGTAGACGGAACGTTAATCGGACGTGCCGTTTTCCCGCGGTGACCGGGAACGCCGTTCTGGTGTCATAAACGGCCAAAATTGGCGTCTAATGGTCAAACTCATAGAGGAAGACATCATATTGACCTGAAATCATAGTAAAACAATAAAATTATTATTTTTGACGTGCACACGCAGACGGAACGTCAATCGGACATGCGGTTTGCGCGGTAGGGCTCATTATGCGTTCTTTAAGCGTTGCGCGCGCTTGATAAACGCGCGTGGGGGGGTCCAAACTAGCCGAACGATGTCCGAATGGCCTGAAATCGGATGACATCAAAGGGTGAGTGAATTTTTATGTGGTCGAGAAGACGACACGTCAATCAGACGTGCCGTGTGCCCGCGGTGACCAGGAATGCCGTTCTGGTGTCATAAACGGCCAAAACGGGTGTCTAACGGTCAAACTCTTAGCGGACGACATCGGATTGACCTGAAATCACAGGAAAACAATAAAATTATTATTCGCGACGTGCACGCGTAGATGACACATCAATCGGACGTGCGGTCTGCGCGGTAGGGCTCATTATGCGTTCTTTAAGCGTTGTGCGCGCTTGATAAACGCGCGTGGGGGGCTCCCAAACTGGCCGAACAATGTCCGAATGGCCTGAAATCAGACGAAATCAAAGGGTGAGTGAATTGTGATGTGGTCGAGTAGACGACACATCAATCGGACGTGTCGTGTGCCCGCGGTGACCGGAAACGCTGTTCTGGTGTCATAAACGGCCAAAACTGGCGTCTAACGGTCAAACTCTTAGCAGACGACATCATATTGACCTGAAATCACAAGAAAACAATAAAATTATTATTCGCGACGTGTACTCATAGACGGTACATCAATCGGACGTGCGGTCTGCGCGATAGGGCTCATTATGCGTTCTTTAAGCGTTGCGCGCGCTTGATAAACGCGTGTGGGGGGGTCCCAAACTGGCCGAACGATGTCCGAATGGCCTGAAATATGACGACATCAAAGGGTGAGTGAATTGTGATGTGGTAGAGAAGACGACATGTCAATCGGACGTTCTGTGTGCCCGCGGTGACCGGGAACGCCGTTCTGGTGTCAAAAACGGTCAAAACGTGCGTGTAACGGTCAAACTCTTAGCGGATGACATCAGATTGACCTGAAATCACAGGACAACAATAAAATTATTATTCGCGATATGAACGCGTAGAATGAACGTCAATCGTACGTGCGGTCTGCGCGGTAGGGCTCATTATGCGTTCTTTAAGTGCTGCGTGCGCTTGATAAACGCGCGTGGGGGGGGGGGGGGGGGGGGGTCCAAAACTGGCCGAACGATGTTCGAATGGCCTGAAATCGGACGACATCAAAGGGTGAGTGAATTGTGATGTGGCCGAGAAGACGACACGTCAATCGGATGTGCCGTGTGCCCGCAGTGACCGGGAACGCCGTTCTGGTGTCATAAACGGCCAAAACTGGTGTCTAACGGTCAAACTCTTAGAGGACGACATCAGATTGACCTGAAATCACAGGACAACAATACAATTATTATTCTCGACATGCATGCATAGACGGCATGTCAATCAGACGTGCGGTCTGCGCGGTAGGGCTCATTATGCGTTCTTTAAGCGTTGCGTGCGCTTGATAAACACGCATGGGGGGGGGGGGGAACAGGCCGAACAATGCTCGAATAGCCTGAAATCAGTCGAAATCAAAGGGCGAGTGAATTGTGATGTGGTTGAGCAGACGACACGTCAATCGGACGTGCCGTGTGCCCGCAGTGACCGGGAACGCCGTTCTGGTGTCATAAACGGCCAAAACGGGCGTCTAATGGTAAAAATCTTAGCGGATGACATCATATTGACCTGAAATCATAAGACAACTATAGAATTATTATTCGAGATGTGCACGCGCAAATGGTACTTCAATCGGACGTGCGGTCTGCGCGGTAGGGCTCATTATGCGTTCTTTAAGCGTTGCGCGCGCTTGATAAACGCGCGTGGGGGGTCCCAAACTGGCCGAACGATGTCCGAATGGCCTGAAATCGGACGACATCAAAGGGTGAGTGAATTGTGATGTGGTTGAGCTGACGGTACGTCAATCAGACGTGCCGTGTGCCCGCGGTGACCGGGAACGCCGTTCTGGTGACATAAACGGCCAAAACGGGCGTCTAACGGTCAAACTCTTAGCGGACGACATCATATTGACCTGAAATCACAGGAAAACAATACAATTATTATTTGCGACGTGCACGCACAGACGACACGTCAATCGTATGTGCGGTCTACGCGGTAGGGCTCATTATGCATTCTTTAAGCGTTGCGCGCGCTTGATAAACGCGCGTGAGGGGGTCCCAAACTGGCCGAACGATGTCCGAATGGCCTGAACTCGGACGAAATCAAAGGTTGAGGTAATTTTGATGTGGTCGAGTAGACGACATGTCAATCGGACGTGTCGTGTGCCCGCGGTGACCGGGAACGCCGTTCTGTTGTCATAAACGGCCAAAACTGGCATCTAACGGTCAAACTCATAGCGGACGACATCGGATTGACCTAAAATCATAGTACAACAATAAAATTATTATTCTCGACATGCACGTGTAGACAGAACGTCAATCGGACGTTCGGTCTGCACGGTAGGGCTCATTATGCGTTCTTTAAGCGTTGCGCGCGCTTGATAAACGCGCGTGGGGGGGGGGGGGGGGTCCAAACTGGCCGAACGATGTCCGAATGGGCTGAAATCAGACGACATCAATGGGTGAGTGAATTGTGATGTGGTCGAGTAGACGGAACCTCAATCGGACGTGCCGTGTGCCCACGGTGACCGGGAACGCCGTTCTGGTGTCATAAATGGCCAAAACGGGCGTCTAACGGTCAAACTCTTAGCGGACGACATCAGATTGACCTGAAATCACAGGACAACAATCCAATTAGAACAATAGAATTAATGATTTTAAATTTATAAAATGGTAATCAAATTTATGAATATTATTTTGAAAATCAAATACTTTAGATCTGTTACAGTAAGTTTTGAAGTTAAATATTTGTTTTCTAGGTTTTATTCGGTACTAAGTTTGTTATTAAATTTTGTTATGCAGTTATATGTGATGATGGATGCGGAGCTTGGAAGATGATAGCTGGGATTTATTTTTTATATTAATGTATAATTTAATTTTTTGAAAAAAAAAATTAAAATTTAATAGCGGCCGCCATTTGGCGGTCGCGCCGCTATAGGTTTTTCAAGGAGACCTATAGCGGCCGCCATTTGGCAGCCGCTATTTGTCCGGGCTATAGCGGCCGCCAATTGGCGGCCGCTAAAGCCCATCCTGGATTTCCTACAACGTCCTCCAAATGGCGGCCGCTGATAGTAACAGCGACGGGGCAAAAGCGGCCGCCGTTTGGCGGTCGCTAGGCGGCCGCTATAGGCCTTTAGCGACGACTTTTGGCGGTCCCTAAAGGTCATTCTTGTACTAGTATCACTTCTTTAAATTCTTATAAATAATAAGGGGAAGTCCATATATTACAAATGGAATTTTACTTTTTCTTCTTATGTGATGGAACCTTTGGAGAAAAATAATTTTTTTGGATGTATTTTAGAATTTCAAGGTTCCTAATGGATATTCTAGAAACATATGTGAACGAGTCAACAAAAGGGATTTGAAACTAAAATCTATAAAAAATCAGGATTATCACATCCTTATTCATGAATTGATTCTAATATTAATCCGGTATGTACTATCAAATAATTTAAGTGCGGTGATGATTATATTGTTCCATTTTTATACTGACCTTTTTACTAAAAGTTTTTCCAATTCTTTCTTGATAAAAATACATCAAGAGGTTCTATTAATTTTGTATGGGTTGGAAAAGAAATTCCTCCATAATTTCTCACTTTCACATTTCATTTAAAAATTAATCTTCCAACTAAAAAAATCTTGGGGGGGGGGGGTCATTACTTTTTGGTGGATGTATTCTACTGAAATAAATATGTGCACAATGAAATATTATGTCTGAAACAAGAATCATCCTGAAGGTTCCATTATGACAGGTTATATGGATCAATAATGTATGGATTTTTGTTCAATGTATTTGTCATATGTGAGCACAAGAAGTTACCGAACAATGAGAAATAAATATGATTAGTATGGGGAAATCAGGACATCATTTCCTTATCTTCCCCAAATAGAAGTATTTCTTGGGTCATATACATTGGCAACATTGAGCCTTAAAGAGTGATATATGGTACATCGCACAATCTTTGTTAAGTGTGGTTTTTTTGATGGCTATATTGAGTAAGTAATTTGAATATTTATATTTTATCTAATAATATGTCATTTCACATATAAATTACAATTTAATTTTCATTTTATGTCAGGAACATAAAAAAATTATAAGTAGAGTTTATCGATCATTACCTTTGATAAGGATAAAGGCTATTCATAGCAAAGAGTTTCCTAATTGGTTGAAATAAAAGGTATGGACATTACTTTAATTAAATTAAAATATAGATATTCATTTAATTTTTTATTCATATATATTTCAGGTATTGAGTTTACCTATTGACTCTATATCTCACAAATTAAGAGCGTTGTATTTTTTATCAATTCTTTGGTTCGTGAATGAAAATATTTAATAATTAATGGGTATAAATTTGTTACAAATTATTGAGCAGTGAATATGAGAACACAACATGATGGTGTTATGTTAAATTCCATAATGGATTATTATGTCAGTGCATCAAAAATTAGGCCTTGATATAAAAATGTTCCATTTTTCAATTTGTTTGGAAAATATTGTTATTGGATTACTACTCTCATAGTTGAGTCACTATGATGAAATGTAAATGGTTCGATTAAATGACGTGACATGGTACATTTATTGATGATTGTGGATTCAGAGTTATTTACATTAATTGATTCATAGCTACCAATGAACCATATATTTCAGAATCAATGTAAAAAAAGTGTTTTATATGAAAGATCTTTTGGGAAATGATTATGGTGTCATTATTGAAGTAATCCCATGAAATATTTTTCATGATAGTATATATGAAATTGACACCATTGGTGTTGAAAAAATATTGTATTTGATGACTAAAATTGTCCCATTATGAGAATTGATGTTGAACCTGAATTAGTGGTGGGTAATATATAGAAGAAACCATATATGCTCATAGTTCATTCATTTTACCTTGATGTGGGTTTCTTATGTTGGAACTACTGAAATTACTTTAATTTAGTTTTTGTTTAGAATGATATGTTTGTTTTAGTATTGTTTTTTTCATTGAATTTAATAGAATTATTTCAATTCATAAAATAGGGTTTAAAATAGATTTTTAAAAAAATTATAACTTGGTTTTAAATTATAGTTTCTAAAACATGTTATGATATTGTTTATGAATTATTTGACTACAAATTTGTATATAGAAATATTTAAAAATTATTTCTAAAAAATATACATTTCATTATTATATAGATTATGAAATATATTGAATAAATCCAAAGTAAGATATTATTTTATAATGACCAATGAATTCAAAAGCTAGGGTTATCACCTATGGTTCCCTTTGTGAGTATAATAATTGTAATATTTTTCTTCTGCATTACATTTACTATCATGTTCTTATTCTTTGTCAATTTTTTTAAGGATATTCATATAAAGTAGAGTTGAGTTATCCTCATCCTACTAGTATGGATCTGAGTAGGGGTGATCTTAGAGCTACACAGAGCTCCCGTAGTACCCATTCACACCCTGGCCCATCAGCGGACATCCCATCTACCACACCTTTCCATCCCCCACTTGATCCTTTAGGGATGTTCCCACCCATGCCTCCATTATCATCTTATTTATCTTATACTTCTCATACCATGTCTATTCCACACCTAGGTATATTCCCACCTATACCATATCCATATCCTATGATGTATCCCTAGACCTTCTATCCTCATCCAACCATGACTATGTCACCTTTATTTCCTACTATTCATCTAGGATCTGATGATTCTACTCTGCTAGCTTCCACTCCGCTACATGCAGATGACACGACGTATGAATTGTAATGGGAAAATCCTTTAGAGTATATCTATATAGAACATCCCCTGGATATATCAGAGCCTAACAAGCATCCTTCATCAGGTTTTTTATAAGTGCGTCAAATTATATCACATAATTTTGTTTCTATTGTATTGTGAATTAATTCTTATTTTTTTCTTTTATGTTATTCAATGGGATATTCTAATAGGAAATGTGGTTTCACCCACATGTAAGAATCTTGGAATCATCAAACATAAAAAATGTTAGATTATAATGAAGACAATCAAACGATAGGTAAAAATTCCAAACAATGTTGAAGTTTTATAGAAACTTTATCCAAGTACAAAAATATCATTTTGGTGCAATCATTCTAATGGAGGCATATCAGTAATTAAGTCAAAAAGAGAGAATTAGAAAAGATATGGGTAAGAAAATTTGTTAAATTGCCATCTATATTATCATTTTATTTATATGAATTAACACGTTCATTGAAACGTCGATTTAACTTTCATAATAGTGGAGATACTAAGTCCACAGAGTTGATGGATCTTGGGGAGTTATGGTGATCATATAAGAATGAGTTATATGTCTGTTATATGAGTAGAGTCAGTTCTAATTTAGAGGTTTTAATGAAATTCACCAACTTTACAACAACATAATATCTATAAATGATCATATATTGGAAGATTAATGAGTTTATAGTATTCACAATCTTTAATAGTTTGTATTGAAAATTTCATTCTTATTAATTATATTGAATTTTTTTAGGACGCATCATAAAAAAATAACAAGGATGTTATGATGTATTTTCACACTTTTCGACACACTATAATTCCCAATCATGAGAGGTTCTAGGTAATTTAATATAAATTTAAATAATGTCTATATTTATATTGTTAATTATGTATAAGTGATTTATTTGATGAAGTAAAAATTTGGAGGGAACTCTCTATTATATAGGCTTAAAGATTTTTCATGTTGAGAGTGAACTGAAATAGAATATTCTAGATTTCAAAAACTATTGAGTAATAATATGAATAATAAAGTTCCTTATTAATAAACTTAAAATAGTTCAATTAATGACCTAAAAACTTTTTTTGTTCTTTGGAGTGCTTGTTGCCCATATTTTTCAAAACTGATGATTATTGTTTTGAGATATTCTCAACAACAAGTTGGGAATACTTTGGGGAGACAAAAAGTTTATAAATTCTTTTATCCACTAATGATATTACTGGACCAATCATATGTGTTCTCTTTTCATTCATCTTAGTTCAAATTGAGTCTTTCAGGTTCATTATATTCAAATTTATTTATTTTAGTTTCATTTTGTAAACTATAAAATGATTTTAAAAAATATTTTTCATGTAAACTATAAAATATTCTTACATGTAATTTCCTATATTCCATTCAAATAAACCCGACCTTAATTGAATAGAATAAAAATAGTATAAAGTGTTCATTTAATTTTATTTGTATTTTTTAGTAGTATAAAAATATAAATGGTCATAAAAAGGATTTTAACTTCAATAAAATAGTCTTAAAACAGTCCTAAAACAAACTCACATAGTCCTAAGACTGAAGGTCATAAATTCCACATTAATACAGAATGCTGTAAATGTCACGACCCATCCTCGGGGTCCGTGCCGTGACTACCCCAAGCCCGCCTTCCATAGGCCAGGGGCTGGCGACTAGCACCAAGGCGTAAATTCCCGATAAAAAGGGAAGGCATTTCCTTTGTAAAGTAAACAAACACCACAGATCAAGCAAGCAGAAGAAGTAAACACTAAGTAAAAGCTGGTACAATAGTAAGTGCGGAAAAGTAAGTGGGCCAGTATACAAACCCAAACTAAAAGTAAAGTACAACTGGAAGGGAAAACAACAACTGTAAAGTAAAGCCACAATACCGAGCTGTCCACTGGAAATCCCACCTGAAGGGTGGGTACAGATAGCCTCCACTACTCCTTAGGTCCAGCCGACCGCTCCGAGTACGTCCCGCCTAGTGGTCCACCTCCAGGTACCGTCCTACTCCGCAGGCCTCAACCACGATTAGCGCTGTCCGTTGTCTGCAACCAACAAAACGTAGTGCAGGCATAGCCCGTGCAGGGGTGAGTATAAGCTACTCAGTAAGGACCCCGAGACCCCCGAAGGTCTCCCAGAATCCACAAAGGATAATCCAAAAAGGAAAGATACAATCACGAAGTAACATCCGACATCGCTTAGGTATATGCCCATACATATACCTAAGTCATCAATTCTCATTTGGCTCCAACATCCAAACCTAAGTACAACCCAGTCCACATAGAAAAGAAAAACGTAAATCCACACAGGATAGCACAACACAATCCACAAAGGAAAGCAAAACAGGATTCAGCTCACATAGGTATACTTCTTCATATGATGATAAAGAAGACCAGATATTGCCACTGATTCATCTAAGCCGTCGGACCCACAAAGGATCGATAGGTACTGAACCTCACAATGACCCAAAAAGGATCTGACCCACAAAGGATCGATAGGTAACTAACCCCCGCAATGACCCACAAAGGATCTGATCCACAAAGGATCAATAGGTAACTAACCCCCGCAAAGACCCACACAGGATCGGACCCACACAGGATCTGTAGGCGCTAGCCCACACAGGACCGCTGTGCGCTGACCCACACAGGATCGGACCCACACAGGATCGGTAGCACTGACCCACAAAGGATCACTGAGTGCTGTAGTCATGGTCGAATCCACTGAGGATCTTTGCACAGTCGTCGTCGTCGTCGCAGTCGCAGCCAGCTCAAGGGTTCCCGCACACAGCAAGCTCATTTGGGAGGGTCCGCCCCACGAGCCGAGAGAATGATACATCAACTGACACGTAGTCTAGAGTTGATGTATCCAAAAGTTCCGTATCGTCAAAAAGAACTCAACGTCGCAGACGGCGCGTCAATCGGACGCCCGGTCTGAGAGTTATTGGCTTTTTCGTCCTAGGGGCCCTGTTGGTTTTTAAGGAAAAACCAACCCGACCGTACTCCACCTGCGTCCAAACCTCGGGTGGAGTAAACCAAAAGATTCGTCTCACTTATAGGAATCCATCAAAGTCGACGACACGTCAATCGGACGTCTCGGGCTCAAGATATAAGCGTTTCCGCTCCGAGGGCCCGGTTGGTTTCGTGTACGAACCAACCCGGCCGAACCCAAAGTACTTATAAACCTTTATTGCAATATACCGAAATGACCGTCTCGATCCAAGGATCGCATCGCCGCTGACGGTGCGTCAATCGGAGGCCCGTAGCTCAAGATACGGGTAAAAGACCGAAAAGGTCCGAAAACAGGGGGTCTAGGCCCAGACCGACCCGGCCCAACCCCCCTGGGTCGGCCCGAACCGGGTCCGGGTCCGACCAGGCTGGGCGCGACCCGGACCGACCAGGGTGGCCCGGCCCATCCTGGGCGCGAGCCGGCCCGGTCGGCATGGGCGCGACCCGACCACCAGGGGACGGCTCGGCCGGTTACGGCCGAGCGGCACGGGGGGCGTGCTGCCCCCGCGTGAGAGTTCCGCGGCCCCATGTGGGGCCGCCCTTGCCAGCGGACGCGGCAGCAGGCCGCGTCCCATCTCTCACGAGACCCGCGCGGTCACGGGTCTGCCGGCTCTCGCCGCGGCTTCAGCCGCAGCGGTTCTCCTCGGCGGCGCGTCGGGCGCCGCCGCCTTCCGCCGCCTTCCGCCGCCGTGCTGGCGTGGCGCGCCGGCGGTTTGCTCCGCAGACCACCAGATGAGTTCTGGTGGTCGTAAATCCTTGTCGTCTTCGCCAAAAGTCCTCCTGGGGTTCTTCCTTCCCTACGAGGACCCCGCATCGCCCATGCAGCCTGCTTGGTCGACTTCCGCCGTTTCGCACACCAAGAACGAAAGGGACGGTGGGTTCGGACTTGATCGTTAGTCTGCACCCACCGCGTTAGCGGTTTAAAAGTCTCACAACATTTTTAATAATGAAATTACGCAGGTAGAAATCACAAAGATTCAATAAAACAAACCCCTACCTCGTAGTTGTCGTCGGACGTGAGTCCTTCGCGGGATTGACCGTGGAAGAAGAGGATCGTCGCGTCGCGGAAGGGGCGTCGCGTCGTCGTGGTACATGGCGTCGGGTCGACGATCTACGAGGTTTAAATAAAACACATAGATTTAATTTCACGAATTAAATCCATGTTGAGAATAAAATCCAAAAAGGAAATTTAAAAGATCCATAATCTCCTACCTCAAACGGATGATCGAAGATTTGTCGCGAAAGAAGGAACGTCGCAGAAGAACATTGCGGGAGGAGAATCGTCGGCGTCGCGGTACACGACGTCGCGTCATCGATCTCCGAGGGTTCAGCGTTCTTCTTCGCTTTTCGTTGAAGGCCGGCGTTCTTCGCGTTCTTCGCGTTCTTCACGAAGGAGGATGAAGATACAATTTCTCCAAATCCTCTCAACAAGCAACCCGTCAACAAAAAGGGTGTTGGTCTTATTTTATTATTCTGCCAACAGTTTGAAAAATAGGTTAAGAAACGATCCATTAATTTGGTGAATTAATGGTAATGTCTTAACTGTCCAATTAATAGGGGCGTTAAGAGTTTTAGAAAACGCACCAGTTGACTTTCATTAAAGAGGAGTTTTCGTGGGTGCGTTACTCAGAGGAAAAGAAACGGTGGGGCTTGTGTGGGCCCCACCTCACAAATATCCTACCAAGAGGGTAGGATATTTTGGGTTCCACCCTATCCGCTTCAACTCAGCTTAATCAGCTTAAAGTAGATTTAAGTGGCTTTAAGTGAAATAAAATAAGGTTGTCGCACCACTTTATTTTATTTTCTTCACTTAACACCAAAAATTAAAAACCACACCTGAGCAAACGCAACTCCGGAAGAGGAATTTCTAAGAAAATACCGGTGCTGAAATTCCATCGGTGCCCTCGGAATTCGATTCCGAGTAACGGTTCAAAAGTTAGAAAAACCCGCTCGTTCGTTCACTGAACGTATTTGAGCCAAACTTCGGAAATTGATTCTGGGCACACCGGGCCTCAGAATCACGTGCCGTCAAAAACTGCGTTATTGTAAAATTCCAAAGAAAATTAAGAAAAAAAACTTCCTTGAAATTTACGGGTCTTTACATCACTCCCATCTTAGGGCTTTACGTCTCCGTAAAGATACATCATAAACTAGGGAAACAAATGCGGGTACTGTGCACGCATCTGAGACTCCCGCTCCCAAGTGCTCTCTTGGAGGTTCCCGTGCTGCCATCTGATGCGCACTAGAGGAATCGACCATCCACGTAGGACCCGCTCCTGTCAATCCTAAATCTCCACCGGGACCTCCGTAAAAGTCTCCCCATCATCAACGTCTAGCTCCCCATGGTCAAAGATATGCGTCGGGTCGTGCACGTATCTCCTCAGATGAGATACGTGGAAGACGTCGTGCACCCGGTGCAACTGAGGTGGTAGAGCCAGGCAATAAGCCACCTCGCCAATCCTACCGAGGACCTGGAATGGTCCGATGAAGCGTGGAGACAACTTTCCGCCTCGGCCAAATCTTCGTAAACCACGTCGAGGTGAGACACGTAAGAAGACGTGGTCGCCATCCTCAAACTCTAGTGGCCTCCGCCTCCTGTCAGCATAAGACTTCTGCTGGCTCTGAGCTGTCCTCATCCGCTCCTGGATGACCTGGACCTTCTTTGTCGTGGCCTGGACCATCTCCGGTCCCACAAGTGCTGACTCCCCAGGGTCTGTCCAGCACAAAGGAGATCTGCAAGGTTTTCCGTACAACGCCTCGCATGGTGCCATCCCGATGGTGGAGTGTTAGCTGTTGTTGTATGCAAACTCCACCAAGGGTAGGTGGTCCTCCTAGCTGTGGCCAAAGTCGGAGACACATGCCCGGAGCATGTCCTCGAGAGTCAGAATGGTCCTCTCCTTCTGACCATCCGTCTGAGGGTGAAAGGCGGTGCTCAGACGTATCTGCATCCCGAACGCCTCCTGCAACCCCTTCCAAATCCGGGAAGTGAAGCGAGCATCTCGATCGGAGACGATAGATGATGGAACACTATGAAGTCGTACAATCTCCTGAACTTAGAGAAGTCCCAAGCTCTCCACTGAGCCCTGCTCTCTGATGGGTAAGAAGTGAGCCGACTTGGTGAGTCGGTCGACAATCACCCAAATGGAGTCATGACCTCTGGAAGTGCGTGGTAGTCTAGTCACGAAGTCCATAGATATCCCGTCCCACTTCCACTCTGGGACCTCCAAGGGCTGTACCAAGCCTACTGGTACCTAGTGCTCTGCCTTCACCTTCTAGAAGGTGAGGCATCAAGAAACGAACTCCGCCACAACCTTCTTCATGCCAAGCCACCAGTCATCTCATCTGAGATCCTGGTACATATTTTCCACTACAGGATGTACCGCCAAAGGAGAAGTGTGAAACTCTCTCAGCACCTCCTCTCGTAAAGTGACTGGTACTAAGGTACGTCCTCTGAAAAGGATGTCATGCTCTGCTCCAAAGGAGAAACCATAAGGTGCCTGTCCTGAGGATATCTGTGCACGCCACGTCTCACAGCCAGCGTCCCCACGCTGTGCCTCTCTGACCTGCTGTAGTAGTTGAGGAGAGACTGTGAGAGACTGAAGGAAGGCTGCGCCATCTCTATCCACGAAGGATATCTGCAAGGCGGCTAGCTGCTCTGTCGCCTCCTCAAGTAGCTGAATGACCGTCCTCCTACTGAGAGCATCAGCTACCACGTTCCCCTTCCTAGGAGTATAGACTATCTCAAAGTCATAGTCCTGGAGGAACTCGAGCCATCGCCACTATCTCAGGTTCAGGTCCTTTTGAGAAAAGATGTACCTGAGACTCTGATGGTTAGAAAAGAATGTAAAGCGCTCGCCCATCAGGTAGTGTCGCCATGTCTTCAGAGCGAAGACCACTACTGCTAACTCCAGGTCATGGGTAGCATAGTTCTGCTCATGCAGCCTCAACTGACGTGATCCATAGGCGATCACGACCCGCTCCTGCATCAGGACACATCCGAGTCCGGTCCCTGATGCATCGTAGTAGACTACATACCCTACTCCCTCCTCAGGCAACCTCAAGATAGGGGCGCTGGTCAATCTCTGTCTCAGCTCCTGGAAGCTCTACTGACATCTATTGGACCACACAAAGGGTTTCCCCTTCTTTGTAAGAGCTGAGAGTGGTGCCTCAACTCTGGAGAAGTCTGGCACAAATCTCCGATAGTATCCAACTAGTCCCAAGAAACTCCGCACCTCCGTCACGCTCCTGGGTGGCTCCCAAGCTAGCACTGCCTCGATCTTCGCAGGATCCACTGAAAATCCCGCCTTAGAGATAACGTGTCCCAATAATTGGACCTCATGTATCCATAAATGACACTTCGAGAGCTTTCCATAAAGCTGGTGCTCTCGGAGTGTGTCTAGTACAACTCGCAAGTGATAGGCATTCTCCTCCTCAGTCGTTGAGTATATCAAAATTTTGTTGATGAAGACCACGAAAAATAGATGTGGTATGGCTAAAATATCCTGTTCATGAGGCCCATGAACACTGCCGGAGAATTGGTTATGCCGAAAGGCATAACCAAGAACTCATAGTGGCTATACCGACATCTGAAGGCCGTCTTCTGAACGTCCTCGTCCCGAACTCTGAGCTAATGATAGCCTGACCTGAGGTCTATCTTCGAGAACCACCGTGCTCCCTTGAGCTGATCGAAGAGGTCATCAATCCTCGGTAGCAGATACTTGTTCCTCACCGTCACCTGGTTCAGGCGACGATAGTCGACACAAAGTCACAAGCTCCCGTCCTCCTTCTTGGCGAACAATATCGGGGAAGCCCAGGGTGAAACACTAGGTCAGATGAATCCATTGTCCTGCAAGTCCTCCAACTGTACCCGTAGCTCTTGAAGCTCAGAAAGGGCCATCCGATATGCTGGAGTCGATATCGGGGCTGTCCCGGGGTACAGGTCAATATAAAAGTCTACCTCTCTGCGAGGAGGTAGCCCTGGAACGTCGTCGGGAAAGACTTCCGCATACTGATCCACCACTGTAGGAAAACTAGGACTCCGCACGTCAACTTCTCCTAGGATGAGGCTAGCCAACTGATGAGTGATGAGCTGTCCTCTCCTCTACGAGAGTCCATCCTGTGCTGCG
This sequence comes from Viscum album, assembly GCA_963277665.1. NCBI lineage: Eukaryota > Viridiplantae > Streptophyta > Magnoliopsida > Santalales > Viscaceae > Viscum > Viscum album. The sequence goes on from OY728129.1 coordinate 438,387,857, forward strand.
AAGGATCCCTTCTCGCCAGTGAAGGTGAACCTGCTCCCATCGGGGCGTACACATCACACCTTGCACCTAAAACAGTCAATATGTGCATGGACTGTAGATAACCAATCCATGCCCAAGATGACGTCGTAAGGCCTCGACGCCACTACAAGAAGATCCCAGTCGAAGCTCTCGCCTCCTAGAGTAAGCTCACACTGCCGGCACCAGTGCGTAATCATCGAGTCTGCTCCCGTAGGAGTCTCTAGCCGTAAGGATCGAGCCAACGGCTCTGTCAGAATCTCTGAGCTCCGAACAAGGTCAGCGACTATGAAAGAGTGACTCGCTCCTGTGTCTATAAGAACTGCAGAAAGGGTGGTATAGACACAGATAGTACCTCGAATCATCTCGAACGCGCCGTGGTTGTAGGCCTCCGCTGCCTGGAGCTGTGCCTGTCTCTGCCCGCCAGCTCCCTGTGGCTGGGGTGGACCTCCCGGTGGTGTTGGTGGTAGAGCCCCAAAGCGTCACCCACCACCTGCTGCTCGGCCATCTCCTCTGCCTCGTCCGCCTCCTCCCTTCTGACCGCCACGGTCGACCCTCTACCTCTGCCTGGGTGGCCCCTCAACCGTCTTCTGCTCCTCGGCACGGTGGGTCGGGCAGTCACGAGCCATGTGGCCCTGCCCGCCACATGTGTAGCACTGCCTGCCTCTCGAAAGACTGGCTCCACGCTGTGTGCCCCGCACTGCTGAGCCAGTGTCCTGAGGTCGTCTACGAGAGGGTCTGGTCTACCTGGACCCCTGAGTCATCCATCGACTTCCTGCTGCAAAAGACTCTGCTACGTGCCGCCCCGCGGTAGGTCTCGCCGCTGAAGAAGGCTCGGCAAGAAAGCTCTCGATCAAAAGGGCTCGCTCCAGTACTCCTGCCTGAGTCGGAATGCTGAGGGAGATCAGTGATGCCCTGATCTCATGTCTCAATCCCTTCTCAAAGGTCCGGTCCTGGAAGAATGGGTCCTGTACCATGTCTGTCGAGTAGCGCGAGAGATCGGTAAATCTCACCGAGTACTGTGCGACCGTCAAGCTGCCCTGCCGCAGCTGAAGAAGCTCCTGGATGCGCACCGCATGGAGGGTGGCCGGGATGAACTCTGAGCGAAAGAGGCTCTCAAAGTCTGTCCATAGAAGAGATGCCTCATCGTGCACCTGGAGAATCAAGATCCACCATCGGCCCGCTGCCGCGTGCAGTAGTCTCGCCGCGAGGATCACCATGAGGTCTGTTGGTGTCCTCACTAACTGGAAAACTCATACCACTGCCTCCAGCCAGTCCTCGACTGCTTGGGGGTCCGTCTCCCCACGGAACCTGGGCGGTCGCTGGTGCTGGAACTCATGCGGTGCACTAGGGCGACGTGCATCGTCAGCGGCTGGGGATGGAAGCATCGGTGGCTCGGCGGGTAGAGGTACCACCGGTGCCTCAGCTATCAAAGGGCCCTGCACCGAGGCCTCGTCGCTCGGTGGGCTGTCGTCACACTCAATTCTCAGAACCATAGCTGGCTGCCGTCGTGGGGCCATCCTAAAAAAGGAAACAGATGCGCCACAGTCAGAACAATATACCTGGTGAGCTGACACAAAGTAATCACAAAGAAAACTTGAAACACACACGCAATCAATGTTTTCGTGCATTAAGTCGGAAATCAGAAGTCCGGGTCCTGGTGTACGGATACGTCGGTCGCCGCACCAACACTGGACTCCCTGGACTGATAACCACACCCAATATGCTAAACACTATTGCTTCACATTGAAAAAGATCAGAGTCCCAAGTTCTGCGGTAGAACCGAACTCCTCTGATACCAATTTGTCACGACCCGTCCTCGAGGCCCATGCTGTGACTACCCCAAGCCCGCCTTCCATAGGCCAGGGGCTGGCGACTAGCACCAAGGCGTAAATTCTAGATAAAAAGGGAAGGCATTGCATTTGTAAAGTAAGCAAACACCACAGAGCAAGCAAGCAAAAGAAGTAAACACTAAGTAAAAGCTGGTACAACAGTAAGTGCAGAAAAGTAAGTGGGATAGTATACAAACCCAAACTGAAAGTAAAGTACAACTGGAAGGGAAAACAACAACTGTAAAGTAAATCCGCAACGCCGAGCTATCCACTGGAAATCCCACCTGAAGGGTGGGTAAAGATAGCCTCCACTGATCCTCGGGTCCAGCCGACCGCTCCGAGTACGTCCCGCCCAGTGGTCCACCTCCAGGTACCGTCCTGCTCTGCAAGCCTCAACCACGATCAGCGCTGTCCGTCGTCTGCAACCAACACAACGTAGTGCGGGCATAGCCCGTGCAGGGTTGAGTATAAGCTACTCAGTAGGGACCCCGAGACCCCCAAAGGTCTCCCAGAATCCACAAAGGATAATCCACAAAGGAAAGATACAATCACGAAGTAACATCCGACACCGCTTAGGTATATGCCCATACATATACCTAAGTCATCAATTCTCGTTCGGCTCCAACATCCGAACCCAAGTACAACCTAGTCCACACAGGAAAGCAAAACGTAAATCCACACAGGATAGCACAACAAAATCCACAAAGGAAAGAAAAACAGGATTCATCTCACATAAGTATACTTCTTCATATGACGATAAAGATGACCAGATATTGCCACTGATTCATCTAGACCTCGGACCCACAAAGGATCGACTGGTACTAACCCCCACAATGACCCACAAAGGATCTGACCCACAAAGGATTTATAGGTAACTAACCCCCGCAATGAACCACAAAGGATATGACCCACAAAGGATCGATAGGTAACTAACCCCCGCAAAGACCCACACAGGATCGGACCCACACAGGATCTGTAGGCGCTGGCCCACACAGGACCGCTGAGCGCTGACCCACACAGGATCAGACCCACACAGGATCGGTAGCACTGACCCACAAAGGATTGCTGAGTGCTGTAGTCATCGTCGAATCCACTGAGGATCTCTGCACAGTCGTCGTCGTCGTCGCAGTCGTAGTCGCAACCAGCTCTAGTATTCCCGCACACAGCAAGCTCATTTGGGAGGGTCCGCCCCACGAGCCGAGAGGATAATACATCAACTGACACATAGTCCAGATTTGATGTATCCAAAAGTTCCGTATCGTCAACAGGAACTCAACGTCGCAGACGGCGCATCAATCGGACGCCCGGTCTGAGAGTTATTAACTTTTTCGTCCGAGGGGCCCGATTGGTTTTTAAGGAAAAACCTACCCAACTGTACTCCACCTATGTCCAAACCTCGGGCGGAGTAAGCCAAAAGTTCCGTCTCACTTAGAGGAATCCATCAAAGTTGACGACACGTCAATCGGACGTCCCGGGCTCAAGATATAAGCGTTTCCGCTCCGAGGCCCCGGTTGGTTTCGTGTACGAACCAACCCGGCTGAACCCAAAGTACTCCGAAACCTTGAGTGAGATATTCCGAAAAGACCGCCTCGATCCAAGTATCGTATCGCCACTGACGGCGCGTAGATCGGAGGCCCGTAGCTCAAGATATGAGCAAAAGACCGAAAAGGTCCAAAAACGGGGGGTCTGGGCCCGGACCGACCCGACCCAACCCCCCTGGGTCGGCCCGAACCTGGTCGACCCGACCCGGGTCTGACCCGGCGGGGCGCGACCCGGCCGGCACGGGCATGGCCCGGCCGCCAGGGGACGGCTCGGCCGGTTACGGCCGAGCGGCGCGGGGGGCGTGCTGCCCCCGCGTGAGAGTTCCGCGGCCCCGCGTGGGGCCGCCCTTGCCAGCGGACGCGGCAGCCGGCCGCATCCCGTCTCTCACCGGACCCGCGCGGTCACGGGTCTGCCGGCCGCTACTGCGGCGGTTCTCCTCGGCGGCGCGCCGGGCGCCGCCGCCTTCCGCCGCCGGCGCCGCCGTGCCGGCGGGGCGCGCCGGCGGTTTGCTCCGCGGACCACCGGATGAGTTCTGGTGGTCGGAAATCCTTGCCGTCTTCGCCAAAAGTCCTCCCGGGGTCCGTCCCTCACTGCGAGGACCCCGTATCGCCCATGCAGCCTGCTTGGTTGGCGTCCATTATTTCGCACACCAAGAACGAAAGTGGTGGTGGGTTCGGACTTATTCGTTAGTCCGCACCCACCGCGTTAGCGGTTTAAAAGTATCACAAAAATTTTAATAATGAAATTCCGCGGGTATAAATCACAAAGATTCAATAAAACAAACCCCTACCTCGTAGTTGTCATCGGACGTGAGTCCTTCACGGGATTGACCGTGGAAGAAGAGGATCGTCGCGTCACGGAAGGGGCGTCGCGTCATCGCGGTACACGACGTCGCGTTGACGATCTCTGAGGTTTAAAGAAAACACACAGATTTAATTTCACAAATTAAATCCATGTTGAGAATAAAATCCCCAAAGGAAATTTAAAAGATCCGCAATCTCCTACCTCAAACGGATGATCGAAGATTTGTCGCGGAAGAAGGAACGTCGCAGAAGAACGTCGCGGGAGGAGAATCGTCGGCGTCGCGATACACGACGTCGCGTCGTCGATCTCCGAGGGTTCGGCGTTCTTCGTCGCCTTTCATCGAAGGCCGGAGTTCTTTGTATTCTTCGCATTCTTCGCGTTCTTCGTGAAGGAGGATGAAGATACAGTTTCTCCAAATCCTCTCAACAAGCAACCCGTCAACAAAAAGGGTGTTGGTATTATTTTATTATTATGCCAACAGTTTGAAAAATAGGTTAAGAAACGTACCATTAATTTGGTGAATTAATGGTAACGTCTTAACTGTCCAATTAATCGGGGCGTTAAGAGTTTTAGAAAACGCACCAGTTGACTTTCATTAAAGAGGAGTTTTCGTGGGTGCGTTACTTAGAGGAAAAGAAACGGTGGGGCTCATGCGGGCCCCACATCACAAATATCATACCAAGAGGGTAGGATATTTTGGGTTCCACCCTATCCATTTCAACTCAGCTTAAGCACCTTAAAGTGGCTTTAAGTGGCTTTAAGTGAAATAAAATAAAGTTGTCGCACCACTTTATTTTATTTTCTTCACTTAACCCCAAAAATTAAAAACCACACCCGAGAAAACGCAACTCCGGAAGAGGAGTTTCTAGGAAAATAGCGGCGCTGCGATTCCATCAGTGCCGTCTGAATTTTATTCCGAGCACCGGTTCAAAAGTTAGAAAAACCCGCTCGTTCTTTCACTGAACGTACCCGTGCCAAACTTCGGAAATTGATTCCGGGCACACCGGGCCTCGGAATCAAGTGCCGTCAGAAACTGCGTTCTTGTAAAATTACAAAGAAAATTAAGGAAAAAAATTTCCTTGAAATTTACGGGTCTTTATAGTAAATTATCCATTTAGTTTTATTTTCATACTCAAATTTAAGTTTTATTCTTCTAAATTCTTTTAATATAAGGTTGGAAATTCGCCTTTAATATAGAATTTATAGATTGAATGAAGTCCTCCCGCTTCCTCCAGGTTTTTATAACATTATTCCTCTAAAAATGTTTAAAGTTCCATTGAAATATAGAAATACCAGGTTTCTTGATTTTAATTTTACTTCCCAATGATATGTTAATATAATCCTTCTAGAATTGAAAACATTATTTAATAATTTTATCATTCCTTAAGTCCTATATTTTATAATTTATCAATTCAAAAAAACTTTTTAAACAAAATAACCTAACCCAAAATTAACTAATTGAGATAACCCAAGATAAAGAAAATACCCTAACCAAAAATTAACTAAATAACCCAACCCAAACAAAAACAAACAACCTAACTCAAAATGAACTAAATAAACCAAAAAAAATGAACAATTGATCAAATTACCTAATCCAAAACAAACTAATGACCAAACAAAAAAAATGAACCAAATGAAATAACCCAAAAATAAACCAAATGACCGAATCCAAAATAAATCAAATAACCTAAAATAAAAAATATATAAACCAAAAATGAAAAAAATAACCTAACTTAAAATGACCTAACCCAAAATGAACAAAATTACATAACCCAAAATAAACCAAATAACCTAAACCCAAGTAAGCCAATTGCTGTAACAAAAAAAATGAACAAATGACTAAATAAACTAACAAAAAATTACATAACCCTAAAATGAACCAAATTACTTTACCCAAAATAAACCAAAAGATATAAATTAAATATGATACAACCCAAATATGGACCAAATGAACGAACCCAAAAAAACCTTAACCAAAGTGAAAAAAATAAAATTTCCCATTATAAACCAAATTATATAACTCGATAATGACTTAACCCAAAAATGAAGAAAATGGCCTAACCCAAATCAACCAAAATTACCTAACTTCAAATGAACCAAATGATCTATCCAAATGACCAAATGGCCAAATATTCCAAAAGATCTAACCCAAAAATGAACCAAATAACATAATTCTGTAATGAAAGAAACACCCTCACCCAAAATGAATCAAATGACCAACCCAAAAAATATAAAAATAATATAACTTATTGGCCAAATGATCAAATTACTAAATGACTAAATGACCAAATTACCAAATTACCAAATAACCTAACCAAAAAATGAACCAAATGACCAAATGAACAAAATAACCAAGTGAAAAAATAACCAAATAACATAACAAAAATAGAATTGGACCGAAATAAACATATAAGAGGAATCCATATCATACCCATGTTTAGATTTATAATTAGTATGTATTTATTATGTTATGACACTAGTATTAAATTTTTAATTAAATGTATATTTATATGCTTCTTCATTTTTTGTATTTCTTCAACAACTAAAATTTTAATTCATTTTTGATTGTGTTGACTCTAATGTATCTTAAATTGGTTAATTTAAAATGATACGATCACTATATTATTAATCTAACATAGATTCCCATTTGAGATTGAATTTTACTTAATTAAGTTAATATTCAATACCTTTCATCTTAATCTAATATGAGAATTGAATTTAATACCATATGTGACTCACCACTATAATTTAATTTAATGTTATAAAGTTTTATCTTGATGTGAGTAGATGGTTAATATCATATGTATTACAATCATTTTTTTTGGTTTTTTTTTTATCAATTTCATATTATTAAATAATTTAATTTTATAGTAATCAATGACATTTTCTGCATGTGACATCAGGCATCGAAGGTCATGTGCCTTAAGAAAAATTATTTTTCTCAAGTAGGAGGAAAAATGATATAAGTGTTGTAAATGCACATACATAAGAAAATATGTAAGTCTTTTTATTGATATTTGATGCATAATTTATAATTAAATATCTTATTTACATGTTCAAAAGTGTGCCATGGAGGCCCTTGATGAGAAATAAGATGAAAATTTCAGGTCAAATGAGTATTTAAGATAAGTATTAGGTGAGGAGCACCAGGGTAGAGTCTGATGTCAACCCGGGGAAAACATTATCCCCACTAAGTATTGGCCCTCATCAAGAACCTCCCAATGCTATCAAACCACTGAGCTATAAAATTATTTTGAAGAAGAAACTTAGAAAAAAAGCTATACATGAGCATGAAATAGGTAAATTGGTCACTAAACAGTCCCTGAAAGCTATGTCAGTTATATGTCCATAACTTCTATCAGAGGCTGTTAATGTTTTTGATTCATGTATGGAAACAATTACCTCTATATATGATTCACCAAGTGATGTCAATAAGGGTAATAGTGGTGGTCTAGGTGATGATACTAGTGGTGGTGGTAGTGATGGTGATGGTGATGGTGGTGGTGGTGGTTGTGGTGGTGGTTGTGGTGGTGGTGGTGCTCTAGTCGACAATGATGGTGATGATTATGATGGCACTGGTGGTGATGATGGAGATATTTATCGCTTCTATTGTTTAGTTGATAATAAATATACATGCGTGGATTATTTTTAAAGACTAAAACTAATTGATGGTGTGGATTATATATATATATATATGTTATAGTATTGTAAATGGTTTGAAAACTATTGATAACCTAATAGTTAAATGATAAATATATAATAATTGTACTGCATTAAATGTGTACCATGGGTTGTAATTTGTTTACAGGTTCTGTGAGAGGTGACGTATAGTGATGTTGCAATCTATTGTGGATATGAATCTAAACCTATGGTTTATTGAAATGTGAGTATACATCAATTTTGGATAGGCCTCTATACCTATGATTTCAAAAAATGTTTGTATAGATGTATACCCATGGTTTGAAGTGAACTATGGGTATTCAAATTTGGAAGTGAGCTATACTAATTGTTTCAAATAAAATCATTAGTATAGATCTATAATGATGGCTATAATCCCCATGGTTTATATAACCTTTGGTATAGGCTATACCAATGATTTTGTGGCCTATACCAATAGTTCTAAACTATTGGTATAACTTATTTTTCTTGCAATGGTATACTTATAATACCCCTTTGTCCATTTCATTGAGTGAACAATGGGAATGAAAGATGTTTATATAGTATATTAAAAATCATATATTCATTATTCTATAAAAATAATAACTAGTTTGAATGAATAAATCACATAACATTTATCTAAGTAGTCGATAACATCACATGTCAAACAACTATGAATGGATATACATTTCTTCAGTAAAATTTAATCATGGTCTTAGATGTCTTTTCTTATCATACATGTTGAAAAATTTCATCTTGGTTTAACTCAACATATGAAATGATCATCGATATAACGAAACACCCCCTAATTAGCTCAAACTAAAAGTTTTCTTAAGAAAGGTATCAAAGTGTTAAAGTTTGCATGATAAGTATCTTCCTAACATTGGATAATGGGGATCCATAATAAGCATAAGACCCTAAGTATACCAATTACAACATGAAGTTCCATGTGGTATACTTTCATGGGATAATCTAGATAATAAGTCTCTACTTATTATCTCCCGATTCTATTCTTTTTTATCCCATATAAAATTCTACTTACACTAATTAATCACTATATATCATCACAACCCATAAAACTTAATGATGATAATTTATTAGGGACAAATAAATGTCATATTTTGAGTATATATTATCATTACACTATTTATGTAATTTAAATGAATCACACATGAATGAATGATAAATATAGATTAATTTTATTATAAAACCACGATACATTTTACAACCATTACATCTAATTAAGTAGTGTCTCCTAAATCGCCAACCCTCACTTTGGGAACTAGGTATCCAAGATTCCACCAATCATAGGTATGAAATTGAATTCATATGGATCATATTATAATGTAATTAATAAATGTGGGTGCATCATTTGAGATAATTATGGTTTTGTGTTTTTAGCTTACAGTGCCTATTATAAATAAGGCAACTAAATTATTGTAGGATCCAAATACTTATTCATTAGGCTTGCTATTTGAAATGAATGGAGTTTTTTCTTTCAATTATAGAATCAGAATATTATTTAATTATCATCTATTTTAATGGTTTCCAATCTTCCCATTGATATATAAATTACACTATAAAGGAATTAAAAAACCACCTCCCACACCATGCAATTATTTAATATATTTGTCATTAAAGAAACAAATCATCAAATAGTTTGGTGGCCATTTAGAATGAACCCTCCCCGCTTTCTATTTATCATTTTTAGGATATTTAGCTCAAGTTTTTAATATTTTTTGTAACTAAGGATTCATATGGACTCCACTGTTTTAGGCCTTTATAAACTCAGTTTTACCCTTTAGTTTCTTTTTTAATAAAAATTTATATTTAATAATAATAACAATAAATTCATCATGATCCTCGTTATTTTTTTCACTAATAGTTTTTTCAAAGGATGTGCTATAATATTTTCTATAAACACCCAAAATATCTTTACATTTTCCATATCAATAGTCTCTCAAATGATATGGTATTTATAATGATTTTTTTGGTCTATTGGTGAGATTGGGGTTCCTTGGTCAAAATAAATAAATCTATTTTTGTCATAGTAAATTTTAATTACTCTCTCACTACTAAGAACCATCCTAAGTTTAGTGATGAACTTATTGATCCAAATAGTTTCCTTCACGATAGATGATGTAGTAATGTACTTTACCTATATTTTTGATTCTTTTATGACATATTATTTATAAGTATTAAAACTAATAGCGCCATAATTGAGTCAAAACATGAAAACAGATTTAAATTAAATGTCATATTTTTTGGATTGGTAACAAGCATCAATGTAACCCAATGATCTCATTTTCACCTATAATGACCAGCTTCTTATTCGTACTTATTCTAAAGTACTTAATGATAGTATTTAAAATAATTCAATGATGCTGAGTTGGATTAAATTGGAATATACTTGTTATAATAAAAGAATAACTAACATCATGTCGAGTACATAACATGGTACATATGTTCTGAATTATCCCTAACAACCACTTTGGTTTATCTGTATAGATCACCAAACCTGGTATGTAGGCTAATTCACCCATGTATTTCATTGAGAAGAATTTTCATAAACATTCCATTATCGAATATATAGTTAAGGTATCATTTTTGATAAGTAGTGTGTTATTTATAAACAATACCAAAAATATCACAACAATCCCACTAACCAACTTTCATATACAAGAATCATCTAAATTCTTGATGAAAAAAATTATTTTATTGCATAATAAAATTAGAAGTTCCAACATTGAGGAGCTTACTTAATTCCATAAATAGGCCATTAAAAATTGAAAATATTAGCAAGCACATTTGGTACTTCAAAATAGTTAAGCTATATCATATATATTTCCTAAACTAAATTCCTATTAAGAAACCATTTTTTTCAATCCACGTGATATATATCATAATATTAATTAGATAGTATGACTATAAAAATATGAATGGTCTCTATCATCACAACTGGTGAAAAAGTATCTTTATATTATATATCGATTTTTTTTGTAACCCTGCACCACTGGAAAATATTTTTTGGTATACTCTCTTCCATCCATGTCATTTATATAATAGAAAACACAATTTCACCCTATGAATCTACCCTTTAATTTTCATCCATTGAGTTCTGAATTTGTTTACTGTACATGGAGTTAATCTTGAATTTCATGTATTTTAGCCATTTCTAAGAATAAAAAATCTTAATGTACTATCTGTAGGTAGTAGGTTAATTATATATGAATATTTTTTTCACCATTATTTTCCAGAAGTGATCTATATAAATCAATCTCTTGATGAATCCTTCTAGACCTCTGAGGTTCTTCTGTAACTTCAGTTGGTTCATTTTCTTCCGTTACTATTTTTGGAACTAGTTCAACTTCCATCATAGGAACACTTATCATTTACTTATTTTTAACTTATTTAAGTTCAATTTTCCTCCCATTTAATCCTCAATTTATATATTCATTCTCAATGAATATAGCAGTTTCAAAAACACATTTTTAGTAGGATTATATAAATAATATTCCATAGTTTCCCTAAGATAACCAATAAATAAGAATTTATCGAACTTAGATTCATGTTTATCAGAATCCAAATGTTGTATGTGTGCTTCAAAAACCAAATATTCAAAAAAGAAAAATTGGGATTCCTCCTAATCCATATTTCATATATAGTCTTTTTGATTTCTCTAGATGGAACATGGTTAAGTAGAAATGGAAAAATGTCTATAGAATATACCCAGAATTAAGTAGGAAGGTAAAACCTACTCATCATTGATCAAACCATGACCAAAAGGGTCTGATTCCTCCTCTCAGATACACTATTAATTTTTAGTGTTATGGAAGGAATGAGTTAAAGAACAATTCCACAATACCTTATATGATTTGTGAACTCCAAGATTAAGTATTCACTACCCCTTCTGATAATAGAATCCTAATACTTCTACCTAGATTGTTTTGTACATCCATCAGAAACTCTTTACACTTTTCAAATGTTTCTAACTTGTGTCACATCATAAACACATAACAATACTGAATAAATTAATTAGTAAAGGTTATGAATTATATATACCAACCACTTTTTTGTGTACTCATTAGTCCACATACATCACTAGTTATAATATCCAATAGTCCACAAGCCTTTTCACCTTTTTTATTGAAGATTTATTTGTTCATTTTACCTAATAAAAAATATTTTCACATGTAAAATTATTTATAATCAAATGAGTCCCACAATCCATCTCTATAGAGTCTTTAAATGAAATTCACTTTTATATGACCAAGATGACAATGCTAAAGACAATTGGAGTTAGAATGAATGATAAAATTCATATTCTAAATGTTATAGACAAGATTATCCATGTCTTGAATGGATAAACCACTCACTATATTACCAATTACATAAAAAATTGTTTATATATATAAAACATGTCTTGTTCTAAATAATGAATTAAAAGAGAATATTTTCTAAATAATATATATAAATCAAATTTCTATTTATGGTTAGAACATAGTAACCGTTTTGTAATTCCATAACTAATCCCCTTGGTGGACTTAGATCATAATTTCCAACCTCCAATGTAGTAACTATTTTCCCATTTCCAACATGTAGATCTACTTCACCATTATTCAATTCTCTCATTTTTTTGATTTTATGTTAATTTAAAAAATGTGTGTTTCATACCTAGTATAAAATACTAATGATTCAAAATTAAATAAAATTTTCTTTATAACATTTACATCCAAATTCTAAGAATAATTTTTTCTTAAAACACTTCTCAATCTTAAATACCAATCAAGAGTTACCTTATAGGTCATACCTATAAGATCTATCCAAATGATAATCATGATGATTTATATAATATACAATAAATAAATGTCTATGGGTGAGTATCATATTTTATATCTTTTAATTAAGTAATTTTAATGAAAGTAATTTCACGAAAATGATAACCCCATATATCATTACCTTTAAGGGGATAAGATCTATATATCACTGAGTTTTGGGTCACTTTAGAATATATCTAATCAAATAGTTATTTAGGTAATCAATCATTCTAATTATATCACATATGAATCTTGGATAATCGAGTAGACAAGCCTTTTCTAAAATTCATTATATGGAGGAACTCAAATCCATTCCTCTGGTATCCTATTCCTATTAGTATTTCCCAACCAATTGTAACACAAATATAATTATTAAATATAGTAAACTAATCATATTAAGGTTAAATATACCCACCAAGACTTATATAAGGTAATCCATGGGATCAAAAATTTATAATAACAAACATTGTTGGATGAATGAGGTCTGGACATGTATTTTCTTTGGAAGGAATCTCACACTTAGTAATTGAGGGGTTTTCTTCGTCACTCCATTTTAATATACATCATATTCATATTAAATCCAAAACTATTGCACCTCATAAATCTTTATTATCTCATTTTTTATTCCTATATTCATGAATTGTTATAATGATTTAGTTTTTGAATCAATATTCCATCAAGAAAATTAATACGTTCATGCCATATTAATTTAAAACTCTTTACACAACTCACAATTTGTGCTATACACTCAAAATAGAACTTAAATATATTTACACATATCTAAATGTATCTCATGTACAAGGTATATAAACCCTTCTTGTAAAGGATTAGGGTTATATGGAATTTATAATGCCCAAAAGAGTAATATTGGAGCAACACATAGCCAACCCCCACTTTTTTTAAATAGGAATAAGCCTCTAATATAGAGATTTGTCAGACCCAAATCCCCTCTACCAAATGATACTTTACTCACAAGAAACTTTAATTCCATCATAACTCTAACAACTAATTTGTATAAAATACAATAAACCTATAAATTAAATCTTATGACTTTATAACATATCGAAGTCATGGTATATGAAAAATAAATATTTTTTTCTCATACCTTACATATAATTCTTAGCCTAGAATTTTTATAAGAAACAATTTGTTGCATAAATATAATCATAAATTACTTTCACGTTTTATAAATACTTTATATAAATGAATATTTAAAATAATAATTAAATAATAATTTTATTTAATTTCCATAAATAAGATAATAATATGATCATTTTATATTCTATTTATCCATTAAAATATTCCACTTATAATTATTATCACTTATCTTTAAAAAAAACCTATAAAATATATGAATCTTTATACAAAATAATTCTTTTTCACATTATTATAATATATCATATATTATGTTTGATATTGAAACTATCTATCCTAATCAATAATTCAATGGAAACATACGATAGGTGCTATCGTGAGTTGTGAGTTGTATTTTATGATATACGCTATAATATAGCATGGTTCATTGCATGAAGTATATATTAAATGGTGATATCACCTATATCATAGTTATGATGAGATACACTATTCTTTGAAACCTGTATTGTCAATTATTTCCAAAAATAATGCTTATTAAAGCTTTTGATGTAATGTAAAATTGTGGGATTCAATGAAAAATACGCTAAGACTCAACATGTCATGCTCAAAGACCATAGAAAACTCCAAATCACATATAATGATATCATATATTATAGATAATTCTAGAGAAATTAAAATACTCATTTTTATACATAACATATCATATTTTATGATATAGACTTCAGCACATTATTGTAAACATGTTCTTCATAAAATTAGTATGAAAACAAGAGAATTGATGATTAAGGTGGATATAATTCTATTAATGAGTTTTATAGGAACATCTCATACTCATAAAAGAAAAATAAACCCAACAAAATTCACGATCTATCATAATAGAATAAACTTGTGAATTAATAACATAAAAACTAACATGTGTACATATTTTTCAATAAGATTCATATCAATTGAGTATGATTAATGAAGATCACTTAGCGACAACTGAATGACTATTTCATGAAAAGGTAAAGCATCAGCAGCTATAATTCCCATATTCTATGAGAAGACCCCTTGGGCTATAAGGTGTTCTAGAATATTATTCTCATATAAAAATAAGGAACATGGAAGGAATAGATCCTTGTCTTGTATCAATATATTTTTTCCACCCCAATATGAGGATCCAATGCTTTATATAGACTCCCTTCATTTGATGAAGAGAGTTGAGCACAAACTTCCATTGATTAAAAGCTACTATAAATTACCATAACATATTCCTATTAAAGTATTATGATAATTTAGTGTTTAAATGATCGTAATGTGTTTTTTATACCATAAATGAATCATCATGATGGTTCATAGTAGAAAATAAATTGTTTAGAAGATGTGGTAGCATTCATTCACCCGATATCATTTATCGTAGGATATATAATATGTCATACCATATGATGGAAAAAAGAAAATTCATTTAATGATATAGACAAATCATGGACTCTGATATAAATAATATTCATATTATAGTTTATTATATAGATGGATCTTACAATACAATTCATCCCATTTTAGTGAAAAACCAACATTTTCCATGATTAAAAGTGAGGTGTCACCTTTTTGGCCCTTCTCATCCAACCACTATTCATCTTGAAACATGATCTCAAAGTCTTCTATTTACCTAATATTAAATTTAAAGTTCTCAAATTAGTTCTTATCAAAATTTTTTTTCTCTATGAAAAAAACACATCATGGGAAGATTCTAAATAAAATTTCTTGACCCATCCCTTCTAGAACCCCCCGACCTGATAGCAAAGGCAAGTTTGACCCTCAAAGCCTGCCTCCAATAGGCCATAAGTTGGTGATGAATACATAGGTTATAAAACACATGTATGTGAGGTATTACCTTACAAAACCTAGGGAAAAAATTAAACCACCAATAAACTATAAGGATTCCATAAAAATAAACAATTTCTACAACCCGATTTACCACTACTTGTTAATATATTAAAAATAATTAGAGAATATGTAATTAAAACCTCTTAGGACTCCACCCAAGCCACCTAAAATATTTCTACCCATTTTCCATTTAATTAATTGATAAATAATACTCAAAAAACTTTGGGGGTGATAATTTGGGAGTACTCTATAAGTTCATCTCCCTAAACAAATCACCATCCATGTGAAATAAATATGAAAAAGAAGACATGTCTGATATCAACCAAACCAAACATAATCAGAAATAAGAAATAGATGATCATAAATATTAAGTGTAATTTATAATCCATACAATTAGACATTCCATCTTGAGGAATAAACTTATTCCATTCCCTACATCACTTTAAAACATATATTCTAAATAAAAAACCATTACCAACTTTTATCCCAACATTATAAATAAAAATCATTGTAATAAAAAGAAAATATCATTAAATCTCTAAAATAAAAATTGAAAATAAAATAAAAGTATCCTATAAAATTTATAACCACTTATACCTGTCACTTTAATGGTTCCTCTAACACACAACCAAGTATCAAGACACAGTTTGAAAACCCCTCACTAACTAACCAAGAATAAGAAAATTAAAAAGTAACTGCAACACAATAAATACCACTACTCTATTGGTCAGAGTAAATTACTCCAGAGGGGGGGGGGGGTGAATTGAGTATCTATAAAAATTTCTGTTGAAAATTTTTCTTAAAAAGGTTTCCCAATAAAATGAATATAGACCAGTTAATCAAGGTAATATGGTTATAAAAGTTTGGGTGTTCAAATAACCTCTCTAAATATTGATTAATTCTTAGTAATATCAATATGAGTTACTGATACTACTTTTGAAGCTATTATAATATGGTAAAATAATTATAACTTATATCCAAGACTAACTATCAAAGTAAAATATAGTGTTTTCTAAAATATACAATAAAGTAGAGAAAAAATAAATTCAAAGACACAATGGATAAAACAAGTGGTTCAGTCTCAAGTCGCGACCTAATCCACTCCACTTGGTGATCACCTGTCACCAAGTAGTTTATATTAATAAAATTTGATCCACACCCTAGATCTAGGTAAACAATAGTGAAAAGGATTGTTTTGGTCACACAACCTCTTCTATAGTTATTTTTGGGTATTAACTACCAGGTCACACAAGGACGTCCTCCACCCTTATATGTGGGAGTAAACAAATGTAAAAAGGTATGAGAGTAAGGATATATTTCATCCTTTAGTTTAGTGCAGGAGACAATGTGTGTTTTAATACAGACACTCATATACTGCTCGAAAGCTAAAACAATACACAATAGATAAAAGATGATGAGAAAAGGTTATAAGTGCTCTGAGTGTTATTATGTACAGCCATGGATTTGTAGGATTAAGCAGAAGCAAGTATCGAGTCCTATTGTGAAAAACAGAGTATCACAAGTCTGGTAGTTTGAAGGTGTAGGTTGTGTAGCTCATGTTCTTCTGGAAGGTGGTACTGTGAAGATGTTCTTGGCTTTGATCTACAGTAGGGAAGCCTTTTGAATCGAGAATGCTTTGTGTTTTCTTCAGATGTATCTTGTTGCATGTATCTGTTCTCTTCTAAAAATACTCACATGTTTGCTGCTGTACTATAGTGTGTATTTTTGTAGCTCGACTTATCTTCCTTTTTAATTGAAGGTTCAAATGTTGGAGCCAACATGATGAATGTATTCTGAACCTCGTACCTCGTACTGTTAGGTGAAATGTCTATAAATAAATATTAATTATGTCAGTGCATTTAAATGATTCAAATATCACTATTAGAAATTAAATTGAAAACAACAAAACAGATTAAATAACGATGTCACATTCTATCTAGAAATGGTGTCACTAAGAAATTGTGTCTTATTCTTTGTATTTTAGCAGTGAGATAGTCATGATGGCATAGTTCCATTGAGATTAGGAACCAGTAGTTCAGATGCGGTGTTAGGATCATAGTGTCTGGTCCTTTTCCAAAACATCGAATGGTGTCTTAGTGATGGTAACAAGGAACCCGTGTCATAGACTTCATGAGATCTGAAATTGGTTATGGTGTCTGGTCATGGTGTCTGGGTCACGGTGTCTGGGTCACGGTGTCTGGGTCACGGTGTCTAGGTCACGGTGTCTGGGTCAAGGTGTTTGGGTCACTGTGTCTGGTTCTTTTCCAAAAAACCAGAATTGGTGGTAGACTCACGTGTTCTCTTACTTAGCCTAATATATTTAAACATACTTAAGTAGTAATATTCACATAATGAATTAGACTTGATCATTCATAAAATAAATTCATTATAGAAAAAATTAAATATAATTTACAATAATCAAACATGATTTATAGGAATTAAGATCTTGGGTAAGTTTGTCTAAATCATAAAGAAACCAACTTTATCTACACATGATTTGAGATAAATTAAATAGGAGTATTAAGATTTAGAGGTTGTACAAGATTTATGATCATTAAAACATGTGGAGTCCAACAATCTCCCCCTTTTTGATGATAAAAAATCATGTGAATTAGATATCTATTCTTAGTGTGTTGTCTCTCCCTTAGGGAAGTTTTCTCCCCCTCTTGGGATTATCAAAAAGAGTACAAGAAAAAAGGAATAATGAAAGTAAAGAAGAGAATAGACAACAACATGCCAAATTGCATTAGATGGAAAAATATTTTTCATTACAAATAGTAGGCAAAAATACAAAATATCTCTATAAAAATACAATTTTCAATTTTATTTAGTACCAGATGTATTCTCTTTTCCCTTGGTAGCAGGATTAGAAGGTGACATAGGAGAAGAAGTAGAATTTAAAGAAGGGAGTGAGCCAACTGTCAGTGAAGGAAGAGAGAGTCCTTCAAAAACAGAAGGTACTGAAGTTGGTTTAGTGGAAGACCGGGACAAGTCTTGGTCAAGGATAATAGGTCTGATCTGGATCAGATCCTGAGATACATAGATTGAGGTAGATGCAATGGCATTGGATGGGGAATGAGGTAAACCAGGTTGCAAGGGTGCGGCTGCAGGAGCCACAGTAGCAGTGCCCTGCACATGAAGATAAGGCTTCAAAAACTGAATGAAGTCTATAATAATCTCACCACCATACTGCATTGCTTTATCAAAATAACCTTTGTTCTCCATGAAATTTTACAACATAGGAGTGAAATATTTTAGATTTTAAAATTGAGTCTTGAATAGTCGAGTGACAGGAAGTATTTTTAAATTTTATACAAGATACTTGAAATGATTGGTCATATCATGGTTAGAGAAAATCCTATTAAAGTATAAATCCACTTTCTTAGTAATTTCTTCTTGAGCATCATTTGAAATATTTGAATGAATCCTTACCAAATCAAGTACCCTATCACTATTCTTGACAACCGTAGACAGAGTCTCTTTGTCAAAGCCGCTTAACATTGATTGAAGTTTCTCTTTGACAATAGTTCTGAGCAGATCACTGTCAAAGGTTTGAGATGAATGTCTAGAAGCACTATAGGTTGTAACAAATGAAGCAAGGGGCTTTAGTTAATTCAGAACTTTTTGTAGACATCCCTTGTACTCATCAGTATGTTTTTGAGTCGAATAACAATAACATGCATCTCTTAGACAATCTGCTTGTTTCTCTCATAAACTTTGTCATCTAATGAAGTCCAGTTCAGTTGAATCAGAGAGGAAACTTCCTGTAGAATCTGACCATGAACATCCTCAGCAGGAGGAGAAACAAGAGATTATCCTAGTTTCAATACTTTTTGCATATATTCAACCATATCTCTTAGATACTTCACTTTATCACTCAACTGTTTTTTCTCAATTCTGACCTCTTGAATTTCATGAAGCATTTTTTGGCTGAATCTTCCATTTGATCTTGTCTAACAATAATTCAACATCTCTTTCACTTAGGTTTTTTACAGGATAAGGTTATGTGTTCATGAGATTTTCAACTCCAACCAATAAAGTATATCCAAAGGCTTTCAAATCACTATGGCTCACGAAAGTAGGAGGTTCTTGTGAAGGTTCAGGAATAGAAGCTGAGACAGGCTCAGGTTCCTTGGTAGAGATTACTTCTAAAGAAAAAACTAGTTTCAATTAAAACACAATGGACATGTCTATGCCTTTAACCGAGGCTTCCTAGGCATCATCTATATAAAAGTAGCTAGGGAACTTATACTAGGTATCCACAGTGTTTTGATCAATAGGATTAGGAACTTTAACACTTTCTAGACTAGGGTGTTGCTCCCCCTCAACAAGTTCATATCTCACAGGACTATGAGATTCAGTTCATTGATTAGGTTCTAAAATATCATCTCGAATACTCTCACCCATTTATTTTCTATCCAGCTAGAAGTCTTGTTCCATTCCTTCCTCAGCAGATAGGATAACATCAAAAATAGCTTGTGCTTCCAAAAGTTCTTCCACGCAACATCTTTCTCAAGAGAAAATTATTCTTCTAAAGGATCCTCAGGAACAACCTATTCTCTTGCATTAACAACATATTCTTTTCCAAAAGTAGGTTCTTCTTCCAAATTAACACTTATTTCAGGAACATGTGCTTCCTTACCAACTTTATCTTGTGGAATAGGTCTACTGTCTTCCTTATCCAAGAAATTTTCTTCTGTAGGTACAATAACTACCTCTTCTTCCTCTTCAATAGGATAGTCAGCAATTTCATCCAGTTATAAACCTGGATCAGATATGTTCTTAGGTTTTCAAGGATGCTCAACCAGATTAAAAATTTTATAGATTCTTTCATTATCTTCCACCCAAGCCTTTTTCCACAGATTCCAACTAATTTTCGTTCTTTTAACTATAACCTTTGAGATAAAAAATTCATAGTCCTTGATGAATTATTCATTGGGTCCAACCATTCCTTTGGAATACAATATAACAAATATTAACCTTGAGTAGAACAAAGAGTTTGACTTTGAGGTTGTCTTTATCAACTCATACATATGAAGTATAACATACTTTCATAGGTTAATCTTATGACCATTATTCATCAGATGTATCAAAAATACACCCTAATATTTAAGGGTAGAAAATATTCTTTCCTTATACTAATCTGATTCTGAATAAACATAAACAGTAATCTTGATTCACTATATAACTCAGCAACAATAGATATTTTTTTGTTTTTATTTCCAGTCAATCTTCCCAAGGCCTCTTCTAAAACAAAATCATCACTAGGAGGAGGAGGACCTATCTAGCAGTCCTAAAAAATTCCCTCATGAGGTATTTCTAGGAAATCATCCCATAACCTCAAGGAAAAGGTGTATCTTTGGAAATTAATCCATCTCCTCACAACAAAACCATCTTCAGTATCAAATGAGAACTGGACAAACTGATAAAATTGAGTAATAAGATTTGGATAAATCTACCTTGTATCCTTTGTAAACCAATCCATCCATTCCTGTTCTTTCAGTACTTTCAACACTAAAGACTTACTTGAAAGCAACCATTTAGGGTAGATTTCTTTTTCTGGTACCACTATTCTATCAACAAGGTTTGGGTTCAGTGGTCCTTCATACGATACCATTGGTTCTCTTTTCAATTTCTTCTTAGATCTTCACTTCTCAGAAGTTGAATAATATGGGTGCTTCATTCTGGGCATTCAATGAGGGGTTCAAGAGAGAGAGAGAGATATGAAGGAGGTCTTACGGTTTGAGAGAGAAGGGTTTCAGTTTTGAGAGAAGAGAGCTCGAGTGAAGAAAAGAGTGAAACATATTTTGTTTTTATCATTTAGGGATATAAATCATCGCAAATTAATAAGCGCAATAAAAATAATCAACACAATTATACAAGTAATAAAATACATATAAAATGAAAAAGTGTCATTTTAGTGATTCCGAAACAGGTTGTCATGGTGAGACTGGAACAGGTTCTCACGGTGTCATCTTTACAGTGTGTCTCCACATGGTGAAACCGTAATACTTGAGACAGTAAGTGCAATATAGTAACCAAGAGATAGTAAATGTGATACCATAAACATGAAACAACAACTTGAAGATAGTAAAATATAGAACTGTGATAGTGGGACAGTAATCTTAAGATAATGACTTGTGAAATCGTAAACTGTGAAACAATAAGTTGTGAAATATTAAACTTTCTACTTAAGATTTATCATTCCCAATTCTTCTATGATGTAATCTATCCTTTAATAATTTAATGGGTTAGTGAATATATATTTAATATGATATTAAATTCAAATGAATTCGAAAGTGATATATCCTTTTTGATAATGGTATCTCAAAAAGTGACATCTTACATCAATATGTTTTGTCCTAGAGTATGAAACATGATTTTTTGTGATGTTAATAATACTTGTATTGTCACAATTTATAGGAACATGCCCGAATTAATATCCATAATCTTGTAATGTGTGTTTCATCCACCAAATTTGAGCACAACAACTACCAACAACTATGTATTCAGCTTTGGCAGTAGATAATGCAACATAGTTTTGTTTCTTACTACACCATGATACTAGAGACTTGCCTAAAAGGTGACATGTTCTAGAGGTGTTTTTTATCTAACTTTTAATCACCAAAATCGACATAAAAATTACTAACTAACCCAAATTATTTTCCTATGAGATAGAACAATCATAGATTGGGTGTATGCTTGAGGTATTTAAAAATCCTTTTAACAATATTTAAATGAGATTCCTTAGGGTTTTCTTGAAAACGAGCACACATACACACAGTAAATATAGTGTCAGGTAGGCTAGCAGTTAAGTGGAGTAAGCTTCCAATCATTCCTTTGTAAGTGGTTTGATCAACAGATTTTCCATCTTCATCAAGATCCAACTTACAAGTAGTACTCATTGGAGTATCACTACTTTTAGTGCTATCCAAGCCAAAACTTTTTAGAATATCTTTAGTATATTTACTTTGATTTAAGTTAATAACATATTTATTTTGAAAGATTTTAAATCCAAGAAAGAATTTTAGTTCACCCATTAAACTCATTTCAATTTTTTTTCATCACTTTAGAAAATTAAATACATAAATAATTTTTTAAAGATCCAAAAATAATATCATCTACATAAATTTGAAATACTAAAATATCATTGAAAATTCGTTTTATAAAAAGGATAGGATTAGCTATACCTTTTGTAAAATCTTTGGCAATAAGAAAACTACTTAATCTATCATACCAAGCTCTTGGAGCTTTTTTTACACCATACAATGCTTTTGATAATTTGAAAACATGATTTGGAAAGTGAGGATTTTTAAAACCAGGGGGTTGTTCATCAAAAACATCCTCAACTATATAACCATTTAGGAATTCAATCTTGACATCCATTTTATATAGTTTGAAATTCATATGTGCATCATAAGCAAGAGGGATTATGATGGATTCAAGTCTAGCTACTAGTAAAAAGGTCTCCTCACAGTCAATTCCTTCTTCTTGAATATAGACTTGTGCAACCAATCTATCCTTATTTATAACTATATTACCAGCTTCGTCTACCTTGTTTCTAAAAACCCACTTAGTGCCTATGGTAAATGTGTCTTTGGGTCTGTCAAGAAGTTTTCAAACTTTGTTCATTTCAAACTGATTGAGTTCTTCTTGTATATCCATCACCCAAAATTCATCATTGATGGCATCATTAATGTTTTTCGGTTCAAGTTGTGACTAGAAAACTTGATGTTCAACCTCATTTCTAATATAATCTCTAGTTTGAGTTCCTTTATCTAAATAACCTACAATAGCATATAAAGGATGGTTTTGAAGGGTTCTAATAGATCTAGAAAAAGAGGGGCTAGTGATTTCAGGTTCTTCAACCGATTTGGGTTCATTATGAATTTAATCTAGAGAATTTCCAGAACTGGAAGTTTTCACAAATTCCTTTGTAGGATGGTTAGAGGATTTAGAATTAATGTCTAGATTTTACATATCATCCTATAGGTTCTTTAGAGTGTTCTTAGGCTCATGTAGATCTGTCTCATCAAACATGACGTGGACATATTCTTCCACACATTTAGTTCTTTTTTTAAACACTCTATAGGATTTAATAGAGATTGAATATCCTAGAAAAATTCCTTCATCACTCTTGGATGACAACTTTTCAAGATTGTCTTTAGTATTAAGGGTATATACTTTGCTACCAAAAACATTGAATCATCTTACTTTGCATTTTCTATTGTTCCATAACTCATATGGAGTTATTTTTAGAATGGGTCTAATTGACAATATATTAATAATATAGCATTCTGTATTTATAGTTTCATCCCAAAAATAAATAGGTAAGTCATATTCACTAAGCATGGTTCTAGAAATCTCTTTCAAGGTCCTATTTCTTATTTCTACAACTCCATTTTGTTGAGGTGTTCTAGGGGAATAGAAATTATAACTATAGCCATTTTGTGAGAAAAAGGAATCAAAATCTTGATTTTCAAACTCACGACCATGATCACTTCTTAAGGATTTAATTCTAATTCCACTAAAAGTTTCTACAGTTTTAGCATATTTGATGAAATGAGAGCAGACTTCACTTTTGTGAGCTAGAAAGAAAGTCCAAGTATATCTATAGAAGTCATCTACAAGAACATAAACATAGTGTTTCCCATTTAAACTAGAAAATCTATATGGGCTAAACAAATCCATGTGAACCAACTCAAGAGGTTGATAGGTTGACACTTCTTTCTTTGGTTTGAAGGAAATTTTATGTTGCTTTCCCTTTTGACAAGTATTACACACTTTATCATTTGGAAACTCAAGTTTGGGTAAGTCTTTGACTAAAATTTTTCTAGTTATCTTTCTAAGGGAGTGAATATTATAGTGTCCTAGTATCCTATGCCAACGCTAGGACTCTTTGTGAAATACACTTAAAAAAGAATCATTTTGAGAAACTAAAGAATCTAAGTTAATAGAGTATACATTTTCATTTCTCAATGCAGAAAATACTAATTCATTTTCAGAATTAAAAAAAATTCACGAATCATTTTCAAATTTAACATGAAATTCATCATCGCATAGTTGTGAAATACTAAGAATATTATATTTCAATCCATCAACAAAAAGTACTTTGGAAATTAAGACTGAGTTAGAGTTACCGATTTTTCCAAGACCAATGATTTTTCTTTTGGCATTGTCACCAAAGGTGACATGTACACCATCAATTTTTATTATGTTCTTGAAGCATGAATAGTCCCCTGTCATGTGTCTTGAACACCCACTGTCCAAGTACCATAAGATTTTTTAGGAACTCTTTAAAAACATTTTTCCTACAAAATAGTCAAATAAAAACAGAATTTGTTACCCATATTTTTTTAGGCCAGTAATATTAGTAACTAGTGCTCTAGGAACCCACATCTACTTCATAGGTTTCCTATAAGAATTATGTAAATTATTTGAAAAATAAAATCTATTGGGTCTAGAAATGATTAAAATAGTAGAGAGTGTATCATAATTTGGACTAGAAGAATGTTTTCGAGAACTAAGAGTAAATATGTATATTCTATATTTATAAACAAAATTGGTTTTTCCAAAAGTTCTTTTACTAGGTTGATAGCCAATACCAGTAGTGTACTTAGGAGAAATATGTTTACCTAGAATTTGTACCAAGGTATATTTACCATTAGTAAACCTTTTAAGATCCTTTTTTAATTTTTTATTAGATATCTTTAGTTAATTATTTTCTTTGAGTAATTGAACATTTTTCTCTCTTTCTATAGTAAGTTTAGATTTAACAATTGATGTAAGAGCATGTTGTTTATTTAAAGACATGTATTTATATTTTAGTTTATTACATGTCTCTTCAAGAATATTACAATACTCAAACATTTCTTCATTAGACATATTTTTAGAATCACTTTCATCTCCAGAATAATATGAATTTTGTACAGGAGATTTTAGTGTTACCTCAGATGTGTTTGTCATAAAACACATATTGTATTTGTTAGAATGTTCATCATGTGAAGACTCTGAGTCACTTGAACTATCCTCAGAAGCACTCCACGTTTCTTTCATTGACTTTTTATACTTTATATATTTATCCTTATATATATTTTTATACTTGAGGTTGGGACAGTCAGACTTTATATGTCTCTTTCGCTTACATTCATAGCATACTATCTCATCAGACTTGTAACTTATTTTCCAATCTTTCTTCCAGATTTCCTTTTGATCATATCTTCCTTTGAAGTTAGGATTTCTAAAAAAATTCTTCTTCTTGTAAAATTTCTTAAACCTTATGGATAATTAATCCATATCCTTATCATTGTTAGGTGATGATTGTTCATTTCTAGAAAATTCTACAAAAACTTCAGTTTCTATTTTTATTTGTGTTTAGAGGTGGTAGTCTTGGATGCAAAAAATTTTCTTTTGGGTTCATCATCCTCTTCCTTGTTGACTTTAAGCTCCTCTTCATACATCATTAGTTTCCAAATGAGTTATTTTGTTGAAAATTTCATAATGTCACATGACTCTTTAATTGAGACAGAGGTTCCTATTAGGAAGGCATCTGAGAATCCTTATGATTTGTTCTTTAGAAGTGACTTTTATTCCAATAGAAATCATTATGTTGACAATTTTGTTGAACCTGAGATACATATCAAAAATAGGCTCATCAGGCTTAATTTTAAAGTTATCATATTTAATAGTATAAGTATTGGGTATCATTTATTTCACACTAGAAGTTCCTTCATGTAAAACAGACATGGTATCCAATATTTCATAGGTAGTTTTACATGCAGATATTCTGTTAAATTCATTATCTCTTAAAGAGAAATATAAATCATTCATGTATTTAAAATTTTTGTTGTAATTTGTCTTGGTTGGGTCATCCCAAGTAATTCTATTAGTATCAGGAATCTTATACTCATCTATAATTGAAGAAAAAATTTCAAAGTCCATACATTCTAAATGCATTTTTATTTTAATTTTCCATTGGACATAATTAGTTCAATTAAAGAATGGTGGTTTATTTGTTGCAACACCTTCCAGTCTATTATCCATAATAAAAATTTATGGAAATACCATCAATACTTAATGTAACTAATTATTCTCAATGGAATAGTTTTTAAAAAGAGTCTATTTATTGTAGCACCTTCCAGTCTATTATCTATAATTTGAAAGAGCTATAAATTTATAATTAACAAAAATTTACAGATCTTTAAAGTAAAACAAAAATCCTAGTTGAATAAATTTAAAAATAAAGTCTTAACAGGAATAAAAACTCCTTTGATACCAAATGTTGGTCAGAGTAGAGTACTCAAGAGGGGGGGAGGGTGAATTGAGTATCTATAAAAATTTCTGTTGAAAAGTTTTCTTAAAAAGGTTCTCCAATAAAATGAATACAACCTAGTTAATCAAGGTAATATAGTTATAAAAGTTTGGCTATTCAAATAACCCCTCATAAGATTTATTAATTCTCAGTAATATCAATATGAGTTATTGATACTACTTTTGAAGCTATTCAAATAAGGAAAAACAATTATTACTTCCATCCAAGACTAACTATAAAAGTAAAATCTAGTTTTTTTCTGAAATATACACTAAAGCAAAGAAAAAAAAATTCAAAGACACAATGATAAAACAAGTGGTTCAGTCTCAAGCTGAGACCTAATCCTCTCCACTTGGTGATCACCTGCCACGAAGTAGTTTATATTAATAAACTTTGATCCACACCCTGGATCGGGGTAAACAACAGTGCATAGGACTGTCCAGGTCACACGACCTCTTCCACAGTTCTTTGTGGGTATAAACTAACAGGTCAAACAAGGACCTTTTCCACACTTATTCTTTGGAGTAAAAAAAATGTAAAAAGGTATGTTAGGAAGGATATATTTCATCCTTCAATTTAGTGTAGGATACTGTGTGTGTTTTAATACAGACACACACACACACACACACACTTCTCGAAAGCTAAAACAATACACAATAGAGAAAAGATGATGAGAAAAGGTTAGAAGTGATCTGAGTGTTATTATATAAAGATCTAGACTTGTAGGATGAAGAAAATGAATGCTGATTCATGCTCAAATCTACCCAAGAGATGAAGGTAGAACGGTCCTTGTAGTCTAGCTTGGGTTGTCGAATCTACTGAGGACTAAGAAGATACCTACGATACAAAACCTATGAGATGGATTTTTGGCTATGAAGTTTCCAACTTTGGGTTGAATTTAGATGGGTTTAAAGTATCACTAATATATTTAAGTTAATTCAAATTAAGATAATGATTTGATCCCAGGTAATCGCTCAGGGTGGATTGGATGAATTCTTTTTTTTAAAGATTTCAATTTCATTAACTCGAGAAGGATTCATTTAATGAATTCAAAATAACCTCATCACCTACTGGTTAAACACCTTCACAAACACATGATAATTACCTATATACTTTTAGGATAATTTTCATGAGCAATCCAAGTTAAATGATCTTATTTTCACATAAATTTGGGGTGATTAAATTCAATATAGAAGAGGAGGAGAGAAAATCATTGAATAAAAGAAACTAAAATAAAATAAATTAATAAACATTTAGGGAGTGAGAAATAAAATTCAATCCATCACTTTTATACTCCCTTGGATCAAACCATAAAAGAGTTATCCCTCTATTGATGACATGTCCTCATTGGAAGCGGGAAGTAGACTTATGAGGGTGGAATTAAAGAAGTAAAAACAACAACAAAAATTGATCACTCCACCATTGTGTGATAAATCTCACAAAGTATGGTGTGAATAAATTCAAAATTTTAGGAAATGGTATCAACGTGATATATAGAAGAACAAAATAATAGTAAAGGAAGAACTTTTATTAATAAACTAAGGTGAATTGAACAACTTACATGAGAAAGAAATGCGATTACAAACACAAAGCGGCAGCATAACACTACAATGAAACCAAGCACTAAAGATGATTAAATCATTAAACACCACTATTTTAAATAGGAATTTTGGGATTTTTGGGTCGATCCTCCAACAGTACAAATCATCCCACTTGATTATGATAGGCTTAGGGTGGTGGAAAGTAAGAGAGAGTTGACTTCTTTATCCTTGACTCGAAGTGCAAGCCAATTTGCATCCACTGAACAGACGTGCCTAGATGTCCTTCTAGATGGCCAAATTAGAGTGGGATATAGAAGAAAAAAGTGAATCTTCGGATTCCTCCTAGATCTATGTAAAATTTCAGCCCAAATGAATTTGTGCTTTCCTATATATGATTAAATTTGTGGGATTCTTTTCTGGGTCGCAGAATCTGGCTCAGAATGTTATCTCTAACTTGGACAGGCTGAATAAAAACAATGGAGACCGAATTAGCACTGGATCATGAAGAATTATATATTACTCTATATTTATTCTATAATACCATGAAATTTGGGCTTCATTGGGTCTGTATTATGGGCCCCAAATTCTTATCAGTGGGATGATGTCCAATCTGCATTATCCAGAATTATTTCTTTTCATCACCAAATATACACAACATCCTTTATGAATCCTCCATTTATACTTGAATAAAAAATGTTCATATTTAAGTGTAGATTAATTTCTAAAAATACCAAATTAAAATACGGATAATAACATTCCTTAAAATCAGATGAATCATTGGGCCCAAATTGGTGTACATTAGGCATGAAGTGCACAAATGATGAGAATGAATATTCAAAATTAAAATTCACTAAATCAGGACCATAAGATCAAAAATGGATATTTAATACCATTAAAATTTAATTAAAACATGTATTTTTATTATCTAATCACACCCCCAACTTGAGATTTTCTAGTCCCATGCAAAATGTATCTCAACAATATGAAATTCGAATTCCCTTTTCCAAAAGAATTTTAATACACAATGATCACAAAATACCCTTATACCAAACAATCATGATACCCATAAAAATATTTTAATACATGATAGTTTCATAAGATTATCCCAATGGCAATCCCATTCCTTTATTCAAATTCATCACCATATTTCATCCAATATCAATTAAGAGTGATGACGTGTTGTGCATCACATTAGACATGGGGGTTCATCTTTATTTAAGAGGGAAATGATGGAAGCGATAGGTGGAATCACATTTCAATATTAAGATGAGTATTCAATTTTTTATTGTATTTTTTATTGTTTTTTTGTTTCTGCAATTTTTCCATGGTAACTGAAATTGCACTCAAAAGAGTCAACCCCTGTAGCGAGACTTTGCCAATGACTCCCAGGCTCAAAGACCTTAGGGCACCAAGTGAAGCCCACATACTCGGGAATCATCTCAAGTTAACCCAGTCAACACAATTCAAATTACCAAAAATAGAGATAAGATTACTAACTCTGTCCCAAACAACTATGGAGTCACGATCCCCAAGTGTCGAAAGCCACGCATTAGGTCATTTCATTTCTCACACAAAAATTTATTGTTCTTAATTGTTTTTATTGAATACTCATATTAAAACTAAAATGATTTCCAAACCTATGCTATTTATTTGGAGGAACCCATGAACTCAAACTAATACCCCACTATCCAAAGGACGTGCGTTGTGATTCTTTTTTTTATTTGGATGAAAATATAAACAATGAAATATCACATTAGACAGACACACTTTCCAAAATCTATGATCATGAAATATATATGGATTAAAATCATAATCAGGGCATGCTAAATTATTTTATATTCAGTTTCAAAGTGTATAATGTCTATTATCATGTTCAAGGTTAAAGAAAATTTTCCTTCCATTAAGGCACACTTTTTTTTCAAATCATTCATTTTTTTGACACAATAGCAATTTTTTTATCTCCCCCCAACTTAAAATAACACTGTCCTCAGTGTTTAAAGAAAAGAAAATTTAGAAGGGGGTGGAGGTAGAGAATGAGTGTTCAAAAAGGAAATGAAAACGAGGATCATGGAATGAAGTCGCCTGGTGGTTGAAGTTGAAATTCTTACTTCTCCCTTTTAATCCCTTGATCTCCATGTCACTCTGAGAATTCCCTAGTGGAAGAAGAAAAACAAAACAAACAAACAAAAAAAACTATATATATATATATATATTTATTTATATAATAAAAAAAGTGAAATATAAGTATATATACAAAAAATATAGAATAAGGAAGCACCATAAGCCGTAGGTTAGTGGTAAGCGCGCGCCCCTGTCTCCCTTCAGTCCCAATTTTGAGTCCCCGCAGCTTCGCCGGTTGTGACAGGGTTTGACCCATGACCTATGATGTGGCCTTTTAATTTTATTATTATTATTATATTTTTTTTATTTTAACCTACAAACATATAAAAATAAAAAGAACTGATGATACATTGTCTTTTTTTAAAGTTTTTGGGTAAGGTATTACTCAAGGATCACACCACATGACACAGATGAATATGGCGCTCCTCTTTCATACCCATCCATACTCATAATAGAAGAACAGGTCTACAATCTATTTTTTTTTAATTTTTAAATATCAAAATTATTCATTAATCCTTTTTAAAATATAAATTTTATTAAAACAACAAAATGATTGGAAACTTGAAAACCATGGGTTTCCTCCCATGCATCACTTTGTTTAACGTCGTTAGCTCGACTTGGACCAATAATTGATCAATTATTTACTTCATATAAGGTAGGTTCGCACAACTCTTCATCAACTTCATGTTTTTGGAATGGTTCTATGAATGGTTTGAATCTATAACCATTAACTTTAAATGTTTGACCATTGGTGGGATCTTGAATGTCAAAAGCCCCATGGGGGTACACCTTATGCACTATGTATGGACTTGAACATCTAGACCTCAACTTTAACAGGTGTAAATGAAGTTTATAACTATACAAAAGAAAATTTTTACCCGATACAATGTGTTTGGTTTTAAGATTTCGAGATTGGTAGGCTTGTACTTTAGCTTTATTGATCTTTGAATTTTTATAAGCCTCCATCCTAAGTTACTCAAGTTCATTGAGATCTAATTTCCTTTTTGTGTTGGCCAATGAGAGATCATCATTTATTTTCTTAATTTCCCAAAAAGACTTATATTCAATCTCCACTGGCAAATGGCATGCTTTACCGTAAACTAACAAATATAGGGACTTTCCTAAAATGGTTTTATATGCGGTTCGATAGGACCAAATAGAATCTAAGAGTTTTCTCGACCAATCTTTCCTAGATGGATTAATAGTTTTCTCAAGAGTTTGTTTGATTTATAGATTGGATAACTCAGCTTAACTATTGGTCTATGGGTGGAAAGTAGTGGACACTTTGTGAGAAATTTCATACTTATCCATGAGTGATGAGAATGGATGATTGTAAAAATGAGTTCCACAATCACCAATGATAGCCCTAGGAATTCCAAATATATAGAAGATGTTTTCTTTTAGGTATCTAATAATATTTTGATGATTATTGGATTTTTTTGGAATTTCCTCAACCCATTTTGAGACATAATCAATAGCTAAGATAATGTAAATATATCCCCTAGATTTTGGGAAGGGACCCATGAAATAAATTCCCCAACAGTCAAATATTTCAACCACTAAGATGTGAGTGAGTGGCATTTGATTCCATTTTGTGATGGACCCTACTTGTTGACACCTTGAACAACTTTGAAAAATTGTGTAAGAGTCCCTTGAGAGGGTGGTCTAGAAGAGACCACACTGAAGAATCTTAGCAGATGTTTTCTTAGAGGAAAAGTGACCTCCACATGTCTCACTATGACATAATTTAAGGATGGAATCTTGTTCAGATTCTGGGATACACCTCCTAATGACTTGGTCAGGGTAGAACTTATAGAGGTATGGATCATCAAACACATAGTGCCTAGAACTAGAAAGGAATTTCCTTCGATGTTGAGTCCCTAAGAATTTTGGAATGACTCCTGTAACTAAGAAATTGGGTATGTTGGCATACCAAGGGAAGTCACTCACATATTATAGGTATTTATCAGGGAATGAATCAGACACAGAAATGTGATTTGAGTTTTATTTTAATTCCATATTATAGAGATGATCAACTACAACATTTTCAACATCCTTTTTATCCTTTATTGTGAGGTCAAATTCTTGGAAGAGAAGGACCCACCTAATCAGTGTAGCCTTATCATCTTGTTTTTGGAAGAGGTATTTTAGTGAAAAATGGTCACTGAACACAGTGATGGGGGATCCTAAGAGGTAGGACCTAAACTTCTCCAAGGAAAACACAATAGAAAGTAACTCCTTTTAGTGGTGGTGTAGTTTATTTGGGCATCATTTAAGGATTTAATTGTATAATTAATAACATAATGAGTTTTATCACAACGTTATCCTAACACAGATCCTACAAAAAAGTCACTAGAATCACAAATAAGTTCGAAAGGAAGGTTCCAATTTGGAAATTTCATAATAGGAGGATAGGTGAGAGAGGATTTGAGGGTTGAGAATGAACCCTCATATCTTTATATCCAAAAAAATGGAGTATCCTTTACTAGGAGAGCACAAAGGGTATGTGAGATTGAACTAAAGTCCTTGATGAATCTTCTATAGAAACTAGCATGTTCTAAGAAAGACCTCACTTCCTTAATAGTTCTAGGTGATGGAAGGTGAAGAATGATGTCAACCTTTGCTTTATCAACTTCAATCCCCCTACCCGAGACTATATGGAAAAGGACTAATCCCTGTTTAACCATGAAATATAATTTTTCCTAGTTTAGGACCATATTCGTTTATTCACATCTGGGAAAAACTCTTCCCACATTCTTAAGACATCTCTCAAATATATCCCCAAAGACAGAGAAGTCATCTATGAAGACCTCAAGAAAATCCCCTACCATGTCTAAGAATATTCCCATCATGCACTTCTGGAAGGTTCCGGGGGCATTGCATAACCCGAAGGGAATGAGTTTGAAAGCAGAGGTTTATAATGGACATGTGAAGGTAGTATTCCCTTGATCCTCTAGGGAGACCTTAATTTTATTTTACCCCGAGTACCCATCTAAGAAAGAGTAGAAGGCATGACCTGCCACTCTCTCAAGGATTTGGTCAATGAATGGTAAGGGGAAATGATCCTTCTTGTTGAACGAGTTTAGATTCCTATAGTTAATGCAGACCCTCCATCCACTACTCACCCTATTTAGAAGAATCTCTCCATCCTTATTGGTTATCACAATGATTACTACCTTCTTGGGAACCACTTAGATTGGGATGACCCACTCACTCTCAGCAATGGGATATATGATACTAACTTTTAACAATTTCATAAGTTCCTTTCTCACTACTTCCATGAGATTAGGATTGAGTCATCATTGATGTTGATGACATGGCTTTGAATCAGATTCCAGAACAATCCTATGAGTCCCGATAAGTGGTCTAATCCCAGGAATATTAGACTGGGTCCAATGAATGACTTTCTTATGTTTTCTAAGTACATCTAGAAGCATCATATCATGATTGGATTCAAGAGAATAATAAATGACTATAGGATGTGTTTGATTTTCCCCTAGGAAGGCATACTTGAGTGCAGCAAGAATTTCCTTCAATTCAAGATCAGGTTGGTTTAGAATTATATTAGAAGATTAGGACATTGGATCAAGATCAATTTTGTTTCCTAGTGTTTTAGATATGATTGATTCCCCACATATAGAAGTTTCATCTACTAGATTGGCTTGATCAGATTTAGGGAAGGAATTTGGAGTGGTCTCCATGAAAGTGGTTTCCTGAAAGGTTTCACTAATTGTTGGACCTAAGACTTCATCATAAGAGCAATTTGAAAATGATTCGATCCAAGGAGATAAAATTCCTTCATGTGAACAAAGGAAGTCAATCTCATCCTGACTTAAATATCCATCAAATATTCCTTGATGTTATATGGATTCATTATCAATTCTTCCTATCATGTTTATTTCATGAATGTCCTCATCATCCCCTATTTGTGAACTTTAATTATAGATGTTCAAGTCTAGACTCATGTTTCCAAAGGTAATGGTCATGTTACCATTTCTGACTCAGATAACAGAGTTAATTGTTGCAAGGAAAGGACGAACAAGGATGATTGGGGTTTGTTCATTATTTCCTATGTTTGGATGGTTGTTGAGGACAATGAAGTTAGCAGGGTAGATGAAGTTTTCAACATTTACCAGAACTTCCTTTAAAATCCCCTTTGGAACCCTAATGCTACGATCAACAAGTTGAATTGTGACAGATGTGGGTTGGAGTTATTCTAGGCCTAACTGGCAGTACACATCATTTGGGATGATATTGACACTAGAACCTAGGTCACACATGGCCTTGACAACTTTTCTCTCTCCTAGTTGAACATTGATGTAAGGGAAACCAGGGTCTTTCAACTTAGGAGGAATGGTCCCTTGAATGGTGTTACTCACATTAGCAGCCAAATGGACTTGGTTTTTATTTGAAAATTTTCTTTTAAATGTGAAGAGGTCCTTAAGGTATTTTGAGTATGCAGGAATGTTTTGAATGGAATCAAGAAGTGGAATGTTAAACTTGAATTGTGAGAAGATTTCCCTAATTGTTTCACTCAATTCAGGCTTAGTTTTTCCCCTCATGTGTTGATAAAATGGTGTAGGTTGTGGGTTGTTTGTTGAAGAGTTGTTTCTTTCACATTGTTATCAGTTTACTCAGTTTGATCTTGTGGTTCATTTTAATTTCCATTAGAGTTTGAAGCTTCACATGGTTTCTGACTTATTTGTTCAGGTTTATCAATTGATTTCCCACTTATTAAAACTGCCACAGACTTTAGTTGTCCATGAGTTGTTTGAGTGAAACTTGAATCTCCCCTTAAATTTGAGGATGGTACCGCCTGAGTAGGCTTGGGTTCCTTTCTAGTTTTTATGGTTTGAAGTAATTTTTTAAGAGAAGAAACTTCTGAGTTTATCCTTTCCATTTGTTTTCACAGTTATTCTAGTAGACTTTGTGGAATAGTTTGGGTTGGTGCTTGAGAATATTGGTTTATCCCAGGGGAATATTTTGGAGGTGGTATGGTTTGTTGAAAATGGACCGGTGGATTTTAATATTGGATAGGTTAGGTTTGGAACTGGTTACGGGTTTGGTAGTTCTGATGTGGGTAAGGATTTTGTCCCTATGGTTGGCTAGGTTGTTGGTTATCTTTCCAGGAGGAGCCTGGGTGGTCATTATACCTTGGGTTGAAGTTGTTTTTGTATTGAGGATTTTAAGAGTTCAAATCATTTACTTCTCCTGGAGGTCCTCCTAAAAGAACATCATTTATGGATGGAATGGTTGGGAAGTTGTCTGTCTTATGGTCATGTTTGTCACAAATTGTGAAAATAGGTTCAACTGTTTGGATTTCATGGACTTTCCTAAGGTCTATCTCTTCAACCTTCCTAGAGAGTGTTGTAAGTTTAGCCCTAAGGCTTTCCTCTTCTCTAAGTGTATGAATTATAGTATTTATTTGTGGCTTTTTAGAATAAGGTGAAGTTCCCCATGTTTGGATTTGTTCAGCAAGCCTTTCTAGATACTCATAAGAATTATTTGGGGCTTTGTTTTTAAAGGTTTCATTACACATCATGTCAATGAATTGTTTGTTCCTTGGTCCCAACCCTTCATAAAAAATTCTCACTTGTTCAGGTATAGAAAAACCATGACGTGGAACGATGTTTAGGGTGTCTTTGAACCTCTCCCATGTTTCATAGAATGAATCCCCCTCTTTTTCAAAAACATTTTGGGTGCTCTTTTTAAGTGAAATTGTTTTGTGGTGGGAAAAATATTTTTTGTAAAATTCTCTTTGTAATAGGTACCTAGAGTTGATGGATGATGGTATCAAATTATTTAGTCAATTTTTAGCTTGATCCTTTAAATAAAAAGTAAATAGCCTCATCTTATCTGATTCTAGTTGATGTGGGGGGCACATGGTTTCTACAACATTATTGAACTCCT
Organism: Viscum album; assembly: GCA_963277665.1. Classification (NCBI taxonomy): domain Eukaryota; kingdom Viridiplantae; phylum Streptophyta; class Magnoliopsida; order Santalales; family Viscaceae; genus Viscum; species Viscum album. Next base: position 438,424,368 of record OY728129.1, read on the forward strand.
TGACGTGAAGGTAGGGCATCTCAGACTCCATTCCATGGAATGTGGGAAGGTGGTTTTGGACATGAGGTTTAAAGATGTAGTTGGAATCTCCTAAGGAATTGTGTCTAATGCATGAGGGGGAATTGGTCCAGGAAAGTGTGAGGTAGTCATTCGTGGTTTGATCAACTGCATTCCCCAAGTTTGGTGCTGCCTCATTTGGATTTCCATTTTGGTTCCCACCCGAGTTTATGAGTTGGTTTCTTTGAAGAACTTCCATTGAAATGGGATCAATTTTTGACCCTAGAGTATTAGTAATATTAGGATATAATGGAAATAGTTACCTTGGTGTACTTGACTCCCCAACCCCAGGACTATCCACCCTAACTAGATGGTTTGATTGATCACGAGTGTAGGTGAACATGCGCCAAAAGAAAAAAAATCGAGAAATGGAAAAGATAAGAGAATTGGGTGAGAATAGAAGAATTGGGGTGAGGAAATAAGTTTTTGGTCTAAGGTACTTACTTGGTCCTCTTAAATAGTGAAAAAAATTGATTCACACTCAAATTTACCCAAGAGATGATGGTATAACGGTCCTTGTAGTCTAGCTTGTGTTGTCGAATCCACTGAGTCCTAAGAAGATACCTAAGATACCCAACCTATGAGATGGATTTTTGGCTATGAAGTTTACAAATTTGGGTTTAATTTATTCGGGTTTAAAGTATAAATAACAGATTTAAGTTAATTCAAATTAAGATAATGAGTTGATTCTAGGTTATCACTCGCGGTGGATTGGATGAATTCCTTTTTTTAAAGATTTAAATTTCATTAACCTGAGAAGGATTCATTCAATGAATTCAAACTAAACTCATCATCTACTGGTTAAAAAACTTAAAAAACACATTCTAATAAACTATACACTTGTAGTATAATTTTCATGATCACTCCAATGCAAAGGATCTTATTATCACATAAAAGTGGGGTGATTAAATTCAATATGGAAGAGGAAGAGAGAAAATCATTGAATAAAAGAAACTCAAATAAAAGAAATTAATAAAAATTTAGAGAGTGATAAATAACATTAAATCCATATTTTTTCTACTCCATTAGATCAACCCATAAAATATTTATCGCTCCATTGATGACATGTCCTCAACGGAAGCGGGAAGTAGACTTACGGGGGTGGAATTGAAGAAGTAAAAACAACAACAAAAATGGATCACTACACCATTGTGTGATAAATCTTACAAAGTATGGTGTGAATAAATTCACACTTTTAGGAAAATGTATTAACATGATATGTATAAGAACATAATAAGAGTAAAGGAAGATATTTTATTAAGAAACTAAGGTGAATTGAACAACTTACATGAGAAAGAAATGCGATTACAAACACAAAGCGGTAACGTAACACTACAATGAAACCAAAAACCAAAGATGATTAAATACTTCAACACCACTGACTTAGATAATAATTTTGTGAGCCTTGGGTTGACCTCCAACAGTACAAAGCATCCCACTTGATTATGGCAGGCCTAGGGTGGTGGAAAGTAAGGGAGAGTGGACTTCTTTATCCTTGATTCGAAGTGGCAGCCAACTTCCATCTACCGAATAGACATGCTTAGATGGCCTTCTAGATGACATAATTAGAGTGGAACATAAAAGAAAAAAGTGAATCTACGGATGTAATCCATCTCTATGTAAAATTTCAGCCCAAATTAATTTGTGGTTTCTGGGATATGATTAAATTGGTGGGCTATTTTTCTATGCCACAGAATCTGTCCCAGAATGTTATCTCAAAATTGGTATGCCTGAATAACCACAATGGAAAAATAATTATCACTGGATCATGAATAATTATATGTTCTTATATATTTATTATATCATCACATAAAATTTAGGCTTTAGTGGGTCTGTATTTTGGGCCCCACATTCTCATCAGTGGGCTGGTGTCCAATCTGTCTTCTCTAGAATTATTTCATATCATCGCAAAATATCTCCATCATCCTTAATGAATCCTCCATTGATCTCTAAATAAAAAATGTTCATATTGAAGTTTATATCCATTTCTCAAAATACCAAATTAAAATATGGATAATAACATTCCTTAAAATTAGATGAATCATTGGGCCTAAATTGGTGTACATTAGGCATGATGTGTACAAATGATGTTCAAAATTAAAATCCACTAAATCAAGCTCATAAGATCAAAAATAGATATTTAATACCATTAAAATATAATTAAAATATTTATTTTTATTTTATAATCAAAATTATTGAGTCCTCTTGTGAAAAACAGAGTATCGCAAGTCTAGAAGTTCGAGTGTAGGCTGTGTAGCTCGTGTTCTTCTAGAAGGTGGTACTAAAAATATGTTCTTGGATTTGATCTATGCTAGGGAATCCTTTTTAATCGAGAATGCTTTGTGTTTTCTACAGATTTATCTTGTTTCATGTAACAGTTCTCTTTTAAAAATTCTCTTGCATTTTCTGCTCTACTACAATGTGTATTTTTGCAGCTCGACTTATCTTCTTTTTTAATTGAGAGTGCACACATTGGAGCTGACATGATGCATGTATTATGCACCTCGTACCTCATAATGTTAGGTGAAATGTCTATAAAGAAATATTAACTATGTCAGGGCATTTAAATGATTCAAATATGACTGTTTGAAATTAAATTGAAAATGAAAAAACAGATTAAAGAACGATTTCATAGTCTGTCTAGAAACGGTGTCACTTGGAAACAGTGTCACCAGGAAATGGTGTCTTCTTATTTTCATTTGAGCAGTGATACATTCATGATGTCATAGTTTCATTGAGATTATAAACTGATAGCTCAGATCTGGTGTTATAATCACAGTGTCTGGTCCTTTGCCAAACATCGAACGATGTCTTAGTGATGGTAGCAAGGAATCGGTGTCACATACTTCATGAGATCTGAAACTAGTTACGCTGTCTGGTTATGGTGTCTAGGTCATGGTGTTTGGGTCACAGTGTCTGGGTCACAGTGTGTGGGTCCCGGTGTCTGGGTCATGGTGTCAGGTTCTTTTCCCGAAAACCAGAACTGGTGGCAAACTAATGGTTTCTCAAAATTAGCCAAATATCTGTATACAGAATTATGTAGTAATATTCACATAATGAATTGGACTTTATCATTCATAAAAGAAATTAATTATAGAGCAAACTAAATATAATTTACAATAATTAAACATGATTTATAAGAATTAAGATCTTCGGTAAGGTTTTTTAAAGAATTAAGAAACCAACCAGCTCTACACATGATTTGAGATAAGTTAAATAGGAGTAACAAGATTTACTATATGTAAAGGATTTGTGATCATTAAAACATGATTAAAACATGAGGAGTCCAACATAATTCATACCAAAATTCAAGTTGTATTATATAACATCATATTATAATTCCAAAATCTTAACTTCATCATTGTATATCCATATGTCACCAAACCATCATGATAGAGTACATAATCATAAAGGATATCTACCCCATTTTATTTCCTTCCATGCATGTCCCCATTATAGGACTGCATCGAAATTATATAAATTCATTCCATTATATCTTGTTTTTCACATCACATCATGGTAAAGTAGGTAAACATAAAGAGAACCAATCTTGTTCCCTCCCCCTTTCTCCTATATCCTCACTACATCCCTACATTATAACATACCATAACCTCAAGCCCTTATATCCCATATATATATATATATACCATGACCTCAAACCATTAAAACCCACATATACATAAATATATATCTTAACCTTTTTCCATTAAATCCCATGGTATTCCACCCTTCATCATTCATCAATATATATAACCATGGCATTAATTCCACTAACATCAGACCAACTAGTCACATATAAATATTAAATATTAACCATTAAAAAAGGAGACATAATCAACCAATCCCTTATATACCACACCTCCTTAAATCGATCAATATATTTCCCTAATATACTATAAGACTTTTATCTAAAATCATGATAAATATCTTTCCAATAAGACTCCATATTAATTCCCACAACCACTCATTATCTTGAGATATCAAGACTTATAAAAACTCTATAAATTGGAAGAAAAGTCAACATAAACCTTTTTCACCTTACTCTAAGGTAACCACTTCCCTAAGACAACTCTAACCCGACTCCAACACCCACATGATACCCCTAATGTAACATCACAAGTAAGTAATGAATAATAGATATTTTTATCTATGTCTATTAGTGAATTAGATAGTGTTTTAGAGGCTTAAAATGAGAATAAATCCAATCTTAAGCAGGGAATACACTAATATTTTTAAAAGATTGTTTTAGTGCCTTTTGATGGAAAACCATTTTTAAATGAATATTTTGACAATTTTATAAGCTATGTTTCTCAAAATAAACTTATTCTTTATGATTGGGACATCAACATTTACTTTGTGTGAAATTTTGGTATTTTTCCGATAAAGTTCATTTTTTAATGAATAGTGAAAAATGTTGTATTTTAATTCAAAACATCTTTTTAATCTAATTTATTTATATGAATATATTATCTTTTGAATTGGTTTTGAAGTGAAATTAGAATATATTTTTACCATTTAATCCAATGGTGGTCATTGTAATCAATTTCACTTTGAAATTGGACTTAAACTGGTGTCAATCTTTTGATACTTATTGTTTCATAAAAACACGCTATTTGTCATGACATCGGGAATTAATTATTAAATTAATTAATATAACTTATATGATTTGAATTTTTTAAAATAGACATCATTTTTGAATTCAGAATATCAAATATATCTTAGGTTGAAGTTTTTGTATTTTTCTGAAAAACTTCAATTTTTGATGAATAGTGAAACCACTAAGTGGTAGTTAAAGAAACTGATTTTTCGTTTAAATGAAACTTTGCCACTTCTGTGATTTGATTTTAAAAAATCCAACATATATGATTTTCATTAAGAAGTAAAATGTGGTTCAATGAGATTAAAATAATTTTTTGGTGAATAGTAACTTTTAAGTTTTTAATCGCGATTAGAGGTAATTAGTGCAATTTAAGGCAACAATGATATTATAATAAAATGAAAATACCTAGACACATGTACTAACCTTATTGTATGTGTAATGGACGACCAAGAAAAGCCATGGGTCAACTTGGGGACCCCATGGAGCCACTTTGGTAGGAAAATGACATTAATATATTTTTATTTAATGTTAAAATTAAAATGACACAAACATGAGTTGTTTTACTAAATTTTTTTTAAATGGGGTTATACAAGTCATATTTTTGACTATAAATATTAATTAGAAAGCTAAAAATATTTCCTACATCATGATAATTTCTTATAATTTTTAGACATTAAATAAATTAAATTATTTATGACATCATGATGATGCAGCGATTACCACATTAATAAAGGATTTAAATAAAATGAAAAGATAATGTAAAATCTATGACCTACACATGTCCAAAACCTATTGAATGGGTGGATTTCGAACCCTTATCACCTTACCCTCGAATTATATCAATGTGGAACCTTTTGAATCCTAAAATCATTTTAAAATAAAGTAACATTTCTTTACTTTCCAAGAGTGCCCCTCCTCTCCTCTTATAAATGCCCCCACCTCTACCTCTTTACCCACACTTCCAAAGCATTTGGCTCGTCCAAACCCTGACCATTTTGTCTCTACACTTCCCTATATTACTCTTTTAATCCTCACTTTGGGCAGAAGTCTTCCCAAGGAATCCTTTGAGCTCAAACCAATGGGAGTTACCCGATTTTAAGGTAATGCCTTCACTTGTGTTCTTTTGTTTTATTTTTCTTCTCCAACCCCCTAAAATCTTTTAATTCATTTCTTTTGTAACAACGCCAGTATCTTACATATACTAGGATGTTTTTATAAGAAGGATTCGAGCTACACTTACACACACCTACATCTAATGGTCAAAGAGCATACTGTTTCCGTGGATGGCGAATTTCTGCCTCCCGAAACGATGATTGTTCAACATTCTTTTAACACCTTCAAAGGTGGCCATTAAGATGATACTATATTTATATATGATATATAATATGTTTATGTTTTCCTTAATCTTCTGTATTTTTCAATTTGGGCATACCTTTATGGTTTCCATTATGGGTAAACGCGATATCTTCATTTAAGGAAGTGCGAACTACCGCCCCCTCAAAGTGATTTGATTCGTTAATACCATATGTGGGATGTATAAAGGGTGGAGTTATGATATTATATATGATATTACACTGGAATTATAATATACTTTTATATAATTATGATTCCATTTCATAAAATACTAAATATAAATGGAAGTAGGGTTCATGCGTACGTACGACTTACCGTCTCCATGAACGGTGCATTTCATTTCTTACCTCTAAATGTTATGTAATATTATAAATGCATGCATGTACTGGATATATATGATATATATGATATCTACATCATTAATACCATTCTGGATACAATGGATAAATTAACAACTTGTAATTATAAAGGGTTTAGTTTTGACTCAAGTAGTAATGATCGTTAAAATGACCGTTATTAACTTAAATAATTACATAGTGTTCATGACATGGAAATAAGTGATATAAAAGGAATAATGAACTTGAAAAAGGTTCTTAAACAAGTAGAAATTATCTCAAGTTTATTATTCAGGAGATTAAAGAACGACCGAGTCAAGTTGGACCCGAGGTATGGGACTTCATCTCAATCTCCTTTCACTGAGGCATATTTTGTTTTATACACAACCTTCTTTTATACGGTGTATAAACCCCTTTGAATTTTAAGTTTATTCAAAAGGAATATTTTTTATATGAAGCGTTTACTAAAAGACAAAAGGGAATGTTTTTTTCGTATGTATGCGGCGACAACGACTTCTCCGCCGCTGTGACCATTATTTGAGTGTCGACTTCCTCTACAAGCCATAACTTTTTTTTAAAAGAAAAATAAATACCATGTTTTACTTTTCATTTATTTTGGTATTGAAAATGTTTTTCATAATGTTTTTATATCAATGTGTTGTATTGATATTTTGTGATTGAAAGGTGGAAATGTTATGTTTCCTTTATGCATGTTTTATGTGATACGATTATGTTGTGGTTATTGGGAATTATTATGAAGACGGGTGGTTCCGTGATAAACTAAGGGTGGGTGAGCCCGATATAGCTCTCCAATGCATTGGGTAACGCGAAGGAGTGAAACGTTAAGGTTTATCGAAAGATATTTAGAGAATATACTGTGATGGGTATTCCAAATGTAACCAAGAGGGTTACTTCCTACGTAAGAATTTTATGAATGCCTCAAGTTACCTTTATGTCTTATGATTTATATGATTTATTCATGATTTGATGAGTTATGTTAAAGTGCTTATGTTTTATGGGTAAAGTATGATTTCATTCTTATGTATATATGTACCCATGTTTCCTTTCCATATTTTTATATCCCTTACTGAGATTTTTATGCTCATCCCAAGTTTTTGAAATGTTTTTCACAGGTCAAGGGAAAGGTACATGATATGATGATAGTGTCAAGGAAGTGCCAAGAAAGAATCCCTGTTTTATTTTAAATATGTTTTCCATTGATGGGAAAAGTGAATAATATCTTTTATTTAACCACTTTGTTTAAATGTGGAATGTAATGCATGTTTTATGATATAATTCTCTAAAACTCTAAACCTGAAAAGATCCTCAAGGTGTAATCTTGTAATAACGCAATATTAAGTAAGGTTTAAGGCTGGGGCCTTATAGTTGGTATCATAGGTCAGTTTAGATAACTTTAGGAGTTATAATTCTATTAAATGATTATCCAAAAATATTTTTTTTGAAATGATATAGCATTTGAAGATTACCATGTTGCTTCATCTAAGACATGTTTGTTCAGAATGGTTTTCCACAGAGGAAACAGGGAAGCCATGCTAGGAAGGAATACAGAAGGAAATAACCTTTTGAATCAGCATCCTGAGATGGTCGGAATTGGAACTGAACAGTTTGTTGCAGTAATGGCTCAGTTGACTCAAGCGATAAATGGTGGTGGTATCCATGCACGATATCAGCCAGATCAACCGCAGAGGAACATGTCAGTGGTGGAACATTTCATGAGGCAACATCCCCCATCATTCAGAGGATCATCTGACCCTGTGTTAGCTGAAGGGTGGATTAAAGCACTGGAGAAGATTTTCGATGTCATGGGGTGTTCATAAAATCAAAAGGTTAGTCTTTCTATTTACCATTTGGAGGGTGAGGCAGATCAGTGGTGGTCGATGGTTAAAAATATCAGGGACGCTGATGAGATTGATTCTCTTGACTGGGATGAATTCAAAGGTATGTTTCTTGAGAAGTATTTTCCTAAGGCTGTTCGACTTAGGATGGGAAAACAATTCTTGGAATTGAGGCAAGAGGAAGACTCAGTGGATGCCTATGAAGAAAGGTTCACTCGATTGGCAATGTATGCTCAAAATTTTATCCGAGACCTTTATAGTAAAATCAATCGTTTTTACTCAGGATTAAAACCAAAATATCAAAGGGCATTAGCTTCTCGTGAGTTTAAAAGTTATGAAATGCTTGTTCGATGTGCTGAGAAGGTGGAAATGGAGTTTTCCGATGATCAAGTGTTCTATAAAAACCAGCAGAAGAAGAGACCGAGGTGGTAGGATAAAGGGACGAATTCTTCAAAAAAGTATGATGGTAAGAAAACTAAGTTTCCAGTTTGTGATAAATGTGGTAAAAGGCATGCTGAGGAATGTCTTCTGAATTCTGGAAAGTGCTACCGATGAGGTAATATGGGACATAAGGCTCATGATTTCACTGAAAAAGATCAAGGAGATGTTAAGTCCAAATTTTATTTACAGTTAGTGAAAATTTTTAAGTGCAATGAGATGTGTCACTATGCAAACGAGTGTCCGACAAAGAGCTTGAGTGATTGGAAGCAGTTAGACTACAAGCAGAAAGGGGTGGTGAAATCCTTTTCAACTACTTCATCAGATGTCGGGCCATAAAATGAAGTTGTATCAGGTACTTTGTTTATTTTTTCAGATTATGCCAGTGTGTTGTTTGATTCGGGGTCCACACATTCTTTCATCTCTGAAACCTTTTCTAGTAAAATGGGAATACCATCTCAAGAAATGACTCCTGAACTTGTGGTAAAAACACCTGGGGGAAATGTTGAGGCAAAGAGAATTTATAAGAATATTCCTATCCTTATCTGTGGAAAGAACCTACTTGAAAACCTTATTGTTATACCTCTAGTAGAGTTTGATGTTATCCTGGGTATGGATTGGATCTCTATTTACCATGCTAAGATTGACTGTAGAGCTAAATAAGTTTCTTTTCAGAAAGACTTTCAGTTTGTGTACAAGAATGAACCCTTACTATTGATAACTTATCAAGAGGCCGAGAAACTCATAAAATATGGAAATGAATGTTACCTTACACATATTGTTGAAAACAAGGGAACTGTTCAGATTAATGATGTGCTAGTGGTAAATGAGTATCCTGATGTTTTTCCTGATGAGTTGCCTGGAATAATACCAGATCGGGAAGTTGAATTTACTATTGACTTAGTTCCTGATGCTAATCCAATTTCAAAACCCCCTTTTCGAATGGCTCAAATTGAACTTTTAGAGTTGAAGGAGCAATTGCAAGATTTATTAGAGAAAGGTTTCATTCGACCAAGAACATCACCATGGGGTGATCCTGTTTTATTTGTTAAAAAGAAAGATGGTTCTATGAGACTTTGCATTAATTATAGATCCTTGAATAACATCACTGTTACGAACAAATATTATTTGCCTCATATCGATGATTTGTTTGATCAGCTCCAGGGAGATCAGTTTTTTTCAAAGATTGTCCTGAGATCAGGGTACCATCAGCTGAAGGTAAAGGAAGAAGATGTTCCGAAGACTGCATTTCGTACAAGATATGGCCATTATGAATTTGTAGTAATGCCTTTTGGGCTAACCAATACACCTGCTGTATTCATGGACTTAATGAATAGAATTTTCCATGAGTTCTTGGATAAGTTTGTGGTGGTTTTCATTGATGATATTTTGGTGTTTTCTAAAAGTAAAGAGGACCATGAAAGAAATTTAAGGGTTATTTTGCAAACCTTAAAAAGAAAAGAAATTTTATGGGAAATTCAGCAAGTGTGAGTTTTGGTTGCAACAAATTTCTTTCCTTGGTCACATTGTTTCTAAAGATGGGATAACCGTTGATCCTGCAAAAACAAAGGTTTTTGAAGAATGAACAAGACCCACAAATGTAACAGAGATTCGTAGTTTCCTTGGTTTGGAAGACTACTACTGAAGGTTTGTTATAAATTTTTCACGGTTATCTAGTCCAATGACTAAGATAACTCGGAAGGGTGTTAAGTTTATCTGGACAAAAGAATGTGATGATTGTTTTCAGGAATTGAAATGAATATTGGTGAATGCTCTAGTTTTGGCACTACCTTCTAGGAATGTGGAGTTTTTTATCTACAGTGATGCTTCATTGAAAGGACTTGGTTGCGTCTTAATGCAGAATGATCAGGTAATTGCTTATGCTTCATGACAGTTGAAAACTCATGAGGTAAATTACCCTACACATGATTTGGAATTAGCTACTATTGTTTTCACTTTAAAAATTTGGAGGCATCATTTGTATGGAGTAAAGTGTGAAATATATACTGATAACAAAAGTTTACAGTATATATTCAATCAGAAAGAATTGAAAATGAGACAGAAGAGATGGCTAGAATTAATCAAGGATTATGATTGTACAATTCATTACCATCCGGAAAAAGAAAATAAAGTGGTTGATGCTTTGAGTCGAAAAAGTAATGCTTCATTAGCAATGTTGCGTTTGGAACATGATCATTTGGTTAAGGATTTGATGAACTTTGGCATAGAAGTTGTTGGTGCAGGATGTTCTTCTGTTTTGTTTCAGGTATCAGTGAAATCTTCTCTATCAGACATAATCAAGCAAGCATAGAAGCAAGACAGTGAGTTGCAAAAAAAGGTAGAGCTGGTTCAGAAAGGTAAGTTGCCTGAATTCAACATTGATAATGATTGCGTTTTGAGATTTGGGAAGAGATTGTGTGTGCCTTGCGATTCACAGTTGAAGGGAGAGTTGTTATGTGAAGCTCATAGTTCTCCATTTTCAGTTCATCATGGCTGTACTAAGATGTACAGAGATCTGCGGGAGTATTACTGGTGGGATGTAATGAAAAGAGATATTGTTGATTTTACTGTGAAGTGTTTGACATGTCAACAGGTTAAAGAAGAGCGGCAGTTACCGAAAGGGATGCTTCAGCCTTTACCAGTGCCAGAGTGGAAATGGGAGAATATATCCATGGACTTCGTTGTGGGATTGCCGAAGACCCCTCGAGGTAATAATGCAATCTGGGTTATTGTTGACCGCTTGACTAAATCTGCTCATTTCCTTGCTATACAAGATAATTTTTCCCTAGATCAACTTTCCCGTTTGTATCTTAAAGAGATAGCCAGGTTACATAGAGTTCCCCTCTCCATTGTATCTGACCGTGATCCTAGGTTCACTTCTAACTTTTGGAAAGGCCTTTAGAAGTCGTTGGGTACTGAATTAAATTTTAGTACAACTTTTCATCCTCAATCAGATGGGCAGTCAGAACGAACAATTCAGACATTGTAGGATATGCTACGTTCTTTCTCTATGGATTATCAGGGAAGTTGGGACCAACATCTTTCTTTGGTTGAATTTTCATATAATAACAGTTTTCATTCCAGTATACAGATGGCACTATTTGAGGCGTTATATTGGAAGCGGTGTCGAACTCCAACTTTTTGGGATGAAGTGGGTGAAAGAAAGATGATGGGACCAGAATTGGTAGAAGAGTTGGCAGAAAAAGTTCAGATGATACAGAAACACATGAGAATAGCTCAGAGCAGGCAGAAGAGTTATGCGGACAACAGGAGGAAGGATCTCTCTTTTGAGGTAGGTGATCATGTTTTTCTCAAAGTCCCACCATGGAAAAGTGTGATGCGATTTGGTAAGAAAGGAAAGCTGAGTCCAAGGTTCATTGGACCATATGAAATTCTGGATAGAGTTGGATCAGTTTCATACCGGGTGGATTTACCTCTGAGTTTATCTCAGGTACACAATGTTTTTCATGTTTCGATGCTGAGAAAGTACATGCCAGATCCATCTCATGTTTTGAGTCCAGAGGTAGTTCAGATGGAAGAGAAACTATCTTATGAGGAACAACTGGTCCAGATTCTTGACCACAGGGAGAAAGTGTTACAGAATAATGTGATTAATCAGGTAAAGGTTTTGTGAAAAAACCACATGATGGAAGAGGCAACATGGGAATCTGAAAATGCAATGAGGGATAAGTACCCCCATTTATTCGATAAGTAAATAAATTACAGGGACACAATTTTCTAAAGGGGGGAAGGATGTAACATCCCAAGTAAGTAATGAATAATATATATTTTTATCTATGTCTATTAGTGAATTAGATAGTGTTTTATAGGCTTAAAATGAGAATAAATCTAATCTTAAGCATGGAATACACTAATATTTTTAAAAGATTGTTTTACTGCCTTTTGATGAAAAATCATTTTTAAATCTATCTTTTGACAATTTTATAAGCTATTTTTGTCAAAATAAACTTATTCTTTATGATTGGGACATCAAAATTTACTTTGTGTGATTTTTTGGTATTTTTCCGATAAAGTTCATTTTTAATGAATAGTGAAAAATGTTGTATTTTAATTCAAAACCTCTTTTTAATATAATTTATTTATATGAATAGATTATCTTTTGAATTTGTTTTGAAGTGAAATTAGAATATATTTTTACCATTTAATCCAATGGTGGTCATTGGAATCAATTTCACTTTGAAATTGGACTTAAACTGGTGTCAATCTTTTGATACTTATTGTTTCATAAAAACACGCTATTTGTCATGACAGCGGGAATTAATTATTAAATTAATTAATGTAACTTAAATGATTTGAATTTTTTAAAATAGACATCATTTTTGAATTCAGAATATCAAATATAGCTTAGGGTGAAGTTTTGGTATTTTTCTAAAAAACTTCAATTTTTGATGAATAGTGAAACCACTAAGTGATAGTTAAAAAAACGATTTTTCGTTTAAATGAAAATTTTCCACTTCTGTGATTTGATTTTCAAAAATCCGACATACATGGTTTTCATTAATAAGTAAAATGTGGTTCAATGAGATTAAAATAATTTTTTGGTGAATAGTAACTTTTAAGTTTTTAATCGCGATTAGAGGTAATTAGTGCAATTTAAGGAAAAATGATATTATAATAAAATGAAAATACCTAGACACATGTCATACCCTTAATGGATGTGTCATGGCCGACCAAGACAAGCCATGGGTCAACTTGGGGACCCCATGGAGCCACTTTGGTAGGAAAATGACATTAATATCTTTTTATTTAATGTTAAAATTAAAATGACACAGACATGAGTTGTTTTACTAAATTTTTTCTAAATGGGGTTATACAAGTCAGATTTTTGACTATAAATATTCATTAGAAAGCTAAAAGTATTTCCTAAATCATGATATTTTTTTATAATTTTTATACATTAAATAAATTAAATTATTTTTGACATCATGATGATGCAACGATTACCTCATTAATAAAGGATTTAAATAAAATGAAAAGATAATGTAACATATATGACCTACACATGTCCAAAACCTATTGGATGGGTGGATTTCGAACCCTTATCACCTTACCCTCGAATTATATCAATGTGGGACCTTTTGAATACGAAAATCATTTTAAAATAAAGTAACATTTCTTTACTTTCCAAGAGTGCCCCTCCTCTCCTCTTATAAAAGGCCCCCACCTCTACCTCTTTACCCACACTTCCAAAGCCTTTGGCTCGGCCAAACCCTGGCCATTTTGTCTCTCCCCTTCCCTATATTACTCCTTGAAGACTCACTTTGGGCAGAAGTCTTCCCAAGGAAGCCTTTGAGCTCAAACCAAAGGGAGTTACCCGATTTTAAGGTAATGTCTTCACTTGTGTTCTTTTGTTTTATTTTGCTTCTCCAACCCCCTAAACTCTTTTTATTAATTTATTTTGTAACAACACCAGTATCTTACATATACTAGGATGTTTTTATAAGAAGGATTAGATCTACACTTACACACACCTACATCTAATGGTTAAAGAACATACTGTTTCCGTGGATGGTGAATTTCTGCCTCCCGAAACGATGATTGTTCAACATTCTTTTAACACCTTAAAAGGTGACCATTAAGATGACACTATATTTATATATGATATATAATATGTTTATGTTTTCCTTAAGATTCTGTATTTTTTATTTTGGTCACACCATTATGGTTTCCATTATGGGTAAACTCGATATCTTCATTTAAGGAAGTGCGGACTACCGCCCCCTCAAAGTGATTTGATTCGTTAATACCATATGTGGGACGTATAAAGGATGGAGTTATGATATTATATATGATATTATACTGTAATTATAATATACCTTTATATAATTATGATTCCATTTCATAAAATACGAAATAGAAATGGAAGCAGCGTTCATGCGTACGTACGGATTACCGTCTCCATGAACGGTGCATTTCATTTCTTAGCTCTAAATGTTATGTAATATTATAAATGCATGAATTTACTGAATATATATGATATATATGATATCTACATCATGAATAAAATTCTGGATATAATGGATACATGAACAAATTGTAATTATAAAGGGTTTATTTTTGACTCAAGTACCAATGATCGTTAAAACGACCGTTATTAACTTAAATAATTACATAGTGTTCATGAAATGTCAATAAGTGATATAAAAGGAATAATGAACTTGAAAAAGTTTCCTAAAAAAGTATAAATTAACTCAAGTTTATTATTCAGGAGATTAAAGAACGACCGAGTCAAGTCGGACCCGAGGTATGGGACTTCGTCTCAATCTCCTTTCATTGAGGCATATTTTTTTTATACACAACCTTCTTTTATACGGTGTATAAACCCCTTTGACTTTTACATTTATTCAAAAGGAATCTTTTTTATATAAAGCGTTTACTAAACGACAAAAGGGAATGTTTTTGACGTACGTATGCGGCGACAATGACTTCTCCACCGCCGTGACCATTATTTGAGTTTCGGCTTCCTCTACAAGCCATACATTTTTTTAAAAGAAAAATAAATACCATGTTTTACTTTTCTTTTATTTTGGTATTGAAAATGTTTTTCATAATGTTTTTATATAAATTTTTTGTATTGATATTTTGTGATTGAAATGTGGAAATGTTATGTTTCCTTTATGCATGTTTTATGTGATACGATTATGTTGTGGTTCTTGGGCATTATTATGAAGACGGGTGGTTCCGTGATAAACTAAGGGCGGGTGAGCCCGATATAGCTCTCCAATGCATTGGGTAACGCGAAGGAGTTAAACATTAAGGTTTCTCTGAAGAGATTTAGGGAATATACTGTGATGGGTATTCAAAACGTAACCAAGAGGGTTACTCCCTAAGTAAGAATGTTATGAATGCCTCAAGTTACCTTTATGTCTTATGATTTCTATGATTTATTCATGATTTGATGAGTTATGTTAAAGTGATTATGTTTTATGGGTAAAGTATGATTTCATTATTATGTATATATGTACCCATGTTTCCTTTACATATTTTTATATCCATTACTGAGGTTTTTATGCTCATCCCAAGTTTTTGAAATTTTTTTCACAGGTCAAGGGAAAGGTACCTGATATGATGATAGTGTCAAGGAAGTGTCAAGAAAGAATCCATGTTTTATTTTAAATATGTTTTCCATTGTTGGGAAAAATGAATACTATCTTTTATGTGACCACTTTGTTTAAATGTGGAATGTAATTCATGTTTTATGATCTAATTCTCTAAGACTCTAAACCTGAAAAGATCCTCAAGGTGTAATCTTGTAATAATGCAAGATTAAGTAAGGTTTAAGGCTGGGGCCTTATACCTAAATAGTATAATTTTAAAAACCTAATGGACATTAAATATAGTATTAAAAAAATCTATCTATTAATTTCCTAGAATTTATAACATGGAATCATATACTATGATATTTCCCAATATAGTGATTATACTTATGGGAAAATTATTAATACAACATCCCTTTTAATGAATGACTTTATGAACCCTAAAAAGACACCAAATACCATAATAATTTACATTTTAAAATATCCCATAACCAAAAAATACCCCAAAAACCCACAACAAAATAGGTTCCTGACACTTAAATATAACAACTGGAACCCTTAAACCATGACCTCTGAAGAAGATACATCAAATTGACACCACCTCCCAACC
This sequence comes from Viscum album, assembly GCA_963277665.1. Classification (NCBI taxonomy): domain Eukaryota; kingdom Viridiplantae; phylum Streptophyta; class Magnoliopsida; order Santalales; family Viscaceae; genus Viscum; species Viscum album. Next base: position 438,440,675 of record OY728129.1, read on the forward strand.
ATAGTGATAACCTATCAACTTCAAACACCTAAGATTACCCGTACTTTTATTTATTACATATTCATTAATGTCAACACTAAACCTTCACTTATTATTCTAATTACCATTATTAACTTGTTTATAGGATCAATACATAAAATTTAGTAAGGAAAACATATAAAAAAACAAATATAAAATCAATCATCAATTTTTTATTTTTTATTTTTCAACAATAATAGGAACCAAAAGGAATGATTGACTCTTCCCATATCAACCTTATTTATATTACTATATTTAAGCTAATAGATGATTCAAACATATATATAACATAAGTAAAACACAATAGAAAACATTAAATTATAATAGAAAACAAAAACTAGAGTTCACTGTGAAATGGTAAATAATACGAGACCAAGGGAAATAATAAATCTACCCATTTTATTTCAGATTGTTGTATTTGGCTTATTATTTTCTTAGGTCAATTATATATATATACCCATTTAAAAATAATGTATTGTTAGTTCAAATAAATGCATAATATAAGGAAAATATTGGTAAATACCACCAAAATTCAATTTAGTCAGGTAATTCTAGGTAATAAGAAATGAGTCAAAAAATCCCTTACTTTAATGAATATTCAAATAACAATATGCTAAGAAAATAAAATTAAACTAATATGAATTCTAAATAACTCTCAAAATGACTTCCACCATCCCATAACACACCATCCCCTATCAAAAACTTATCCATGAACCACAAAAACTAGACATAAACACAACTACATCCCCTCTAGAAGAAGAATGTCTAATAAAGAAAAAGAATAGAAAAATGGAAATCATGTTGGATCGATGAAAAATTGATCATTTGAAGTAGAATCTCATTAATATCCCATAGACTCTAAGAAATAACAAAACTAAGATCTGAGGCTAGAAAGGGTTTGAGAGTGACCAAAAATATTAAACTAATGGGAGATAATGAAATAAATTTAAAATAAAAAATTAAGGGACCCCCACCAAGACATTTAAGGGATTCCACCATAGAATAATGGGGTTTGGTCAAATATGATATTAGTTTTTAGGAATTTAAAATGACAAATATCCCATAAATCTCATGATTGTTTCACTATTATTAAAAATTTGTTTGACCTCCATCATAGTATAATTGATTTAGAAATTATTATTTTACCTTGAACCATGGATCTAACCAAAAACCACCACAACATAGTCCATATGGACTTTCTATTTCCACATAATCTACAGGACTTGACCACACTGAAAAAACCCTCTAAAAACAAGTTTACTACTCCACAACATCTAAAATAGGCATTTAATATCTCCTTATTTCTTATAGGGATTACACCAAGAACCATAAGGTACCATGCTCATGAAAAAATTCACCTCTATAGAATATATGACTACTATAATATAAAAATCCCTAAAAAAGATGCTTCAAACCTCAACATCACTGACCTTCAAAAACAGCTAGACCACAATGCCCACAACAAGATTGTATCACCCAAAACATCTTAGTACTTCTCTAGAATGACCGTTTTGTGATTTATGAATCCAAAATTCATCTTTCGGCCTCTAAACCACCCCTAGAACTCTCCTAACACTTATAGAACCTAGAAAATGATAATTACATAATATATAAAACCTTATCCTTTATAGAAATTATATAAAAAATAATTTATAAAATATCCTTTTATTATGGTACTTTACTAAAAATTATTTTCAGACAAATTTCTATATTTATAATTTTTTTTGTGTTCTCATAATAAAAATGATAATTAAATCATTTCATAATAATAATTAATAAACAATTCATAAATAGATTAGTCAATATTATAGAAATTATTGAAACAACATAGCTAGATGAGCTTTATTGAATTATTCACAAGATATCAAGTCAATGATTCCTTTAAGGTAAACTTCTCACCCATATCATTAAAATCCTAAATAAATTAAAATTCATAATACAAAGAACATAAAACTCTATTTAGAGAAATTTATTTCATCCTATGTATATTTTTAATGGACTATGACATTTTTTCATATCCCCATGAAAATATCTATACAAGAGTGCATGAAATCCAATGAGTGGAAACCCCTCCATTAAACTTGGAAAAACCCCAATATAACTCATTGGTTTCAATGTATTAAAGAAGAATATGCCAAAGGATGAAATTATAAAAAGTGGCATGGACCTCAGGCCAATTGGCACTTCTCGGTACCAAATGTCATAAAACATTATTTTGGTGCCTCAATTATGAGAACATCAAAAAATAATAATTTTAAAGCTGTTGGAATGTTACTAGACACTCTGAATAATTCAAATAAAATAAATAAAATTATATATTCTGTATACATTAATAATCTGACCAAACTATAACCTCGATCACCTTTTGTCTAACCTTCTACCTAAAGACCACCACCATCGAATTGATAACATAGGTTTTCCAAATTTTTTTTATAGAATATATATTCCTATTATTTATAAACAATATTCAACAATTCGATCATAATCTTCCATTAATATTGAAAATATAATGGGTTAATATTGTTCCTTATATCCTATAATCTTCTATTAACATTAATGACTTCCGATTACAATATACTTTTCTATAATTTTTTCCTCTCTCCTCAATAAATCCATAGTCAAATTTCTATTTCCCCAAAGTAAAATCTATGGTAAACCAACACCGTTCACCATCTCTCTATTCCAATAATTCAATCAAAATTGACTAAAAATCATCAAGTTAATCATACCAACCCAAAATATTCCAATTAAGTTTTTCATATTAATTCCCCAAGTCTATTTAATGTATAAAATTTCATCAATTGTATGAAAAAAGTAATACCTCATTATTAAATAATGATAATAAATTATCCAATTTTCATGTCAATCATTATTTAATAAATAACTAGAGATATTTATCCACATTATTGAATAATATAAAAATGTGGGTGTCACAAACCAAAACTATTTTTTTAATGTTTTTAATAAATTCCCAAATTTTTACATTTAATATGATTAATTTCTTATTATTATTTATAAACATTCTATTAAATCAATATAAATTATTTTAGATTTTTCCTTGTTTTATAATTTTCAAACACTTTATAATTTTTTCATAATTCTAATATAAACACATTCTATAAGAATTATAAACATAAAACCATATAAATTTGTGGCATTCAATATTAACAACAAATAATAAAATATAAATTTTTAAAAATTTAATAAATAATTCCGAACAATTAAAAATTATACCATCTTTAAAAAACTTTCATAAAAAAACAAATACTTTTATTTTTATTTATAAGAAATTTATAAATTATATAATTATTTTATAAATAATAAACATAACAAAACTTTAAAAACATATTTCATATCATTGACAGTGATATAATGTATATTATTTCCTGGGATATAGGAAAAACATGTACTGTAATAATTTTTATTATATTCAAACAATAAGTTACGATATTCATATATTTCTGACCTTATCACTACATGTTCTATCAATTAAATCCTAGTATATCCTGATATCTGTATCCACATTTCACCAAAAACCTAATTTCGAACAATATCATTGATGATGATATCCATATATCATAGCTATAACCCACTCCACTATTTTTGGCATGCATGAACGATTCTTATCATGGAAAAATATATTGTATATGAATTCCTATGACATTACACTCCATGATCCTTATTTTTTCCACATATAAATTTTTCATATCATGGAAAACTATATTGATATATCACTTTCTACATTATGTTTATTCTTCATAAATAGATAAATTTTGATAAAGCACAAAATATTCTTCTAAGCTTCATTTCAGAAGATTTAATATCACTAAAGGGTTTTTTGGACATATTCAAACCCAAAACATAGCATACAACAAATAAACAAAATCCCACTTCACTATATCTACCCTAATAGGTTTAAAATAACTCCATAAATAATAAAGAATGTAAATATTGTTTGATGAAGTTAATCCTTTTTCTTATATGTTTGGGAGATATTCCTCTGAGAGAGCCAAAGAAATATTTTATTTATAGGACTAACTGAAAATTATTTTTTTATTATTCAAACACTTTTGAAGAGAAATTGAGAAACCAAACATGACTTCCTGACATCAATTCATCAAGATACATAAAAATTAAACCCCAATGGACCAAAAATCAAGATCAAGGACAACCCTCACAAAAAAAGAGAAGATCCTCCCAACAACAAAAACATTAAATCCAACTTCAATTATCTCATCGCAGCATGGAAAGCAGTCCTGTTCTAAAGAGCACGGGCATAATACTGATGGCCGTAGCCATACCCTCTCAAAAATATGATTCTGAGAATCCATAAAACAATGAAACCTCTTTTCCCTGAACCTCATCTGGAGCATCTTCTTGTATGAGAATTATTGGAGAATCCCTTGATCTGCAGACTACCAAGGCCAAAAGCAGAACCAACTTCTAAAAACCATCACAAGAGTCCTTCTATCCAAATCATTGTCATGCCAAATAAAAAATAAACCAATAAAATGCTTGATGTCATCAACAAATGTCGATCCAGAAAATCAACACCCAACAATGGATTCAGCAGATACCATAATGGACTGGACCAAAACATCCCAAACCATATAGAATATCACAACAAGCAGATCATACCCGAACCACAACTAGAAAAATCACAGCAGAAATCATATGCAACCAAACGCAAATCCATGATCCAGAAAACATTACCACTCACCTCCCTAAAGCCAGCCATCAGAAGAAGGTTATGCCGCAAATCAAACTGAGCACCAAAACCCGTCGCCACCAACAATCCCATCGGAGAAAACTGCCACAAACCCTCAAAATCACTCAATACACCATAGAGCATGAAGAAGACCCTCAACTGCAAAAAAAGACGACCACAAGTAGATTCCATCCCATCTCTAACCCACGAACACTCCAATGGAGTAAGCCGGTGAACAAAGCAACATTCTATGCAAACTGGACTTACGCTCATGGATCCAAAAACACTGCAGAAGTCCCTAGCACGAAATCAGCATCATGGAGGGATCATACACGAACTCATCACAGAGAGATCCAGAAGGTGCCACAAAAAATCCACCATAGGGGAGAGGAGGCGATGATGGGGGGAAATAGATCCTCACATATTTCCCTTAACCCACATATTTGTAATACCTTTTTAATGTATAAATAGAGTGAAATAGATCCTCATATATGTATGCCTTGGATAGAATTAAATAACATCTAGTTTATTCTCTCAATATATAGGTAATCCTTAGATTTTGTAAGGGTTTATTTACCAATGTCTATATATTTCAATATTTGTATCAAAAAATTTATTTACAAAGAGAAAAAAATAGTCTAAATGTTTAATACTTTAAACATGCATTTTGATTCGATAAATATCATCAAATAATATAAAATTGACCATTTGATAGGATTAATTGGGAGAATTGAGAATACAATATGTGATATCACATATCATATGAATATCACAGAAAACTATATACATTTATCACTTCTTATAATAGACACCAAAACCATATTCTTGATAGTGTTATGCATCTATCACTACCCATGATAGACCTTTATTGATTCCAGTAACATACAAATACCATATGTATGCTCTATAAACATATAACATTAGGAACATAATGTAAGAGACTCTATTCCTTTAGTGAATTAAACATATTCCACCATCAATGATGAGGATTTTTACAATCAAATATTGCATGGTTTTCTCTATAAGAAAACAATGGAATCCTATAAATTGGTATCATACAACTTCTTAAAAGTAAACTAAATATTATTTGCTATATTTTTATTAGAAAGTTTTGAATTGGAATCAACCATAAGATAAAAGTTCATGTTGATAATAACTTAATTATCCATTTCACTCCATTTTTATCAATAATTCATCATACAATTATCCCCCTCTTAAATTATTTGTATCATGATATTACACAAAATAAATTTTTAATGATTGAATTTATTGATATATTATTTTACCACCATTTTTCATGATCAAGAATGATAATCCACCAAACCATGGATATTATTCCACCTTGTTGAATACAAATGTCAATGTAATAAAATAAAATTAAAATAGAAAAAATTATTTCAAACTTTTACCAAGAAACCATCTAAGGTTATAATGAATTGAAATAAAATTATTAGAGAAATTACCCTTAAATATTCAAAAATTATTTATTATTCCCAAAATTCATCTCTCACAAGGTTATGAACAAGAGAATATTTTCATATTGTTTTTTAAATTTATTAATTATGAATAAAAGTAAACATGTGTTGACATATTATGCCACCACGGGTCCTGCTTGAAATTTAATACAATGAGAGGAAATAGACTATTTACATTAAAATAAAATTCAAAAGTAGTTATATTTTGAAATAAAAAAAATAATTTAATTAAAATATTATATAATAAAAACAATTAAATATTATAGTATTTGTTATTATTGATACTTCCTTTTTTAGGCAGTGTTATATATTTTTTGGATATATTATGTTTTTGTTTGTTTAGTGTGGTTAAATTCTTGAAACTATAAACAATGAAAATATTAATGATAACAAAATTAAATATAATATTCACAAGTATATTAATTATGTCTCATCTTGTATTTGATTAAACATGGGAAATTATTCTTGAAACTAGGTTTAATTTTATTGTTAGCTGTGATTAGCTATTTTCTTAAGTTCCTTTATTGTGTAAATTCTTATGCATATTAAAACATTAATTCAATATGAAATTTATATGGTTTTTATTAAAGAATATTAGTTTGATACTGAATGAACCCATTAATTGTTGTGTGAGGCTTAAATACCTCAATGATGTTGCCTTAACACCTTTGATTGTGCGTTGAAAATTAATCTGAAATGTATGTGTGCTATAGGTATTTAGATCCTTGATATTATGATGATACATTTGTTTTGTTATGATACCTTTACAAAAAATGGGTATGGGTCCTGAGGGAGTGTTGTTTGATATTTTATTTGATGAGCGATGGGCTGGGAGCTCGGGATGCAGTGATGGTCGATGTTGATGGTGGTAGGATAAACTATACTATGTATATTGGTGTTAGAAATTGGGTGGTTAAGAAAAGTTCAGAGTAGGTCTTACTCATTGATATATTTAATACTTATTGGTTCTTTATTGATGCATTATTGATGGAAATATGGTTGGATGATATTTACTTGATTATTTCTCAACCACTTGACTCAGTTTTATGATATGTACTACAAGTGAATTTTTGAAGTGGTATCTTAGGCTGAGTCCCAGAGTACCTGAATGATTAATAAAAATATGAATAGATTAATTTAAAGAACATGGTTGGTTCTTGATGTTTTCAAATGATGAATATATTCTTGATTTTGTATGTAAAGAATTTATAGTGTCTTTGGAACATGGTTTAAAATATTAAAATATTAATCTTGGAAATTAAAATGGTAATAATTAATTAATGATTAATAAATTGATTAATTAATGATTTATTAATTGATTAATTAATGATTAATTAATTGACTAATTAATTGATTAATTAATTATGAATTTAATTGTGTGTATACTTATTTGATACCTAGATCTTATCAGTGGTAGTTGTGGGTCTTTTATGATGATAGTAGTAGATGTATTTAAGCTAGGTACTTTCCCTTTGTGTGGATGTGCATGATATTATTTATATTTTTTGATTTCATACATTACCCCACCCGTGTCTATAGGGAAACTAGCTCCTAAATGTTGGGAGGGAGGGAGGGGTATTTCTCTAATGTTTAGGATGGCGAGGGAACAAATGGCTAATTTTTACCTCTCCCCCACTCTCCTATCATACATAGATGAGTAGTAATATCATAGGCTATGATGGATTATATTATAGGGTGGGTTCCTACCAGGTATATAATGGTTCACATTTTTTTATACATATATTCATAGGATGTAATAGATTGAGGTATAACACATAATTTTATATGGACATGGTGGTTTAATATTTCCATGGATGTGTGCATAAACTTTTATGGATTTTGGTATATTGCACATTCCTAGTTTGTAGTGGATTTAATTCATACAATTGGTTACTATTTAAATATGATGATGATGAGGTATGTTGGGATGTATAAGATGAAATAATGATGATGATACTATTGCATGAGGTACGGGATGACTTATAAGAGGGATGAGCACAAGACACATTCATTGGGGCATGATAGTGACAAATCAATAGAGTAGTGGAAGCAGAGTACCTTCCTTTATATATATATATATATATTATTTTTAAAAGGAATTATTTATTTCTATGTGTTATTTGGTGAGTGAACCATGGTAAAAATGAGAAAAAAATAGTATACCCATTTAAGTATCGAATTAGTTTCATCTGTTTATTCACTAGGCTTTATAATTCTTCTTTTACTTTTTTCCTAAGAGGTTTTGGGGAGTATCCAACTGAGTATACATGTTTTGATCAACATAAATATATATAAATTATTTTCAATGTCTATGAGAAATAGTTGTGATTGATTTGGGTGGTACTAGTTTTAGGAGTTTTTGAGGAGATGTTGGAGATTTATGGTCACTATTAAGGATTTACTTTTTAATACATTGTTGTTTTACTTTTAGTTTATGTATGACATTACATGTATTGGGATTTATTATTTTATTTATTAATGGTGTAGGTTAATAGATCATATCATCTTATATATTTTTACTTAAACTTATATAGAGGGTAATAAATCACATGTGTGTGATTTCACTACTAAAAAATTGGGTTTACCTAGTTCTAGGGTTTTAACAGCGCTAACTAAAAGCACTGTTAAGAATCCCCTTTGTTAGCGCTAAAAAAAGCACTATTAAAATAGGTATTTAAAAATATTTTTTAGCACTATTAAAGGGGGACTTTAACAGTTCTAAAAAAATCACTGTTAAAGGGATCCCTTTATAAGTGCTAAAAAATGTGCTGTTAAATGGGTACTTTTATCAGTGCTAGTAAAAAAGCGCTGATAAAAAAGGGCCTTTATTAGTGCTTCTAAAAAAGCATTGAGAAAGGGTATATTTAAAAAAAATTATATTTTATTAAAAAAATTATATTAATATATAATATATTTATATTGATATAAATATAATATATATTTTTTAAATATGTTTTATATAAGGCTAAACAGGAATTTACACATAATATATAAGATATTTAGCGAAAATGGTTATAAAATAATTTAAAAAATATTTTTAATTAATAATTTTATAATTATTATTGGGTAATAGTAATTTAATAAAAATTTGAAGATAAAAAAAATAAAAAAATCAATAAAAGATCTAAAATAAGTTAAAAACATAACTTAAAATTCAAACGGCCATAAATTTTGATCCGGGTATCCATTTGGGCTCGATCACATATCAAATCGAATCTTGGGATGAGCTCTAGGCCATATTGAATTCAGAAACCCTGGTAACTTTTTTTTTGAGTCTAAAATGGGATTATAAGGCCTCAAAAACTATGTTTTTATTCGGGGTACCCAAATTTTGTAACATTCAATGAATTTTAGCCTCGTTTAAGGAGGTGTTTTTGCCCCTTTTCAATGGGAATTGAATTTATTCCTAGATATTATATTCATATTGATATTATGGATTTGAAATTTTACCATTTTTCACAATGTAATATCATTTATAATCAAATATATAATAATATATACATATTTTTTATATATTCACAAATAAAAATTTAATTTTATAAATAAATAATTAAACATATTTACATATAAAATATATTTGTCAATATCTAACCTTATCTAAATAAAAAATAATATCCATTTTATTTAAAATAAAAATGTATTTATATTTATATACCTATACAACTAATATATATATAAGGTTTATATATATATATATATTTGGGTGTGTATTGACAAACAAATATATATTTATCTATATATTCTAATATATGTATATAAATATTAATATATAATATATGTAAATAAATATAAACATGTATAATTATATTTATAGATGCACACAGACACACATAAATGATATATGTATGTTTTTATCTATTTATAAACACACGAACACATACACAAACATATTTTATATATGAATTTAAAAAAAATATAAAAAATATAAAAAATATACATATATATAAATATATAAATATATATGGATAAAAAATGTAACTTAATATATATAAATATAAATATAAATATATCATAAAATGTAAAACAAAACAATATAGGGAAGTTTAAAAGGAATTAGTGTATACGCTGGAGGTCTCCAGTTCGAAACTCGCTGGAGGAAGGGGAACGTGCGGGAGGGTGGGATCATCTAAAGTGTTGATAAATGGGGTTAGAGAAGCATTGATAGGGGGTGGGGTTTGAAATTTTTTTTATCCCTTTTATCAATAGGGCCTTTATCAGTACTTTGTTTAGCACTATTAAATCGGTCCTTTAAGAGCGGTAAAAAAGAACTGATAAAGGCCCCCTTTATCAATGTTTTTTAGTGATATTAAAGGGGGGCTTTATCATCAATTTTTAAAAGTGCTGCTAAAGACAACCCTTTAACATCACTTAAATTATCAGTGCCTCTATAGTGCTGATAAATACCATTTACTAGAACTATTAAAGGCTCAATTTACAGTAGTGTTTATATACCCTCAGTGATAGTCACCAACCCATGAATTTTTCGTGGAAAGTTTTAGGCATCATTATCTATAATTATTTATTGTTGGGCCAAGTGGGGTACCTTTTAAGAGAGGGAATCATGGAAGAGTGGTATAAAAGTTAATGGTTTAGGGATGCGACTGAGTTCGGATTTTGGTACTGATGTGGATGTATAGAAAAATGACCAATCATGATAGATGTGATCACTGAGAGGTGGAGGGGATGAATCAATGATCTTAAGTTTTCATATTTTCTTACTTAAACAACATTTTAATCCAGTTATATTGATACGAATTTGGTAGAAAACAAGTAAACAAACACAACCACATGAACAAAAGTATTTATAAGGTTTAATACTCAATAAGAGTATCTTGTCCTTATTATAGTTTGGAAATAATTCAAGACCACATGGACCAATAAAAAACAATAATTTTAACATGGTTATAGAAATTAGTGAATATCCTTTCACTTTAAAAACACTATATTAAATTGATAGTGCATGTGATCCTTGCATGAATTAGTGTTATAAAAATGTTTTTGTAACAACAGCAATAACCTTCACCAATATGCATCATTGTGTTATCATTATGGCGATTAAAATTTACTTACAGATTATTTTCCTTCAAGTAACCCTTATTTATATTAACATTATTACATAGTAGTGAGTAAGAAAAAATCCTTATACTTATATATGAAAACATCAATCTAATCACCTGTTCATCCATTATGCTTCGTCCAGTCTTTCATTTGGTAAGCTATGTTCAGTGCCTTTAAAGATTGATACCACTTCTTAATCACTCTACATCTGATCACCTTGGTATATTGTCTATATGATATGAACTGATATTAAACTTCATCTAGTGTATTTTTACCCATGCCTCTTCCATTTTTTTTCCTATACCATTTACCATATTCTCTGAATCACTTCTATACACCATCCATTCGATACCAACTGTTAGGAAGATTCTATTTGATATTAATCAAATTGATGCCTCTATAAAATGTTTTTATAATTGAATTTCCAATTATAAAATTATTTTCACTTATTATTATAATCCCACACATCACCTTGGTGTAAAAACCAACTTTATATTGACATAACACCTATGATATTTTTGGCAAATGCACATACTCTATTTAAAACTTCCTACTCAATAATTTGAGTGTCCTACTAGAAAAATTCCTATCCTTTACCACATTAAAACCTCATTGAAAGTTGGTGCTTCCTTTAAGACTTGGTATAAAAAATATTCATCAAACTTCTTTACACCTCGATGATAATCACAGATCATTCTTTTATGATATTTGGAAAATTGAATGACTAGCGTAGAATTGTCACATTTGATAAATTTATAAAATTTTCATAATTTCCTTTGAACTAGAACAAATTTTATACCATTCATTAATTCAATGAATCTTTTTATAAAAATTTCTGATCAATGTAAATCCATTTGATTCTCTTGTATAACTTATTATGAACATTTTTTTCTAGAATATACCTCTATCTGTTGACATGCATCAGAAACCATTGACCTTTCCTTCCATAATCTAACTCTAATAGATGAACATTATATGGAAACATATATCCAATAAATTCAACCAAAATCAACTGTTTGATGACTCAGAAAATTTTGTATGATAATATTATAACAACTTCACTTTTAAACATCATACATGTCAACTCAATAAAAATTATTCAACATTAAACATCCTTCTTCAAAACATACATTTCTTCTTATGGAATAAGACTGATGACTTTGTAAATTATCATACAATGGTATTCATCTAACGAAACTCCTCAGTGGCATCCCTTTGTTTTTTAAAAACATTCATCTAATCATAAATCTTTATAAACAATTTACCAATAAAAATTTGTAGCATTGTAGCTTCCAATAACTCTATATAATATGAAAAAAAAACTCTACTCAACCAAACCTATGACTGATATATTTTTCCTGGTGATCTTGATCATAAATTCTTAGTATGAATATTTTATATACAAATGATTTTTCCCCCATTCAACTTATGTTGGGATTATAAAAACATCAAGTGGTCGTGATACTAGGAAAATTAACAACAACAAATAATATTAAGATTAAACATTATTAAAAACTATTTCTAATTAACCTTGTAGGAAATATTAGATAAAAATTCAAAAAAAACCTTTAGATACAAATGTTTGATCTATAACTGGAATCTGATGGACTCAATACAGTAAACTCAAACTGAGTATCTCCATATAATGACCTATGTTGGAAGGATTAATAATATTGGATTTTTATGTTAAAAAACAAGATACAACCATTTAGAGTAACCCATGTTCATTTATAATAATACTAACCAAGATATTATTTTCAAAACATGACATCAAAAACATATCCAAACTTATTGGTCCCAGAAATATCCCCCTTTGTATTTTTTTGTCTATAAAGGCACATAAATCACTAAAAATTTGTTTATAAAGTAATGGGTTACTTATCCAATAATTATGAGAATTTTTGAGTGAAATCACTATAGGAAATAAGAATCATTGGAAAAAAATTCCATACTCTCCATAAAATGTGAATTAAGAAAGTTTTTCATACACCCCATAAGAAGCTTTTCTTGTAAACATATCAAACTTTTCCTCTCACTATGAACTTTCATAAAACAAAATTCAACCTATAGAATCAAATTTTCCCCCATACAGTTCAATAAAATATTAAAATAGTATACACATGCTAAAATCATATCTTAACCCTTTTAAAAAATATCCCTATGTATATGATATTCCTTATAAAAATTTAAGCACATACTAATGAATAGATTTATGTTAATACTTTACCCCCTTTGAAATGACTATCCAAGGACAAGATGAGATAAGGGATGAATTTTCACATACCTTATCCTTTCAAAGGGTGAGGTTATACACCCATGGTAAACCTCATCATATGAAATGTTTCCATCTGTTATGGTTTCATGAAGATATTAGCAACTTTCCCCATTGTAGGAATAAAATCTAGATTTAGTTAATTATTTTCCACATACTCTTTGATGAAGTGATATTTGATATCAATGTGCTTGGAACAATAATTTTTCACTAGTTTCTTAGTGATATTTATAGAATTTTGATTATTTCAACCTAAAATAAGGGGAAACTTCACATCAACAAAAAATTATTCCTATTGTTCCTTTATACACATAAGTTGTGTTGTATCTCAAGTGGTATCTATATACTTAACTTCTATAGTGTTGAGAGTTATATAATTTTTATTCATTGTATTCCAACACACATATCTTTCTACCAAAAAGATAACACCACCATATGTGGATCTTCTATCATCAACACAACCTTCCCTATCTGTACATGTGTAACCAAACATATCAATCTTTCCTGAGATGTCATTTTTTATTAAAAAATAAATTATGCCTTTGATATACACAATAATTCATTTTCTATCCCTGAGATGAGATTTTTTAGTGCACTTTGATACTGACAACAAATTGTAACAACATACACTATATCTATCATTGAAGACATTAAATATAATAAACTTTAAACCAGTTTTATGAATTATTCAGGATCCACCTCATTTCCTTCCCCATATTTTGAAAAAACATTTCCCATTGAAATTGGTTAGGAAAGAATCCTTTTTTTCCATGAAAAACTTCTTTAGAATTCCCTTATAATACTTCTCTTGTGATAGGAAAATACACTTATTTTATTGAGATATTTATAATTCAAGAATGTATTTCATTTCTCTAATAATAGAAATCTCCTCATATGTGATGGGAGTGGCCTGATATTTTTAATGATACATAGTGACTTTTTGGAGGAATAAAAGCCTTATTGTTGGGAGAATTGGAACACCCATTATTTACGATTATCTAATAATTCATGTAAATATCTTAATTTATTTACTAAAGTATGAATTATATGGAAATGTGATTAAATTTTTTTATTTAATTGTAAGGTATTTTTTTTGATGTAATTGGTGGAACTTTAGATATTAATTAAACTTAGATAATTAATTTATGTACATTAATAGGGATATTTTTGGTTATCATGATTGAATTTATTATTATTATGGTCAATTATGACTGGATTAGTTTAATAGATATATTTATATTGGTGGTGTTCTACCATCTATTTTACTATGGGGAAATAAAAATTAAACTGTAAATTTATTGGGGAGAGAAGAAGGAATTATTATTGAGGAATTATGTGGAAGTTGACATGGAAAGTCATTATTATTAATGGTAAAGTAGGGGTTTTTAAGAAAATTCAGTGTCATTAAATTGGAAATTTCTATTGTGGACTTATGATGTAATTATATAAGATGGGTTATAAACAAAAGGGATAAATTTAATTATCTCCTATTTTGAGATACCACTCTTATAAATTTAGTGGTGGTGGTATTTTGATGAAAGGTTAGAATGAATGTCATATGTGTTCAAAGTTCATCTTGATTGTTAAGGTATGAATAATATAGTATTCTATATATATTATTTTAGTTATTTATTGTGTTCAATAACTTTTAAATGCCTTATAAATTATTATTTTTGATGTTCTCATGTTTGAGTCATTAAAATGGATTTTTATGATATTTAAAATGCGGTTATTCGAATTGGAATAAGGGTTATTTTATATTTTGAAATATCATCCTCCAAACCTTTTTTCTTCTATACCTTGAAAAATGTGAGTTATATGGGGATTGTTCCAAGATGCATAAGGGTTTCTTCACTCACTATAATTTCTGCACTCTTGTATAGAGAGTTTCATGGGGTCATTAAAAAAAAATACCATTACAACTATATATATGTAGAACCAAATTTCGTTAAATAATGATATAAGGACCCAGACATAAAACATTACATAATATTTATTTTTTTAGTCAACAATTTATGTTCTTACATTGTACGGATCTTTACGATTTATATTTTTAGACAATTAGTTCACAACTCTTAAATAACAAACCCATATATTAGAAATTGGACAATACTACTCATAATCCAATTTTAACATAACAAAAATCCTTTACAATGAAACAAGTTTTCTTTTCATGACTAATCTTAATGACTTTAAACATGACTTCTTCTTTATTCTTACTCATCCTTAATCCCTATGAAAAACATTTAAAAATATAAGATGAGAACGAAAATCGTAGTAAGGGATATAAAAGTAAGAAATATTTTATTCTAGCGAAAAACCTGAAAACCTATAGAAATTTTACCTTTATCACAATATTCTTTGAACATATTAATTAAACCATATCCATAGGAAAAACACAATTTTTTTTCTAATAAAACCTTTAAAACCCTTATTAAGAAAATAGAAAACCTTTTAAGAAACTTAGAGAATCATATTCATAAGTCTTGTTCACCCATGTTAGAAATAACAGGAGCCCTGTTAAATCCTTAGTAGGAACCACCATATTTATCTCCCTCCATCTTGCTTCAAAATATAGGGAACATTACCCATTGCATAAGAGAGATATATCCATATCATCCATCGTATAAGTTGTATCAGGCTCAACCATCATATAATATATATCAGTTTAACCTGTCATATAAGATGTATTAGACCCGAACGTCTTCTTCTATAATGGCCAAGTACCATTCATGAATAAAACAATTTATACTTGCATATTTTAATCATAAAACCCTTGAAAAAATATTTTATACTAGTATAAAAAATACTTTCTGATATAAAAATATGCTTCCTTTAAAAAACCCATTTGAAAAAAATCAAATACCCTGAAAAAAGAAAAATGGGATTTTTATTTAAATAATACATTAAATATTTTAAAGGAAACCAAACATAAAATAATGGTTACAATGGTATGAAAAACCATTGGCGTCATATATATCAAAATAGAACATTCAATTTTAACTTTTGTCAAAACATAATGTAAAAATATTCCTTTTGAAAATATTTTAAAGAAATTAAAAACTGATATAAAATACACTTTATAATTAATTTATATCCATATAAATTCATCAATATTTTTTAATAATATATATATATATATAAATGTATATAATAAACATATTTAGAAAAAATCTTTAAAACATTTTAAATGAGGTTTTAAGTTAAAGTGTCCCTTACCATTAGTCTGTCCCATCACATACATTATTTATGTGATTGAATAATGAAATTATGTAAATTTTTTAATTACATAATAATATTTTTTGAGTTCATTTTTTTATTTATTATGATGTTATATACAATTACTTAATCAATTAAATTCATGGCAGATGTTTTGATGATATTCAACCTATATATCCAAATTGACATTGGTAAGTTCACTATGGTCAGAGAAGTAATTATTATATAATATTAAAAATAATAATTATTAAAATATTATCATATTTATACATAAATTATTCTTTTTATCACCAACCATGAAATATGATTATTAAAAATGAACCATGTCACTATCACAGATACAGTAAGCCGTATGTACGCAAGAGTAACATTCCTATTTTTCAAAGATCATAATGGAAATATGGTAAGTATAATTTTATCTATCTCTAATGATTATTAAATACTGAATATCATATTATTTATTTAAATAAACTTATATATATCATCCTTATGACATGGTTATGAAAAATGAATCACAACACTTTGTGGTAGTGGTAGTCCACACATACGCGCGATGACATTATCATTTTTCAACAGATGTAAAGGTAAGAAATTATATGATATATTATCTTTATAGAATTTTATTTTTTTATTTATATAATATATATTAGCTAAATCCATCATAATAAAAATCCATGATAATTTCTTGGAAAACGAAATACATTGCTTCATGGATGTAGCAATCCACACATATGCACAAGCAGCTGTTTCATTTCCCATATGATAGAAAAGAAGATAAAAAAGGGTTGTAAGATATTCATAATAATATATCAGTATAATTAATATTATTATTTTCTTAATTCATCATGGTTAAAGCATATTTCAAGGATGTGGAAGAAGAAATAAACTTTAAATAGGTCATTTTGGACTTATACCTTTTCCTCGAACAACCTCTTTGGCTTACACCATAAGCCTCTTAGATTTGGTATTTTGGTGGGACTAGGACCTATAATTCACGGAGATTTAATTTTGGGAGATATGGGTAGTTATTGTCCAAACTAGTGCATTCCAAAGGTATGAGGAAGAGAGGAGAGGAGGTTCCATTTTTTTAAGTGAGGGGAGGGACATGTTATGAATTACTTAAAGTATTAAATTAATATAAATTAATTTTCAGTGAAAAATGGCCCCAAATTTATATAATTTAAAGATAATACGAGGATGGGTCTAAATAATCACGTAAAATAAATTTTTTATGAGTTTTGATAAATTTTTTACACTTATATATTTGTTTTAACCCCCCATTAACTCTTTTGACAATTACGATGATATCAATATTTTTTACTCATTAGGGGTAAAAAAAGTTACTATAAAATAATTCAAATATAAAACTTTAAAACATACCTAATATGGTATATTGATATATAAAATTATTAGGACACTATAAATCATCCGAAAAATATTAATTTCATAGTTTTTAAAATTATTTACTTGATTTTTTTAACTACTTGCACAAGAACTCTCTCAGTGTTTTGTAAGGATTTAAGGTAAATATTTCATCAATTAAAATTAAAAATAAATTAATGACAAAAAATCATTTATCTATCAAATAAATACTTATAACTGAACATAAGTTGTTTTTATCAGTGTCACAAAATATTATAGATATTAAAAGAAAAAGAGTGAATTTTTTTCTATATATTTACTTAAAATAATATAAAGGTTATACTCAAAGGAATGTGGAAATAAGTTTCCCAATTTACCCTTACTGAGATGAAAAATATTTACTACATTTACTATTTATAATGAAAAAATAAAAGATACCTATTTAAAAAATTTGGACCACATGATTCAAAAGATGAAAACTATTTTTGAATAATCAATTTCTATAAGTGGCATTAATTAATTTAATATTAAAATTAAAAACTCGACGAAAACTAGTTTTTTTTTCAAAAAATACATTTTTTACCCCAAAAATGAACTTATTCCAAAATGAGGTATAATTATTGGCCATATGTAAATAATTATAGTATTAATAATATTAATTAACTAATGTTACTTTGAAATCATTTTGAAATAAAATGAAACCTTTTAATTACCGGAAACCAAAAGAATTTTTTTTAATAAAAATCATTTTTTACTATTCATTGAAAAATAAAACTTTTTTAAAAAATTATGAAAAATTGATCATAAAATAATTTTGATATGATTATTTCAAAAAATAATTTTTTTTTCAAATTAAAATTCAATTTTTTTTAAATTAATCCTTCAATGAATACCATATATTATATGTAAACAAAATTAATAAGAATAAAATTATTTCCTTTTTTATTGGAAAATTACTTAATATTATTATATTGAATATATCTGTATAAAATCTAATTAATTATTATATTAAAATTATATATCTTAAAATTACTTGGGTTTTTATAATAGGATTATATTTTTTTGATTGTGAACTATTATTTATGTATAATTTTAAAGATAGGTCTCAAAAATTTATCTTTCAAGGTTTATTAGTTTGAGTACTTATAGAGAATTAAATAAAGACTATACTGGAAGGTGTATTTGATAATTTTTATGATATTTATAATCTATTTATGTTTTATTTACTGATTATGATCATGAAATCATTTTATTATCTATAATTTTTATAAAACCCTAATTTTATTTAGAAAAACATGGAAATTTGTGGGAAACTGATTTATATAAAAATTACTTTGGAGAGGGATAATTTTTTATAATTTTTTTGATATGAATTATTTTAAATTGTCACATTCTTTTTGTGTGTGTGTTAAAATGTATTTTAGTGAGAACTATCTTGAAATCGCTAAACTTCATTCATGGTGAATGAAGGTGTAGTGAGTGTGTGTTAAGATGAGAAGTGGTTGGGGTGACCAAGGATGAAAGGTGATAACTCTCTCCCTAGATTAGTAAAGTGATTGTTTTATGGTTTTTTGAATGGTTGATGAATTTTTTTACACATTAAGACTAGGATAATGTTGATTTGATTTTGATTAGGTGAGTAGTGTCTCTTTTATGGTGTACAGAAAAAATTGACTTAATTTTCATCATGATATTTAATTTACTTAACGTGAGTGTATTTGTGGAAAAAGGTAATTTATAATGGTATATATGGTGATGGGGATTCACTAGTGTGATTATAGAAAATTATTGAGGTTTCCATTTGAACCATGGAAAATGGGGAGTTTTCTAAAACTTTATTTTTAGAGATAAAACATGATTTATAAACTGATTTGAATAAAGGGAATTTGGAATGGTGTTGTTAAAAAAATGTTCCTTTTATAAAATTTGAATATGCATGGATTTGATATATTGGATTTGGAATATTTTTTATAAATCAATGTTTTATTAGAGAAAATTTATTTAATTTATTACTTTTCAATATTACTTCATTTGGAGTATTTCTCATGAATAGATATTTATTAGTCATTAAGAAAATCCTACCAAGTTTATACTCTCCCCCGATAAGTTCACTTCGACATACATGTAGACATGATTGGTTATAATGTAGGAAAATCTAATAATTTTTACTTTATAGATGGTGATTGGTTGATGCATGTTATAAATATATGTAATGGTATAAATTTTCACCTGAGGGTGACTTTTCCACTCATTGAAATTAAATGAACTATTTTGGTGGTTTCGTTGATAACTATGAAATGTTTTAAGCAGAAAGTTTTAATTTTTAATTAAAAAGGGAAAAAATAAAATTCATACTCAATGAAGTATCATACTGAGAAACAAAATCCATCTTTGAGTCCATAATGTTATGCTTACCCTAGTGTAGGTGTTGTATAATTTTCTGATGTGGTTTTGAATGTGTGTTGAGGTGGTGAAATATTTTTAGAAAATAAAAAAACTTTTTATTTTTATGTTCATGAAAATATGAAAAAATTTCCCCCTTTATAAGCTCATTTTATAGATAAATTAGAGAGAGATTTAGGATTTTTGAAGTAGGTGAACACAATGGAATGATGCCACCAGAAAATTAAAGGATTATTAAAGGAGGACCATCCAATATTCAAGAAATATATATGGTTCTTTGATCGACACATCTATTTTATACCCTAAATTATATCTTCAAATTTTATACCTTATTTTTAAAAAATTACTTTTGAATTTTAGTATGATATTGTACTTTTAATATTATTTCAAATGGAATAAGAATCATATTGTTTTGATCTATGTATTCCAAGTAATCATAGAGATAAGTATATGGGTTCTATATTTCTCTCTGAAATTTTATGTGATTTATTTTGAAAATTTAATGAATACTCTTAGGGTGTTATTCTAGGGGAAGAAAAAAATCTAATACCTTTATGTTCATTAAAATCCAAAACATAAATTTTGAGACAAATTATAGTGATGTATTAGGACATGTTTTAATAATCAGTTTATAAATCATTCATATGATTTATTCATGAGACCTAAAATGTATCAATATAATATATTTGATAAGATAATATAATGGGCTTGAAATCAATCTAACTATATTTATGTATTGATAAATATTATAGAGATAATTTTATACCTATCTCCCCTTCTCTATTAATTTTTGGTACTTAGAAACTATATTTTAATAAACTATGGATAGATCTAGAATCACAGGTTTGAGTTCTATTAGTGTATGAAATTTGGTTAATATTAGAAGTTTCCAACCCTTTTCAAAACAACATGGGTAGTATTTGTGGTTATGATGGTCCACTAGACTAGGAATTAGTGAATGAAGGTCATCTGATTATATGATTCAATGATAGGGATGGTGTTGTGTTAGAACTAGTTGATATGGAAGGTGGTGAAAAATTAAAATTCACATGGTAGATTAATTAGTTTGAAAAAATGATGTTCACAAGTCCATATATCTTTAGTGGACACAGATTTAGAGCCATAATTTAGCATAGGTTATATGATCATGGACTGTCTGATGATCACACCATATGTTTGTGGGTGTGGCATGGGGATTGTAGCGATGGTTGTAAAGTAAGGATATTTGGGCTATCAAATCTATAGAGTGGATTATCGACCATAGAGTATGGTTTACCCACCAAGGTGATTGCATGATCAGGGTATGGGGTGCCTTATGGAAACTCTGAATTGGACAAGAGTATAGGGTTTTATGGAGGCACATGCAAGACCAAAGTTTTACGTCAAAAGTTGTATTGGACTCGCCTTGAAAACTGGGACAAAAAATAACTAGGTTTGAGTCATTTGGGAGATTTTTTATATATTAATTAGTCTTATAAATTTTAACTATATATGTAAAATTATTGTTAAAGAATAATAATTTGAGCTTGGTTAATTAAGATATTAGGTGACTGATTTCCACCATTCCCTAGGAATCAGGTTAATAAAAGGAATAAAATCAGTGAGATGATAATTATTTGAGTGTAAAAATTACTTTTATATTGTGTTAAATTGATGATATGTTACTATTTTTGAATAATAATAATAATAATAATAATAATAATATATCAAGGGATGTTATTGGATATGGATGAGGAGTTCAGATTAATGAAATTGGTTGATTACTTAACCATAGATGAATCATGTTAACCTATTTTGGGATACAAGTATGATGATAAAGTGATAAATTTAAATGGAAAGGTAATTATTTACCTATATAATGATTACTCTTGTATTATGTTAAGAACACACACATATATTATTAATTCGTTATGAAATAATGAATTTCAGTTTATTGTCCAATGAAAAAATTTATAGCGTAAATTATGTATAAAAATGAAAGAATTACACCTTATGTTTTTGAGTATTATCAAAATGATAAATAATATATGTTTGATATTGTAAGATACATATTTAGATAAAGGTAATTCTTAAGAAAATCAGTTTTTTCTTAAATGGTTTTGTTGGAATGGAACTCTGTGGAGTTAACTAGAAGATAAAATGTGATTACTTACATCAAGGCATGGAATATAATTATTGTAAAAATAAATATGCTTCAGGTTATTATGTAATAAATTTTGGTAATGAAAGGTAATTTTATGAGTCAATAATTGGAAGGAAACAATGATATAACACTAGGGAAGGGTTTTCCCTCAAATAGTGTGGCATAATCACGAAGTAATTAGATATATTTACTTAATTTACTATAATTGATGGAAATATAATAAAGAATGGAGACTTTAACCTTAGGTATTAAGGTGGTCAAATATTTCTCATTAATAATTTCGTAATATATGAGAATGATTGGGCTATGA
The DNA here is from genome assembly GCA_963277665.1 of Viscum album. Lineage (NCBI taxonomy): Eukaryota > Viridiplantae > Streptophyta > Magnoliopsida > Santalales > Viscaceae > Viscum > Viscum album. The sequence continues at coordinate 438,463,643 of OY728129.1, forward strand.
AGTTTGGTGACCTTAGTTACTTGAGATTAAATGGATGAAAATCCAAGTGAAGAATATGATATCAATCTCATTTTGATATTTACTATTGAATAATTAATAACAAAACTTACCATTATTTAACTATTACCACTTGTATTCTATGAGATAAGTATGTAGGAAACCCATTGGGAATGTTTTGACAACTAGTGATATTCCATTGGAAAGTAATATTAGTCATGCTATGATGTGACTTGAAGGATAATTCAATAATTGACATTTATATTCTATTTAATTATCATTATATTTTCAGATCTTGTAAAATAGGGATATGAGGATGATGGTATAACAACTCTATATTGTTATATGGGAAGTTTCAAGAGATTTATAAGGGATCCATGATTGTGTATAAGGTGATTTTCTTGTGTAATCATCTTCTCTTACATGTGTTGTAACCCAAAAAAGATGGAAAATTATGACAATGGGATATAGTTGTGGATTTCCTTTACCATGACCACATGTCTAGGGTCATAATGAGATGATTGTGACCATATTTCTTATCACCCACTTATTTGGGTGAAGACTGATTATGACTCTTTAATGTATCTACCTATACTAACCCACATTCCTTAGAGGACTCAAATCATATTCTGGTTAGGTGATAGGTGGAGATGGAAAATTCCTTTAGCATGTTTTGTATGGGATAATAAGATATGGGTTGTTTCTATAGAATCCTTATTACAAGAATAATATTGATGATAATTAACTTTAGTGGTGACACTTCTTCTCTACCCCAATATAGGGATCATGGTGGATAATGATGCACCAAATACTATCTCTCATCCTAACAAAATTTATGAAAATTAATAGGACTAGATATGAATCTATAACCATAAATATGTATATTTCCTATAATATCTTGGTACACAGTTATAACATCAGAGAAGTGTATCCTATAACAACCAGACATGTATACAACTTCTAGCCTTAGAGATATGTGTTTCTTTTAGAACATCCAAGATAGATGAAGATGTGTATTTCGTTCGGTACTTTTAAGATAAATGAAGACATGTATTTACTCTAATATCCCATACTTAGAACATTTAGGGTGAATTATTGGGTGGGAAATTTATAAAGGGATATGAGATCACTTTCTATTATTTTTTCAATAGATTTTCTATTTAGGGAGTGTTTTGATAAAAATCTATGGGTAAATTGATCAGTATTAATCATGATTATTGGTGTGAATGATGATGATTTCAGGTAACCTTGGATTATATATACATTAATTTATTTTTATTAATATTTAAATAAGAAATGTATAGGGTTTTATCACTACATGGGACAATGGTATATAGTATTGTTATGCTCACCCTAGCATACACAATTTAACATCATTCTCTTTATGGATATGTATATCCATTGTTGTAGAGGATAGATGATCTTGAATATAGGAGATGAATGGTTGATATGGTAAGTTGGTGGGGTATATATCACATTATGATGTATATCCTCATGTCATTGGTGATTGTGAATATATGTGTTCATGATGTGTGGATTTAGTAGGTGTTTATATTTATATCACATCATTGTATCTTGGATATTTTGAATTATATATGAATTATTTTCATTGTTTAGTTTATGTTTTATGTATATGATATTAGATGTTGATAAATGGTTGTAGGTGATAGGTTGTTTTAGTGTCAATGACTCTCACGATTGTGTTTATACCTTAGTGTTGGTCATTGGCCCCTAGGTAAGTGGAGGTAGGTTTGGGGAGGTCAATTACTCATAAATTAGGACATGAAAGATTATTATAAGAGATATAAGATAGATTATGGATTTATTCACATTAGAGTAATGTTTGGGATAGTTTATATTGAGTATTACTAATAATCTTTGGTACATATAGTCATAATAGAGGAATCTGAAAAAGTTATTGCGGTTGATGTATTCTCGAGCATGATAGTTATTGATGTCACATGAATAATTCAATATCATTTAAAATAGGATTATAATGGAGGGTATCATGCATCATATAGATTTGGGTAATGATTTTATTTTTTTATGATTTCTTTGATTACATCTATGGATAGTCTATTTTGGCCAGTCTAGTGAGACATCTATTGAAATCCCCATCATTTTCTAAGAGTTTGAGGTAAAGAAACTATTTAGGAGATATCGAGTAGTGATTTATTAGGTTGAGTTGTTGTGACTTACATTAGTTGATGTGTAAATGTTTTAAGGTCAAGAAAATAGGTGATATATTGTGGAATATCTCTTGATAAATAATTTCATGGGACCTGAATAGGCATAAATAAAACTCCTACTGCTAGGAAGTATCCATTCCTAAGAGAATAATAGTGAAATTTGGTGATCAATTTTGAATTTATCTCTATTTTTATATGAGTTGATTGAAAAGTTAATAACTACATATGATGGGTGTAACGAACCAACCATGGTCAACTAGGCAAGCCACCCGAACCAGCCCATCACAAAATACATGTAAAACAAGATTACATAAACTAGTCATGAATGTAAAAAAGACATATAACTAAATTAAAAAAGTAAAAATAGATGAGATACCAAAAATATACAAAATTCAAGCCAAAAAAGGCTAAACCATAATGTATATCAATTCCTCACAAGACCAACAATCACCTCCATAGAAACCGAAACCAAAAGTAGCAACAACAAGAGAATCCCACATGCTACAAGATTCTCTTCTATTTAATATAATCCTACAATAAAACATCTAAAAACTCCCAATGACACATGTATGGTTTGATCCAAATCCTAGAAGGATAATAATAAAGTTTCTATACAAGGTCTAATATCAATAATGCAACAATTCCAGCCTAAAAAATAGTTTTACAAAGAATTTTTATAAACTAAATCTAGTTGTAAATCATTTTCACTTTTTTTTCATTTGGTTTTCATAAAATCTATTCATATTATAAAAAAATAAATATGAAAAGTATAAGTGATAAAATAGGAAATCACATCCTTTCATTAGAAGGTAAATAGATAAACACATATCCATGATATAACCTATCATACAAAGCTTTGGGATACAACCTCATTTAAAAATATATAAGAAACGATACATGATAACAACAATCATGAAATAAAAAACCATAAATGAAAAATAATAAATCAACTCATATTGGGATCTATCTTGTGGTACAATTCATACCAGACAATCACAAGCCTTAAAAATTATACTTTGGATCCAACATATATCAAGTCCTTCTAGTCGGTATAAAAAAATTTACATCCTAGTGGTTCAACATGCACTAAGGCTACCTATGTCTCTTTCTCGATACACTGAAGGTTCACAATGTAAAATTTTCCAAATAAATTTTCAAAACCATGCTCACAATTTTATAATTTTTTTTCAAATCCAAGAACATCCACTTTAGAGTTTGAAAACCCATTTCCAAATCATGAAAATCCTTTTTCAATGAAAATCCACCTTTTGAAAACATTTTCCTTACCAAGAATTCATTTGAAACCACTTATCACTTGAAATAAATAAACAAACCAATGTAATTAATCAATAATGACATGAAATTCATTAAATTAACCTAGTGTATAGAAAATCCTACCTCAACACGGTAGAAACCTAGTTGTTTTTTATGACAGTTTTAGAAACCAAGAGAACAACCTTTGAAAGAAAAGACAAGCCAATAAATTGAAAATCTTAGATAGAAACCACTATCTGATCACAAATCTACCACCAAAACTATAGAAAAAACAAAATCAAAAGAAAAACCAAAAGGATTAAATTCACTAAGAGAAGAAATACAACCACAAAGGTGATCAATAACTGAATGAAAGAAAGGGAGTAAGTCACCCAAAATTGCATAGAGAGAGCCTCTAGGTTGAGATATGTAAGGCTAAAAGTGGAATGAAATGGAAATTATACATTCCCCACCCTAAAAACTAAAATTGATGACATTTACATGATGTGTAATCCTATTACACATCATGTAATCCAAGAAGAACATATACACTGAATAACCCATCACTTTTTATTAAAAACCTAATATTTTTCAATACACTATGAGAACCCTTTACACAACATGTAAAATTCTCACACTATGTATTCAGTTCATGGGTTCTTCTTGAAATACATTACACAATGTCTACTCCCATTACACAATGTAAAATTTCCCATAAAACAACCAAAACTGTAGATTTATGATAAAAATTATAACAAAACACCGAATTTACCATTATAGGAATCCTCTCAATTCCTTTTTATAATTACTTAACCAAAAAAAGGAAAAAAATGTTAAAAAATACTTGATATAATTGTAATGAGGAGTTATAATCTCCCCACCATAAATGATTTCTACCCCCATAAATCCATCAAGATCGAGGATCTACTAAAAGAGAAGGCCACTACAACCTCCTCAACATCTCCTTCTCTCACATCTTGTGGATATCCTATCTGAACTTCTATAATAACTGGACTAAGGGGTTCATTTTGAGAGGACCATTTTGGGATATTCCTAACATTGAGAGGGGGGGGGGGTGAATTACTGTTGGGGACTTTTTAAACCAATTTCTTCTTTTTATCCCTATACCTCTTGACCTGATAGGATCTTGATTCTCTTATTCTCTTTTACCTATCTCATGAAATAATATGAAAGCAGAAAAAATCTGCACATGATATTTTTATAAGGTTCATCACTCAATATGATCAGCTACATTCTTACCGTTTATGGTAATGACTAGTGCACAGATTCTCCACTATAATGTAGTAACTGTTACAGTGGTTGACTAGGAAAATAATCCACTCGTCAGTGTGGCTCCCTACACTTGAAGGAGGGAACGAAATAACATCTTCCTAGTGTTTCTCCCTACACTAGGAGGGGGTAAGGGAACAATCCTCTTCCAACTTTCAATGAGTAGGATATACCGTTACACTCACTGTTTCTTTATACTACCAATTTATACAGTCTCTTGCAGCCTCTAGATGGTTCTTTATACTACCTATAAGGACAATATTATCTCTCTTAAAAGATTTTTCAACACCAAAAGAATCTTCCACCTGTTGAGACCTATTTAATGCTACAATGCTACTTTGTTCTTACACAAACGTCTTCTTCTCCTTGTTACTTACTTAGAAGCATGCAAGTAACCAATATCTTTTTCCTCTATATAAATCCTGTAAGTTTCACAATCTTCTTCTTCTTCTTCAATGTAAAACCAGCTACACTGAATCCTACTCTTCTTCACACATTCTCTTTCAGTAAAAAATCAAATGCACTAAACTCTTCTTATTTTTCATACTATAATTACAAGTTCTATTTGTGATTTTTAAATCAATGAAGTCCAGATCAACTTATCATCATCACAGTTGACCATAGATTGGTAAGAACTTCTAGAACAACTCACAGCTTGCACGCCAATCTCTACTTGTGTTTCACCCTCATTTCCCTCCACCCCGCTTGTGCACCTCCCTGATTACACACCACCAAATACTTGCGTTCCACAATTGTGAACAAATCACAACTTGCATGCCACTTTTGGGTTAGAAACAACACACTTGTTGCAAAAAACTCCCTACTTACGCGCCTCTTACCACTTGTATTCCACTTCTACTTGTGTGCCACTCTGCTTGCAGGCCACTCTTCTTGCACACCACTTTTTTTGAATGCTACTCTGCTTGCACACTTTATAAATAACTCTCAACTTTCACGCCACTTCATCTTGCATGCCACTTTCTACTACTTTCATGTTCAGAGCTCAAATTTTCTCTTAAGTGTTGAGCCTTGAAAAATGAAGAGGGTATCCATCTATTTATAGGAAATTTGGTGATCCTACATGTGAGGCATGCAACTTAGATTGCACTCCACTTTATGACTTGCACGCCGCTCCCTCACTTGCATGCTGCTGCATCACTTGCATGCCTCTCCATCATTTGCACACCCCTTTATTTCTTTTTTCACATTTCCAAGTGATGATATTAAAATATAACTTGTGTGCAATATAGACTTGCACACCTCTTATACTTTCACGCCACTTTTTAACCTGTGCGCCAATATTTAACATGTGCGCCACTTTATTTACTTTGTCATATTTTGATGTGATGATTTTGAAATATGAATTTCACACTAAATACACTTGCGCGCCACTTATACTTGTTCGTCACACTCGTGTACCACTTTTGAATTTCACACCACTTTCACTCCTTTACGAAAAAACACTTCTTTTACTCCCCTATTCATCATAAACCTTGCATCAAAAGTTCTCCAAACTTATAATATTTTTGAAATAAAGATCAGAAAAGCATCGTCATAGTTTTATCCATTCTCATAGTTCTAAACCCATGAACTACTTAATGTATTCTCTTCATCTTTAACAATCTTCCTTCTTTATTATTATACTCTTTGGAATTTTAATTCTAATGCACTTATTCATCCTCAATTCAAATCCTCAATTCATTTTTCAGTTTTAATTCCAAAGAACTTCAATCATAAAACTTTATCCAAAAGAGGAGACTTGAGACTTCTTCAAATACCTTCAATGCTGTAGACAATGTATCTCCTTTGATACAAGTATTTTGAACTTTAAGAATACTGAAACAGTTATCTAATTTCAAGGAAATGTGTAATGCATGACCATCTTAGAATTCCAAGCCCTTCCAAACTCTCTCTTATTTTTCAACCATCATTATATACTTCATGAAAATCATATGATTATTTTCTTCAAGTAAGCTCTTGTATGGTTCTCATGCAATCATGAAGCATTGCATGGTCTTCTTCAAATCCTCATTCTTCTTCAATCATCCTTAGATGGATGATACTTCACCATTATTCATTATTATAAACACCGTGTCACCTTTGACACAAGTTCTTTGAACTTAGGATTAGTTCAACAATCATATGAATTACATTCTACATCAACTATGGAGTTATTCTTCCTATCCTTCTTCGTTTTGACATGTATTGACTACTATTGAAAACAAATACAATCTTCATACACAAAGTGGTCCCAACACATTTTACCACACGACACCTTATCGTAGTGATCCATAATCTAAATTGGGTACTAAACCAAAGTGGTATCAAGATCAAGATCAATATCCTCCCATCTAATCACATGGGAAAGATCTGATATATACCTCTTCAACTAGTAAACATGAAACACATCATGAATAAAAGTAAAGCTAGACATAAATTACAACTGATAGGGTACTCTCCCCAGTACGATCTCAAAGGGCCCCATAAACCTCAGTGCCGGCTTACCCTTATTACCCAACTAATGATGTACCAAGTGAGGTGAAACTATGAGAAAGACCCGATCACCAATCTCAAACTCTAGCAGCTGATGCCAATGTTCTACAAAAAATTTCTGAAAACTCCGTGCCATGATCAATCACCTCTAAATCAACCACACCATCTCCATTGTCTTTTGAACAACACTCAACCCAACCAAGGACCGCTCCCCTAACTCTTCCTAGCACAAGGAATATCTACATGGCCGCACATACAAAGCCTCGAAGGGTGATATCTACCTCGAATACTAAAAACTATTTTTATGTGAAAATTCAACCAATGCCAAATGTTTTTCCCATGATCCTCCAAAATCAAGCACATTGGACCATAACATATCCTCTGGAACTTGGATAGTCCCCTCTGTTCCATCCATCTGCAGATGATAATCCATGCTAAATCTAATCTAGTAACCCATTGTCTCCTGCAAATATTTACAAAACCTATATGTGAACCCAAAATCCCTTTCTAGAAACAACTACAAAGGTAACCACATTAAGTCTCATAATATATCATACATAAAGTCCCCAAGATGTTCCACTTTCATTATCTCCTAGATAGGTATAAAATGTGATGATTTCATGATTCAATCAATAACCAATGAAATTACATCCTACCTACTAGGATTGCATGGAAAACAAATGATGAATTCCATGGATTCTCTACCAAAATAGGTAAGGCTTACAATATAGATTCAAGTCTCTGGTGTTCTGCCTTAAATATATGACAAGTGAGACGTTGAAAAAGAAAATCTATAATATACCACCTCATTCTCAAACACCAATATTGATGTATCAAATCGTGATACATCTTGGTATCCCCACGGTTCACAGAACAAAAAGACCAGTGTCCAATGTTCAGAAACTCTTAACTTAAGGAAAATACAACAAGTATCCTACTATGAAAAAAAGATCCATTGGGGCACTGAGACCACTCACCTGAGATCTCCCCACCATAAATGATTTCACTAAAACTATGGAACACGGTTTCAAATGTCTTCTCAAGATGAACCTTCTCATAAAATGACGAGTCATCCCTAATCAAAGATAGAAATTAATTCCCACCATCCTCTCCACTTCCAATCTGATCTCATTAAAAAAACTCATCATATACCACTCCTCAACTAATTCCTTCAATGATTGTGTTGGAAGTTTCTGCTAATACACTGAAAAATACATTCCCTTTACAGGGCATATAAGCAATATCAATATAAAAAGTATGAAGATACTATACCCATTATCTCTATCACAAATTTATATCCCTTTGAGTAAAAATACACTTCATGCTCTTATGATCTAAATAAAGTGTAAAATTCTCCCCAAAGAGAAAGTGACACCATGTTTTGAGTGCAATCATAACTACTGCCAACTCAAGATCATGGGTAGGGTTGTTCTTTCATGAGAGCATAATTGGAAATATCCATAATCCACCACCTATTCCCCCTACATCAAGACACATCCCAAACCTATACTTGAAGAATCACATAAAAAATCATAACATGATCCTGGTTTTTGAAGAATCAAAACTGGTTCTTAATTCAACCTCACCTTTAGCTCCTCAAAAGATCTATGACACTTATCATCCCATTCAAACTTTACACCCTTACGGGTTAAAGCTATCATCGAAGAATTGATCATGGAGAAGAATTGAACAAATAATATATAGTATCCTAACAAACCCAAGAAGATCTGAATCTCAAAAACAATTTCGGGCTTCTCCTAGGACATAACTTCTTGTACCTTTTCAAGATCCACTGAGATGCCCCTCTCAGATATGACATTCCCCAGAAACATCACCTCTCATATCCAAATCTTACACTTGGAAATATTACCATAACAATAATGTTATTTCAAGTTTCAAAGAATGATATCCAAATGGTTTATATGCTCCTACTCTAACTTATATTATACTAAAATATAATCCATGAACAAAAAAACAAAATAATCCAAGAACCAATGAAAGAACCATTTCATTAAATCCATAAACACCATGAGATAATTAATGAGACTGAATGACATAACCGAAAACTAGAAATTTCTATATTGACATATAAACACTAGCTTAAGTATATCCAATTTTAGAACTATCAACTAGTGGTACCCTGACTATGGTTCATTTTTAGAAAACAAAAGATCCCCTCTAAGCATATCAAAGATATTATCAATCATTATAAATGAACATTTTTTATTAACGAACATCTGATTTAAATTTCGATAATCAATACAAATTCTAAGGCTACCATAATCCTTTTTAGCAAAGAGGACCATTGAATCCCATAATGAAAAACTAGGAAGAATACATTATTTAGCATCTAGGTCCTCAAGATGGACCTTAAGTTCCACTAACTCATTATGTTCCATACGGTAAGATAGAATAGAAATGGGAACCATACCAGGGGCCAATTCTATAGTGAACTCGACCTATCTATGTGGCTATAAACTAGAAAAATCATCCAAAAATGTCTCATAGAACACACACACCACTGTAGTAAGTTGAAAACCAAAATAAGGTTCAACTATTTCAAGATACACCTATGATAAATGGCATGATATTAACCTGGCATAAAAAACAATAGGCCCTACCCTTCCTAATCTAGAGTCCCACTCACCCTATAAAACATTAGTGACCCCATCAAAATATACAAATTGAACTTGAATGTGATAATGAATAATCTGATTCTTAACACCAATCATCCAATCCATGCCAAAAATTAAGTCAAATATTTAATGATCAAGAACTATAAAGTCCCACCCCACCTCAAAGTCGACTATCATCACCCAACATGTGGGAAATTTGAAACCTTGCTAGAACCTCTTTCCCAAAGGCATGGAAAGATCAAAAAATAATGTAAAAAGTTATGAATGCAATCGCAACATGTAAAATAGCCTTGTTGATATAAAAGAATGAGTGAAACCTATATCAAAAAAGTCTTGTTCCATAGAAGAAGTGGTAAACACTGTACCTCTAATAGTAGTAGGACCTAATTCAGAACCCTCTAATGCATACTCCGCTATATAAATCCTTCATGTATTATCCATATGAACATATCCATTGGATATCTGATTAGACCCATCACCCATGGAAGCATCAGTGAAAACCTATAAACCCTTGGTGAGAGTGGATCCTGCCCTATTTCTTTGTGTTATATTTAAAAAAACACTATAGATGGATAGATCATCCACAAATATGACAAGTACTAGGTGTCTTTATACACTTAGTATTGGTATGACTATGCCTCCCACACTGGTAGCAGATAACCTACTGTTGCCCTACCAAAGCCCCCACAACTGGTCTTGAAGAAAATTGACCACTCTTATGCATCCTTTGATGACCAAAAGATACACCCTAACTAACCACTAAACCAACTAAAGCTATACCCAAACCCGTTTTCTCAGCTATGTTTACCTCATCCAAAGATAACTTGTGAACTGCCTCCACAAATGTTAAAAGGAACATGAATATCAACATAGACCAAATATCATGCCTTAGTCCTAACTCAAATCTTTGGGCCTTTAGGTACTCATTAGTGAAAAGCTCTAGTTACAAATGCACCAACACAACAAAATAATTTGAAAAATCTAGAACGCTACACTCCCTATGATATAAGGTTAGAAACTCCTGGGTGTTTTCCTCATGCAATGTATTAGGATAAAACTGATGGTTAAATATTTTCTTGAAGGAATCCTAGGTAAAATTCTCATCAAAATTAACTTGAAAAATATAGTCCAACCATATCCACCGTGTCCCCTCATTCACATACATGAAAAAACCCACCTTAGATTCTCTAGGAGTCTTAAAGAATTTGAATATCCTCTATATCTTCTCAATCCACTCCTCATATTCTTATGGTCCTTTGTCACCATGAAATACTGAGAGATATTGCTTAGTAAATTAAGATCCATGATCCTCCACACATCCTTAGTTCCTCACTCATAGTTGACCCATATTATGAATAGTGTGGATAAAAAATTATACCAAAGTAGGATCCACTAGAGGGTTTGCATATAAAACCTATCTCACAAATTCCGCTCTAGGATTTGTAATATCTCTTCTCAGAGGCATTGTTTAACAAAATAAAAAAACCAATCAGTCATGAGAAAATTCAAAAAACAAAGGAAAAACTTCAGGTACTGATAACAAAGATTTAAAACATTAATAATTTAAAGAAACAACAAAACTTCTCACGAATAAACTTAATTAAAAAGTATTAGGTAAATTTAAATAAAAATACCATATATTTTATTCAAATGACCTCAAACTCTACATCTCAAATATGGTAAAAGTTTCGGACCACCCGTGGTAACTTAGTTTCAGTCATGAAAGTGAGCTGTCTTAGTCCATTTTCCACACCTATTATATGAAATCCAATAGTCCTAACTTCTTTGAAACCAAGACATAGAACCAAAATCAAGTAGTGAGAATACACTTCAAGTTGAGAATCCCATCTATTTCCAAATTGTAACGAACCAACCTAGGTCAACTAAAAAATCCACCCAAACTTGCCGGTCACATAATATAGGGAAAATAGGATAACAAAAACCAATCTTGAATATAATGAAAACAAGAAATATAACCAGAGAGAAAAAGAAGAAATATATGAGATACCGTAAAGACACACAATACAAGAAAAAAAGATAAACTAGAAAGTATATCAAGCCCCCATGTGACCAAAAATCACCTCCATAACAAACTGAATGTAGTAGCCACAAGTGAAGCCAACATGCTACAATATTCTATTCCCTTTGCCTAAATCTTGTAATACAATATATAAAATTTCCTAAAGGCATAAGTAGTGTGTGAGCCAAATCCTAGTAGGATACCCCCATATTTTCTATGAAAGGTCTAATATCAAGAATAAAAAAATTCTAGATTTTAAAACAAAAATATTTTTACAAATAAATTTCATAAACTAAATACATTTTTAAATCATTTCCATTTTTTCTCCTTTGGTTTTCACAAAATCCTTTCATATTCTCAAACCATAAATATAAAAAGTTTGAGTGATAAAATAATAAATCATATCTATGTGTCATGTGGTAAACATGTAAACAGATATCCATGAAAAAACCTATCATGTGAAGCTATTTGATGAAAACTCATATAAAAAACTATGAGCAATAATATATGACAACAAAAATAATGTGGTAAATAACCATAAATGAAAAATTAAAAATTACCTCATACTGGGCTCTAGGATATGGGAAAATGCAAACAAGACACTCACAGGCCTAAAAAAGCATATTTTGGATACAACATATATTGAGTCCTTCTAGTTGATATAAAAAAAGATACCTCATAGTGGTGCTATACACACTAAGGCTACCCGTGTCTCTTTCACAATTCTCCCAAGGTTCCCAATGTGAAATATTCCAAATAAATTTTCAAAACCATGATCATAATTTTATAAAACATTTTGAAATCCAAGATAATCCACTACAAAGTTTGAAAACCCATTTCCAAATCAAGAAAAATCGTTTTCAAAGAAGTTTTTTTTTTGAAAACATTTCCTTTCCAAGAAATCATCATAAACCACTTATCACTTCAAATAAATGAACAAACCAAATGAATTCATCAAGAAAACATGTAATTCATAAAATTAACACATTGTATAGAAACACCTACCTCAAAATAGTAAAAACCTATCCACTTTCAACAATGGTTCTCGAAAACCTAGAGAATGGCCTTTGAAAGATTATGTACGCCAAGAAATTGAAAAGGTTCGATAGAAAACACTATCTGATCAAAAATATGTATCCAAAACTATATCCACAACCAAATAAAAATAAATACCTGAAGGATTACATACTTGGAGTGAATAAATCCAATATCAAAGGTGATCAATTGTTGAATGAAGTGATCCATAAGGGAATAAGTTACCCAAAATCACATAGGAAGAGCCTCTATGTTTGGAGAGGTAAGGCTGCTGGTGGAATGAAATGAAAATTAGTCATTACCCACCCTAAAAAACACAACTTGCAATATTTACATGGTATGTAATCCCATTAAATGATGTGAAATCCCATTACATGATGTGTAATCCCATCAAACATTGTGTAATCCAAAAAAATCACATATACACCTAAAAACCTATTTCTTTTTTATTAAAAACCCGATATTTTCCATTATATGAAGTGAAACCATTACACGATGTGTAAAATTCTCATAATATGTATCCAGTTTATGGGTTTTTTCATGGAAACAATTACATGTCATGTACTCCCATTACATGGTGTGTAATTTCCCAAAAAATTGAAAAAAATACAAGTTTATGCTGAAAATTCCAGTAAATCCATAACTTTACCATTATAGGTATCCCCCAATTACTTTTTGGAATTACTCAAACAAAGAAAAAATGTAAAAAAACATAGATTAAAATATACCTAAAATATGGTTATGGGTCATTATAATGGATTTTATACTCAATATAATTATTCCTGAAATTTAAAGGTATGCCAATTAGTTTTCACCAATTAGAGTGACACCGATGGGTGTTTTTTACATGTTGGATCATTGTGACCAATATAACATAGTGGAAGGGTAGTGTGAGTTAGAAGTTTTGCAGTATTAATGGTTGGGATCATAAGAAATTTAGTAAAATACTATCTATCAATTTTGGTTTTGAGTACACATTGGAAATTTACTATGGATATTAGTGTGGGAATTGTATAAATATTAGTGCAGAAATTTTTATATCATATTTAGTGTCACTCTTACATGGTTAGTTGTTATGATATAGCTTAAACTATATAGTTTGATGAAATTTGTACATGGTTAAGGACATCCACTTTAAATGTGGAAACATGGGTCCCAATGAATTATCAATCGTTGTGTTCCATAGCTGGGAGAGTATAATAAAGATCATTGACTTCTATGGTTGTAATTTTCATATCATATCGATGATGAGTTGACCATACCTCAATTTGGGTACTAAGGAAATTATGACATACCAAATTAAATGGTGAATGATTTTGATAGAATTTTAGATTAGATAACATGGTCACAAGATCATTGTCATTGAGTGTTAATGTAACAATGGTAGAGAAGAGAATAGGTAAGTATTTTCTTCTTAACGGGAATTAAAATACGTAGTAATATCACCTTTCATAATGGTCATTAGTTTATAGGTTTCAAACAAGGAATATTTTACTATGCTATGTGATTCATTCATATTATGAACTTGAGAGGTTATTAGTAGTAAGAAATTATTTCTACAGGGATGAATGTATCCTAGAATGATGAGAATATTTAGCACAATTGGGAGATGTCTTCTGGATATAGGTGAAAGTGATTATGATTTTTCATTAGTTTTAATGATAAAACATGCTATAAGGAATTATATTGTTAATCATTTCTACCTAAAATTGAATTATTCAATGGTTTTGTTTTTTCCTTTGATTAGTGATTTCATTATATGGTGTGTAGTGTAATTGTTTTCATCCTAGTTAAATCCATACTAAACCCTAGGAGTCATCGTTGGATATCCTTAGAGCAGGGGTTTAAGAATATATTTTAATTTTTCATAAAGGTGAACTAATATAATGATGATATATTTTTTATATCACATGAAATTTTTATTGGTGGTTGGATTTACCATCAAAGGATGGATTGTATAATGAGTTTTTTGGATTCCCCATACTCCTTTTTGGTGTAGAAATTATGAGGCTGCATTGAGTTAGCCTTCTTCAAGTATAGAATATCTTTTTTTGTTGTTAAAACATGTAAAAGTGGTTGGATAATTGATTTTTTTGTAATTAGTTTTATTTTTTTGGGAACATTTAGTCTTTATTTAATTTTGGTGATATTGATGCTCTACTTGAGGATGTATTGTAAATATTAGCGATGTATAAAAGAATGTGTTGAAAATGAATTTTAACTTAGAGTAATTTTAACCCAGGTATCATGATTTAAATGGTGGATATATAAAAACTTGATATTTTTTGAAATATATATATTTTTGAATAAATTTAATTTCTTCAATTGATTGTGTTACATGCAACATTGATTTTAAACAAACCATGATATATTATTAATATTATTATTTAAAAGACTATTATTACTTAGACATTAAACTTGGTGTAATGAGTAGAAATAATCAAATTTTAAATATAAATTGTAATGGTATTATATAAATAAAAAATGTTTATAAAATGGATCCTAATTTTTGGCAAAGTCTATAAGTTTCAGAAACACAATTTTCTAAAAAAAATGTTTTTTTATTTCTTTTGAAAACAATAATAAGATTATTTTTTTTTGAAAATTTTAGAAAATTAATTTTATAAAATAAAATTAACTTTTTAAATCATAAATTTAAAATTATCTTAGGTTGAATTTCTGGTATGTTTCTAAAAATATTAATTTTTCTATTAATAGTGAAAAATACTGGTTTTTATTGAAAAATGCCATTTCATTTAAAGAATTTATAAGGTTATTTTTTGTTTTAAAATTAGATTTAAAAGTAAAATTAGTTCAATTATATAAAAATCAATCCAATTTAGGTCATTCGAATCATTTTTTATTTTAAAATTTGATATAAAATCTTTTTAAACTTTTAAATATTTTCTCTTTGGAAAACTACTTTATCATCACGTCTGTAGGTTTAATATTAAATTAGAATATTCTATTTTTTATGAATGTGATTTATAAAAATGAATTCCATATTTATAATAAGAATAATTTATATTATATAATAAGGTAAACTTAATTTTCGACCATAATTAATAGTAAAAATTGTTAAAATTATTTATCGCGGTTAAGGCAAAAATGGGTTAACCAGGGGGTTAAACTAAACAATAAGGGTTAAAAATGTCCCAAAACATAACCAAAACCCATTTTATAGACATATTTAGAATTTATAATGTATATTTATTAACAATGGACAATTTTTGAGCCTTTTCGCATGTGAGAAACATGGGTACACCTTTTTCTTTTCGAAATGTTACAAGTATGGCACTCACCTCACTTATAAGAGGCCACATCTTTTCCTATACTATTAACACTTCCAAAACCCTTTGGTTAAAAAAATAACTAAAAAAATATCATATTTAAATAAATATACACATCTTATATTCCTTTGGGAGATCAAAAATCTAATATAGGATGGATTTCTGTTAATCCTGAAGAGGTTGTTCGAAGAAGAGGTAAAATTTTTAACTCTATGTTTTTTTTTTACTTCTTCTTCTAAATCCTTAAAATATTATTCAATTATGATTATATTATAAAAAAATTGTCTACCATATAATTATATGTTATTATATTGATTTAATAACCTATATTCATCTCCAATTCCATCAAATGGGATATAAAGTCGTCATTCATGTGTATGACGGACTACCGCCTTACGAACCAATGTTATTCGTTTTCCCTCACCTCCTCTAAAAGAAAGATATAATGATGAATTAAATTTTTATATATTAAATTTTTGATATTATTTTTATTTTTCAAATATTATATCATATATATGTTCTTACTTTCCATTTTATGGGAATATGATAATGTAGCTCCTGTGTACGGTGGACTACCACCTCCCAAAGCGATGTGATTCATTTATGATTTACATGGAAGGTAATAAGGATGGGTTTAACAAAAACATGAGATCTATATGAAATAAAAGTTATTATATAATAGTAATATATTATTTATTTCTATTTCTGTCAATCCTTCTCGAAAATGGAAATATTGTTCATGCGTACGTACAACCTATCGTCTCCATGAACGGTGTATTTCATTTTCTATATCTAACTTTTATGGATTACTATAAATACACATATACTAAATATATATGAGATTAATACAATATTTAAAATTATTTATATTATTTAATCATGATAAATGTAATAGTACCAAAAATAAAAAATCAAATCATACAGGAAAAATAAAGTAGTTATTACAGAAAACGTGACTTTAACATGGAATTGTTAGTAAATGGGTAATAAAAGGATAATAAGTAAATGATATATGATATGATATATATAATTATGTATTTTTAATATATTTATATTGAAATTATTTTTTTTATAAAGGAGTTTTGAACTTATACGAAGGTAGTTGAGGCTTAAGGAAAGATATTTTTGTTTGAATTTTCTTTCTTTGAGACATATGTTTTGTTATGCACCAATCTTATTTTATGATGCATATAAACAGACTATTTTACATGTAATATAATGAATTTATTTATTCTAATTATATTATAAGTTTCATTTAACGATATTATTTCATTTGGATTATAATTTAATGTTACCAAAGAGATAAGAGTTTTATGTTACAATCCCATGGTTTATTGGGATTGCTCATTATTTTGCTTCCAATGATGAAATATTATAATATATTTCTCAAGAAACTCATATATTTTATTCTAATATGGTTATTTTTGGTGAATACATGTTTTACCTTCATTTTCCTCTATATATGTACTCAGGAGTATAAAATATTTTTTTAAGAATAATTGTCTTTATTTCGCTTTTCAGTTGAAAACCCATTTTCTTCCAAAACCTTGTATTATAAAAATGTTTTCAAAAATGTTTTCAAACTTATAATTTTTTTTATTAAATAAAATCTTACCCATTTTTACTTTTTAAAATGTTTTTGTAAGGAATCTTTATGCCGTTTTCTAAACATGGTCTGTTTAGATTTTACTGATATTGTGAAAAGAATATTTGTTTTAACATGTACATTGTAGACATAAATTTCTCAAAATAATGACTATAATTTTCATAAAAGTTTAATTTATATGTTTTTTAAATGTTATTTTTGAATAAAAGTATTTCCATAATAATTTATGAATTTTTAATTTTAAAAATATTATTTTCATAGAATGGATCTTTTCCTCAAGAAACATTCCAAGTGATTTTTCTTTCAAAATAATTTTCCATCTAAGATGACATCCTTTGATGATACTTATGATTTGTTGGGGTTATGATCCAAGTATACAATTATTATTATTTCTCTAAATTTTTTATGTCTATGATGATACAATGTTTATGAAACCTGTTTCCTTTACACATGTTATAACATGATAAAAGTATTATTAAACCCAATTCTTTTTCCACATGTTATGCTATGATTAAATGATAAAATTTTTATGAAAACTATTTCTTTTATATAGGTTATTCTATTATTAAATATTGATGAAAATCATTTTTATGGATTCTGATATGATAAATGTTTTATGATCTTATGGCACACATATGTATTATTTTCATTATATGATAGTTATGAATTAGATCTCTCTCCAATTAATTAAATAGTGATTGATATCTCTTGAGATAAATAGTACCAGACTAGGGAGGGAATCCAATTCAGTAAGGGACTCCGCCCACTATGATAGTCTTGAGAGTGAACCTTGACAACTACAATGGTTTAGTAATTGAACCTATTCCACTTTGACATTCTTTGTAATGAGTCTTGAACTACTAATGAAATGATTTTCTATACCTATGTGTATGCCATAAATATATGGCTTATGATAATGTTATGTTCTCGTGGTTCATGTTATTTTATTCATTATGACTCATGTCTTATGAACTACTATGATTAATTCCATGACTAAATTTTATGATCTATGATATGCAGGGAATGGTTTTAAAATTCTATTCTCATGTTCACATCCCCTTATACTCATGATATGTTGATATATCCCCTGTTTACCCTTAATAAGAATCCAAACTGAACATTTCTTATGCTTCCCTT
Source organism: Viscum album (assembly GCA_963277665.1). Lineage (NCBI taxonomy): Eukaryota > Viridiplantae > Streptophyta > Magnoliopsida > Santalales > Viscaceae > Viscum > Viscum album. The sequence goes on from OY728129.1 coordinate 438,482,590, forward strand.
CCCCAGGTTATGATAAAAGGTATTATGTATGATATTTCTAACAAGGGTACTAGTTATAAAGAACATAATGGGAGATGAAGTAACTCCCTTTTGTACCAGTTGTTTATGTGTCAATGTTTCCAAATTCACAAGAACTAAATGATTCTGGTGCGGATAATTATGTTATATAATTAATATTCATATATTAAGAAGTAATATTTATATATGATAAGTTTTTATATTTACAATTAGTATCATATCAAGGTACAATTAACCTTTGGAAACAAGGATGAGAAAAATTTGGTGAGATACCTAAGGATATGTCAAAGAATAAGTCTAATGATGAATCAAAGTATAGGAAAATGTCATAGAACTTTGGAAAGGATATAGTGTTTGGTTTCCAAATAATTACATCCCAATCTAGATACTATAAGTGGATGTGTCTTTGACACAGTTGTATCTTGGGGTAATAACTCTAAAAATGGTAGATTGAGATAGACGCAATCATTACCTAATACATGAATTCAATCCTTTCTACACACCTGGTTTGACACTCTTGGGGGATATTATTGGGAAGTTCACAAACTTTTTCTGAACCATAATGAAGGATTTAAATAGAATATGACCATGAATGACCTAGGATAAACCTAAGTTTTGATGATTTAGACATCATATAAGTAACTTTTCATGATTATTTTGGTCCCCACTATGATTATTGTTTCTTATACTATGAATTTTGGTTTTAATAAATGGATGAAACCTAAAGAAACCATGTTAAGGATGAGTTTAATGAAAAATACAATTATTTTCCTCCTAATCATCCAAACATTATAAGAGTTGGAATTAAAAAACTCATTTCTATGTTCACCCAAATTTATTAGGAGATGAATCTTTCTAAACATATAAATGAGAAAAGAAGCAAAATAAATTATTTTGAGTCCTTTATGAGGAAACATCCACATTCTTTTAGTGGTTTTACTGATCCACTAGATTGTCAATAATGGACCAGTACCACTGAAAAAATATTTTTCTTTCTCTAGTGATTGGAACATGAAAATGCTATTTTGGATATATATTGTTTGGAAGGAAAATTAGATCAATAGTTGACTCTCATCAATAATATATGGGAACATGAATAAATTGACTCCTTAGAGTGGGATGAATTTAAGATATTATTTTTCAATAAGTACATCCCTCATTCCCTTTATACTAAACTAGAGAAATAATTACTTGAGCTAAAGTATACAGATGATGAATCTTTTGGTACATATGAGAAATGTTTTACAATATTTTCATGGTACACTTCTTGAATTATTATCCAACATGAAAGTAAGGTTGATTGATTCTTCAATGGATTAAAACCAAGTCTCCGAAGGTAGTTATCCATAAGGGACTTCAGTAGATATAAAGAAACCATTTTCTATGATTTTATGGTAGAAATAAAGATCATATTTTCCAATAAATCTCATGTTTTTGAAAATAATAGGGAGATGGATTTCAAAAGAAACTCTAAAATCCATGGAGAGAAGATGATGAAATTTTCTTCATGATTTAAGTGTGAAAGAAAACATAGAGGAAATTGTCTTAAGGGGATAGGTAAATGTTTAAATTATTGAATGGAATGTAATAAAGAAATTTATTACCAAAGTGATATGAAGAAGTTAGCTAATAATGTGAATTGAGAGAAATATGCACAAAATGCACCACCCACACTCTAGTGTTTCAAATACAAGGATTACAGGAATTATACTAACCAGTGCCCAAATTCTAAGTTTAATGATGATGATTGAAATCAATAACCACTTTAGTTGAGAGGAAAAGGGAAGTTTCATGTGATTAATATTTCTTATGAAGGGTGTGATAACGACATGGTGAAGGAACAATTACCATCCTCTTTAAAACTGATAATATCTTATTTTAATTTGGATCTACCTATTATTTCATGTATTAATAATTTTATAAGGGTATAAAGATTATACCCAAATGAATAGATATAGAATTATCACTTAAAACCCATAATGGTATGATTATTTCATCTCAAGTATATAATTTATCTCTGGTATACATTTTTTGGAATGTGCTTATTGAAAATCTTGTCATTATTTATCTGGTTGAATTTGATGTTATCTTAGGCATGTATTGGATATCTCTATATAAATCCCACCTAAGTTGTATAGGAATAAAATTGAAATTTTATATTCCAAACCAACCTATGATCGTCTATTAATGTAATGATATGTATTAAATTTTGATAAAGATCAATTATATTTTATAGGTCATGATTCCCATTCGAAAGAGTTTTTTTATCTCCAATGGTTGTAGAGAAATTAGATTTCAATTATATGAATATTTTGTGTGAATTTTTTGATGTATTTCTAGAAGAGTTTTTTAGTATCACATTTAATCATGAAGTTGAGTTTTTAATATAACTCAAACTTGGTTCGACACCAATTTTGAAGAATTTCTATTGAATATCCCCGAATGAGTTGCGTGAATTGAAAAAGAAACTCCCGGAGAACCTTGATAAGGGATTAAGTTATCTAAGTGTTTCACCTTGAGGTGAACTTGTTCTTTTTGTTAAAAATAAATATGTATTGACATGACTCTGAATTGATTATTGAGATATGAACAAGATCATGATCATGAAAAAGTATCCTATACCTCTATTTATAACCTATTTGATCAAATTTATTGAGCTCAATACTTTTAAAATATTGATCTGTATTATGGATATTAATTGAGGGTAAAAAAGGATAATATACCTAAGATAGAATTCCATACAAGGTATGGACACTATAAATATATATTGATGTTATTCGGTCTTACTAATACCCCATTATCTTTATGGATTTAATGAATAAATTCATTTGAGATTACCATGATCAGTTTATGGTAGTCTTTATAGATGATATTATTATCTATTTAAAGAGAAATTTAGAGTTTTAAGATTAATTTATAATTTTACTAAAGTCCTTAAGGAAGGAGAAACTATATGAAAAATTTACAAAATGTAAATTTTGGTTGCAAAAGGTTTTTTTGGTTCATATAATCTCAAGATATGGTATATTGGTAGATCCATTAAGGATGGAGGATATTGAATGTGGGACCAAACCAACTATAGGGAACGAGATCTGTAGTTTTATTAGGCATAGTATGCATCTGGGCCTTCGGGTCATGTATTTTCAAGTCATGTCAGGCCTTGTGCCTTGGGCCTAAGGGTCATCTACTGATTCCCCTTTAAGCCTTAAAACATGGATTATCCATAATAAAATAAAAAATAAGGCCTTCAGGCCATTCAGAGTAATACATGCATTTTTAATTACATTACCATGTAGTGGAGAAGGGTTTTTAATCTATAGTGATGCATCCATGAATGGATTAGGATGAATTATTATGTATAAGGACATGGTTATAGCTTATGACCCATGAGGATTGAAGCTTCATGATAAAAATTACCCAACTCATGATTTGGAGTTGGCTATGCTAATTTTTTCATTAAAGATATGGAGGAATTATCTTCATAGATAAAAGTGTGATATATATACCAATCAAAAAAGTTTAAAGTATATATTCACATAGATGTAGTTGATTATGTTCCAGTGAGGATGGATAGATATGATTAATGATTATGACTACTTAATATATTACCACCATGGGAAAGATAATAAGGAGGACAATACATTGAATATAAAGGATCATGATAGCTTATCAATTGTGAGGATTGAAAAAGAACCAATATTTATAGAATTGAAAATTAATGATCTAGAAGTCCTGAAGGAAGGGGAGAAATATTATCTTTCTCAATTTAATGTTCAACCATATATCCAAGTGAATATTAAAGAGGTGTAGACGGAATATGTGAAGTTGAAAATAAAGGTTAGAAATGTTACTGAGTTTAACCTTGATTATGATATAATGATATGGTTTAGAAAATATATATGTGTTAGGTCCATAACATATTTGAAGAAATACTTTTAGGGAAACCTCATAGTTCTTCATTATCTATTCATCAAATAATTATGAATACGTATAGATATTTGAAAGAATATTTATAGTGGGATGACATGAAGAGAGATATCATAGAGTTTGTATCTATATTCTTGGTTTGTCTACAAGTTAAGGTTGAGAGACAATATTATATGGGGATATTACATCTATTACTCATACCAGAATGGAAATGAGAAAACATCACCATGAGTTTTATCATAAAACTCCCCAAAACATCTAAGTGAATAATGATATATGGGTTGTTGTTGATCTCCTTAAAAATTCATCAAACATAATTGATATAAGAGAATATTTCTCTCTATATCATGTCTCCAAGATATAAAATAATGAAGTGGTAAGGTTTCATGGATTATAACATTCAATTGTGTTTGATCAGGATTTGAGGTTTACTTAAATGTTCTGATGAAGTATTCAACAAGCTCTTGATACATAGTTGAGTTTCGAGACTATGTATCATCCTAAAAAAGATGGATAGTCTGAGAGAAAAATTAAACCCCTAGAGGATATATTGAGATCTTATTATTTGAATTTCAAATGTGGTTGGTTTCAACAGATTCCTCTAGTTGAGTCTTCAAACAATAATAGATTTCATAAGAGTATTCAGATGGATCCTTATGAATCCATATATGGAAAGAAGTGTAGATCTCCAAAATGATAGAATGATGTTATAAAAATAAATCCATTGAGACATCAGTTATATAAATAAATGGTAGATAAGGCTAGAGACATTCAAAAACACATCAAGGCAGCTTAGAGTTGGAAAAAAAGATATGTTGACAGTTTCTTGCATGATTTGGAATTTTATATCGGTGAAAAGGTGTTTCTATGAATTTATCCATAGAATAAGGTAATTATATTTATAAATAAGAAAAATAATAATACATATTTATACCAATCTATATGAAATTATTGATTATTTCGAGATGGTATCCTATCAGTTTTTTCTTTAACCAAACCTCCCTCAAGTTAATGACGTGTTGCATGCATATCTCATAAGGAAGTATATACCTAAACCTTCACATGTAATGAACTAAGAGGTCATACCGTGGGAGAAATATATTTGTTATGATGAAAAAGTTAAGGTGATTCTATACCTAATAGAGGAATTTTTACAAAACATGACCACTCACTTGGTCAAAGTTTTGTGAAAAAACTACCAATTTGAGGAAGCTATGTGGGTACATGAGAAAATAATGAAGCAGAAGCATCCTCATCTGTTTGTAATTGAGTGATGGAATTTTGAAGGTGAAATTCATTTTAAGGGTGGTAGAATTTGACACCCTGATATTTTTTGAAATATATATTTTAGAATAAATTTAATTTATTCGATAGCTTCCATTACACATAAAACTGAGTTTTAACAAACCATGATATATTATTAATATTATTATTTAAATATATCCGTTATTACCAAGCCATTAAAATTTGAGGCATGAATAAAAATAACCAAATTTTAACCATTACATATAATGTATTTATAGAAAGTAAACATATTGATACAAATTAACTTAATTTTTAGTAAATTTATTATATGTTTCAAAAACACTATTTTTTCAAAAAAAAAGTTTATATATTTATTTTGTGAAAAATATTAAAATTAATTTTTGAAAATTTTAATAAATTAATTTGTTAAAATAAAATTAATTTTCGAAATAATATTGTCCAAATTATCTTAGGTTGAATTTTTTGGATTTTAAAAAGATTAATTTTCTGATGAATAGTGAAAAAATACAGTTTTGATTGAAAACTACCTTTTCATTTAAATAATTTATAAGGTTATTTTTTTAAAATAAGGTTTAAAAGAAAAATTATTTCAATTATATATCAATTAATCCAACTTAGTTCACTAGAATAATTTTTATGTTAAGATTTGATATAATTTTTTTTAAACTTTTGACCATTTTTTCTTTAGAAAACTACTTTCTCTTCATGTCAGAGGGTTTAATTTCAAATTACAATTGTCCACTTCTATGAATGGTATTTTTAAAAATATATTCTATATTTATAATAATAATGATTTATATTATCTAAAAATTTCAACTTAATTTTTGACCATAATAAATAGTGAAAATAACAAAAATTATTTACTGCAATTAAGGTAAAAATGGGCTTACCAGGGGTTTAAAGTAAATATATAATGGTTAAAAAAAAATTTAAAACAAAATTTTTCCATATTTAACCCTTATTATGTCTATGTCTCAATAATGGTCAATTTGGGAGCTTTTTTTATGTGAAAAAATGGGTACAACTTTTTTTTTCAAATATTACAAGTGTGCAACTCACCTCCCTTATACACGAAAACCACTTATCCTCTCTTATTATCAATTAAAAAACAATTTTTTCTAGAAACTACCTACCCAAATATATTACATAAATATATCCTAAAAAATTAGAGGCCTTGGTGATATTATAAAGATAATCTTAGAATAATTTAGGTTAAACCTAAAGGGGTTGTCTGAGGAAGAAGGAAAATTTTTAACTATGTGTTTTTGTTTTACTTATTCTTATAACTCCATAAAATGAAATTAAATTATGATGATATAATAACACCAACATATAGAATATAATTATATGTTATTGATTTAATTTAATTACCTATATCTATATCTAACTCCATCAAATGGGATATAAAATCATTATTTTTGTGTACATCAGACTACCACCTCATAGACTGATGTTATTTATTATTCATCACGACATCTCACAACTAGATATAATGATGGATTAAATTTTTATATATGATATTTATATTATTATTATACTTATAGAATTATTATATTACATATACCTTCCTAATTTATATTTCTTATGAATAAGATAAAATCATTCATGTGTATGGTGGACTACCGCCTTGAGAAGCGATATGATTCATTCACACTTAACGTGGAAAGTAATAAGGATTGGATTAATTAAAAAAATTAAATATATATGGAATAAAAATTATTCTATAATGGTAATATATTATTCACCTTTCTTTCATTATATTCATTTAGATAATGGAAACAACGTTCATGTGTACGTACGCCCTACTACCACTAAGAACGATGTATTTCATTTTATATTTCTTACTTTTATGGATTTATATATATAAATAAATAATAAATATATATATGATATTTATATCATGGTTTAAATTATTTATATTATGGAACCATGATAAATTTAAGAGGTCAAAAATCAAAAATCAAAACATACACGAAAAACAAAGTAGTTATTGCTTGAAACATGAATTTAACATAGAATTGTTAATATATGAGTAATAAAAGTGTCATAATTAAATCATATATGGTAAGATGTATATTATTATGGTTATTTAATATATTTATAATAAACTTATATTTATTATAAAGAATTGTTTAACTCATACGAATGAATTTGAGACTTAAGGTGTGAGTTTTTTGTCACAATTAGCCTTCTTTGAGACATATGTTTTACTATACACCTATCTTATTTTATGAGGTGTATATAAAAACATTTTTCCATATAACAAAAGAATTTATTTATTCTCATTATATTAAAAGTTTAATTAAGCTTTATTATTTTATGGGTATTTCAATTCAAATTTATCATTGTGGTAAGGGTTTTTTGTTACAATCTATCAAGATTGCTCATGATTATGCATCCATTGATAAAATATTATAATATATCTCTTGAAAAAACCAAGTTTTTTTATTATTAAATTAGAATTAATATTGTACCTTTATCTTCCTCTGATTAATTACTCAAGATTTCAGAATAACATTTTAAAGAAAAATAATCTTTAATTCTCTCTTCGGTTGAAAACACTTTTTCTTCTAAAACCATGTTGATTTTTTTTTCAAAAATGTTTTATAAAGTTTAAAAATTATTTATTCAATAATTATTTACCCATGTTTTAACTTTTACAAATATTTTAAAGGAATATTGATATTGTTTTCTAAATAAGTCCCGTTTGGATTTTACTGAAAATGTGAAATAATTATTTGTTTTAACATGTACAACATGAAAGGACATTTCCAAAAATCATGATCATTATTTTATTTGAATATTAATTTATAATTTTTCAATTTTATTTTAAAATAAAATTGTTTTCACAATATTTTATTAATTTTTAATTTTAAAAATATTATTTTCAATGAAGGGGTATTTTCCTCTAGAAACGTTCCAAGTGATTTTTACTTCAAAATCAATTTCCATTTAATATGACATCCTTTGATGTTACTTCGTATTTAATGGGGATATGATAAATGGATACCATTATAATTATTTCTCTTAATGGTTTATATTTATGATGAAATAATGTTTATGAAACCCATTTTCTTCCACAAGTTATACCATGAAAAAATGATTTTGAAACCCACTTATTTTTAAAAGGGTTATGATACGATGAAATGATGAATTGATTATGAAACCTATTTATTTTTAATGTGTTATGTTTTGTTGAAATGTTTATGATACCTAGTTCTTTTCATGGGCTATGATATGATGAGGGTATTATGATCTTATGGAATACATATGTATAATCTTAATTTTATGTTAGGTGGGACCTATATTTTTTTTAATGAATTGGGTAAATATTGATATCTTATGAGATAAAAAAGACTGGAATGGGTATTGAACCTAGGTATGTAATGGAATCTATCTATAATGATAGTCTTGAGAGTGAACCTTTACTACTATGATGATTTGGGGAGTTAACCCATTCCACTATGATAGTATTAGAAATTATCCTTGAATTACTAAGGAAATGATTTTCTATGCTTATGTGTATGCTAAAAATATATACCTTATGATAATGTTATGTTCTCATGGTTCATGTTGATTGAATCAATTGTGATTCATGTCTTATGAAATAGGAAGATTAATGTAATGACTCATTTTTATAATCTATTATATACAGGGTATAGTTTTCAAATGTTATTATCATGTTCTAATACCTTTATGTTGATAATATATTAGTATCTACCTTTTTTCCCTTACTGAGAATCTAAACTCACCCTTTTTCTTATCTCCTTTCCCCAATTTATGTTTAAAGTTATTATGTATGATATGTCTAAGAAGGATGCTAGTTATGAAGAACATAGTGGGAAATGAGGTATCTCACTTATGAAAAAGTTTTTTATGTATCAAAGTTTCAAAAGGCACTATACCAAAATTATTTTAGCATGGATCATTCCATTTTTTAATTAGTATTCATCTATTGAGATATAATATTTATGTTTTAGAAGTTTGGTTATTTATAGTATCAGTTTCATAAGTGTATTATTTAGTTGTTTGTTGTGGATATGGATATGGATGAGCTTTATAGTGGAGATGTCTTATTCTAGGTATGTTTTTTTTGAAATTTGAGTATCATCTCATGTTTATTTGGAAATTAAATTTGTATTGGAAATAATAATTTTTCTATGTTGGAACCAATTTTTTTTCTATTCATTTTGTCACAAAATCCATGGCACATTCCTAACTCAAATAACAAAAGTCAAGTGTGGAAATAAAAAGATATTTTTTCCTGAAGAAGACATAAATGATACATATATATGTCATAATATTCCTCAATTACTAATAGATAATGATTACTTAATAATATTTCATTGTTTAGTGACATGGTGGTGAGTACCACTCACTGAGAGTAGGCTATATATGTTTTATTTGATGAAAAAGGGGTTTTTGAAACTATAAAACAAATTTTTAATGATACTTATAGACACATTTTGGCACCATAAAACACTTTCAATGGGGAAAACCTGTTTCCAAGATTATATTTAAGTTCACTATATCTGATATGATTACTCATGAAGACAAAAAGTACTAACATATCAAAAGTTATGGTCATTTAAAATTTGAATAAGTTTTCCCAAATTCCAGTTTCACACTAAATAAGAATCTACATGCATAACCTAGATTCACATGGTATTTTCCTTACACGGACTAACTCTATGTTTTCATACTCATGTTCTATATTTTTTTTCACCCTAGTCTCATATTCCCTTCCTCATGTGCGTATTCCCTAGTCTCATGACCAAGTCTAGAGTGAGTCCTTCTATCACACTATAGTCTCATACACTCATCCCCCCTTGAATGATTCTTTCTCAGATGCCTTAGACACCTTGCATGAATCCCTTATACACACCTATTTTTCTGTTCCCCATTGTGATACATGGGAACCCAAGGTGGTTACCTCTATAGCTGGGTACCCATGCCACATGTTTTCTTATAAAAGGACCTCATTGCATCTAATTTTTGACACTGACCATCGAGTTCATACCTAGGGATTGAAGTGACCAGATCACTGAAGACCATGAGAAAATAGAACCATCCTTTAGGTTATTTTTAAATATAAACTTAAGGATAATAGATAAAAAAATATTCACCTAGGACTTATTAATTGAAGTTGTCCCTTAGATTCTAGATAACCGGAGTACATTTACCTTAGTTCCTCTATACTCGAGGGCCTACCCTTGAGGGTCGATTTACTTGGGTTCCACTCTTCCCAAGACATCCAATTAGGGACATAAATCACCCTGAAAATATAATTAGGGAGACCTTTTACCTAGATCATATGATTTGGAAGACCCTTTACCCATGGAATACAATTAGGGTGACACTTCACCCATATCCCTATACCCTAGTGCCACACTTCCCAATTTCGATACTAGGGTTCCACCTCACCCAAGTCCCATAACTTGGTATCATTTCATCATAGTCATATAATATGATTCCCATTCACCCTAGTCGCAAACTCGAGTGCTAATTCACCTAGGTCTTGTATCTAGGAACCAGCTCACCCAGTTCATATACCTGGGTGCCACTTCACCCAGGTCCCATATATCAATACACCTTATACCTAGGTTATTTAACTTGATTCCAACCTATTAAGTTCCCCTCCACAAACTCCTGAGATAGATGATTGGGTTATTAATACCGGAGTGTCCCCCTTATATCATGTATTCCTTTGATAATCGGGATAAATCCTCCCATGAGAGACATTTCCCAAGTTTTTCTTCTCAACTAGTTGGTCTATCTAGGTGAAACAAATCATGAATTCCCTTATTAATGAGGTTCCCAATCATACAGATACCAGTGGAACCTATCTTGGATCATGGGATCATCATGACTACCCAAGTGTAGAGTTTTCCTCCTTAGTCCACTAAATTATCCATATTCATATGGGATTCCTACCAGGTTTATTCCTAAATCCATCCTCAATGGTCCATATTCCCCATGAGTCTTGTCTTCCTTCCTCATCTCGTTACGAACAGATTGGGGGTAGACATCCATATATGGGCCTCCCATTAGGTGTATTCTCTAATCATATCCTCTCCTCTCTAGAAAAAAATAGACACGATGAATTAGAAAAGTTCCACCAATGCATAATCCATGCTGAATCCTATATTGTATCCCCTTTCAAAACACATGATTTCTTATCACATGAAATTAAAATGCATGAATCTTTCCTTTCAAATGACCTTTAATAATAAAGATTTAACTACATGTGATTTTATTGCAGTGAAAATATGATATATAGGATGCCTCCCTAAGGTTCAAACTCAACACCACTACCAACCCATATCCCCCTAGAGGGGAATTATTTCCCAATCTTGAATAACATTATTATGTGATCAGAATAAGAAATAAATTACCTTATTTGATGATCCTAAGATTCATTATGTGATGTTCATAGGATAGACCATAATTCTATATATGATGAGAATAATATTACCTATCTCTACTTTACATATGAGATGATAATAGGATACAGTCATGGATTAAAATGAGGAAGATAAAATGTCTTAATACTAGGTGTAATCCCCAACTATACCCTTCTCCTATTAAATTACCAACAGAAAGGATGAACAATAAAGGTCCACTTTTTCATAAGTTCCAAACTAACACATTGTTATGTATATTTCACTAAATAGTCTGGTTATTTGGACTTTAAACCACATAGAAGTGGTCATAGATTCAAAACCTTAAAATTAACCACAATGGTTCTCATCACATGAACATAAATGGTACAATTTGTATTGTTAAGTGGAAAAAACTATTTGAGTTATAATATCCCTTAAAGGGATATGTAAAAATCACCTTTCACGGTCCTAATCCCAACTCCACAACACCTCTTTTTTCCTTTTTCAGGATCCAAATACCTCCTTGGATGGATATAAACTCTTGAGTGCCTACATATATGTATCTAAAATATAGATTAATACATACTTGGGTTAAATTATAGATAGTAAAATTAACATTTTTGAATGTCATCATTTAATTAATTTCTTAGGGGAAACTGGTATTATTTCTAGTAAGTATTTAAAAACATATATGAATTATTTAAGAGAGTCCTATAATAGGAAATAATTACCAACTATATAGGTTGATAGGATCCTGACCTCCCATCCTCTCAACCAAGGTGTAACAAAAAGTGTTTCTATTATTTCCTAGTAATTTCTTACCTTTGGAAAGAAGGTATACACCATCTAAAAAAATTCATGGTTGTTGGAGAATGTTAGAAACATGATAAATATCCCAACGAAGATAAATTAATTTTAAATGAATTATTATGATATTGTGTAATGTTTTAATATAGTTTTAGTTAATATTCTTACGACTTATTATTTTTTAATTATTCTTTAACATTTGTTATGTGGATTGCTTCTTTCGAGATAAAAGTTTGATGAATGTGAGGATTGAATCATTTGTGGTTTGATTATTTTTTAGAATGAAAAGTTTTAATGTGACAAGGATATAATAAAATAGTTTTTGAGATGACCAAGCCCACACTCCCTAGTTGGGTAAAAAAACACACTTTACATATAATTTTTGACACCAAGTGAGATGAACAACCCTTAACTTGCATATATTTTATAATAATTTCATAATTTTTACTTTACATATCAAAATACATACACATCCCTATAATCTAATGGTTTAGTCTATTTGTAGACTAGATATATAAACAAGTATCATTTTATATAATTAATTCAACATATCTCACTATATATCTATATAAGTCTTCCTTTTACACATAGTCCGACATTTAATTTTTTGAGGAAATGGGAAACATAATAAGGGGTTAACAAAAATTATCGATAAGGGAAAAAAACTTATCAATGAGGAATAAAGTGTTAAAGCATAAGAATATGAGATAACATGATCCTGAGAGAAATATCTGATTTAAAATAACATGGGATAATAAATTTTTTCCACAAGTTAGGATAAAAGAATATGTAATCTCAACTGACAAAAAGTATACCATGGTATAAGAGTGTAGAAACATGAGACAATAAGCATGAGACATGTGATGAATCATTGTATTATAACATATAAATGTGTTATATGAATAATAATATTAAATCAAAACACAATTAAGATAGATACATGCAATCATATCCACACTTTACCATTTGAACAAAAAAACTGAAATCAAGTCCATTCTCAATATTTTGAAAATAAATACCCATAATCATGTCCATGCTCAATCCTATGAGCATATCTAACCACATCCCATACCACACTCAACAAAATTATCTTATTAGATATAAATACTTAACCTATTCATTGGAAGGATATATAGGACCCCACCCATCAAATAATGATAATACATAATCATGTGTTAAAAAAACAATAATATATAATATATTGGATATCCCATGGAAATAAAATGGGTTTCATAACATTTCACAATAGTATCACATAAAATAACCTTAAGAGTTGGATATGTTGATACCAAAAATCACATAACCCAAAAGTAGTTTATCTTAAGGAAATTTATAGGGTGATTCATAAAAAATAACTCCATATTAGATAGATATTTTTGAGACAAATTGGAAAATGGAAGTCAAATCAGAAAAATAGATTTCATAAAACATTTTTAACATTATCATAAAAATAAAAAGTTATGGGCAACATTAAAAGTTATTTTAAAAATCATTCAAAAAGAAACCTGAATAATGTAACTTTGATAAGAAATAAATATTAAGTCCACTAATGTAGAGTGGAAGATAAAATATATGATTTCAATATGAAAAACATTTTTCATATTTTTAAATACCCTTAATGAAACCCACTTTATAAAAATAATAATGAAACTTCCTTTTAAAAAGTTATAAGGAGAAAAATGAGGATCACATGAGATAATATATATCTAGGTTTCATAATAATAAATGATTTTTTTGGAATGAAAGAATATTGAAATGTAAGATAAAGGGATTATTAGAGTGGATGAGAATTATTCTTAACAATTTAATTTTTTTTATTACAGAAATAAATATATAAAAGAAGGAGTTTTTTATGGGAAAATAAAAATTCCCCAGAGAGAAAATAAAAGTCCCATATGAAGTAAAGAAATATAAGAATATCAGAAACATATAAGAATATAATCAAGGGAGAAAAACTATGACTCAATAAAAGCATGTTAAGGTGAAAAAACCTTTATGTATTTAGTAATTGATACTGGTCATTATGGATATTGAAATATCATTTATACATTCCAAATTAACCTTTAGAGAGAGGGTCTACCTTTATATGGATTTTTTAAAATCATGAATAACCCTATGTGATCTTTACAATATGGATTTTCCCTGATATGAGTATTTAAAAACCCTTAAAAAGTCATCAACTATTGAAATACCTTTACATAGGTGTCATTAACCCTCACAGAGCACTGTATTTGACCTTTACACAGGTGTGATATAAAAAACCCTAAATGATATTAATCAAACCGGATTAAAAAAAATACACTTCATAATAGAATAAAACCTAAAATTATAAACATAAAAATGTACTCTAACAATTAACATTCAGGATTCATGTAAGTTTTAACAATAAATTCCCACTTAGAAACCTTTAATAAAAACTGATAAAAATATAAATTTCAATTAGTATTTCAAAAATATCATCTAAAAATTTGTTCATAAGAAGTATGTAAATTAAAACCAAGAATAATTAATCAATTAACCATATAAAATTCATATTTTCATATAATAATCCAGTGAATTTAATTGTTAATCACAAAATGATGATAATAGTATGAATTTTCAATCTAAGCACATTTTTTCATCAAAACAATAAGATTTTCATGAAAATAATGTCACAAACTTATATCAAAATGAGGCCACAATCATAAACATTGAATGAAAATAAATTTAAGAAAAAAACATTAAATACATTTATAAACCACTTAAGTATCAATAATAGTATAAAAAATACATCAATATGTAAGTATAAACACCACATAAAAGAAAACAAGTGGTGAAAAAGAATATGTATCTAAGAAGGGAAATTAAGATTATAAAACCCTTACAGATTTAATAACCTTTAAA
Organism: Viscum album; assembly: GCA_963277665.1. Classification (NCBI taxonomy): domain Eukaryota; kingdom Viridiplantae; phylum Streptophyta; class Magnoliopsida; order Santalales; family Viscaceae; genus Viscum; species Viscum album. Next base: position 438,497,874 of record OY728129.1, read on the forward strand.
TACAACTAAAATTGAGGAGATAACTATAAATTAATGCTTAAAAAACTTTAATTTTAAGAAAATATTAATAAATGAAATCAATATGGTAGTATATACATCACACAAAAGAAAATAAGTGGTGAAAATTACACGTGTATTAAATAATGGAAGTTGAGATAAGAAAACCAATACAAACAATATATTTTTAATGTAAGATTAATTTTAAAAGGATTTTATGAGAAATAAATGTAAATACATAAAACTTAAGATTAAGTATAATATATTAAAAATAGCCGGGCAAGGGGAACTATAAAGCTACAAAGAAACATGCAAATACACCCATGAAAGAAGCTCATTTATGATAAACATTACCTTATTAATTTAGTATTAAATAAACTTATTCAAATTTAATTTCTTTTATACTATTTAATTATAAAAAATGTCTTTTATAATGTTGGATTTTCAATTTGATTTAGTAAATTTTGATCCACGGTAGATTACTTCCCTTTTACCCTTTAACCATTATTAAATATTTACTATGATAATTATCTTTTTACTAAAAATATAAGATGGAATCATTAAAATTTTTTTACATGATGATTATGAATTTGGAATCCATTGAATCTAATTAAAATTATAAATATGATATTTAAAAAAAATTAAAACATAAGATATAGATAAAACCATTTTTGAAGAAAATTTAATTCTTTTACATTAAATTTTTATTCTTATTTCAAATCAATTACTAATTAAATGTGTATTAATATAAAATTTTATATGCCCAAAAATAATATTATATTAATAAATAATTTGTAAATTTAATTTATTTAGATTAAAATCATAGAACATTTATAAAAAAAATTATTTGAAAAATAACACTCTTACCGTGGTAACAAATATTTACATCGATAACATATTTTTTTGTTAAAAATGAAAATTAACCTATTAAATTTTTTTATATGATGATTAAAAATATTAAATAAATTTTATTATATTGAATTTATAATTTTGATAAAAATTAATTTTAATATAAGTGCACATAACACATTACATCAATTTGTAGAAAAAAATATATTTTAAGCATAAAAAGAATTTAGTCTTATTCCATGCCTAGTAATAACTATTAGATGAATGTTAATTTAATTTAATTTATATATTATTAATACATTTAATTAAAATAATTACTTAGTAGTGAATAATTTAATTTTTCAATATAAAAAATACATTAAACACATAGTTATTTTTTTTAAAATATGTATTTTTAACATTACATGATTTTATATTTATTTATAAATGATTAATAAGAAACAAATCGATTTTTTTGATTTAATAATATGAATAATAAAACGTATTTAGTTTTATACTCCATGTTTGAAAAAATTTAATTTTTAATAATAAACATATAATACATAAACAACAACGTTTTTTAAATAAAATATTTTTTAAAACTTAAATAATTAAAATATAATTATTTATAGTTCTGTAATTTTTTATTAGATGTTATTAATTTATTTTACTAATCATAAATTTATTTTTGTATCAATCCAATGTATTGAAATCATTAATTATTTTTTTAATATAATTTCATAATTCACTAAAATATTTTATTGAATAATTTTTTTCATAAATTACTTTGTATCATTTTATTTTATACCAAATTAATTAACTTTATTTAAAATAAATTATCTAATTTATTTCAAATAATTTACTTGTAATAATAATATATAATTTTAACTAAATTAACACTATTTATATCAACCATCAACTGATAATTCTGAACTATTAATATGTTTCCTTGTTATATAACTTTTTAATTTTTTATATCTTATATGATTTACTTCATACTTAAGTTAAAATATTTTAATGAACTAAAAAACATATTTATTAATGAAAGAAATTTGGTTTAAGAAAATAAAATGTTACATAAAACTTGGGGAATTACATTTTTCTCAATTAAAAAATTGAATCTTAAAAATGTTAATTATCACTCAATAATGAAAGTATCAACGTGCATCAATAAGATAAATGAGAATCAAGAAATAGTATCTAGATCACTATCATATTTCAGATTATAAAACTCATATTTTCCTTCATAATTTATATATATTGAAACCATTTATGACTATTTTTCCATAATCAGTTATAAGACATACGATTTTCTTGAGAAATAAATTTCACAACATCATTTTTATAATTTCATACATAACTATATACTATAACAAAAATAGTTATAATAATATCCAATAAATTCAAAGAAACCTAATCCTAGCTTCATAATTTTTATGTTTTAATATCAGTTATCGAATGTAATTTTCTTATTAGATTCTCTAAACTAAAAATTTTTATATTACATAATAAAATTACATTTAAATCGTTTATGATTCATAAAGATAATACGAATAAACCAAAGAATATCCTATGGTAGTGTTAAACTAGTTTTGCGGTTATGCCCATTTTTTTGCACCAAGTAAAGATTGAGTTAGTACCCAACCAACCATTTTTAGGGTTGTTACCCCTAGGTGCATCTGATTGAGAACCTACATCGACTTGTTTGTATCCAAACATGAATTCCATTGTCAATAAATCATACACTCCCTATTTTATAATTTTTTTGGATATTTTTCTATATTTAGAGTTTTCCCTAGGATTTCTTACTAGTGTTTTCTTCTCCCAATACCTAAAAATATCTAAAACCTACTCTAATACAAACTGATATTCCCTAGACCCACACTCCAAGGTCTTGTGCTGAAAACACGTAATTTATATAGCGACATTGATTCCTTTTAAGATTACCCAAGCTAAACTTACATATATTTTATAATAATTCCACAATTTGAACATTATATCTCAAAATTAATCATACATCCTTAAAATCTAAATTTTTAGTGTCCTTGGGGACTAAACAAATTTAAAAAATCTTATTGTACATAAATTATTTAACATATATCAAAATATCTCCATGCAAGACTTACTTCTACATATATTCTTGTATATAATTTCTTAGGGAAATGAGAGACAAAAGATAGGTTGAGCTAAAAAACTTGGTAAGGGAATAAAATTATCAAAGTGTTAAAAAGTGTTACAGCATAATCATATGAAATAACATTATCATGGTAGAAATATTTGATTTATAAGAATATAAAGCAATAATAGTTATCCATAATTCATGATAAAATAATATGTAATATCAAATGAAGAAATATATACCATGGCATAAGAGTCAAAAACATGATACAATAATCATGATACATATGTAATATCATTGGAATATAACATAGAAATTACATATAAGAATAAGAATCATAAATCATATCATATTAAAGAAAATTACCCACAGTCATGTCTATACTCATTCCTTTGAACAAATAAAACCTCAATCATGTCCATGCTCAACATTATTATCTCATCAAGCGTGAATATTTAAAAAATGAATTGGGGGTATACATATGACCCCAACCATCATATAATTATAAACCATTTGCATGTGTTACATAAAAAATCAATCATATATCATATCATGAATAACCCAAGGAAATAAAATGGGTTTCGTAACATTTGAAAATGGTGTCATATAAAATTACCTCAAGAGTTAGATCAATTGATACAAAAAATTCAATCACCCAAAGGAGTTTCTTAAAAGGATATTTAGATGGTTATTCATGAAACATAACTCTATAGTAGATTTATCTTTTTTATATAAAGATAAGAATTGAAGTGAAATCATTAAAATAGATTTTATAAAACAATTTTAACAGTATCATACAAAAGTAAATAACATATCACTTCTAAAGTTATTTTCAGGAATTTCAAATGAATATTTTTTTTAAATAATTTAGAATAAAACCCCTATAATGTAACATTGAAAAAAAAATAAATGTTAATTCCACCAATGTGGTGTTTAAGATAAAACATATGATTGTGGAAAAAAATCATTTTAATATTTTAAAATTCCTTTATTGAAACCCATATCATAAAAAGGATAATAAAAATTTATTTTGAAAAGGGTTAATGAAAAAATGAGTATCACATGAGGTAATACATATTTTAATTTCAAAATAATAAAATAAAAAATTTGTGTAAATAAATAATATGGACATGGAAGAGAAGGAGCTTATTAGAGAGGATGATAATTATTGTTAACAATATTTTTTTATTAAAGAAAGAAATAATTTAAAGAAACATATTTTGGGGAGGAAATGTAAATTCTACAAAAAAATTAAAATTAAATATTAAGTAAATAAGTGGTAGAATATAATTAACATAGATAGATATAGTAAAGGGAGAAAACTATGACTTAATGAAAAGGAGGTTGATTTGACAAAACCTTAATGGATTTGGTAGCCTTTGAATCCGAAGACATTAAAGAAGATAAGTTGAAATGGATTTGTAAAATAATTTAATTTTAGAAAAAATATAGATGATAAAATAATTCCATATGGTAGAATATTCACAACATAAAATAAAAAAGTTTTGTGGAAACAACGTATGTCTCAAAGAAAAGTAGCCAAGGTGAGAAAATAAATTATGAATTTAGTAACCATTGAATCAAAATAAATTGAAGAAAAAAACCAAAAATGTATTTTATACCAGTTTAATTGTAGGAAAATTATGTTAAAATACATCCATATAGATGAATATACACCACAGAAAATAAAAAAGTGGTGAAATTGGAATATGTATGAAAGTAAGAAAATTAAGACAAGAAAACCCTTAACGACATTATATTTTTTATGTTTGATTAATTTTAAAAGGATTTTATGATAAATATATTTAAATAATTAGATAATTAATATTAATTAAAATATTATTCAATCATATGGTATAATGTACCCAACTTATAAAAATAAAGTTCATGAATAATGATCATAACTGAATGAACATTAATTGAGTTAACAAAAACCCTTACCTTGGATTCTAGTTTGGTAAAAAACACTATAAAATTATGTATGATAAATATAACCATATAAATTAATTATTTTAGAACCTTTTAAAGTATATTATCTTTTGTAATAATAAATTATAACCATTCATTATACATTTATTAGTTAGTTTTTGTTTATTTTCATCATCCGATGTTAGTAACTTCGATAGTTTCACACACGCTTTACAATGTAGATATTGATCACCATAAATTAACACCAACATAATAATTTATATGTTATTTAAGTTACTATAATATATTTTAAACATTTATTTATAAATTTATAATTTCTTTTTAAGTGTTTTTTATCTATGATTCGGGGTGATGAAATCGGTGGTGAGCTTATTTTGGTAATTTTTAATGAACAAAAGGCGGGATATTAATAATGAATTTTATTTTATTAGAATGAATAATTTATCTTTATTGAATTTAATCAATCCATAAATATAATTTTTATTCATTATATAAATTCTTATAACCATCCTTGTAAGGAAGTTATGAAAAATAAAATACGTTATTCACAAAGGCAATAGTCAACACATAACACGAATGATGTTTTCGTTTCTCAATGGATGGGAGGGATATAGATAATAGTTTTTAAATAAATATAATAAAACATAAATATAATAATTATTTTCATTTAATTATTTTACTATGTTTATAACAATTTTGGAAGAGGGTCAGTGATGATAATAATAGAGAATAAAAGGTTAGGGAGTGGATAGAACTCATGTTGAGGACTGAAATTTCTCTTGAAAGGCATATTGTAAATTGAAGACTTCATACACTTTATTATAACCATGGGATAAAAAATGTGGAATATGTATCTAGGGGAGGTAATATGGTTATAGGTCTAATGTAATTTATAATTATAAGTGTTTCTTAAAGTGGTTTGAAGTGAGATTCTTTTCATGGTGAAAAATATAGAAATTTCCTTGGATATTAAAGTTAAGTGAAGGGTAAAGATGGAATCACATTATTTTTAAGTGAGTTAGGTGAATAAATGTTAGTGAGAAACATGATATTGAACTTAATACCCAAAAACGTCATCTATAACGTCTAATTATCAAGCTTATTTAGTAAAATTTGAGCCATGGTAGATTACATTCTTTTTAGCCTTTAACCTTTATTAAATAATAACTATGGTAATTATATTTTTACTAAAAATATAATATGACCATAATTAACAAATTTTAATTTGATTATTATGAATTTGGGATCCATTTAATATAATTCAATTTCTTAAAATGATAAAATATCTTTTAAATTAAAACATAAGATATAATAAAAATAGTTTTTATAAAAAATTACTTTTATACATTCAATATTTTTGTTATTTTTTCCTATTAATTAATAATTAAACTTGAGTTAGCATATTTTTATATATATAAAAATAATAAGAGAGTCATAAAAAAGAGATCAAATTAATCTATTTAAATAAAAATTATAAAATGTTTATAAAAATAATTCTTTGAAAAATAAATGTTTTACCACGATAACTAATATTTACATTGTAACTTATTTATATGAAAAATTTGAAAAGGAAATTATTACCAAATTTTTATATTATTATTAAAATTATGTTTTTTTATTATAATTATTTTCTATATTTGATAAAAATTTATTTTAATATAAGCGCATATAACACATAAAATAGTTTTTTTTTGTGAAAAATTATATTTTTAACCATAAAATGAATTTATTATTATTACTTTAATTATAATAACTATTGTATGAATATTTTTTATTTTAGAATAGTGGGACTTATTTAAAATAAAATATATTATTAATTTTAAATGAAAAAAATGACTTTATAATAGAATAGAATTATATAAAATTATTTACGAAGATAATTTTTATACAAAAAATATATTTTTCTAAAATATGCATTTTTATTTAATTTATTATTTTCCATTAATGTTTTCAATAAAACAAATTGACTAAAAATTTTATTATTAGTATAATAAATTAACAACATCTAAAAAATAATCCCCAAACTATTTATAATTCCAATTTAATTATTTATTGATAAAAATTTTTATTTTAATTATAAAACAATTTTTATTTTGTATTATATTTTTTTTATTTAAAAGTAATATTTCTTCAGTCTAGAGAATAAAGATATGTTAAATTTATTAATTATATTTCCAAATGAATAATAATTGACTCACTTATCATTATTTTTTTACAAATAAATATAAAATCACTTAATTTGGATCTTGTTTTATCGTTAAACAAAACTATATTATCCCTTTTTATCATAGGAAAATATAAGCTAAATTGAATGTATGCAAGAGTAAAATTAAATTTACTTGGTTTATCCAAATTGTTCTAATCTAAGAAGAATACAAATGTAGTTTATTGATGTACCCGAACCACTATAACACACTATTGTTACAATATTTGGTGCAGACTCACCATCGTCGACTTTATAATTATTTACATTTCAGAACTCATTGTCCTCTCAATAAAAGTGAAGGTACTGCTCCTCCAAAATATTCTATATATGATATGTATCATTTCTATTTTGATTCACACTAAAATGGGTGTGACATGAAGATACTCTTTTATATTTGGATGAATTCCACTTTACCATGTAATCTTTTTTTTGTGGAAAACTCCTTCAAAAAATATTTTGTCTTCAGTGAATTTTGATTAAGCGGGTTACTTTTAACTCCATGATACCTTTTCATGATGAATTATTCAATATTCCCATCATACCACTACATCTAAAACTACCATTACATGGATGACCTTTACGTACTATCTTATTCAGTCACTATTCTCTATGTAACTCCCTACATAGACCTCTTCTGTTTCCTTCCTTTACAGACTATTCTAACTGAATCTCCAAACCCTCCTCATAATTTATTCGATCTACTGAAGAAGTTATTCAGGATCTTTATATAGTTAAAAGTCCCTAAAAATCCACTAATATCAAATTTATAGTACAATATTCTTTTATAAACTCATATATGTAATTTTATTCTCTTCCACACCATGTGATGATAAATCATCACGGTCCACATGAATTTACCATATTAAAATAATTAAAGACACATCTGTCATGTGATTAATAAATCTTATAATGTATAACTTTGTAAAGATATTAATGGTATGTAAATAATTATCACCTTCTGACCACTATGGATGAGATTATTACATGGATTTTCCTTTAGTGTAACTCCCACACCATCACATGATTCATGTGTGGTTCATGTAATTATTATGAGAAACTATAATAAATTTTTTAACTATTAATATTAACAAAAATAACCTCCCAAAAAACTTTAAATGACATAAAAATTATTTTTTCCAAATAATCTACCTCTTTGGGTTTGTTAATAATACTTCAAAACCACTTAAAGATTTCTATTGAAAATGGATTGTATACTTCTTTCTTCAAACACAACTTTCCTTTATGAAAATATAGATATAAATAAAGGACTTATTAAATATATAATCTAATACCACATGAGTCAATATCAACAAGATAAACAATAGTATTATTCAAAGGCCATCAATGAATCTTGTCATTCTCGACACCATGTGTTGAATAATCTCGATAGTGAGTAGTCTTGAAAGCTAATTCCAATTATTTCTAGTGATAAATATCAAATTTTTCAAAGAGTATACCTCATGAGAAGACCACTTCCTCAACTATACCTAGTAAAAATAGTTCATCATGAACCCAAATTCAACCTTTCATGATATGTATTCAATGACTAAATAGCTTCAATATCACCATATTTAACTAAAACCGTATAACCTTTATCCCCCAGATATACTAAGGACATAATCCTTACACCTTCAATAAATTTAATATATCCTATATAGAGTTTTATAAATTTATCCCCCTTTCAAGAAAAATATTTCTCCCACTTTTTTTATGAACCCAGAGGCCACTCTTTTATGGTCTTCAATAGTGAAAAGAATATTTATTAGCACACATGAAAATTTCCCAACATACCTTAGGGAATTGGGGTTCCACATACACAATTATTTAAGTGTGGGTGTTCAAATAGACTCTGAGATCCAGTAAACACTTTTCAAATGATTCATTGGGCTAGTTCTTTATTGATATATTTCTAACTTGAAGTTCTATAGGCACATATTCCAACTTCACTAGCATGTGATCCAATTTCTATATTATTTAGTGATACTTGATTTTTATTTTCTTTATACTTGAGTGATTAAATAGATTTTTTCTAAGATTAATAGAAAAAAATTATCATAATTTATTTCAATCAAATGTTTCACTTCAACTCTCATGTATTCAAGCTATTGTTTCATCTATAGTAACTGCGTGAAATCTTGAGTGGCTACAAGATATCCAGATTATGCAATGCTTAGTGAAATGAAGTCTTATTTCTTGATAAACTAAAAAATATATAATCCACCTTGGTAAAATTATCCACTTGATTTTAACTTTCTATCGTATGCTGAGCCATACCAATCAACGTCTATAATTCCCAATAACTCATGTACTTATGTAACATTGTACAATAAGATGAAATCCAATATGCCTTTGATATACCATCGTATCCTTTATACTACAAACAATTAAATTTATTTGGTATTTATTTGATACCATTTCAACTAGAATATATCAAATATAATATATGGTAGTGTTTTTGTTTTGTGTAGAAAGAATCCAATGATTTCCTTGTATTCTATGTCATTAGCTACTTTACCATCATTATCCCTCAACAACTTCATCCAGGTAACGAATGATTTTATCATCACATCAGAATAGTTCATTAAAAATATTCTTAGAAACTTCTTGGAATATTTACATTAATATATGAATGTATAATTCCTTCCTTATGACACCTAAAGACCAAGGAAAAATTTCAATTTATCAATCATCAACATTTTAAACTCCCACTATATGAATTCTGCGAACTACTTAAACAACGCTTTGTTTAATCCACCAAATATTATTTCATCCAAATAAAATAGAACTATAATTATTTTATTACTCTAATTTTTTAAATATAAATTGTAATAAACTCCACCACATTATAATCCATGCTTCTTCAAGTACTGATAAATCCATGAACACCAAGCTCTTGGTGCCTACTTCAACACATAAAAAGACATATTAAATTGATAAAAACTTTTATCATATTTATGAATGATAAATCCATCTATATTTTCAATTCATATATCTTCTTTAGGTATTTCATTTATAATTATTGACTCTACATCCATTTGGAAATCATTGAATTTTCTTTATACTAATATATATAGGAATATTCAAATTCTCTCTAACCTTTCCATAGGTGAAAATGTTTCACAAACATTGATTCCAAAAATATAGTAGTGTCCCATTAACACCATAAATTATTTGATTCAAATCACCATTCCATATTTATTAAGTTTTTAATGGAAAAAAATTTCTTCCTGATGGTGTTCTTGTTTGTCAACTTCAACAAAAATCTCCCAAATTTGATTCTTCTTGATTTTATTAAGCTCTCCATTCAACACCTAAAAACATTTTCTATATTTAGTATATTATTCAAAAAAACATTAGATCTAGCTATAACACTCAAAAATTTAGGATTTTTCCATTTTTTTAAAGTTATATAATACTTGGGTTGAGTTTCAGGAGTTTTTGAATGGTTTTAAATTATTTTAAAAGAATTTTTGGAGGTAAATAGCTTGAGAACAGTTATAGTATACCATACACCCTCTATAGAGAACCATAAAAAGAGATATTGGGAGTCATTGGGCTGGTCAATGTTTTACCCAAAACAAGTGGATTCCTATGAGAATCCATGTGAGATGGGAGTATATGGAAAGTAGCATGCATATGATTAGTGCATGGTTTTCTAAACTATGCGACCCAACCATGTGGATCTCTAGGTGACGTGAAGTAGCATGTTCATGGTTGGCACACATATTATTAAAACATGAAGCCTAACTATGAGACTTATGTTAAATACTCTAAAAATTATATTTTAATATGGATTTAACCTCTAAAAGTCTCATTTATTCTCTATTATTCTAGGATCTAGAACTCCTCTCCTTCCCTAGGTGTTCTTCGCAATTTTATCTAATCTGGTGGATATTTTGGATGAATACAAGTGAATTGGATCAATAGAATCAATGGTAACTCTTAATTTTCTCTCCCTCTCTTTAAATATTTGCATATACTCTCATATATAATGCTATAACTAATCCTTTATGGATATATCTATGATCTATGATGTTATTTGATGGGATATTAATTGGATTAATTAAAGGAAAGGTGTTGTGAACCTAGATCTATAAGTTTTTACACCATTCTTCATTTTCATCATCCCTTGAGAGGTTGGTGGATTATATACCATTCTATTAATTCTAGAATTTATATGCATGATTATTTAATCACACTCTATAGATTTTTTTGGAAAAATTCATTTTTTTTAGTACCTTATTTTTTGGTTTTGAAATGATTCACAAAAGTTGTTTGACAAACTTATTTAAAAAATGGTTTTCGAAGAAATGGTTTTTGTTAATAACTTGACATGTGTGGTTAGTGTAAGTTTATGAAATTTCATTAGAAACACTTTGTGGAACATAATTAAGGATGGTGTCAAAGTGGCACATGGGATTCAATCAGGTTATGACTTGGTGATAGGTTGGGTCACCGCTCATGAGTATTGGGATTTTAATTAGGAATTCATGGGTATGTGTGTGTTTGACATGTGTGTGTGTTATGAATTGTGTGTATAGAATGTGGATGGATATTAAAAGTGGAAATAATAAAGGGAAAAATTTATTTAGTTTAATTTGTTTTTCATAAAAACTTTTGTTATGTTAATCTATTTTGATATTCTCACCCTATATTTTTTAAAAAAAGTGAGCTAAATTGTTCTTGTCCCTTGTGGAATTCCTTAAGAAGTCTTTTTGTATTTCTTGTTGAGTTTTATAATCACCCCTTCTTAGGAACTTTGGTATTTAAGAAAATATATTGTACCAAGATACAAGTAAAGGAAAGGTTTTGTACTTCTCTACTGATGCATCAAGATGTAGTGTACTTAGGACTTGGAGTTAGAACTTAGAGATTATTTGGGGTTATGTGTGGGTTGATTCCACATTAGTGTTATTAAGTTATGTTTTTATTTGTTTTTCAAGTGTTGTACCTTTTAATTTTTTCTGTTACTTTGATACCACATTCTGGTTAGAGTTATATTACATTCCATTACATGTATCATATAATATTATTTTTCTTTGTTCCATCTTTTATAGGTTGTTCTAATTTTATGAAAAGTTATAAACTAATGATCTAGAATTCCTTGGAACTTGTTTACATCCTTTAGTGTGATGGGGACATCACCTAAGGTTAGTATCACCTCCACCTATTCCCATGATAACGCGTTAAGAGTGTGATATTACAAATGGTATCAGTCTTGGTTGGACCATTATCTTGGGATAGTAAAATAGAGATTGGAATATTGGAAATTGAAATGTATTGAATAAAAAAACATAGCTAACATCTCTATTCTGAACATAAATTTACCAGGGTTGTCGAGGTACAAAATTGAAGTGAGACACTTTTAGGTTTTTCATCACCTCATCATTTTGGGTTTAGCCAATGTGAGTTCTGTATCATGTATTAGTAAAACGACTACCTAAAAGGATGAAATTATTAATGTTATTTTTTATTAGTGATGATACGGAAAGGGTGATATAATAAACTTGTTTTCTAATATGGTTAAGCATAATTTTAATGAAACATATAGTTTTTAAGAAATGGTTTAGAGAATAAGGAAATTGTGTTTTTTCTTTGTGTTATATGTTAGTTTTTTTTTGGCATTAAATTGCGACAAGAATTTATTTTTGTTTTATTATATAAAGAAACTTGAAAGTAATATTGAACTAAAACTTAAACTGGTAATGAATTCAAGTAGAACAGATTATCTAAATATTAATTTGAATCCCTGCTAATTTAATATATTTTTGTCTATTTTAAATTGTGTACTTAACTACATAATTCCATGACAACTATTTTTCTTTTTGTACTATGTAGCTTTTCCAGGGTCATACCATACATAACCTTTAAACATGTTTGAATCCTTTGTGTCTAGTATAAAATTTCCTGATTTTCATGATATACCATGAGTTTTTTTTTAAATTTATTGATTTTAAATTTCAGTAATTCTTTCATGAGATTAGACAAAAAATCAGAGTAGAACTTTGACTTCTTATTTCCTTGATTAATTTCATGATAAGTTAAAAAAATAGCATGCTATTATTATTTATTATTATACTAAAATTTAGTAATGCATGTCTAGTACATTTAATAACATAGCATATGGTTTTATTATCAGTCAAATGTAGTATCCAGTTGTAATATTTTATTTTGGAACTCATAGGATTATTAGACCATGGGCCATGAATGCATATTAAAAAATATAAATATTAGTGTTAGAGTTCGAAATAAAATAAAGAAATAAAATGTTGATATTATTTACTATTATTTATGTAATTATAAAAGTCTATGGGTAGAAAAATAATAAAGTTGCGATATGTTAATAATGATAGTCTAATGTAATATTTTTAACTGTTTTGAAAACCTTTATTTTAATAGTTTATTTGTTATGAAAGAATATGAAATTTATGATATTTCAAAAAAAAATTTATCACTAAATATTGTATTCCTTTATTTGTTTTTTTATAATTTCATATGCTTTAGATTATTATCACATAAATTATTTTTTTTATATTAAACTGGTTTATTAATCATAATTTAAGGACAAATTGGTTCACCTTTAAATGCACACGAGATGATTTGTATACGCGGTGTTTCTTCTTAGGGGTTAATAGATTTGGTTACTTATGTTGATGTGATGTGAGTTGATGATCCATGTTTTGAAGAAAATTAGGATTTTACTTTTTAGAATAATTTTGTAAGAATTTATTTAAAAAATGTTTTTTAGATTTCCAATTTTTTTTATGAAAAATATATTCTAGAGAGTTTTTTGATTTTTTTGAAATTTTAGATTTGTTTAAATTTGAATTTTGGAAAGACCTATTTTATGTGGTCCTTAGGGAAACATATTGCATAAAAATATTTGTTTTACTATTTTGAAAAGTATAAATTTATAGTTTTTATGAAGTTTTGTTTATAAAGATGGAACTGTTCCATCTTAGTTTGTAAAAACTTTTATAAAACTAATTTTAAACTGGTTTAAATAGTACTAAAATCTAAGAAAAAAATTAATTTTTTTCTTTAAATGGGATTTTATACTAAACCATATCATTAATTTAATTTTTTTTAAATTTGATAACTGTTAACCTGGTCCTTAAAGAAATTTATTATGTTCATAATTAGTGGATTGAAGCCTTTTTGATGCGTTTGAATGAGAAATAATAAGTTACTATACCTCGAAAATATGTGGTTGGATATTTTCCTTCAGTAATTGTGATGATGGATATATTTGGTAATCTACCTCTAAATGTTTTATTTTTATGTTGATTCTTCATTAGTGCTATTTTACTTCTTGTGTTTGTGATTCTGATAGTTCTTGTGTGCAGTTTATGATTATTGTGCTTACATCCTGATGGTCTTCTTAATGTGATGGTTGTACTCGTATGCTCATACCATTGTTGTGCAAGTTAGTCTTATTTCTTGGTGATATATATAATGTGTTGAAGGCTAGTAATTGTTTTATCTGGATCTAATATATCTTGGGATAAACTTACGTCTCATGGGTAATGAGAAAACATGGAACTTAAAATTTGTGACCATGTTCGTTTTCCTTTCCCATAGTATAGTTTGAGTGTATTAACTTTAATCCTTTTATCTTAGTCATAATATAGGTAATTCCATGGTTCCTAAAATACAATGGATTTTTTATTACTCTTATATGGTGAAAATTATCACATTTTCTAAGAAACAATTTATCTTTTTAATGGAGTTGAAACGATCTTTCCTCTGTTTCTATCGTCGACCAAGTTCTAAATCAGCTATCATCTTGGAAGGGTAAATCTCTCTCTATGTCAGGCAGGACATGCCTTGTTAAATCCACTATTGTCTCCAAGGTGGTTTATTCCATGTTGGTCTGTAAATGGCCAGCAGGCCTCATTACAAAAAATAAACATCGCCATAAAGAACTTTATCTGGACCGGTAGCATTCAAGAAAGAAAACTGGTGACTGTACCTTGGTCAAATTTTTTCAAACCCATTGAAAATGGTGGTATGAGTATTAAAAATATCAAATACTTTAATGAATCCCTTCAAGAAAGGCTCACTTGAAACCTTTTTCATAATACCTCTGAAGATATTTCCTTTCTAAAAAATAGGTTTCTTGACAAACTTAAAATTGGAAACTCAAACTTCATTAGCTCATCAATATGGCCTTCCCTAAAAAACTTCTTCACCAACATCATGCATAACTCTAGATAGATGGCCTCCAGATACTCCTTTATGAAATTTTTATTGGATAACTAGACTGACATACCTTTAATTTCCATGATTACTTCTAATCAAACCCCTGATAAAACAAATAGCTCTATTAGAGACATCTTAAACTCCCGATATGATCACCTTCCTGACACTATTCTTGACGTCATTGAAAACTACTCTTTCTCCCACACCAATGATTTCTTAACTTGGGAACTTTCTCACAATGGTATGCTCAACTCAAAACAATTCTACAATCAGTATTTCTATAACTATGATAGTGACTATTGTTGGTTAAAACATTTTAACAAACCTTGGATAAAACCATAGAGATTCAACCTCATATGGAATCTTGCTCACAACAGAGCGCCCACTAATCTTTGACTTCAATCTTTTAGCAAGTAGCTGTTCTATAAATGAAAAATCTATAATAAACACAGGGAATATGCTAACCACCTCTTTCTCTCTGGTGAAACTACTTCTGCTCTATGGAACTATATTCTTGACATTTTTGACTGCAGATGTTTGAGTCTTAATTCTATCAAAGATCAACTTAAAAAATGTGCAGAAATTGATGGTTCTCAGCAAATTGGGAACCTATTTTAGGCTGCAGTTTCTAAGATACACCATGTAATCAAGTATGATGGGAATGCTATTATTCATAATAATAACTCATTTAATCAAAATGCAGGTCGGATGAGGATCCTAATTTCTAAACAAGAAGCTACATTGATTCAAAATGGACATTTCCACAACACCGTACATGACTTTGTGATCCAGAGGCGTCTAAAGATTAAAGGTAACTTTTTTCAGCCGCATCTCACTCTGGAGGTGTTCTGGAGATCCCCCCCTACTTGGATGGATCAAGATCAATATTGATGGTGCCTCCAAAGGCAATCTAGGACCTGTAATGTGTGGTACCATTTTCCAGAATCACCATAGTCAGATCCTTGGATGCTTCATGGGAAAACGTAGCATTTCCACCTCCCTTGAAGATGAGATGTTGGGATTGATACATTCCATTGATTTTCTCAAACTCTTTGGTTGGAATAACCTCTAGATCGAAAGTGACTCGACGAGTATCGTTCAATAAATTTGGAATGGAATAATCCACCTTGCTTGGCCGATTACTACCCGCTTGATGGAATGATTCCGTTCGCTTAGAGATATTAAATATATCATCACACATGTGTATCGAGAAGAAAACACGGTTGTAGATGGTCTGGCCCACATGGGAGTCAATCAAGACATTACTTGGTTCGAAGACCTTCCCATTGCTCTTTTTTCCTTTCATGAAAAATATTATAATATGATCCCATTTTTTTAGACTCTTGTAATCTTTCTTTTTTAATAATATTTGTGCTTTGGTTGTTTTTGAACAAAGCATCTTCTTCAAAAAAAATTATGCCTACATGTTCTTCTCCCTATTTTTATTAAGGATCAAGATATTTTCTTAGATACCTTGAGGAGTCATACCCTCTATTATTAGTGGATTTTTCTAGTTTTTTATTAGTGTGTTCTCTTGTTTGGTTTCACAAATGTCTACTATGACAACGTCCATATGTTCATGATTTGTTAGGCACTAGTTTTTTGGAATTATTATTAAATGGGAGACTATTTGTAAAATTCTAGATCATGAATGATTCGGGAATTAAACCACAACCACAAAATTAGGTTATACGAACAATAATGTCATAGTTTCCAGTCTCGTGGATTTCCTTCCTGTATTAGTGTGATAAAGTATATGAAAGTACATTAATAGACTCTTTAAATTCTTACCATTATATTAAACCTTACACTAGGGAGTTGTAAGAACTAGTCTGTGGATGAACATTCTCTCTCTAATGTATCGATCCAAATTTAGGTTACTCATTGTATCAGGACAACCTTGAGTAGACTATCTATCCATGTATAGGGAATGTAATAATGGTGTCTAAGGCCACTCAATAACTGGTGCACATGATACAATGATTACCAATACCTTTCCTGTATGGTGGGTGAAGTTTCATGGACATGGATAATAAATATCTTAAAATTCTAGTTTTCATCAAAGTTCATGTTAGTTGACTCATTGAGTGAACATTTTTTCATTCTTGTTCAAAGAATCAATTCTATGAAGTTATGGTCATCTAGTATGTTTTGGAACTAAATACACTTTTTAATATTCCAATTATCTTTATATTTTCTTGAAACCTAATTCTTTAAGGGTTTTTAGTTAATGCACTGACTTTTAAATTCTAGGTTATCATTGAATACAAGATACAATTTTTGATCAACAGTGGAAACCAAAGTGAACATTCATATAGGGGGAACCGTGTGATGAAATTTTTGTTGTTTATAGAAGGTTAACCTAAATAAGAAATTTTTTATATTTTTATAGTTCTTTGCAGGTACTTTATATAACCCTGTTGGTAGTATCACATCATTATTTCTTTTAATTTTAAGTTATCATCATTATTTTTGTTCTGTCTTTCTATTGTTAATCAAGGAACTCGTGTTCTTCATGGATTTTGAGTGTAGGTGTATTTTCTATTGGGTAATCAATGGAAATTAATTCTTTAGTGGTTGGACCTTTTGAGTTACTGAACTATATTTATAGTATTTTCAACTGGGTAGAGTTACATTCTTGATGCAATGTCGGCGCACCTCTTATTTTTATATCCTTATGATTTGTCAGCGAGTCTGATTCCAATTGTCCTTTTCACATGATCTTATCATTCACATTCCAATTTATCTAATCCATTTTCACTGTCGTTCATAACTTAGACTATCCATGATAAACTCATAATGTCTTGATGCATACTTTGTTTATATCAGTGGTTCTAGAATATGAAAATATCTAGAAAACACTTGGTCTAAAATCTCTTTATATATGACTACTAGTTTGACCTCATTCCTCTTTATCTCTAGAATATAGCTTTCTGATGATGGAAATTCTTGTGGTGGTAAGAATGTAACATGCCAATTTGAGATAAATTACTATTTTATTAAGTATTTTAAATTTATATAATACCCAGGTTGAGTTTTAGTTTTTTTGGATTGTTTTGAAGTGCTTTGGAATCATTTCTAGAGGTGTACAGTTTGAGACCAGTTTGAGGAAACCATGCACCCTATTCAAGAAACCATGCTAGGAGATATTGGGAGTAATCAGTGGGGAACACATTTGTTGCATGATTTGGCTAAACCATGTGGGTTCCTATGAGAAACCATGTGACTTCAGAGTACATGGATAGTAGAATGTTCACAGTTTGCATGCAGCTTTCCCAAATGTATAACAAAACTGTGAGTATCCTTGGGTGATATCTAGTTTCATGCGCATGGTTGGAACAAGTTTTATTAAAATGAGTGGAATACTCTTTAAACATATATTAAATGATCCAACAATTAGATATTAACTTGGATGTTACCTATTAAACTCTCATTTTTATCTTATTCTCCAAGGATCTCAAACTCCTCTACTTTCCTATGAGTTATTAGTGGTTTCATTTTATATCTATAAAATCACGAAAAAGTTTCCATTTTTTATCATTCTCTTTAGATCTACTCATCTTATATTACCCAAGATGGTATACCTTATGCATTATAAATAGATCTATGATCCATGTTGTGTTTTGATGAGATCATTATTAAATATATTAAAGAAAATATTGAAACCCAAGCTCAACATACCTAGATATTAAATCATTTTAGATGAATATTCTTCACATTGTAAAATTACACACCCAAGTACCATGATATTTTAGTTTTATTGGAAACCTGTAACACAATATTCTAATTTGGTGAAAGATCTTTAACATCTCCTTTAAAGATATTCCACTTTAGTACTCCTAATTAAAACCTCTCTTCATAACATGAGGAAAGGAAACATAAGAAAGGGTGATATCAGTTTCTTAGTAAGTGTAAAATTAAATTATATAGGTAATCATAACATGTAAATATAGGTATGATAGCATGGGAATAACATTGTAAGATCATACCTTGCACATCAACGATCATAATCATTAGTCATGGCATAAAGATTGGAAGTTCATAAGACATGAATCTTAAGTAAATAAAAGAATATGATTCATGAGATAATAACATTTTCATAATACATAGACTTTTGGCATACACATAAGTATATAAAATCATTCCCTATAAGTCAAGGCTATAACACCCTGAGTTTTTATGGACCTATTTTTCTCGAATAAATCAAATTGTCATTTATATCTTACAATGCACTAAGTAAAAAATTCCTTTCACACAGAACCACCTTAGAGTATGTTACACGAAACATCAAATCAGTGTATATTACATGAAACATTTACTTGGCATATGTTACACACAACACTGACTTGGTGTATGTTACATGCAACACCGATGCTTCTACAAAACATCATTTTATTGTTATAATTATTTAAATGAGATAATTATAAAATAGCTATTAAACTTAGTTATATAAATAGTAATAGATACTTTTCAAATCTTTTTTATAATTTTTTTAAATAAATATAACATATTAATAATGAAAGATATAATTTTTGGTAAAGTCCTTATTTGTTTTAAGGAACTGTTTTCTCAAATGAACTGCTTTTAATGTTCTTCTGTGAAAAATAATAAAAATTAATTTTAGACAAATTTAGAAATTTAATTTGATAAAATAGTATTTATTTTTGAATTTATAATTTCTAAATTATCTTAGGGATAATTTTTGGTATTTATCTGAGAAACATCATTTTTGGATGAATAGTGAAAAATATTGTATTTTAATTCAAAACTACCTTTTCATTTAATTTATTTATAAGGTTAAATTATATTTTAAATTTATTTAAAAGTTTAATTATATAATATTTTTATCAATTAATACAATTTAATTCATTGAGATCAATTTCAATTTTAACTTGGGTATAAAAACTTAGCGAACTTTGAATTGTTTTATATTAAAAAGCTGCATTGTCGACCCGAATCTTGGATTCGTTTTAAATTATTTTCAGCCAATTATGTCATTATAAATTTTAAATATATATTCCATATTTTCAATGATAATTATTTATAATTTATACTAAGTTAAACTTAGTTTTTGATGAAAAATATTAGTGAAAGTGATTAAAATTAATTACAATGATTGAGGTTAAATTAACCTTAATAAGGGACTAAACCATAACCTTAAGGACCCAAACAACCTATAAACTTGTAAGAAAACAATTTTATTAAAATATTTAGACCCTTTAATATCTTGTATCTTATTTTGATCATTATTGAATCCAATTTCAATAAAAAAACGTGGGAGGGGTTTCCCTTTCCAAAATATTACTAGAGTGCCACTCCTCCTCTATTATAAAAGGCCACCACCTCTCCCTATTCTTCACACCTCTCAAACCACTTAGGTTCGGTCAATATCTACCCAATACACTCCAAAAAATCTATACCTTCCTCATTTAATCATCCCTTGGGGTATAAAGTAATCCAACTAATCCTTTTGGCACAAACTAAAAAGAGTTACCCGATTAAGATGTAATATCTTCTCTCAAGCCCCTTTTATTTTATTTCTCCACCACCTCCAATATCTTTATTACATTATTGTTTAAAAAAATAGTATCTTAAATATACTAGGTTTTTTTAGGAAAATGCGTAGAGATAAAATTATACAAACTTCCATCTAATGGGAAAGAAACATACTCTTTACATGTACGACGAACTACCGCCTCACGAAATGATGATTGTTCAATTTTCCTTTACCAACTATCATGATGGAAATTATGATGGAAAATATGTTTATATATGTAATATGTTATATTTATTATTTATTGAAGATTATTTTCTTATTTTATGTCATATATTTTTAACTTTCTATAGGGTGTAAATATGATTATTTGTTTGAGGAAATGTGGACTACCGCCCCCTTAAAACAATGTGATTCATTCACACACTACATGGAATGTATTAAGGATGGTTTTAGTAAAATTATATTATTTATATGATAAAATAATTCTAATGGAATATTTATATATATAAATATATATAAAAATATTTCATTTACCTTATTTCTTTCAATACGACAATAAAACCATAAAAAACGTTCATGTGTACGTTCGATATACCATCTCCATGAATGATGTATTATATTTAATAATTCTATATTATATGGATTATTATAATAAAAATATAATTAATATACATGAAATTTATATCATGGTGTACATTCTTGAAATCATTATATAATTTAACGGGCCAAATATATAACAAATTAAGTAAAATGCAAAGAAAAAAGCAAATATTACCTGAAGTGAAACCTTAATGTAGGATTGTTAAGAAGAGGGTGATATAAGGTCATAATAAAAACACATATGGTATTTTATTTAATAATATAGTTCTTTAAAAAATTTATAATAAATTTATAATTATTATACAGGTGGTTTGAACAAGTATGAAGAGAGTCAAGAGACAAGGTAATGAGATTTCATCTCACTTTTTATTTCCATGAGATATATGCCTTAATCACCACCCACTTATTTTTTGTGGTGTATATACTGATTATTAATTCATTATATGTATATTAAACTTAAATTTATGTATATTCATATATCTATTTTATGATCTTTCTTTCATTTGGTTTAAGCTTCAAAAGTTACTGAGTCGGTAAAATAGTTTTGTATCAATTTGCCTTCTTTAAGACTTAGGTTTTGTTATGAACGTAAATTATTTTTCGATGTGTATATAATTCCATTTTACCTATAAAATAACGAATCTAATTATTTTAATGATATTTTAATATTCATGCAATTTCATTGTCGTAAATAGAGAGTATGATCCCAAGTTACCATGTGTTAAGAGTTTACTGAAAAAATCTCATCGCTTTTCGATATTGTTTATGATTATGATTCAATTAATGAAATATCATGATCCATATCTCAAGAACACTCATGAATTTTCTTATACTATATTTATTCAATATATACTCCTGTATTAGTAACATTTTTCACTCTTTGGTACTTAAGATAATGTTTTAAGTAAAATATGGTAGTCTCTCTCTTCAATTATAAATCTATTGTATCCAAAAACCATGTTTTAAGAAATGTTTTCAAAAGATATTTGAATCCCATTTCCAAGTAAAAATTATTTTAAAAACGTTTTATGGTTCTCAATGCTTCATTTATAAGTTTTCAAATCAATTTTCAAAAAAAAAAAGTTTCTCAAAAGGTTTTATGTTTTAAAAAGTGTTTTTCAATTCAGAAAGGATATTTTCCTTGAGAAATGTTTTTAAAAGATCTTTAAAAATTATTCTCATATAAGTAAACAACCTTTGGTATTACTAATTCCTCTCTGGGGAAATTATTCAAATTTTCCATTCATATTATTTTTGTGAAAGGATTATGTTTTTATGACATGATTTTTATGAAAACCATTTCTCTTTTATGAGTTATATTCTTTTGAAACCCACTTCTTTTAACATGTTATGTTTATGATGAAATGATTATGAAACCTATATTTTTTCATTGGTTATTATATGATTACATGTTTATAATACCCATTTTATTTATTGAGTTATGATATGATTATTTATGATCTTGTGGCATATGTACATATGATTTAATTATGAGATGAGTGAGGACTATATCTCCATCCAATGCATTGGATAAAGATTTATATCTCATGAGATAGACTAAGATAGTCTTGGGAGTGAATCTGGACTAATAATATAGACATGAGAGTGAACCATGACTACAAAGATGGTATGAGGAGTGAACTCATGCTACTAATATGGATATGGGAGTAAACCATGACTACCAAGATGGTATTGGTAGTGAACCAATACTACCAATATGGTCTTGGTAGTGATGTATTGGCTACTATGGACATAATATTATATACTTATGTGTTTCCCACAATTCTATGTTTTATTCGTATGTTATGATATCATGGCTTATGTTCATTTTTTCATTATGATTCATGTATTATGAATTTCTAATCTTTATTCCATATTTCATGTATATGATCTTCAATATGCAGGGTATGATATTCTATTTTCATGATCACATACTCATACCATTATAATCATGATTATAATAACATATCTACATTGTTTACCCTTATTGAGCATCTTAGATCACCCATTTTTATGTTTCCTTCCCCAGGTTATGAAGATATGTATTATGTTTGATGTGTCTAAGAAGGGTGTTAGGCCAGAAGAACATAATGGGAGATAATATAGCTCACTTTTGTGTAAGTATTTATGTTTACAAGCTTCCAAAGGCACTAGAATAGTATGGTCTTTGGGTTTGTGTTTGTATAATGTTTTATGTATTATAAAACATTTATGTAATGTTAATGCGTGAAAAGAGAGGGTCTATATAGTTGGTATAAGATAAAATGTTTAGTTAAATTTTTTAATTTAAGATGAGAAAACCTTAGTGAGAACCCTAAGGACATGTCTAGGGATAAGTATAAGGATAAGGAAAAGTATAGGAAAATGAACTAAAATTTTTGGTAAAGGATAGAGTGAGTGGTCTCCTAGATACACATCCCTGTCTAGACACTAAAAGTGGATGTGTCTCTAGAAAAGATATACCTAGGGGTAAAAAATCAGACAAGATGTTTCGGTACTGACTTAGGGTAACCTGGTATAGGACAACAAGCCTTACTGCACACCTAGTTTGACACTCCGGAAAGATATGATTCGGGAATTCACAAACTCTTCACTAAACATAATGAAGGATTTAAATAGAGGTTTTCTCTGAATAAACTAAGATAATACTAAGGTGTCATAGATTAAAGAATGTGTCAAAATTTAGACATCCTATAAGTGACTTTTCATGATTATGTGGCTCCTTGATATGATAATTGTTTCTCACTATATGATTTTTAGTTTTAGAAAATGGATAGAACCCAAAGGAACTATATTAATGGTGATTGTGATGGAAAATTAAATGATTATCCTCCTGAGCAGCTAAATTCTCTGGGAGGTAGAATGAAAAACATTATTGCTATGTTCACACAACTTTCTCAAGCTATGAATTAGGATGGACTTCCAAATGAGAAAAGGGGGGAACAAAATTATGTTGATTCTTTCATGAGGAAATATAAACCTTTTTTAGAGGTTCTTATGATCCAAATGGTTCTGAACAATGGTTTAATACTACTAAAAATATATTCTCCATTCTCCTTCCATTAGAACATGAGAATGTCATTCTTCTTGTCTATCAGTTAGAAGGATAAATAGAACAGTGGTGGACTATAATCAAGAATATGAGGCAAGAAGATGAGATTTAATCCATATATTAGGAAGAGTTAAAGAACTTATTTTTCAATTAGTAATTTTGTTGGATTATTTGTACCAATATGGAGAAATATTTCCTTGAGTTTAAGCAAAGGGATGATGAATCTGTTGGTACCTATGAGGATAATCTCATGAGACTTGCGCGGTATGCTTCATGAATTTTCATCCAACCTGAAGAAAAAGTTGATAGGTTCTTGAGTGGACTAAAGGAAAGTATCAGAAATGGATTAAACATAATATACTTTTGTAGCTACTAAGAGATTTTGAATTGTGAAATCAACGTTGAAATGGAGACTGGAGTCATGTATCAACCTCATGATTTTGACAAGAAGAGGAAGATCGAGTTTAAAAGAAAATCTAAAAACCATGAAGAGAAGAAGATGTGATTACCTTTATGATCTAAGTGTGGGAAGAAGCATGGATGAAATTTACTTAATGGGTTTAATAAATGTTTTAAGTATAGAAGGGAAGGCCATCAGATATTTTCTTACTGAAGTGATGGGAAGAAGTTCTCTAATGTTTCGAATGGGGAAAAATCGGAAAAAAATGTACCTCCCACGATTCAGTCCTACAAGTGTACAGAGAATAGGAATTATACTAACCTATGCCCAAACCCAAGGGCTAGTGATGATGAATGATTTCAGTAACTTATTAAGCTAAGGTAAAAGTTTAAATCTCATGGAACCACTATTTTTGATAAAGGATATGATAATGACTTCATAAAAGTTACACATACCATCTACTCTAGAACTAAAAATGTCATATTGGATTCTAGATCTACTTACTATTTCACATATAAATAAATTTATAAGGGTGTTAGGATTCCACCAAAACAATTATATGTGGAATTATCTGTGTAAACACCTAATGGTATAATTATTGCATCCCAATTCTATGATTCCTCTATAGTTGAAGTTTTTGGGAATTTTCTTCCTGTAAATCTTGTCATTATTCATTTGTTTGAATTTGATGTCATATTAGGAATGGATTGGATTTATCTTCATAAATCTCAAATAAATTTTCAAGTAAGGTAAGTTAAATTTGATATTTAAAACTCTTTTATGATCATCTGTAAATATTACTATAACTATGAACTTCCTATGGAGATTAAATCCAGTGTATGAGTCTTAATTCCCTTTCAAAAGGATTGTTAATCTCAAATGGTTGGGGGATAAAACCGAAATCGATGATGTTCTTGTTAATCAATAATTTGTGGATGCCTTTTCAAAAGAGTTTCCTAGCCTTCCACCAGAAATTGAAGTTGAGTACTCAATAGAACTAATATCTACTTCCATACTAATTTCAAAGACTCCTTATAGAATAGACCCAATTGAGTTTCAATAATTGAAGAAGAAACTCTAAGAAAACCTTGATAAGGATTCATTTGGACAAGTGTGTCACCTTAGGGTGCACCCATTATTTTTTTTTGAAAAATAAATATGGATCAATGATACTCTGCATTGATTATTATGAGTTGAACATGATTAAAATCCAGAATAAGTATCCTATTACCCAGGTTGATGACTTGTTTTATATACTACACGGAGCTCAATAATTTTCAAATATTTTACTTCATTCTAAATATAATCAGTTGAAGGTCAAGAAAGAGGATATACCAAAGATGACATTCTGTAAAAGGTATGGACACTATTAATATACAATTCTAGCTTTTAGTCTTACTAATTCCTCTTCTATCTTAATTGATTTAATGAATAGAGTCTTTAAATATGACCTAAATTAGTTTGTGGTCATCTTTATAGATGAAATTTGTATCTATTAAAATGGTAATTAAGATCATTAATATCACTTGAGAATTTTACTAATGACCCTAAAGAAGGAGAAACTATATAAAAATTTTATAAAGTGTGAATTTTGGATGCAAAAGGTTTCATTTTTGGGTCACATAATCTCAAGAGATGGTTAAAATTATATCCATCAAAGATGTAGGATATTGAATTCTAGCTTAGACCAACCATAGTGGCTGAGATCTGTAGATTTATTGGTTTAGCTGGATATTATATATAGTTTTGGAAAATTTCTCATGACTCTTTAATCCTCTGAACAAGTAAACTTGGAAGGGTGCCTTGTTCCTATAGACATATGAATGTAAGGAAAATTTCAATAAACTAAAGAGAAGGCTAGTCAGCACACCTTTCCTTATATTACTTTATAGTGGATATGGGTTTTTAATCTATAGTGATGCATCTAAGAAGGTTTTGGGATGTTTTGTCATGCATAATAACATGACTGTCGCTTATTCCTCACAAAAGTTGAAGATTCTTGAAAAAAATTACCCAACCTATTATTTGGAGTTACTAGTAGTAATTTTGGCATTAAAAATATGGAGGCATTATCTTTATGGAGAAAAGCGTGATATATATACTGATCATAAAAGTATGAAATATATATTAAAAAAAAAGAGTTGAACATGAACCAAATAATATGGTTAGATTTGATAAAGGATTATGACTCCTCAATACATTACCACCCTGGTAAAGTGAACAAGGTGGTCGATGCTTTGAGTCAGAAGGATCATACTAGCTTATCGATGATGAGGATCACAAGAGATCCAATATTTATGGATTTTAGAAGGATAGTTATATCAATCTTAAAGGAAGGGAAAAATCTTATCTTTCTCAAATGAATGATCAACCCTCTATCCAAGTGAAGATTAAGGTGGAGCAGAAGGAATATGTATAGATATAAAAGAAATTTAGAAACGTTCTTGAGTTTAACCTTGATCAGGATGGAATAATGATGTTCATGAAACATGTATGTGTTCCTTCTATACTATATTTTAAGAAAGATATGTTAGAGTAAGATCACAATTATTCATTCTATATTCATCCTAGAAGTACAAATATGTATAGAGATTTAAAAGAATACTTATGGTGGGATGGAACAAAGAGAGATATCACAGAGTTTGTATCTCAGTGCTTAGTATGCCAACAAGTTAAGGCTGAAAGAAAAAAGTCAAAGGGTATGTTGCATCCATTACCCATACTAGAATATAAATGGGATAACATCACTCTGGATTTTTTCATTAGACTACCCAAAAAATTTTAAGGGTTTAATGCTATATGGGTGGTAGATGATCTCCTTAAGAATTTATCACACTTCATCACTATTAGAGAATAATTCTCTCTAGATCATATTTCTAGGATATACATTAAGGAAGTGTTAAGGTTGCATGGAGTACCAAATTCTATTATATCAGATTGTGATATGAGGTTCACCTCAAAGTCCTGGATCAGTATTCAGTAATAACTTGTTACCAAATTGAGTTTTATCACTACTTATTATCCTCATATAGATGGTCTGTCTAAAAGAACAATTCAAACCCTAGAGGATATGTTGAGATCTTATTCTTTTTATTTCAAAGGTGGTTGGGATCAAAACCTTACTCTAGTTTAGTTTTCTTAAAACAATATATTTCATTCAAGAATTAAAATGGTACCATATGAATCCTTATATGAGAGGAAATGTAGAGCTCCAATGTGCTGGGATGAGGTTGGATAATGAAAGCTATTGTGACATGAGATTCCTAAAGAAATGGTAGAGAATGTTAGAACCATTCTGCAGTATATCAAAGCAAATAAAAGTTGGCATAAAATTTATAATGATAACCATCGACATGATCTATAATTTGAAGTTGGTGAAAAAGTGATTCTATGAACTTTTCTCTGGAAAAAGGTTTTGAGATTCAGGAATAAAGGAAAACTTTTCCATAGGTATATTAGTCTCTTTGTGATTCTTGATCATATCAGGATGGTAGCCTATCGCTTGAAACTTCCTCAAAATATATCTAAAGTTTATGATGTTTTCCATGTATATATCACAAATAAGTACATACACGAACCTATACATTTACTGAACATATAATTCATATCGCTAGAGTATGATCTTTCTTACAAAGAACAACCAGTTGAAATTCTGGACCGTACAAAGGAAGTTCTACAAAACAAGACCACTCACCTGGTCAAAGTTTTATGGATAAATCACCAATTATATGAAGATATGTGGGAACTTGATGATATTATGAAGTATAAGTATCCTCATTTTTTTTACCCAAATGGAAAATTTTAGGGGTAAAATTAATTTTAAGGGAGGTAGAATGCAAAACCCCAAGTTTTTATAGACCTCTTTTGTCTCAAATAAATTAAACTTTTATTTATGTATTTCAATGCAATTTGTCAAACATTACTTTAAAATGACACTAAATTAGGATACGTTACATGGAACATCTAATCAGTTTACATTACATGGAACATCAACTTGGAATATGTTATACACAACACCGACTTGGCATATGTTACATGCAATACCGATGTTTCTACGAAACGTCATTTATTGTAATAATCATTCAAATGAGATAATTAAAAACTATCCATTAAAAATAGTTATATGAATAGTAATAACTACTTTTAAAATATTTTTTATAATTTTTTTATATAAATAAATCATATTTATAATGAAATATATAATATTTGATAAAGTCCTTGTATGTGTTAAAAAACCTTTTTCTCAAATGAACTATTTTAATATCTTTCTATGAAAAATAATAATATTATTTTTAGAAACATTTAGAAATTTAATTTGATAAAATAAACTTAATTTATTTAATTTAGAATTTCAGAATTATCTTAGGGTAAAATTTGAGGATTTTTTTGGAGAAACGTCATTTTTGGATGAATTGTGAAAAAATACTAGATTTTAATTCAAAACTAACTTTTAATATAATTTATTTATAAGGTTAAATTATATTTTAAATTGGTTTAAAATTTTAACTAGATAATATTTTTATCAATTAAAACAATTTAGGTCATTGAGAGAAATTTTAATTTGAACATGGGTATAAAAACTAAGCAAACTTTTGAATGTTTTTACATTAAAAACCCGTATTGTCGACTCGACTGTGGGATTGATTTTAAATTAATTTCTACCATTTATGTGATTATAATTTGAAAAAATGGATTCCATATTTTTAATCATCATAATTTATACAATATAATAAGGTAAAATTAGTTTTTTACTCATATTATTAGTGAAAGGGATTAAAATCAATTACAATGATTAATGTTAAATTAATCTTAATAAGGAACTAAACAACAACCTTAAGGATAAAAAATAACTATAAATTGTCCAAAATACATTTTATGGAAATATTTAAACCTTATACTAAATTTATAATATTTGGATCAATATTGGATCCACTTTCAATAAAAAATGTAGGTGGGGTTTCCCTATTCCAAAATATTATAAGAGTGCCACTCGTCCTCCGTTATAAATGACCACCACTTCTCCCTCTTCATAAAACCTCTCAAAACACTTCGTTTAGAAAAATATCTACCCAATACACTTAAAAATAATATCTCCATTACTAATTGAATCCTCCATTTTGGTAGAAATCAATCCAAGGAATCATTTTGGCACAAACCAAAGGCAGTTACCCGATTAAGAGGTAATGTCTTCTCCCATGCTCCTTTCTTTTATTTTATTTCTCCACCTATACACTCTTTTTATTAAATTATTGTATAAAAAACCTGAATCTTAAATATACTTTTATTTTTTTATGCTAAGTATTATATTTACAATACCACACATTTCCATTTAATGGGTAATGAATATACTGTTTACGTATACAATGAACTACAAGCTCACGAAATGATGATTGTTCATTTTCTCCTTTACCACCTCTCATGGTGGACATTATGATGGTCAATATATTTATATATCTAATATGTTATATTTATTATGACTTTAATATTTTTTATCTATTTTACAACAAATATCTTCTTCTACATTCTATTTGGTGTATATACGATAATTTCGTTTGAGGAAGTGTGAACTACCGCCCCTTAAAGCGATGTGATTCATTCAAACACTACATGGAATGTATTAAGGATGGGTCTAGTGAATTTATATTATGTATATAATATAATAATTATAATTTAATAATGATATATGTAAATATATACACACATATTTCATTTACCTTCTTTCTTTCAATATGACAATAAAAACAGAAACAATGTTTATGCATACGTACGACTTACCGTCTCAATGAATGGTGTATTCCATTTCAAACTTCTATATTATATGGATTATTATAATAATAATATACTGAATATACATTATATATATATCATGGTTTATATTCTGTAAATAATGATATAAGTATAAGGCCCAAAGATATAACAAATTAAGACACATGTGACAAACACAGAAGATCTTACTTGAAGTAAAACCATAACATATTATTGTTAACAAGAGGGTAACATGAGGTCATAATAAAAACTTATACGGTATTATATATAATAATTTGTTTCTTTAAAATATTTATAATAAATTTATATTTATTATACAAGTGGTCTGAATTAGTATGACAAGAGCCAAGACACAGGGTAAGGGGATTTCATCTCACTTTTTATTTCCCTGAGATACATTCCTCAATCACCACTAAATTATTTTGTGGGGTGTATGTACTTCCCATGAATGTATTCTATGTATATTATAATTAAATTTATGGGTATTAAAATATCAATTTTATGATATTAATTTCATTGGGTTTTATTTTCAAAAATTAAAAAATCGGTAAAATAGTTTTGTCTCAATTTGCCTTCTTTGAGACTCATATTTTTTTATGCACGTAAATAATTTCTCAAGGTGTATATAAATCTATTTTACATGTTATATCATGAATATAAATATTTTCATGATATTTTAATATTTATTTAATTTATCTTTCTTACTTGGAGAGTATGATCCCAATTTTCCTAGTGATAAAAGGTTATTGAAACAATCTCATTGAATTTCAGTATTATTTATGATTATTATTAAATTAAGGAAATATCATGATACATATCTCAAGAACACTATTGAATTTTCTTATTTTATGTTTATTCAAGATATCATCATGTATTCATAACATTTTTACACTCTTTGGTACTTAAGATAATGTTTTTAAGTAAAATCTGACAATCTCTCTATTCAATTGGATATCTATTGTATTCAAAAACCATGTCTTAAAAAATGTTTTAAAAAAGATATTTGTATCCCATTTTGAAAAAAAATTATTTTAAAAACGTTTTAGGATTTTCAATGCTTACTTTAAAAGTTTTTCAATCTGCTTTCAAAGAAAAAGGTTTTGTGTTTTAAAATTAATTTTTCAATGTAGAAAGGATATTTTACTCAAGAAATGTTTTTAAAAGATCATTAAAAATTATTTATGTTCTATGATAACATATGTTGGTGTTTCTCATTTCTTTATAGGTAAATTATTCAATGTTTCTATTCATATATTTCTTCTGAATATATTATGTTTTGATGTCATGATGTTTATGAAACCCATTTCTCTTTCATGAGTTATATGCTTTTAAAACCCACTTATTTTCGTGGGTTATGTTTATGATGAGATGATTATGAAACCTATATTTTTTCACAGGTTATAATATGATTACATGTTTATAATACCAATGTCATTTCATGGGTTATGATATAATTATTTATGATCTTGTGAAACATTTACGCATGATTTCATTATAAGATGTGTGAGACCTATATCTCCATCCAATGCATTGGGTAAAGATTTATATCTCATAAGATAGACTAAGATGGTATTGGGAGTAGAATTTGACTACTAATATGACCATGGGAGTGAGACATGACCTCCAATATGGTATGAAGAGTGAACTAATTCTAATAAGATGTCCATAGTAGTGAACCATGACTACCAAGATGGTGTGAGGAGTGAATCTATACTACTAAGATGGTATTGGTAGTGATGCCTTAGATACTATGGAAATCATATAATATACTTATGTGCTTTCCAAAATTTCATGTTTTATTCATATGTTATGATTCCATGGATTATGTTCATTATCTCATTATGATTAATGTCTTATGAACCTCCTATATTTATTCCATGTTTCTTGTATACAATCGTTGGTATATAGGGTATGATCTTTTATTCTCATGATCACATACTAATACTCTTATGCTCATGATTATACTTATATATCTCCCTTGTTTACCCTTACTTAGCATATTATCTCACCCATTTTTAAATTTCCTTCCCAAGTTATGGAGATATGTATTTTGTTTGGTGTGTCTAATAAGGTTTCTAAAAAAGAAGAAAATAGTGGGAGATAATGTATCTCACTTATGTATCAGTATTTATGTTTCCATGTTTCAAAAGGAACTAGACTAGTACGGTCTTTGGGTGTCTGTTTGTATAATATTTTATGTATTATGAAAAATTTATGTAATTTTAATGTATGAAAATAGAGGGTCACTATAAAGTATCTATTCTAAACCTTATTAGGGAACTACATGGGGGCTACACCTATTGGGTGGAAAACACCACAATCCCCAGTCACAACCCTTTCATTTTAGTTGATTGGGTTCACTCCCCAAACCATGTTAGTGGTCAAAGTTCACTCCCAATACCATCTTGGTAGTAAATTATCACTTCCAAGACCATATTAGCAGATAATGTTCCTTATTTAATAGGTTTCACTCCCCATTGCAGCCATGTATATCTCATGAGATATAAATCTTTACCCAATTCACTAGAGGGAGATATAGGTCCCACCCCTCACATATTAAAATCATAAAAACGTGTGAGATAATATCATAAAAAATCATATAAAAACCCATGAAATGTAATGGGTATCTTTATCATGTCATCATATTATAACTTGTGTAAAATAGATAGGTTTCATTATCATTCCTCTAAGCATAACCCATGAAAAGAAGCGGGTTTCATGAGCATTTAACAATGGTATGACCCATGGAAGAGAAATGAGTTTCATAAAAATCATTCCATAAAAACATAAACCATAAAAATAAATGATATGAATGGTATTCATGTATTATATACTATTAGGGAATATATAACACTAATGGATATAATATTAGATGGAAAATAAATTGGAAATATATTTTAAAAACATTTCTTAAGGAAAATATCCTTTCCAATTTAAAGAATTTTTAAAACCTAAAACATTTTGAAACACTTCTTCTTTAAAAATAATCTTGAAAAATTATAAATGAATGCTTAAAACATTTGTAAAACCTTTTATTTGAATATATCTTTTAAAAATTATAAAGTATGCTTGGAAACATTTTTCTAGCCTTTGAAAATATTTTTGAAAACTTATAAAGGAAGGTTAAAAACAATTTTGAAACAATTTTAAAATATAAAACACTTTAAAAATAATTTTACTTGACAATTATCTTAAAATATCATTTAATTTTTTTTAATATTTTTAAGAAACATAGTTTTTAGATAAAACATATTTCCAACCTAAAAGAGAAATAAATTCATATGTTCATAAAGCATTTTCTTAATTATCTTATGTAACTAAGAGTTGAAAAATAATACAATTAGTTTAATATATTATAAATAGATATATTATAATAAAATTAATTATAATTCTTGAGATATGTATCATAATATTTCATTAATAAAAGTATAATCATAAACAATCCTAATAAATGTTGAGATTATAACAATAAACTCTCACCACTATTGAAACTTTGAATCCCAATTTACATGAAATAATAACATTAAATGAAGATTAAAATATCATTAAAATAATTTTATTCATTATATAAAATGTCAAAGGGTATTATATGAATTTTTTGAAAATAATATTGGTGCACAACATAACATGTGTAGTAAAGAAGGAATATTGAGACAAATTACCTTGGTGAATTGGAAACTTTTGAACTATAAACCCCATGAAAGAGAGTCCATAAAATGGATTTGTAAATAAAAATAAATTTAATGTTAATAAACATATAATAAATTAATGTAAAGTATATACACCACAAAAAATAAATGAGTGATGAATATGGCATAAGTCTCGTAGAAAGAAAATTGATACTAGAAATCCTCGTACTACTTGAGTAACTTTTAAATCATGACCCCCATGAAATAATAACATCAATTAAAACTATTAATATCATTAAATAAAGTTAATTTATTATATAACTTGTCTTATAGTAGTATACAAACCCCATAAAATAAATGTGTGGTGAATTTGGCATGTATCTCACGAATGTAAGAAAGTGAGATGAAATTCCCTTAAGTCTTGAATCTCATTGTACTTGTTCAAACCTAATATATAATAAATATAATTGTATTATGCATATAACATAGAACCATATTAATATATATAATACCATATATTATTTAATTATGAATTTATATCACTTGTTTATTAACAATTCCATGCTAAATTTTGTTTCAGGTAATAACCACCTTGTTTTTCATACATGTTTTGACTTGTTATTCTTGGTCCTCGTACATAAATGATTAATTGTTTAATTTTAAAATGTAAACCTTGATATAAATATCAAATATATTCATTATATATTTATTTATGTTAATCTATAAATATATAAATATGAAATTAAATACACCTTTCATGGAGACGGTAGGCCATACATACACATGAAAACTATTTCCATTCTCTTGTCATATTGAGAGAAAGAAAGTATATAATATATTTATATATATTTATATATTATCATTAAATT
This sequence comes from Viscum album, assembly GCA_963277665.1. NCBI lineage: Eukaryota > Viridiplantae > Streptophyta > Magnoliopsida > Santalales > Viscaceae > Viscum > Viscum album. The sequence continues at coordinate 438,532,968 of OY728129.1, forward strand.
ATAATTATTATTTCATATATAATACATATTTTTATTAATCCCATCCTTAATACATTCAATGTAATGTGTGAACCAATCACATTGCTTTGGGGAGGCTATTGTCCACACATCCACAAACAACATTATCATATTAGAAAAAATGGAAAGAATGAAGGTATGTGTAGTATAATAATTTTAAAAGAATAAATACATAAAAAATATAATATATTCAATATTAAAATAGTATTTCCATCATTATTACCAACTATTAGGGGTGGTATTGGAAGAATGAACGACATCAGTTCGTGAGGAGGTAGTCCCTTGTATAGACGAACGATGATTGTGTATCCCATTTTATGGAACTGTGTAAAGGTATAGGTCATAACCATAACATAAAAAAATATTAGAATATTTATGATACTCATGTTATTATATAATATTTATATAATAATAATTTAATGGGTGGATAAATAAATGAAACTAAAGTGCTCGTTGAAGAACATTACCTCTTCTTCGGGTAACTCCTTTTGGTTTGCACCAAAATAATTCCTTGGATTGATTTCTTCCAAAAGGTAGGATTCTTGGATTGTAGGAGGAAACTTGGGAGATTATGTTTTTAGGTTTTGGATGATAAAAATGGTTTTATAGGTGTGAAGTGAGGGGGTTAGGTGGGGGCCTTTTATAAGGAAGGGGGAGGACACAATTAGAATTTTTGAAAGCAAGTTAGGTGTACCCATGTTTTTGCCTAAAAAAACTTTTAAAAAATCCACTAAACTCAAGGATAAAAGGTTTAATGTTGAAATAGGGCCATAATATTGGTTTTTTACATGTTTCTAGGTCATTTTGTTCCTTATGTTTAAATTTTATTCCCTTTAAGGTAGTTTTTTCTAATTTGTGTAATTAATTTTAAGTTTTTTCACTAATATTTTTTTTGAAAAACTACGTTGAAATTATTATAAATTATTATTTATCCTAATTAAAAATATAGAATAAATTTTTCCATATTATAATCACATAATTTTCAGAAATTAATTTAAAATTTATCCCGCAGATGGGATGAAACAATGGGGTTTTAAAGTAAAAAATTCTAAAGTTTGAATTATTTTTATATCCAATTTTAATGTAAAATTGATTCCAATGTCCTAAATTGGATTTATTTATTCACAATTGAACTAATTATTCTTTAAAACCTATTTAAAATTTAATTTAACAAAATAAATAAATTAAATGAAAAAGTAGTTTGAAATTAAAATTATGTGTTTCCATAATTCATCAAAAAATGAAATTTCTCTGAAAAAACAAAATACTCACCAATTTTTATATGAAGATTTAAAAAATTTGGCTTATTTTTAAAAATTAAATCTATAAAAGTGTCAAAAATTAGATTTAAAATTGGTTTTCCATTAAAAGGTAGTAAAATCACATTTTGGAAAAATAAATATTTTTAATCATAAAATTCAATTTTTATTATAATACGCCTATAAAATATATTGGATGAGTGTAAATTGTTTTTGAATATATAGTATATAAATTTTATTAAAAACATTTATCAAAAGTTTTCTGTTTAATTTATTGAGATAAAATGGTGTTTTTTCATAGTAAAATATTTTTTATAGAAAATGAATTTCTTTATTTTAAAATAGTTCTTACTTTCATTTATAAGTAATAGATAACAAAAGTATTCCTTATATATACATGTGTAAACCATATTTTCAAAATTTAATTAATTTTATTCATGACTTACATTCTAGTAGGTAGGGGTAACTATAATAATATTTTAATAACAATATTAACTGAATATTTTAGGTTGTTAAAAATCGGTCTTGTGTGTAATGCAAGATGTCATCATAATACAATATTATGTTTAACACAAGAAAAAAAATAGTGTTTCATGTACCTCAAGAAAATATAAGTGTTTTATGTAGTGAAATATTAACTTAGAGGTTCCTGTAATACAATTCAAACTTAGTGCTTTCATACAACACAAACTATATTCAATGTTGTGTGAAATAAAAAATATTGAAAATATTAAATTAATTCAAAAAGAAATATTTTAAAAAATATTGGGGTGTTATAGGAAAAGTTTAATGAGACTCGATCAAGATTTTTTATTTATTTTGTTATTTATTTTCATCATTTGTTGATAGGTTGGTGGATTCTCTCCCATTCTACATATTCTAGAACTTAAAGTCTTGATGTTTTAATCACTGTCACTAGATTTTTTGGAAAACATCCTTGGTTTTAGAACCAAAATATTTGGTTTCGAAATGATAAAAAATGGTGTGTGATAAATTTATTAAAATAATATTAGTTTCAAAGAAATGTTTTTTGTGTGGATAAATTTTCATTTGTGATTAGAATGAGTTCATAAAATTTCATCGGCGACATGTTTTTGGTTTGGACTTAGGGTCGGTGTCAAAGTGGCACATGGGATTTCATCAGGTGAAAATTTGGTGATGAGATGGGTCACTAATCAAGTGTATTAGGACTATCATTGGGAATTTATGGGTGTTTGTTTGTGTGTAATGTGGATGGATATTCCAGGTGTAAATAATGACTGAAATGATGATATAGTTCTATTATTTTTAAACCTATTTTATTATGGTAAACTATTTTTATTTTCTCACCCTTTTTTATATAAATGTGAGCTAAAATTTTCTTGTTCCTAGTGGAATGTTTTGGGAATTCATTGGGGATTACCTATTGAGTTTTATAATCACCCCTTATTAGGAACTTTGGTGTGTTTATAGAAGTCGGGTACAATGATATAGGTAAAGGAAAGGTGTCATACTTCTCTAGTGATGCATCATGACATACTGGGATTATGAATTAGAGTTAGTGTACATAGATTATTTAGGGTTATTTTTGGGTTTATTCCACAATAGTGTCACTAATTTTTATTTTACTTTATTCTGTCAGCGTTGTTCCTTTTAATTATGTTTGTCAGTATGATATTATATTCTTTTTTGAGTCGTATTGCACTCCATTACCATCACTATATAGTGTTATTTTTCTTTGTTCCTTCTTCTGCAGGTTGTTCTCAATTCATGGAAAATCATTCCCCAATGATCTAAAATTTTCATGGAACATGTATCCAATGTTTGGTCTTATGGAAAATTCACCTAATATTATTATCCTATCTGTTTATTCCAAAGACAGTGGTTTAAGGGAGGGATGTTACACTATATGAGATAAGAAAGAATTTTTCCTTAGAGTCTTCATTATCCTCATATGCATTTGTGATGTCTAGACACTAATGCCATTATGATAATAAATTTCAACTTTGTGTTTCATATTTTGTTTAGATTTTGTCTTGAATTCATACTTCTCATCATCTATGTATTCTTATAAATAATACAAATTTATTCGTAAACCCCCTAATTTTCTCAACTCTTTATTATTATCTTTATAAACCTTCTCACTATTTTGGTAAATATTATACTCTTTTTAAAATAAAATGAAAATATATCTCTTAATAACCTTTACTAACTACTTATTAAAGCATTTATATTAATTTATTTTTCCTGATAACCCAAATAAAATCCAATAAAATCCATGAGATTCAATCTTTCTATGATTGTCTTTGTTGGGAATAAAACTATTACTTTCAAAGATTTGAAAGTAAATTAATGTTGGATTATTTCTATACTGAATATTGTATGAAATATTTTCTTCTCCAAGGCACAACAAAGATATATTATATATATAGATTGATTTCATAAATTATTCTTTTAAAAATTTCCATGGTAGTTATTTCTTGATGTGAATCATTCTTTATAGGTTGTTTGTGATCCAGTTTCTCATCTCAACCACTCTATTTTTCAGAGGGGTTCTCACTACTTAGACTTGGTGCCTTATCGCATATTTCTATAGATAGTATTACACTTTTATATTGGATAAATTTATTCTATTGTTAGTCTAGATTGTTACAATATTCTATAAAAGCATCTTTTTAGAATTTATTTGATATAATGTAATGAAAATAAACACCTCATATTTGTGAGTTATGACCATTAACCATTCCATTCCACTAAAATGTTCATTAAAAAGAACATATTACATATTCCCATCAATGAAATTTGGGGATATTAGTACACATACATCAATGTGTACCAATCCCATATCCTTGGTTGAATTATATTTTTTATCTTTTTACTTCATTCGAGTAATATTCCCCTTTTTAAAAACATCACAAGTATGAGTCTTATCACATGATAATTTAGGGAGATATTGAGCTCCATCATCTTTGATAAGATCTTAAATGGACCATTGGATTAAATGGAAAATACATTTATTAGGAAAACTATTTTCTTCTTCCTTAAACATAAATCACATGTCAACTTCTCCACTAATTGGGAAACGATCTCCCTTTCTGTGATCCCCTTACATAAAAACTACACCATATATTTTTTAATGATACACATATTCTTGGTAAAGTTTATTTCATTATTCGAGTCACATAATTGACTAATAATTTTTATGGTGTGACTAATAAGTTCAAAAAATAATAAATCTGTATGTCTCATATCTTTCCCCCCAAACTTGAATTTTCATGAGCTAATAATATTTAGGACTTCATCATTTCCCAATATTATGATAACTTCTTTGTTGTTTTTTATTCCTATTTGGAAATAATTATTTCCTATTATATGGGAAGTATATACACTATTAAGGATCCATACACTTGTAAAATTAGATACTTCTAGGTAAATATCCATGAATTTTTCCTACTTAGCTCCTTTTATTATTTATCCATGTATTTATATTTAGACCTTTTAGTGATTAACAATCTTGATCTTCTTTAGAATATGATGGAACAAATTTATCTTATGATGTTATGAATCAATTTTTCATTTTTAGCCTAGTTGAGGATTCCTTTAGTATCTGTATATGACTATTTGGGTCATAATAAGTACATTTATTTATATTATTATTGACAAATATCTAAAAATATGATTGAATCATCTAAACTATAAATAGTAAACATCAAAATAATACCTAGAATATTGAACTATTCTTGGCTGCCTTTGTTGCTCTGATGGCCTTTGGTACATTTTAGATATGGACCATATATTTGGTGAATGTTATATCTTTTTATAACAATAATATATTTTATTAGGTACATTCATGTGTGTATCTACAACAAAATTATTTTTCCCTTGGGTGATTTGAGTATTTAGATTCTAATTTATCATAGAATCAATCTTTAAATTCAAATAGGTTGTTTGAATCTAGACATCAACCATCATTATTTTCAATTTATGATCAATCCCAAGACCAAAATTATCATTTTTATGTGCCTTTTTATTTTCCAGACACTATTTTTCCTATTTTTTTGTTCCTCAATGCTTTAGTTTTACTTTTTGTATCACTTATATGATCTATTTCCCAATTTTTTAACTATAGTCAAGGTTCTCTCTTGATCTTATAATTTTAACCGCATGTCGATAACTTCCATCTCAAGATATTCAAAAAGTTTGACCTGGTATTTTACTATATTAATCAAATCATTTCTAACCATGGTTTATTATTAATCTTTTAGATTATACTCTAAAACCTTATCTGAGCTTTTTGTATTTTCATATTTATGTTTTTCAATCTCTGTAATGAACTCAAACTTCTCCTCTTATTTTTTTCTACATATGGAGTATAACATCATGTACCACTCTTTTTTTTTCTTCATTTTGGCTCTAAAAATAGATATTTATTCAATCTAAACCTCTAAATATTATTTAATATCAACTCTTCCAACCATTTATCCTTGAATATCACCACTCTGTTTCATTTCCCCGGAACATCCTATAACAACAACCAAGGAATCATTTATATAGTCTTTAAAGTATTAAATTTATTCTGCCATATTTTCAAAAAAAATTATCATCTTATGAAAGTGTGTTTTTATTCTTGAAAAAAATACTACTTAGTGTATCTATTACGATTCACATTGGTTGGATTCTTATTTATGGTAACTTCATCATCTACATTATCATCTGGAAAATTCTTGGGTCACTTTGCTACAGGGTTCCCAACCTTCCCACATTGAAATCAAATAAGTGGAAGTTTTCCTTTCAATGTTTCTTCCCCCATTTTATATTTTAGGTAAGGAATGAAATGAAATTATCCAACTGTTATTCTTTATATGCATCCTATATGGTGATCATATTCATGTCCTCGAATTCCACCTCCTTAGAATTCCCCTTTTCCTTATACTCATTATCATCATTTCTCATTTCATATATGATAAGTGTACTATTTAAACTACCCAATATCAGCTCATTTGGATCCTTATCCTCAAGTAAATAGACTCTTTTATTCTAAAAGGGTGGATTAATTCTTAGTATACAGTTTAAGATATTTATATCACTAAGGGTTTCACTAAGACCACGCAAGTCCTCTATGATTACTTTCACCTGATCGAATAATATATTAATAGATTCATTTGGGTGAATCCTCAAGTCCTCATACTTGTTCCAAAGAACTTATAACTTCTCATACATTTGAGTCACCTTAATATATGCTAATAATATTTTCCCATATGACATGTGAGAATTTAAACGTTATCACTTTTTTGTAGATTTTTTTTGATTAAGATCCCCCAAGAACATTGATACACCTAGAATCATTATCCCTTATCTACGGTATACTTCTGATAAAGAAATACCGTAAATGATGACTAAAATCTCAGGTTTATTACCTATATATACATCAATTCTTAATGATTATAATTAGTCCAACAACTTATTCTTATTTAATTGAAAATTACATCCCTCAAAGATAGTAATTCCATTATGATTGATAGATAATAAGGCTTATACTAAGAGAGATTCACTAACATTAATATTTTTTCCTTAATACCAATTTTTTGCCTCACTAGGTTGAACACCCTAAAATATGGGGTGAATCAAGGTATGTAATATTAAAATAAATCCCCCTTTAAAGAATTTTTTGATATTAAAACATTATCTTCTCTATTTTTATCATAGAAAAATTTAAACTAAAATAAAATCATGCAAGAGACACATGAAATATTAATTGTTTAAACCTAAGTATTCTAATACATAGATAATAAAAAGGAAATTTATTGATGTACTAGGATCACTATATCACACTACAATTATAATGTTGACAGTGGAATCATTGTCCCCCTGATTTAAATCCATTTACACTTGAGAAATCACAATTCTATCAATTGAATTGAATACAAAATTAATCTAAAATATTATATTAATTATCAGGATAAACTTTTATTTGATTCACACTAATATAGGTTTTACATTAATCTCCTCTTTCAACCATGGGATGAATTCCACTTTATAACATACTCTTTTATTTGGAAAAAATCCGTTTTGAATAGTTCATTATAGAGGTAATTATAATTATTTAAGTAATTGTTCACCGTTTGATATCTCCCCATGATTATTCATGAATATACTTAGTTTAATAATTCCCCATTAACTACCTTACATAGATAAACTTGGTGTTCTTCCTGACACGATCACAGTTCACCACATAACTCTTTATAGAGGCTACTTTAGTGTAATTCCTTTCCAGTTAGCTCTAAAAAATCCTTTCTGACATGATAGAAACTATAGTATCCTCATTATAATTCATACTATATACTAATTAAGTGATTATGTGTCCCAATATGGGAAAAATTCCCTAAAAATCCACAAATTAAAAAATTACTATGCACTACTCCAATTAAAAATCTTCAACAAAATAAAGTTATTTGTTACACCACCTGATGCTAAACCATTATGGTCCATATAAATTACCATCTTATGATCATTAAAGACACATACATGGAGAAATCATGAAATATTCTTACACAAAATCATGTAATTATCTTTGTAGTCTATAAACAATTACCACCTTCAAATCACCAACAATGAGCTTCTTATATGGATTTGATTTCTACAAAAATCCGAAACTTTAATGTTATTACTATATGTTTCATGTAAATATTATTTGGAAAAACATATTTTTTCATATACTTTATATTACCAAATATTTGGAAAACTTTGAGAAACATCGCCAATATTTTCACCTCTTATGGGAAACAATTAGAAGATTGTCAATGAGTAATTTCAAAATCATAACCACCCAAAAACATCAAAATAACTTTGAGAAGGATTTTTTCTCAAAATAACTTATAATAAAAATATATATTTTCAACTAAATAAACATTGTTTATATCAAATATATACTAATAATTCTAAATTGATAATATTTTCACTGGTATTATAGATTTTTGGTTTTGATTCATATCATGTATGATTTACTTCTTAGTTTTGTTCAAATAATTTAAAAAAATAATAAAAAAAATATTTATGAATGACAGAGCTAAGGTTTTTTTAAAATGTGTCAAAAAAGTTGAGGTGTTACAATTTTCATCCATGGTTGGTTTTTCTTGGGTATAAAATTCAATTTTTGATTCAATATCAATGAGTATATTACCACTCATTTAAATTAAATAAAGTTATTTGGTGATTTGGTTTATCTCTATGAAAAGTTTAAGTAGGAAATGATATTTTTTGATAAAAAGAGAAAAATAATATTTTCCAACTAAACAGAGTATTGAATTGAGAAACAGACTACCTCATTGAATCCAAAATGGTGCATTTATCCTATTATAGGTTTTTTATAATTTTTGGGCATGGTATTATTGGTGTAAAGAGGTGGAAGCTCATTTTTAGAGAAACAATATTTATTATTTTTGATATGGATGGAAAATTAACTTAATTTTCCCTTTATAAGATCATTTTAGATAAAAATTAGGGGCGATGTTACTTAGTATTTATGGAGGAGGAAGTCACTATGGATGTATTCTAGTAGAGAATCAGATGTTCAACACTGATGTATTCTAAAATCATCAAGAAAAATGTATAGATATTTGATTGATGCATATATTTTACTCCAAAATTTTCACTTTAAATTTAATAGTTTATTTTTTGAATGTATGATTGAAATTTATATATTTTATTCTTATCCTAATTCACTCTCTAATAGAATAATAATCATAAAGTTTTTATTCTTATATTCTTAGGATTATTAGAAATATTTTTTTCAAGTTCTAAAATTTTCTCCTAAATTTGATTTGGGTTATCTTTGAATTTTAAAAAATAATCATACAGTTTTTACCTAGGAGAAATGATAGAAAAAATGAATTTTTTATTCATTGATAACTGAATCAAATATTTTTATATTAATTAGAGAGAAGTTTTAGTGATTATTTTGATAATCTATTGATAAAACCATCACATGAGAGATTCAGAAAACCTATAACATATAACTAAAAAATAATTGTAGAGAAGAATATGATGGATTTAGAATCACTTATATTGGATTTATAGTTTTATATGTATGTTAGAGAGAAGATTATTCCCATATCTACTTATCTATTAATTTTAAGGCACTTAGAGATCAAATTTTAATAAACTAAAGTAGGATCTAGAATTTTCTGGATGAGTTCTATCAGAAACAAAATTTTGTAAATATTAGTGATGATAAATCCTAGTCAAACCATTATAAGTGGTGTATGAATTATAACAATGGTGTGAGACCTTTTATAAGGTAATTGGTTAATTAATCTTGTCTAATAATATTTTATGTATTGCACCAGAATAACCAAAACTAATATGGGTGGTGGTTCATGGTTTGAATTCTCACTGTTTGATCAATTTGATCAAAGAATACCTATTGGGAATGTATCTATAGTGGTTTTAGAGGTAAAGCCTTCACATGAAGTGAGTATCATGATTGAGGACCATTATATCATCAAATCATGTAGTTGTTGGTGTGACATGGACATCACAATGGGGGTTATGGACCGTAAATATACCTAACACATGATCTATAGATCAAATAGTTGAGAGAGGCTCAGGGGTGAGGTACTAAGGAATACATATGAGCTATACGTGGGGTTCCTTAGGGTATCCCTAGATTTACTGAGATCACTGAGGAAATATGAAGTCATTCATGCGACCCAAATTTGATGTCAAAAGTTTTTTTATAACTACTATCAACATTCTGTACCCAAAATACCCAATTTTGTGTCATTTGGGATATGTTTGATAGATAAATTTTTCTAATGAGGTTTAAATAAATATGAAAAATTATCATTATAAAATATTCTTTTTTTGATATTGGTTAATTAAGTGATTAGGTGACTAATTACCATGGTTCACTATGAATTAGGTAAATTGAGGGAAAAAATAAACATAATGATAATTACCATAGTCTAAACACTAATTTCTTGTTATGTTCAATGGGTAATATGTTATTATTATTGACTAATAATATTATATATTAATGGATGTTTTTGGATTTGGATGGGGAATCCTGATTAATCAAATTTGTTGGTTACTTAACCAAGGATGAATAAGATTTGACCTATATTGGGATTTAAGTGATGTTATAAAGTGATCAATAGAGAAAGAAATCATAACATTTAACTATGAAATGATTAATGTTTAAATATTTTTGGAACAATCATAGAGATTATAAATTTAGTAGGAAAAAATGAATTTCTGTTAATGGTATGCTAAAATACATTATGGATTAAATGATTAACTGAAAGGGGGGAGAGTCACATTAAAACTTAAGGATCTTATCATAATACTAAAAAAGGTATTGATAATGTTGTAATATAAATACTTAAATAATGGTATTTTTGGTGAGAGTTAGTGTTTTCTTAAAACGATTTGTTTGAATGGAACTCTACAATGTTAAATATATTATATAAATCTTTCCATTTACACCATGGAATGAAATGATAGTTAATAAATGTGAATTAAGTTATTGAATAATAATGTTGTTAAATGATTATTAAAGTTATAAATTTAATAATGGGAATGAAATAATGATAAAACATTTATGAGGGGTTTTCCCTCAAATAGTGTGGCCTAATCACAACATAAATATATATATTTAATTAATTTCTTGTACGTTATGGAAATATTATAATGATTGGTGACTTGAACATTAGGGACTAAGGTGGGGGATTCATTCTAATAAAGAATAAGGTAATAAATGAGAATGGTTAGGTCATAGAGTGAGGTGACCTTAGTTACTTGGGATTATATGTGTGAAATTCCAAGTGAAGAAAGTGGTATCAAACATGTTTTGATACTACATACTGAATAATTCAATAAAAACACTTATCATCATTGAATTACTACCAATAACATGAAATGAACTTAATATGTTAAAAATCCATTGGAGATGTTATGATAACTATTGATTATCATGTGGAATGTAATATTGATAATATTATGATGTGGCTATAGGGTTAATTTAATAACTAAAATTTATTTATTATGAATTATAATTAGATTTTTATGTGATTAAATAGTTTTAATATAATTAGAATGACATAAAAAATATATATTGGCATAAATTAAGTCTTGTGAGAATGATAGGGGACCAATGACTGTGTTTGAGGTTATTTATTGTGTACTCATAATCCTTGAGATGTGATGTAGGATGTTATTGATATAAATATTTGGATATGGGATATAGTGTTGGATTTTATTTACACTCACCCTATTTCTAGGGTTGGAGTGAGATAAATATATTTACATTCCTTATCACCCACTAATTTGGGTGAAGATAGGTGATGAATCATGCATGTATCTACCACTACTTACCCAAAAAACCCAAGATGATAGAGATCAAAAACTAATTAGAAGATAGGTAGAGATGGGAAATTCCTCCAACACCACTGATATGGGATAGATAGATATGGATTGTTATTTTAACATCCAAGTTATGAGAATATTATGGAAGGTAATTCATATGGTTGAAACACTCCTCTTACTCAGTGTAGGGTTTGAGGTGTATGATGATGCCCCAAATACTTTCTCTTACCATACCTATAGCTTTGGGACTTAGGAGTACTAAATATACAACTATAGAATAAGAGATGTTTATTTCATTTAGTTTATTTTTAGTGTCCTTCTTCTTCAGACCACTCACCAGTATCTAGATCAGTGATGTTATGTGACCTCATGAAAGTCTCCCCATATACTAGAGGCTGCTGACTAACAGTGAGGGTCTAAGTTATTACTATGGGAAGGCTAAATCCACATATCGAGTGATAAATAGTAGTGAAAATATCATACAACATACATCATAAATAATCATAATACACATCATCAATAAAACATAATCATGGTAAAAAAAATAAATTAACTATAAAAACACATCTATATACAAGAATACATCAATGGATCATCCATAAGGCCAATCATAAATACTTAAAAAGAAACAAATACTCAATTGCAACTACTATCATCCTCGTGCCATACCACAATCCCAGTGTCCAAAACACTTTCAACTGCTCCAACATGACTATGAAATATAAAACGTTTGATCGATCTACTACACACTACATGCTTGAACTAGAACAATAAATAAGGTTTTGACATACCAGTGTACTCATAGAAAGTGTGAGAAATAAATTTTCATAAGGCCACCCCCAATGGTATCCCTAAAATCATCTACCATAAATAGATTTATTCACATGTGATATATACAGCCTAAAAAAATAATAACTTGAATAAATAAATTATCAATATTTATCCCCAAGTTTTAAAGTTACACCTAGGATAAAAAAAAACTTCTTTGTCTAAATCTAGATTTATCTAAGCAAAATACTATCATTCATAACCCAAGGGAACACACATTTCCCTTTGGAAAACATAAATGAACATATATTGAACCTGGGGGAATAACCAAACCTCGCTAAGAAATAAGCATTAGATAAACTATGACTCAAGATAAGATATTCCTTTTTGATAAATACATAGAGTATCGTCTAGAAACATTATGGTGTGTCTCTCCCCTACTAGGAAACTTTTCATTCAAAAAATCAAGGGCATATCTATGACCTGTTGGGAAATAAATTGAGTATCATCTGAAAACTCATAGGCGTAACTCTTCTATTCCAAGAAGCAGATAATACATAAAAAAAGGGAAAACTATACCTTCTGGTAAACCCATATATAATTATCTATAAATTAATGGGTTAGTAAAACCCCTTCTCGAAACAATTCTAAATATTGTTTCATCATAATACCGGTCAAAATAGCATTTCTTAAGAAGAAGAGGCTAGAATTAGGATAATCATGTTCTTTGATGGAAAATGTAAAAGAGATTATATAAAATTAATTAGATTAGAAAATAAAGATTCACATAATTCCAATGGTTGTTACTTAGAAGAATAAGTATGCATCCATAAAGAGTTATCCCAAACCTAGAGATCAATCGAAAGTAATATCTTCTTCAAGAAGAAACTCTCAAACCATTTTCTATCACTAAGGATTAAAATATTTTCCCCTTATTCCCATATATAGCGTGTCTGTTATTTATAGGTATGGAATTAAATGAGATTCATGATTAAGGGGGATAATTAAAAAACATTAACAAGCTATAAAAACTATTCTAGGCTTGATGAAAGTCACCATCTTGAAATGATATCAACATTTGGTATCTTTAAGCATATCCTTGATAATGATATCAACCATGATTAAGGGAATATAGAGAGTGTCCCTTGAGGGATAAAAGTTTTATAAGATTATAGAATCAATTAATATTGATTAAATTTTAAATTCTATAATATTTCTTGGAAAGTTTCATTAAAAAGGTATGAATTCATTTTCCCTTATCTTTAATTTTTAAGAATAAATGATAAATTTAATGAGATAAGTTGAATTGATTAATGGTATTAAAATAATAAAATCAAGGGGTTGTTCTTGAAACATTAAATTCATTTTTCATATAATGTTTCTAATCCATGTGTTAGGATGAGTGTAAGAATCCAGGTTAAAAATATAAGGAAAATATATTCAACAAATTGTATGAGCCTACGAATCTATTTGAATAGACCCTAAAAAATTATGTGTTTGTATCATATTCTATTGTATTTATGGATAAATTTGTTGTCTGAATTGGATTCTCTTATTTTATTAATTTTTAATTACTAATATAGACTTAGAGTGGAATAATAGATGGCACATTGCTTTAAGTTAATTGATACCACCTATTCTCAAGTTTCTTTATATTTAATAAAAATAATGGATAAAGATGAGAAAATACAAGAAATACATATTGAATTTAATTTTCCAAATTATTATTGACAAAAAATATAAAGGGTAGATTTTTTAACACACTTGGTGTCAATTTTATTTATTTTCAATTAGTTTGATGTTTATATGTGTTATGTAGGAAATATTGGAAATATTTTATCATTCCCAAGTAGATTGAGTAATGTTCCCAAGAAATGTGAAATTTGATGTTGATATGTGAATAATAAATAAGGATTGATGATATACCTTGGAGCAATGAAGTGTGTTTCTACCACTAATTATATGAAAAAATGTAACTAATTTTCTTCTATTGTATTAATTAAATATTCATCCATAATTTATAAAAGGTGATTAAAGTAAAAGGTTGAGATACTTCTTTTTATGAATTAACCTATATATATGATGAATTTTCATATGGACTTAATATAAATAATGAAAAGTATTGATATTTTATGGAATAATTGTATACTATAGGTTCGAAATGAGTTTGAGGAGATATCTACTGAATATCTTGATGAGTTATGATTAAATAACTATAAAGGCAGACTAAAAGAGTGAGAATCCATACTTTTGTTATCTAGAATGAATATTTATTGATATATATTGATTAACACACTTGGATGATGGATATAGAATCCATAAATTGAAGCTAATAACTATCAAGGAAGTGAAACTTTGTTTAAATACTGAAATAGGGTTCACATATATTGTTGGATACTCTATGAATTTTATTTAAGAGACATGAAAATGTTTTATATGTTCCCAAATTCATTTAATTTTTTTTTGGGATGATCTAGAGTGTCTAGATAATCCCTAACAAGATTTTATGTTGAGTTGAGAACCTTGAACATAATTTCTAGAAGTTATAGATATAGAAGAATTATCAAAGGAATGAATAACTAAAGATAGTGAAGAACCTATATACTATAAATTTAGAAAAGTATATAACCACAATATATTAAATAATAGTTTCTAGAATTGTTTTTCTCAAAGTACCAAATGATACTATAATTCATATGGGTTTCCATAACTAAGATATTTATGAGGTGTTTAAGAAAACTTAGATATGTAAGAGAACTAAATTTTAAATGTTTAGAAATGTCTTAGTGAGCTTAGTATGATATATAATATATTTCAAAATTATGAAATTTAGAAAAGGAAAATTCCTTATGAACTATACATAAGGAATCACTTTGAGGATATGTAAATTATACATCTTTTAAAAAAATGTGATATTCCTAGAAATAAATATCATGATAGAGGATTAAATATGAAAATTTCATGTTGTTCTTTAAAGAAAAATATCATGATGATTTGAATATCCATGATACTCAATGAAGATATTAGAATTAATAATTAAACAAGGATGTTGAGGTGTGTTGAAAGTTTCCAGACAACAAAGATAAGTACCATGTAGTAAATAAGTCAAAGGATGAAATAAAATCCAAGTTAGTTATGTTATTTGATATGTTTATACACCGTGTGGATGAATCCATGTTGATATGTGTAATGAAATGAGAATAATGTATATTTAAAGAAAAAAGTTTCCCCACCATGATGATGGATTCCATGATAATATTTTTTTATTGTTATCATAAAGATATATAGTAATGAAAAAAATGATATCATGAGGAAGTAAAGAACAATTTATGAGGAGGAGACTATGAGAGTAATCCCATGTAGTCCTATTGAGATAATTAGAGAAGGAGATCACCTGATCCACTTTACGGAATTTTCCATGTAAGAAATTGGAAATAATATTCATGTGAATCTATTAAGATAATAAGTAGAATAAAAAGACAACACAAGGACAATGGAGTGATAAGAATCACATAATTAATACAATATTTTTTTATTTGATTATCTAAGTGTGTGGAAAAAAAAGATACATGTCGTTGTGACTATCTTAAATATCTTTCCCATTAATGAGTGAAGTGAACCGATACTGCATCTTTTAGAGAGAAAAATTTATATAAAAGAGAGTTGGAACTAAAACAATGGAAATCTTTAGAATTTTTCAAGTCAAATAAGGAGGATAGAGAACTCAACATAACAAATAAAGAGTTTATCCAAATGGTTGATGAAGAAGAATTTTTTTTGAGAGAAACCATCCTTTCTTTTGTTGAAGATCTTGTAGTCCAAATAAGTGGAATTGAGAAGATCAATATTCAATATTCATATATCATAAACACTGAGTGTAACACCCCAGGTAAATAAAGAATATGACATTTTTATATTTATCCCTATTTTTGGAAAAAATGTCAATATTAATTTAAATGGAACGCTATGCTCGATGTCTTACCCAATACGCAACAACGTGTTCCTTTGAAATCTTACGTTGCACTCTAATAATAAAATAATATTATTTTAAATGGTAGTTAACACATAGCCGTTGTATAGGCGGGAATGAATAGAAATAACTAAAATACGATTATATATGTTTGTTAAATGTTTTTACTTTTATCCAATAAATTTTAGAGGCTTAAAATACAAATGAATCCAATCTTAAGCATTGAATACACTAGTATTTTTAAAAGATTGTTTTACTACCTTTTGATGGAAAACCATTTTTAAATAAAAATTTGGACAATTTTATAAGATCTATTTTTCAAAATAAACATATTATTTATGATTGGGACATTGAAATTTACCTTGTGTTAATTTTTGGTATTTTTCTGACAATGTTCATTTTTCAATGAATAGTGAAAAATACTGCATTTTACATCAAAATTGCTTTTTTATATAATTTAATTATATGGTTATATTATCTTTTAATTTGTTTTAGAGTTTAATTAGAATATATTTTTACCATTTAATAAAATTATGGTCATTGGGATTAATTTCACTTTGGAATTGGGCATAAACAAGTGCCAAACTTTTCATGAATATTGTTTAAAAAAACCCGCTATTTGTTTTGACAATGTGAATTATTTTTAAATTAATTATTGCAATTTATCTATTTGGAATTTGGTAAAATGGATTACATATTTGGAATCCGAAGGTCCAAATTATGTAATTAAGACTCTTTTATTTTTGAACATTATGAATAGTAACGACGGTAATTATCTTTAATTATCTTGATTAATGAGTAATCAGGTAGTTAAAGATAATAAAATAATATCATAATAATAACAAATGACCACAAAATGTGTCCTAAGGCTACTAGTTGTCTCATGGCCGACCATGGGATGCCTTGTTCCAAACTTGGGGGCCCCATGGAATCACTTTTGTGAGAAAGTGACATTTTTATCTTTTGATTTTTTAAAGAATGTAAAATGTAACAAAGAATGTATCACCTAAGTAAAATATTTTTAATTTTGTCTACATAAATGATAATTTGGACTATAAATATTAATTGGAAAGCTAAAAAGATTTTATACATCATAGTATTTTTTTTATAATTTTTAGACATTAAATAAATTAAATTATTTATGACATCATGATGATGCAGCGATGACCTCATTATTTAACGATTTAAATAAAATGGAAAGATAATGTAAAATCTAAGACCTACACATGTAAAAAACCAATTGTATGGGGGGATTTATAAACCTTATCACCTTATCCTCGAAACAAATCAATGTGGGACCATTAAAATCCGAAACTCATTCTAAAATAAAGTAACATTTCTTTACTTTCCAAGAGTGCCCCTCCTCTCCTCTTATAAAAGGCCCCCACCTCTACCTCCTTACCCACACATCCAAAGCCTTTGTCTCGGCCAACCCCTACCCATTTTGTCTCTCCACATCCCTATATAACTTCTTGAAGCCTCACTTTGGGCAGAAGTCTTCCCAAGGAAGCCTTTGAGCTCAAACCAAAGGGAGTTACCCGATTTTAAGGTAATGTCTTCACTTGTGTCCTTTTGTTTTATTTTGCTTCTCCAACCCCCTAAACTCTTTTTATTAATTTATTTTGTAACAAATCCAGTATCTTAAATATACTAGGATTTTGTTATAAGAAGGATTTTATCTACACTTACACACACCTATATCTAATGGTTAAAGAACATACTGTTTCTGTGGATGGCAAATTTCTGCCTCACGAAACGATGATTGTTCAACATTTTTCTAACACCTTCAAAGGTGGCCATTAAGATGACACTATATTTATATATGATATATAATATTTTTATGTTTTACTTAAGCTTCTGTATTTTTCATTTATGGCATACCTTTATGGTTTCCATTATTGGTCAACACGATATCTTCATTTAAGGAAGTGCGGACTACCGCCCCCTCAAAGTGATTTGATTCGTTAATACCATATGTGGTATGTATAGAGGATATATTTAATGATATTATATATGATACCATACTGGAATTAAAATACTATTATGTATCATTATTTTTTAATTCCATTAAATATGAAATAGAAATGTAAGTATCGTTCATGCGTACGTACGACTTATCGTCTCCATGAACGGTACATTTCATTTCTTATCTCAAAATGTTATGTACTATTATAAGTAAATATATATAATGGATATATATGTAATATATTACATCTAAATTATGGATATCATTCTGGAATTATAACATATAGATATATATATATCTCATTCTGTTTTAATTCCATTAATATGACAAAAAATGAAAGTAGCGTTCATGCGTACGTACGGCCTACCGTCTCCATGAACGGTGCTTTTAATTTTTTAACTCAAAATGATATTGAATAGTACAAAATGAATATATACTGGATATATATGATATTTAAAACATCAATACTATTCTGGATATTATGTACCTATAACTACATGGAAATTTATTTTCCAACAAGTTCAATTTTTGACTCATGTACCAAACATCGGCAAAAACGTTTGATATGAACTCATATTATTAACCAATTATTATAACATTAAAATATGTGATATGAACTGAATAATAATATTTATAGGAGGTCCTTAAGCAATTATAAATTGACCAAATTTTATTATTCAGGAATATAAAGAAACGAATAAGACAAGTTGGACTTGAGGTAAGGGATCATACTCCTCTCTTTCTTTTTAAGTACACTCTTTTATGTCATTCCTTTTAAGATCATCTTTCTTGTGATTGGAATGTTATTTTATATTAATATTACTGTAATTTTTATGTTCATACGATGAGAGACCCTATTCTCTCTCATCAATTCATTTTGGAAGTTTTGAGTGGCGCCGTTAGGCTGCCGAATTTTCGTAAGAGATCTAACCTCTCTCTTTCTTTTTAAGTACTCTCCTTTATGTCACTTCTTTTAAGATCCTATTTGTTATGATGGGGGATGTTATTTTATATTCATCTTTCTATAAATTTTATTTTAATATGATGAGAGACCCTATGTTATCTCATCAATCCATTTTTAGAAGTTTTGAGTGGCGCCGTTAGGCTGCCGAATTTTCGTAAGAGATCTAACCTCTCTCTTTCTTTTTAAGTCCTCTCCTTTATATCACTTCTTTTAAGCTCCTATTTGTTATTATGGGGGATGTTCTTTTATATTCCTATTTTTGTACATTTTATTGTAATATTATGAGAGACCCTATTTGATCTCATCAATCCATTTTTGGATGTTTTAAGTGGCGCCGTTAGGCTTCCGAGTTTTCATAAGGGATTTTTCATCTCACTTTTATTACTGTGAGATTTATGCGACATTTTACACAATTTTTTTTGAGTAGTGTATGTACTACCCATTGTTTTACTGATTGTGTAATATACTTTCATTTATGAGTATTTACATCAATGTTGTATTGTCCTTCTTTCACGGGGTGTATGTTACGAAAGATACCCATGTCGGTAAGGGAACCTTTCAACCTCCTCTTTTTAAAAGACTTCTTTTGTTATGTCTTTCAATTCACATAATATTATGTTGGGATATGTTCTTATATATTCTTATTAATGTAAATTTTATGTCCAAATGATGAGATACCCTTTTTATCTCTCATCAACCCATTTTATGAGTTTTGAAGTGACGCCGTTAGGCTGTCGAATTTCTGTAAGGGAACTTTTTAACCCACTTTCAATTATTTGGGTTAAACCACTAATTCTTGATTTTATTATGCCAAGATTATGTGTGGAATATATATGTTGTAGTTTCCACAATCCTTTGTGTGGATATACTATTTATACACATAATCATCTCATTGATAATTTTATATGTCATTTAGATGGACTTGTATCGGAAATCATAGCTCAATATCATTTCATTGAGTTAAATATCTATGTCATTGGTTTTGTTTTTCCATGATTATGTGTGAATGACCTCTGATTGTTTTACACTTAATATCCACTTATATTTTTTGTATTCTTATTTGTCACACATAATCATGTAGTTGATTTAACCTTAATCTAAGGATACCGACTTTGTAAGGGACTTCGTCTCAATCTCCTTTCATTGAGGCATATTTGGTTTTACACACAACTTTCTTTTATACGGTGTATAAACCCGTTTGACTTTTAATTTTATTCAAAAGGAATCTTTTTATATGAAGCGTTTTACTAAACGACACAAAGGATTGTTTCTTTTAACATGCGCGGTGACAATGACCTTTTCCACCGCCGCGAGTATTATTTGGTCTTTGGCTTCCTCAACAAGCCGTAATGTTTTTTAAAATGAAATAAATACCATATAATCTTTTATATATGTTGGTATTGAAAATGGTTTTTATAAAGGATTTGTTATGTCGATATATTTAAGTGATATATTGTGATCGAAACGTGGAAATGTTTTCTTTCCATTATATTTGTTTAATGTCTTATGATTTTATAATGGTACTTGGACATTATGACGGGTGGTGCCGTGAATACCAGGACGAGTGGTTACGTTATAACCTCCAATGCATTGGGTATGGAAGTTGGCCGTATGGATATTCCATTAAGTATGTGTGGAAGTCGGCCTTATGGATATTCCATTAAGTATGTGTGGAAGTCGACCGTATGGTTATTCCATTTAAGTATGTTTATGTCCCAAGTTACCTTTTTATGTTATATGTTCTTTATATGGGTTTTATGGTAATATTTTGGTTACAAAAGTGTAAGTAATGATATTTTATTCATTGAAGAGTTTTTTTTACTACTTAGAAAAGGTGAAAGGTATTACTTTGATAAAGTATTCATGGTTTACTTGTTGTTTTGAAAAAATAACAGTTTTCATTCTTTGTGTATCCCTTACTGAGATTTTTATGCTCATCCCAAGTTTTTGAAATATTTTTTCACAGGACTTAACCTGGAATAGGGTCAAGGATGGGATCAAGGGAAATTCATGCTACCTAAAACATGGAACTAGACATGTTTCTTTTTAAGAGTTTTTATTTTAGGGAAACTTAGTAGAAGTTTCTACTTTGTAATCTTTTGAGATGTAATAGTCATGTCCTAATTCTATAAAACTGTAAACCTGAAAAGATCCTCAATGTGTAATCTTGTAATATCTCAAGATTAAGTAAGGTTTGAGGCTGGGGCCTTATAGTTGGTATCAGAGGTCGGTTTAGATAACTTTAGAGGATAGGGTATTCTCTAAGCATAAGTGATAGTACCATAATGGATAGGATTTCAGAAAGAGTCCCAGTTTTAGATAAAGTGAATGAGTAAGTATATCTTAGTGTTTATCTTCCTCATTAGTACATGATGGTTTTGTTGATATACTCACACTGACATTTCTGTTTTTAGTGAATGGATGGATCTAGCAGGCACCAACGTGACAACAGGTTTGAAGGAAACTGTGGTGGTTCTCTGATTAAGATACTAGATAAAATGTGGGATTCAATGAGGAAACTCGTGGTTGTTCTAAACCAACTATCAAGGAGTAATGATCAACCACTTGAACCTTGGTATGATCTGTAATGCATCATGTACGAGATGACCAATAGATGTGGAAGTTCAGGTAATAATTATAAAGGTAACCATTAGAGATTATATGATCCTTACTTTTGAGGTAATTATGGGTTATTATATGTTATGATGGAAAATGAAAGACATGAGATAAACTTGAGGTTAAAATATGTTATGATCATTTTTGAATATTTTATCTCGTTTCGGGGAATGTTTTAAGAATTATATAGTTTTGGAAAAAGGACAACACGCAGACCGTGTGACAACCTGTCACTTCAGACAAAGCTGCGGGAATCGAACCCACAACCAAAGTGCGACTGGTATTTATCGCCTACCACTGGACTACGTGAAGTATCTGGTTAGTTTGACTAATTATTTTTACATAGATGATTTTTGGAATCAAGAGTAATTTTATTTTGGGTTATCTATAGAAATTATTAACATATCATCGAGGATATGTGATTTGGTTAATTACTTTTCAATATGATAATTTAAGAGCAACCGATGTTATTTGGAGATAAAAGTTAATTTGTACCTTATAAGACTATGTGACTAAATCCTTCAAATATTTGGGTTTCAATCTTAGTTTGGTTTACTTTTAAGAATTTTATGGAAAAATTGTTTATCAAATGGTCCTCGCTGAACTTTGGGTTTTGTTGGACAAATTTTGGAGATTAAGAATATATTTTCTTTTTATAAAGGTTTATCCTTTTCTGGATTATCTGATCTTGTAATAACCATTTTGGTTTTGGTTTTGGTTAAAGTATAAAGACACGGAAAGTATATAGTTCTCTTTTTTGGATTAGGTGATTCTCAGGAAGTTGATTATAGTACTCTTAATGTGAACAAGTCTTCCTAGAAACTCGTCTTTTGGAGAAAATATGAGTTTGATTAAGGAATCTAGTAAGTATGTTTCATTATGATTTAGTTAAGCTCAAAAAATAAATTCCTCAATGAAGAGTAACTTAAAACAAAAATTTTGTCTGTTAACTTTTCCTACTGGGGAATAGAATACCGTTTAACCCATCACAAGTTTGTGATTTTCTTGTGGTTAACTTTCTCCTAGACATGTTTACTATCACTCTCCATCAGAACATGACCCTTTGTTTTCTCCTCCATGTCCATATTTTCATACTTGGAATACTAGTATAGGTTAACTTGGGTGACCGTTGTAATTATATTTCTTTATTTTAAAGTGATAGTTTTATTGACTCTTGTTCCGATGTGGGATTTTCAATGATGTTTCCAAGCCCAGTTTTAAAATTATGAGGACGCAATTCCCATAAGGGGGGAAGGATGTAACACCCTAGGTAAATAAAGAATATGACATTTTTATATTTATCCCTATTTGTGGAAAAAATGTCAATATTAATTTAAATGGAATGCTATGCTCGATGGCTTACCCAATACGCAATAACGAGTTCCTTTGAAATCTTACGTTGCACTCTAATAATAAAATAATATTATTTTAAATGGTAGTTAACACATAGCCGTTGTATTGGAGGAAATGAATAGAAATAACTAAAATACGATTATATATGTTTGTTAAATGTTTTTACGTTTTTCCAATAAATTTTAGAGGCTTAAAATACAAATGAATCCAATCTTAAGCATTGAATACACTAGTATTTTTAAAAGATTTTTTTACTACCTTTTGATGGAAAACCATTTTTAAATAAAACTTTTGACAATTTTATAATATATATTTTTCAAAATAAATATATTATTTATGATTGGGACATTTAAATTTACCTTGGGTTAATTTTTGGTATTTTTCTGGCAATGTTCATTTTTCAATGAATAGTGAAAAATACTGCATTTTACATCAAATCTTCTTTTTCATATAATTTAATTATATGGTTATATTATCTTTTTAATTTGTTTTAAAGTGTAATTAGAATATAGTTTTACCATGTAATACAATTATGGTCATTGGGATTAATTTCACTTTGGAATTGGGCTTAACAAGTGCAAAACTTTTCATAAATATTCTTTCAAAAAAACCCGCTATTTGTTTTGACAACGAGAATTATTTTTAAATTAATTATTGCAATTTATGTGTTTGGAATTTAGTAAAATGTATTATATATTTTTAATTTTAAGGTCCAAATTATTTAATTAAGAGTCTTTTATTTTTGAACATTATGAATAGTAACGACGATAATTATCTTTAATTATCTTGATTAATGAGTAATCAGGTAGTTAAAGATAATAAAATAATATCATAATAATAAAAAATGACCACAAAATGTGTCCTAAGGCTACTGGTTGTCTCTTGGACGACCATGGGATGCCTTGTTCCAAACTTGGGGGCCCCATGGAATCGCTTTTGTGAGAAAGTGACTTTTTATCTTTTTATTTTTTAAAGAATGTAAAATGTAACAAAGAATGTATCACCTGAGTAAAATATTTTTAATTTTGTCTACATAAATGATATTTTGGACTATAAATAGTAATTGTAAAGATAAAAAGATTTTATACATCATAGTATTTTTTTATAATTTTTAGACATTAAATAAATTAAATTATTTATGACATCATGATGATGCAGCGATGACCCCATTATTTAACGATTTAAATAAAATGGAAAGATAATGTAAAATCTAAGACCTAAACATGTCCAAAACCAATTGCATTGGGGGATTTCGAAACCTTATCACCTTATCCTCGAAACACATCAATGTGAGACCATTAAAATCCGAAACTCATTCTAAAATAAAGTAACATTTCTTTACTTTCCAAGAGTGCCCCTCCTCTCCTCTTATAAAAGGCCCCCACCTCTACCTCCTTACTCACACTTCCAAAGCCTTTGGCTCGGACAACCCCTGCCCATTTTGTCTCGTCACATCCCTCTATAACTCCTTGAAGCCTCACTTTGGGCAGAAGTCTTCCCAAGGAAGCCTTTGAGCTCAAACCAAAGGGAGTTACCCGATTTTAAGGTAATGTCTTCACCTGTGTCCTTTTGTTTTATTTTGCTTCTCCAACCCACTAAACTCTTTTCATTCATTTATTTTGTAACAAATCCAGTATCTTCAATATACTAGGATGTTGTTATAAAAATGATTCGATCTACACTTACACACACCTACATCTAATGGTTAAAGAACATACTGTTTCTGTGGATGGTGAATTTCTGCCTCACGAAACGATGATTGTTCAACATTCTTCTAACACCTTCAAAGGTGGCCATTAAGATGAAACTATATTTATATATGATATATAATATGTTTATGTTTTACTTAAGCTTCTTTATTTTTCATTTATTTCATACCTTTATGGTTTCCATTATGGGTCAACGCGATATCTTCATTTAAGGAAGTGCGGACTACCGCCCCCTCAAAGTTATTTGATTCGTTAATACCATATGTGGTACGTATAAAGGATATATTTAGTGATATTATATATGATACCATAATGTAATTAAATTACTATTATGTATAATTATGTTTTAATTACATTAAATATGAAATAGAAATGGAAGTAGCGTTCATGCGTACGTACGGCTTACCGTCTCCATGAACGGTACATTTCATTTCTTATCTCAAAATGTTATGTACTATTATAAGTAAATATATATAATGGATATATATGTAATATATTACATCTAAATTATGGATATAATTCTGTAATTATAATATATATATATATATATCTCATTTTGTTTTAATTCCATTAATATGACAAAAAAATGAAAGTAGCGTTCATGCGTACATACGACCTACCGTCTCCATGAACAGTGCTTTTAATTTTTTAACTCCAAATGATATTGAATAGTAAAAAATGAATATATACTGGATATATATGATATTTAAAACATTAATACTATTCTGGATATGTTGTACCTATAACTACATGGAAAATTATTTTCCAACAAGTTCAATTTTTGACTCATGTACCAAACATCGACAAAAACGTCTGATATGAACTCATATTATTAACCAATTATTATAACATTAAAATATGTGATATGAACTGAATAATAATATTTATTGGAGGTCCTTATGAAATTATAAATTGACCAAAGTTTATTATTCAGGAATATAAAGAAACGAACAAGACAAGTTGGACTTGAGGTAAGGGATCCTACTCCTCTCTTTCTTTTTAAGTACACTCTTTTATGTCATTCCTTTTAAGCTCATATTTCTTGTGATTGGAATGTTATTTTATATTAATATTACTGTATTTTTTATGTTCATATTATGAGAGACCATATTCTCTCTCATCAACCCATTTAGGAAGTTTTGAGTGGCGCCGTTAGGCTGCCGAATTTTCGTAAGAGATCTAACCTCTCTCTTTCTTTTTAAGTACTCTCCTTTATGTCACTTCTTTTAAGATACTCTTTGTTATGATGGGGGATGTTATTTTATATTAATCTTGATATAAATTTTATTGTAATATGATGAGATACCCTATTTTATCTCATCAATCCATTTTTGGAAATTTTGAGTGGCGCCGTTAGGCTGCCGAATTTTCGTAAGAGATCTAACCTCTCTCTTTCTTTTTAAGTACTCTCCTTTATGTAACTTATTTTAAGCTACTCTTTGTTATTATAGGGGATGTTCTTTTATATTACTATTTCTGTAAATTTCATTGTAATATTATGAGATACCCTATTTGATCTCATCAATCCATTTTTGGATGTTTTAAGTAGCACCGTTAGGCTGCCGAGTTTTCATAAGGGATTTTTCATCTCACTTTTATTACCATGAGATTTATGATACATTTGCCACAATTTCCTTTGAGTGGTGTATGTACTTCCAATTATTTTACTCATTGTGTAATATAATTTCATTTATGAGTGTTTACATCAATGTTGTATTGTCCTTCTTTCACGGGGTGTATGTTTCGAAAGATACCAATGTCGGTAAGGGAACCTTTCACCCTCCTCTTTTTAAAAGACTTCTTTTTTATGTCTTTTAATTCACATACTATTATGTTGGGATATGTTCTCCTATATACTTATTAATGTAAATTTTATGTCCAAGTGATTAGATACCCTTTTTATCTCTCATCAACTCATTTTATGAGTTTTGAAGTGACGCTGTTAGGCTGTCGAATTTCTGTAAGGGACCTTCTTAACCCACTTTCAATTCTTTGGGTTAAACCACTAATTCTTGATTTTATTATTCCAAGATTATGTGTGGAATATCTATGCTGTATTTTCCACAATCCTTTGTGTGGATATACTATTTCTACACATAATCATCTCATTGATAATTTCTTATGTCATTTAGACGGACTTGTATCGGAAATCATAGCTGAATCTCATTTCATTGAGTTAAATATGTATGTCATTGGTTTTTTTCCATGATTATGTGTGAATGACCTCTAATTGTTTTACACTTAATATCCACTTATATTTTTTTTATTCGTATTTGTCACACATAATCATTTAATTGATTTAACCTTAATCTAAGGATACCGACTTTGTAAGGGACGTCGTCTCAATCTCCTTTCATTGAGGCATATTTGTTTTTACACACAACTTTTCTTTTATACGGTGTATAAACCCCTTTTACTTTTAATTTTATTCAAAAGGAATCTTTTTATATGAAGCGTTTTACTAAATGACAAAAAGGAATGTTTCTTTTAACGTATGCGGTGACAACGACCTTTTTCGTCGCCGTGAGTATTATTTGGTCTTTGGCTTCCTCAACAAGCCGTAATGTTTTTTAAAATGAAATAAATACCATATAATCTTTTATGTATGTTGGTTTTTAAAATGGTTTTTATAAATGATTTGTTATGTCGATATATTTAAGTGATATATTGTGATCGAAATGTGGAAATGTTTTATTTCCATTATATTTGTTTAATGTCTTATGATTTTATAATGGTACTTGGAAATTATGACGGGTGGTGCCGTGAATACTAGGACGGGTGGTTACGTTATAACCTCCAATGCATTGGGTATCGAAGTTGGCCGTATGGCTATTCCATTAAGTATGTGTGGAAGTTGGTCGTATGGCTATTCCATTAAGTATGTGTGGAAGTCGACCGTATGGTTATTCCATTTAAGTATGTTTATGTCCCAAGTTACCTTTTTATGTTATGTGTTCTTTATATGGGTTTTATGGTAATATTTTGGTTACAAAAGGGTAAGTAATGATATTTTATTCATTGATGAGTTTTTTTACTACTTCGAAAAGGTGAAAGGTAATACTTTGATAAAGTATACATGGTTTACTTGTTGTTTTGAAAAACTAACAGTTTTCATTCTTTGTGTATCCCTTACTGAGCTTTTTATGCTCATCCCATGTTTTTGAAATATTTTTTCATAGGACTTAACGCGGAACATGGTCAAGGATGGGATCTAGGGAAAGTCATGATACCTAAAACATGGAACTAGACATGTTTCTTTTTAAGGGTTTTTATTTTATGGAAACTTAGTAGAAGTTTCTACTTTGTAATATTTTGAGATGTAATAGTCATGTCCTAATTCTCTAAAACTCTAAACCTGAAAGGATCCTCGATGTGTAATCTTGTAATAACTCAAGATTAAGTAAGGTTTAAGGATGGGGCCTTATAATGACGCCCATACTATCCTTATATCATTTGGTAAGAGGTAGACCTAGATTTATACGTTTGTGAGATTACCCAAATATTGTTGTATTGGAGATGACCCTTGTGATTACAATACATTAAGGAAGGAGATGATATCTACATATTCTAGGAGATACATTAGTTGACACCACTTATAAACATCAAGAGAAATAGAAAAAATACTATATTTTTTTGAGGGATCCTAGGTTGTTTATAGAGTCTAAAAACTATAAGTTTTTTTTATGTAATTCCATTTAGTACTGACACATATATTGATTCAAGGTCATAATTATACCTAATCTTTATCACGATAATAAAGGAGAAACAATGTGTGAATAGGATAACTAACAATGTAAAATGGGGATGTAGTCATACTTGTTTATGGTGAACCATGTTAAAAAATCCTAGTGCCCCCTTTTTTGTTACTTTAATATTTAGTATTCCATGCATGCTGAACATGATGTGACAAAAGAGTGAAAGATCTATTGATCAAATAGTTGTAGAGGTAAAGAAGAGAAAATATTTAATTGTGTGAAAGTTTCCCACACTAATTAACTCCACCCTTATTTGTGTGGTTTCATGGATCCTTGTGAATGATAAATAATAATGTAAAATCATACTCATCTCATAATTTACTAATATTTCATCATCTTATCCTTAATAAAACCTGATCCACTTGAGAGAAGGGTGGAATCACATTTCTCTAAGAAACAATACATAAATATACCAAATCTAATTATATATTATATATATTAGTATAGAAAACAATGGGTGATTAACCTATCATCAAATTTGTCCATAGAATTTTCCAACTTGTGATACAATCTCAATTTTATATTTCAAGGGGATGTTCAAGTAGATTTTCAAGAAATTTATTTCATTCAATCAAATACTCAAACACATCAACACATTAAAGTGAAAAAATTTCCCCACTTCTATACTATCTTACATCTTGACATGAACTCCCCCACTAAATAATTATATGTAATACAGTAAAAATAATAATGGGAAAGTGTTATTACTATATATCAACATTTTATTCCTTTAAGTATTTTACATATTTCTAGATTCACATGAACTAATATCATATAGAAAATTATATTCTTGTTAGGTCATCATTATTAGATAGAATATGACATTATTTATCATTGATGATCTTATTTACAATGTACAATGAGAATATTCTTTGCGATACCACTTTCAAATATTGTAAGGAGATAACTTTCAAAGAAATCTGTGTTGAAAAATCCTATGCCATAATATTTTCACAACATTAAAATTTTATTTATATATTAATCAACTTTATTTCCCTTTATTGTGACATGAAAAAAAATATATGAAAATAATTTGGGACTATTTTTCCTCTCAATTTGAGAAATAGTGTTGATAGATACTTCTCAACCCAAAATCTCCCCTTTTCAGCTCCACTTTTCTTCATGATTTCACCCTTTATATTAAAAATACTAATACCTTGGGTATCATGGTTTACATTATATTACCTTAAACTTTAACATTGTTAATAATATACATTTTCACATTATATTTTATGGAAATTATATTTTATTATTATTTATTCATCGTCTTTTTGACTTCCAAACGGGTAGGCCACAAAGTCACACATTCTTTTATAATATGGCCAACCAACTCCTTATTTACACATAGATTTAATATTCATTTATTTTTTTCCTCATCACATAATTTTGACTTGGAATACATGTCTTTAATTTATTTTTGGGGTGTCTAGTCTATTTCACCTTCCACACCATTCCTCGGCAGCCTTCTAGTTACCCCTCTTTTACAATTGCTTTAATTATTATTTTGGGATGTCTTCCACCAAACCGATCCTTTTATTTATTTCTTGGATTTATTATTTATTTAATTCAAAATTGATTACTTCAATTTTTATATTAATTTCCTATTATTCAAGGTCTATGAGTTCTTTTTTCTTACATAGTAGAATAATCTCCTCTTCCTTGGTGTGACATCCTTCTCATAATTTTTCTAGGGTTTTCTTTCTCAACATTATTAATCTATTTATACCCTATGGTTTGATAAAATTTTAATTTCATTTATTTTATTTATTGATGTATTATTACTTAAACATCACGTAACATATTATTGGAAGGTTTATACTAGCACTCATCATCACAATGATGACCTATATTGGAATTTCCCTAGAATATCTTAATACACTCAAATACATTCTTACTAAACACATATCTCTTTCCCTATAAACTTTTCCTCTACAATTATTTCCCCCCATTGATTTATGAATTCTATAATCACTATAAATTAAATCATTATGTCTATAGTCAATATTTCTATGTGAAAAACATCTATAGAAATAATGGTGACCAATGGACATTTATCTTTATCATTGAACCATATTTTGTCTAGTTTTTGTATCTTGATTATTTTAGGCAGACTTGCCATAATTTTATGATTTTCTTGGGAAGATACTTTTCTTGAACATAATCATATCAACCCTTTATTTTATGGTATATTACTTATTAAATTTTATGTCATATTTTTTAATATGTTTATTTGTATCATGTATTGGAAGATGGAATAGAATTAGTACATAAAACATTTTACAGGACATGGGTTATGCTTTACAGTGAGATTTAAGTGGAAAGATATTTAAAAACCCTAATAAAAGTTTTAAATAATATGAATATTTTTTAGGTAATAATATTGTCAAGATCATTCCTAGATAGACCTTTCTTCTTAGTAGTTTGGGAATATTACCCCTTTGATCACATTCAAGTAGTGGTGTATAAAATTTAAACTGAGAGACATTTCTTAACTTATTGTCTTATTTAATCTATCTATTTATTAATGTTTTGGAAGAAACCTCCATGTTAGCACTAAAAGAGACACGAACAATACTTTCCATCCTAAGAAACGCTAAGTGTTACTCAAATATATCTAATAAAAATAATTGGTAAATATAATTAATCCAACCAGAGAGAACCATTATTTAATATAATAATCAATATAGTACATAGTGGATAATGTATTCACATTGAGAGGGGGATGAATCGTTATTGAAAAGTTTAAATGAATCTTTTTATCTTAAATTTTATGCCTATTTGTATTTAAACCTATACACCTATTATGATGATTCTATCTTATATTTTCCCCAATACATTCACACCACATGAAATATATAAAGTAAAAATAGTATAAAAATGATATTTTTACAAGGTTTTTCCCACATTTGTGTGACTACGTCCTTACTTTTTTTGGGTCTATTCTAAGAAATGGATTTTATAAAAACTGTAGAAAAGTTATTACAATGGTATATTAAGCAGCGTGCTTAACAAAAAACTGAAATTGAATGGGAAGGAATCATCCTTAAACCTAAAATATCTCCTAATTATATGTTTTCTTCTCATAGGTTCTTTATACTATATCCTTCTAGACTTATATGGTCCTCCATATAAAATCATGAA
This sequence comes from Viscum album, assembly GCA_963277665.1. Classification (NCBI taxonomy): domain Eukaryota; kingdom Viridiplantae; phylum Streptophyta; class Magnoliopsida; order Santalales; family Viscaceae; genus Viscum; species Viscum album. Next base: position 438,564,828 of record OY728129.1, read on the forward strand.
CAAGATCTCATATCTACACTTGGATGTCATTGCATCAACTTGTGAGATATTATTTCTCAATAAAAGGTATTTAAATACCAATGTGTATTATTCTAAAACATCATGAAAGTCTTACTTTTACTATTTTTCTAGTGTATCAACTTACATACCTAATAAAAGATGTAAATTGTTTTCCTTTCTCACTTACATAAAAATTATCCATCAAAAACCTCGATTTTATTATCTCCTACTTCAAGGTTCTCACCCCTTATGATCTTTATGAAAATATTTAGCTTTTATAATCAAATTCTAGAACTTATTTATTTATAATATATATGTTTATTTAATCTAATACATTTAACAATAATATTATAGCAACTTATGAAACTAACACCTCACACTGAATAACATTCAACTGTTTTGTTTCGAAATACATTCATATAATTATCTTTCACATAAATGGATTTCAGCAATTATTTTTCACATAAGTTCCCTTAAATAATATATATCTTCATAAATAGTTCACATAAGTAATATTTTTGTATAATCCTTACATGAAAAAATCCATTAGATTTCTTAAAATCCTTCTCAATTCTCAATTAACTCTCTAATGATGAGATTATCACCTATTTATAGGAAAATATAATCTTTCATTTACCTATTAAATACTTAGTGGCTCATTTAAAATTTATTTATGTTTTTATAAATAAAAAATTTCCATTTTTTATTCCCTTTAAGATGAGTTTTGATAATAAACAAATAATTTTCTATTTTAAATATTGCACTGACCATAGAAGAAAAGAATGACGTTGAAATAATATTGATTTTGTTTAAGGCTTATTCATTGATTAATTTCTTTTTAATTATTTAACATTTTATATTTTTTTTCTAATTTGGTTATCATTATATGTTCTCATAATGTTTTTTATTTTCTTATGCTTCTTATGAACTGATATTAAATACAAATCTACATTAGTATAAGTTGAGAAATGATACAAATGCTGAATGAATTGAATGAAAATTATTCTATGTATTTTATACATATGAGTCATTTCTCCTAGTATATGATTAATTTATTCATAGGTGTAAATGTATTAGTCATTTCTTAAGGCATGTTATAATATATCCTATGTATAACTCATTATACATGCGTACAAGTCATTCTATCCTAATTCATTCTCATATATGTTATTTCCCTAGTCTGTATACGAGTCATTTGACCTATGTACAAGTAATTTCAAACTTTTATGAGTCATTTTAGTAATTCTTATGAGTCATTGATAAAATTTATATTCTATTTATACTATTTATGAGTCATTTTTCAGTCTTCATAAGTGTCATATGGTTCTGTATATGTGTCGCTTTACAATTAAAAAATTTCAGTCAATTTCTTAAGCATATGAGTTATTCTTAAGTCATACTGATGTGGGTTTTTCTCCAAAATTATCTCATAAGAGATATGAAAAATTTGAATACTTTATTAAAACATGCAATAATAACCAAAATTTAATAAATACATGAAATGTAAATAATTAAATAATAATTCAACTATTAATAAACAATAAACAAAATGAACATCATATCAACTTCATTCTCTTCTTCTACAAGTAGTGAACACTCTAGGCTAGGTAAATCATTTATTTCTTTTTTAGAAATCACGTTTTAAGTAATAAATAAAAATGGTAATTTTATAATTATCAAATCATAAATAAAGTTATAGGTTTCCACTCAACAATTGGCACCATTTTTATAAATAAAAAACTATGAGAAATTCATCCCATTTTTAGAATAATAAAAATAATGTTAAAATAATTAATATTTCGAATACTCCCCTTTTTAAGTAAAAGGATCTTTATTTAATATGAGATAAAAAAACAATTATCCACTTTTAAAATAATAAAAAAATTTACCCATCCCCAAAATAGAAAAGATAAATCTTCCTAAGTTAAACACTATTAAATAGAGAGTGAAATCTGGAAACTTAGATTGAAATATAAATTTGAAATTGAAAAAGGTTATAATAAAAATTTAAGATAGGTTTAAGAACTAAACTTTTGGTATTAATATAATTGAAAACAAATATTAAATATATTTTTGAAACTATATTAATATATTTCATAGATTTTCCAAAATTTATGCATTTAAAACTCGATACCAAATTAAGAATTAAATAAAAATAATAAAGTAAGGATATGTATAATAACTTTATCAAGACTCCTACTTAATATTATATTTTCTTCCTTATTTAAATAATAGTATTATCAAAACTATTTAATCATTTTCCAAAAATATTGTATGAAGATTTCAAAAACTGTAGTATGCATTATTAATTACTGAGAAATCCCTATAAGTAAGACTTTAAAAACTACAAAGTGCTATAAAAACATGTTTAGATATTCAAAGAGTTATAAAGTGACTAACTATTAAATAAAATTCCAGTAAAACATAATATATAATAGATTTTACATGCTCACTAAACATCAAGACAAATTCATTGAGATTTATTTGAAACATAAATTTCAAACTTCCATTATACCAAGTTCAGACTTTATTTTCTCAAACATTATTAAATCCAAAGGTTTAGTAAAAATATCAACCTATTGATCATATATTAAATCATATTCTAAATATATTTCTCCTTTAAATACATAATATCTAATAAAATGATATATTACTTAAATATTTTTTACTATATAATGATGTAAAAGTGTTCTTAGAAATGGTAATAGTTGATTATTTATCAAAAATAATAAGAAACATATTAAAATCAACAAAAAAATAATTTAACTATTTCTTAATCCATAACTATTGAGCACAAAAAGATAAAACCACTTTATATTCTTATTTAATATTAAATGAAGAAATAGAAAGTTGTTTCTATGAACTCTAATAAACCAAACCTTTGACTAAAAATTGACACATACATCTAGTTTTGTTCTATAAATTCTACATCCTCCAAAATCAAAATTGGAGTGGATTTTTAATACAAAGTATTTTTTATGAGGATAAAACAAACCAAGATATATAAAAATTTTAATATATATTTAATATTTTTTATGACATTTTTAAGTGAATTTCCTTAGGGTTATCTTGAAAGATATAATATAAGCATAAAATGAAAACTAAACCATGTCTAGAAGTAGTTTAATACAATAAATTACCAATATTTATTCTAAAATTATTATTATACACTAATATTACACCTTTATTATAATCTAATTTACTATAATTACTCATATGAGTATTTGAGATTTTACTTAAATCATTTTTAAATATTTAAACTATCTCTTTATCATAATTATACTTATTCAGAAAAATTAATCATTATTTTAAAATATTAAAAGTCCTAAAAATAATTTCAATTCTATAATAAGACTCATATCAAATTATGATGTTGTTAAATATAAATATTCATTATATATCATATCACTTGAAAATCCAAAAATAATATCATCAAAAAATTTTGACGATACAACTAATTTTAAACAATTATTTATTTATAAATTGATATATACTTTTCTTTTTAAGAAATCATTTTTTCAAAATAAATTAAGATAATATTTCATAACATGATCAAATATCTTATTTAATTACCTAAAAGATAATCAAACCATTTTAGAACATGATCCTATTTCTTTTAATTCTCAAAACATGGGGGCTATTTTACATAAACTTATGAAAAAATTAAAGAAATAAAAAATATAATTTAATATCTATTTTATAATGTTTAAAAACATGATAAGAATTACAAGATAATTAAAATATAATATCTTCTAACCAGAAGTAGGATTAAAATTTTCATCATAATCAATAACTTCTTGAAAATAACCATGATAAAAAAATATACATTTGTTTCTTAAAAATTTATATATTCATCAAGTTTATATCTCTTCCCAATCCGTGCTTGTTTTGGTTTATGGAAATATTTGTTTCTATTCAATGTTAACACTCAAAAAAATAAAAAACCGCATACTAATATATTTTATCTCGATAGAAAACCAAAAAATCTACTAATTGAAATAAACATTCATAATATAAATTTAAAATACTAAAATTCAATACCCACAAAATGTCCCTCTGATTAATATAAACGTAATTTAAATACATAAAACTTTTAAAACAACTAAATTTATTTTCATGGAGACCAAGAACACCAGATCATAACTTGAGTTGAATGTTTAGGTGATTTAACTAATTTAAAAAACTTTTATCTAGAAAATATATTTAATTTTTATTTCATGGATATAAATAACTAGAATTTGTTAAATATTTTTAAATATAATTTATAAAAAAAATAAGAAATAAAAATAATGGTAATCATAAAAGTTTATTATGGAATATCTAGTTTGTAATATTGAATCTAAATTACCAATAAAATTATCTATAATATTATATTTATGTGTTTTATAACATATTTCATGATAGTGACATCCATTTTTATAGGTTCATTAAATTCCAAATTTTCTACTTCTCTAAGGTTAAATTCTCCAAAATGTTTTTCAATTTTTTACGGAATCACATTTATTTTATCTTAAAGTATTCTCATTGAATTTAACATACATAGACCCTTCAATATATAAAGTTATTTTTATAGGATATAATAATATTTTAATATCCTAAAAATATTCCATTATTATATATAGTATCAAATTTATCAAAATAATATTTAGTATTAAGAATCAAAACTTCATAACAAAAATATACAAAATTGTCAAATTTAGGTTTCCAACCATTCTATAATTTATAAAAAGTTTTCTTATAATATGTTTTATAATAACTATCCAAGAAACCTATAATTAATTATTGATATATTTTTTCAAAAAATATTTAGCTTTTGGACTTCAAACCATTTTATTGTGGTGTTATAGGGGATAAAAATTATGACAATAACTATTTTGTTTATAATACATTTCATATTCATGATTAAAAAACTATCATCCCGAATCACTTATAACTAATAAAATTTGATATACATTCTTTTTTAGAACCAATTTATAATAACTAATGTACTTTGATAAATTTTCTTATATATATGTAAGAAAAAAATCCATGTAAATCTATTAAATTTATCTATAATAATAAAAAAATATTTTTTACCACTAAAACTTATTATTTTTAAAATATTGAATAATTCACGATGAATTAATTCAAGAGATATTATTTTTTTAACCAATTTAATATTTATAAAAATTTATTTATTTTGTTTACCCTTTACTTAATAAGAAAAGCACAGTTGTTTTCTAGTTCTAACTCAGGAAGCTGAAAAATTTGTCCTTGTTTGGATAGCCTATGTAAAAATATAAAATCAGAATGAACACGAATCCTATGACATAGAATATTTTTTGGATGCACAAAATTTTAATACATAACATTATAGTCATTTATTTTATCCAAATTAATGAAATAAAAGTCATCTTTTTGGTTTGTATAAAAACATATTCAAATTAAAAAAGAACTTTTTAATTTTAAATTTAACAAACATACCATCATCACATAACTATGATATATTAATTAGATTATGTTTCAAACCATAAATATAAAACATTAAAAATTATAACATATTTAAAAATAAAAACTTCTCTAAATCCATTGACCTTAAATTTTAATTTGTCATTGAAAGTCACATTACCTACTTCACATCTATTTAATGATAAAAATATTGATTTATCTCTTCCATGTTTATAAAGTGACCATTATCCATATAATAAGTCTACATCTATAAAATAATATTTAATATAGTTTTGGTACCCACGTTGCATTGTGTTTAATTGAGTTATAAAATAATTTTTTAGAAACAAAAATTATTTTAAGAATTTATTTATAGGAAATATTAAAGATAAATATTTAGATAAGAAATATCTTGTGTTGTCTAGAGATTTTAGAAATCATAAAGAACATTTAATTGGATAATAAAATTTTATCCTCTATCTAAAACATGTAATAGTTCATATACTTAATAAATTTCAGCAAGGAATATCTTGTACATTCTTGGTATTGATTGTCAAATCCATGTCTAGTTATATTTTTATTTATTTTGGTCATGGAAATTATTTTATTATATATTTATCTACAATGAAAAAATATTGATAGATTTTGATTCAAAATTTCAGTTTCCTTTTTGATAATTTTTTTTATTTTGAGAAATTTCAAAGTCATCATAAAAGTCATTGAAATTTATTTCTTCCACTTCATTGTTCTTAAAAAAATATTATTTTTACTTATAATTTTGTTTCATTAATATTTTTTTCTTGAGAGATAAACTTATTTTATTCAACATTATTCTCATTATTTTTTTTAATTTCCTCATATATATAAAAAATTAATATAAATTTTTTTAATCTCTCAATCTCATTATATATCTCATAAATAGTTGGGTTTTTATAATCTAATTCACTTGAATCATAATCTAAATCACGAATCTGATTTAATGAATCCATGAGACACAAGTTGGTTTATTGTTTTTATAAAATGTATTATTCACTAGAATACGAGTCTTCAGAATATATCAATCCAATTATTAAATATCTCTTTTCCTTCTTTTTTAGATTTTTGTTCTTTCTTTTTTTCACTAACCTTGGTCATTCTGGCTTGATATGTCCTTTTCTTAGACATTCATAAAAAACTAATTCCTAATCATCATTAAAAAAAATATTACATATCCTAATTTCATGATGAACATCAATAGGATAATCCCTCTAAGTTTTTTCTTGAGTATCCTTTCTTTATTTTTTATATTATTTTTTTCTACTTGAGAATCCTTTTATCTATAAATTGTTTGTACCTTAGATTAAAAATAATGTGAGGTAAAATTCAAATTTTATTTAAAAGAAACTCCTTTTCTCTTTTTAATTTCTTTATTTATAATAATTTTATGTTCTAACTGATATTGCAATAGTAAACCCCTAAGTTCATCAAGTATGTATTATTCGAAATTCTTATTTTAATTATTAATTTTTTTAGAATTCTATTAATTTTTTAATGATATATGTACTCTATAAATAAGTATTATATTATCTATTATTTCTATTAAGGCACTAACACTATTTAAAATATTAGTGAATTTATGAAACATTGGATTTATAGATTCATTTTCATCTATTTTAAAATACTAATATTTCACTATAAATATTCCATGATTTTTTCACTTTGACTTATCTATTATATAATATGTAACTTTTATATTATCCACATATATGATTAGTTTTTAACAAAAATTCATGGATAAAAATATCTCTAAAAAATTCAGAATATAAAATATTCATCATCTTATAATTTGAGATATGTATAACTACATCGTTTCTAATCAAGGTCTCTAGTTATGTCTTTGGTAATGTGTAAGGTTTTATCATAATAGTCCAATGATTAATGATAAGATGATTGAGGAAGGATTATATTCCATATTCCAAATATCCGTAGTCAGTACCATAAGGGGATGGTGGTCAATGAGGAATTTTATGATCATTAGACTTTGAACCTTATATCTCAAAAGATATTTTACTTAGATGGTTAATTTTAGGATATGGGTAGCAAAAAAAGACATAAAAACAACAAATATAAAAAATACTTTCAAGCACATGATCTCTTACCAATTTGTTTACCAAATAAATAGATTTTTGAATAGTTTATAGGGGGTGAGTTGACCAGTTTATAAAATTTTAAAGATTATATAAGTGTTAAAATTATTATGTAGTTTAGAAATAAAAAAATGAGTTTAAAATATTTCTATAGTTGTTTGGATAAATGTGATCCTACATATACTCTTCACTTCTCTATATCTCTAATAGAAATGGAATCTACTAAAATAATTACTTTATAAGGGGATTTACAACCCAATTATGACTTTCTTTTCTAGTGGAGGCCCAATCAATAGAACCTAGCTTGTAATGCGGAGTCACAACCCATTACAATTGATTATTTCAACTAAGAGTCACAACACAAGAACTTCTATTTTATACTAAAGGAAAAACCCAATTACGCCTTCATTTTTATACTAATAGTCACAACCAAACATATCTTTTAATGGTTATTATAACCCTACAATCCTAATTTTGAATAGAAAAGAATAAACTAACTTTAACGCACATAGAAAAGAGATGGGATGTATAAAGAACCACATAACCAGAATTTAAATAGTAAAATATTGAATGTTGAGACAACTATGATCAATTATCAGTAAATATATGAATTTTGAATTACACCATGTGAATTTCCAGCTATGTCATGATCCAAAAAATACTTCACATTTATGCATCACAAACCTCATTTTCTTCATGTTGTAAAGTTCAAGTATGTCTTGCTACATTATATTGGTTTTGTAAAACTATATCTAGAGAGTTTTAAATTTTAACAAAAAATTTAAACTTAAAAGTCATTTTAGTTCATATATTATGAATCATTAGTCATGAATTCAAAAATAACAAACTACTTCAGTGTTATTTAAATTATCATTGAGATTTTTTATTGATTCCTTAGAAAAGGTTTCACAAGTATTTCTCTATTTAATGTTCATGATATTTTCATTTCATATCCTCATTACTCATTATTGTATTTATGTAAAAAATTATATCTTTATGAAAAACACATAGGTAGTTATTAATAATAAAAAATAAATCAATAATTAATTAAAGTAACAAATACTTTCATTAATCGACATTTAATCATATGAATATTTCCCATAATACATGTAAAATTTTTTCCTTCAAAATATCAAACAATAAATTAATTTAAATAGATAGTAATCTATAAGTAAAATAAAAAAATAAAAAATAGTATAATATTCAAAAGTATTTAGGAGATAAAAAATTCCTAATTATTTTATGTGTCGGTGTAATTTCTCCTAACGTATGAGTCGTTTCTCTATAGGTATCAATATACAAGTTTTTTCTTAATGTATGTGTTAATACATAGTATATACAAGTCATTTGAACTATATATGAGTTATTATATTGTAATCCATTTCCAAATGAGTCATTTCCATAGTCTATATATGATTCAATAGAACCGTATATGGGTCATTTCGACTGCATATAAATCATTTTGACTGCATATGAGTTGCTTCAATTTTTTTTGATCAATTAATCAAATGTTGTGTTGTTTGGAATATTTATGATTCAATTTTCAATTTATGTAAGTTTGATATTGTTTTTATATGTTTAATTTTTACACTTAAAAAAATTTTAGTCAATTACATCAGAGTACAAGTCCTTCCTTAACTCATTCTGATAATGTTTTTTTAAAAAATATTAGTCCATAAGAAATGTGAGAAATGTAATAATGATCCGATAATATATTATAGTAGACATAATATAATAAAAATATAAAATAAATCAAAAAATTAAATAAAAATTAATCAATTAATATACAATAAACAAAATCAACATCAATCCAAATCATTCTCTTTTTGTAAAAAAAGTGAAAGATTCAAAGAAGGGAAAGCCATTATTTCTTTTAAAAAATATGTTATAGGGAATAAATAAAAATTATTTTTTTAATTATAAAAACCTAAATAAATTGGAAAACACCCACTAAAAATAACTCATACGCATTCCAAATGACACATACATAGATAACTGACTCATATGATGAACTATAATGAATCGTATGCAGTCAAAATGACTCATATATAGGTCAAATGAATCATACATAGACTAAGAAAATGGATTATATGTAAATTAAATAGGATATAAAGACTCATACGGGGTTCAAATGACTCATGCTCAATTAAAGTGACTCATACATAGTTTAAATAACTCATAAACGGACTAAAGAAATAATTTATATAGAAATGACTCATGATAGAATGACTCGCACATAGGTCACATGAATCATATGGAAGAAAGATTAAAACATATGTTTAGAAATAACTCATGCATTAAAACCTATATATAAATGAATCATACACTTAGACAAATGACTCATACACACAAAATACTTATAATTTTTTTTCACTCCTATGGATTTTGAATATTTTTATATTTATTTATTTATTTTTTTTATTTACTATAAATTATCTGTTTAAATTCAAATATTGTTTTATATTTTCATGAAATTAATATATCATAGATTATGGTAAATATTCATGTCATTAAAGAAAAATTAGTAGGAGTATTATTACTTTAATTAATTATTGATTTATTTGTTATTATTAATGATTCACTTTTTGTTTCACATTTTTACAACAATAAATGATGAGTAGCAAGGATATTAAATGATATTATCATATAAATTAAATAAAGAAATAGTTATCAAACATTTTCTTTTTAATCATATAAAAATCACTTTTATTATTAGAATAACTTTGGAGTAGTTCATTATTTTCTCATTCACCACTACAGATTTAGAAATGTTTAACTAAAATGAATTAAATGTTAATTGTTGTTGTGCATGGATAAAACTATATTCATAGATCTTGATAAAACTAATACATTATAGTGAGATATACTTAAAATGTAAAATGTCAAGAATGAGAATTTATGATACCAAAAATAAAACTATTTTTGTAATCGTGATACTATCATACTTTCCCGTGGTGGACTTTAATGTTTAGATCTTTACAGTGAAGTGATCATGAATGCATTAGATTTCAAAATTTCACAATATAAATTATTATTACACAGTATAGTATGACTCCAATATATTTTATAGGTGTGTTAAAATTTGTTTATGATTTTTAATTTAAAAAAAACTATTGGGTTATACTACCCATTAAAAGTTATGTTGGGTTATTCCTCCAAGTAGAAAAAAGTTAGACTATCTGAGTTTTCCATCCATGTAAAAATTATAGGTCTTAGGTTGTGACTAGAGGTTGAAAATTAAATTGTAATGGTTTGTCACTCCCTATAAATGTTATATTTTTTGGTTGGGAATCCACTAGAAAAGTAAGTTATAATAGGGTTATGAATCCCCTTCAAAATTTAATATCTTAGCAGGTTCCCTTTCACTCAGGTATAAAGATAAGTGAAATGTAGATATAGAATCATTTGGATCCAAACTGCTATAAAAATACCTTGTGAACGTATTTTTCTTTTCCAATACATTATATATATATATAACTCCAATTTAAAAGTTAAAGTTTTTTAAACAGGTCAATTCACCCCCACTCTTGACCATTCTGAAATATTCTTATCACATAAAAAATTTTATGATTCCAAGAAACACCCACTTAATTTTTTTAACATCACTAGTTTTTCACAACATATATTCTAAGGACACCTGACTTGTGCATGCTTCCAACTACCATAAATTAAAATCATCCCATTTCTCCAAATTTGACTTCAAACATCCTCCATACTACTTCGAGACTTCTGAATTTCTCAATATCCATTTTTCCACATCTTTAAATATCATGGACTCTAGAAATTAATATTATTGAACCTATATCTATACTAACTCAATATCATTCTTTAATAAATCCAGATTATTGGAGTTAGTCATTTTTATCAACTTATGTTATAATAACCTCTAAATATTTCTATTTTATTTGTATTACAATCTTCTAATCTCTAGATACTTCACCTTCATTCCCAATAAAAAAAATCTTCTATAATTATCATGAATCATTAATAATTCTCTAACAATCATGAATTTATTACTTTTAATGAAAATAATATTCTAAGTTAACTTATCTAATCAATTTATGGAACATTTTAAACTTATTAAATTATATGTAATTTACGTATGTGCTTAGTCAAACTTGTGTATCCTTTTAAATCACAATGTTAACCTAATGTGGATTGTAACTTCCCACACCAATCCTCTAAAAAATGAAATAATTCTAAATTCAATCTCATTTAATTCCTTACGTGTCCACCAAATTAGTTATCTTGATTCATATTTTTAAATATACGAGAAAATTCATCAACTCAATATACAAGGTTTATCTTTTAGACATGTAACTTCTAGAATAAAACACATCTCCCTTTATCTCAAAAACATTATTTACTCATTAGAAAGTATTAAGATAAAATATAAAACATATTCTAAAATTAAACCATTACATTGGGTTATTCAATATCTCCCTTTATATATTATGTGAACACCAAAATATCTCAAATTTTTATCAAATCACATCCTTTCTTAAAGAGAATGTGTCCTGACACAAAACTATTAGATAATAAAGTATTTTTTAAATAATTACATCTCTTGATGACAAGAGATATAATTCCATGGATTTTTAGGTTACTAATCTTCAAAAATTCACTTATATTTCATTTTTAACAATAATGAAATCGTTGGATTAACAATAAATAAAGTGCCTTTCTACCACAATAGTTATATAGTTATTTCCCCTATTGATAATATAATCCAAATACTAGTATTGTAATTTCTATATGATCCTTATAAAATTTATAATGTAGACTCCATCACATATTTTGTGTCATAGTAAATCCATACCTTTACGAATATTTAGTTCTACCTCATAGTGCTTCTTGTGTGTTGGGTAGAGAAACCCTTACATAAGATTTTTTCTTTTACCAATTTATTTTATATTCTATGAAAAATATTTTATACACCTATTAAGATTATTTATATTATTTATTTTCTATATGAGCTTCATCTTATAGTTATTCTTACCAACCATCCTAGGAAGCTTACATATTACAATATCATTCAATGATTTCCCAATTTTTCTTTTCTCATACAATCAAAAATATATTACATATGAAATCTATAGTTTTTAAAATCTACTTAGAACCTATTAAAACATACTTTAGTCATCTATAATCACTTCAAAACATTTAAAACAACCTAAATAACTATATAAATAAACAAAATATTTCAAAATTTCTTTAGTTTCAACTTTAAATACTTTATGCATATGATTACTCAACTTTGAGTGCTACAATGGATATTGAGTGCCTAAATAAATCTAGATTCAAACTAATAATTCCTTATTATTTCATCAAAGTGATATTATATATATATTATAAGAAACTTTATTCTTGATAAACCATGTCTGGATTTTCACTCTTCCAGCTAGCTTTATTCTACCCCAACATAGCTAGCTCTCTTAACCTCATTAAGCATCAAGTTATTTAAAATTATATCTTCATTCAACTACACTTTTCATTAATTGAGTAAAATATTAACTCTAGAATAATCATATAATTAGGTTTATTATAATAAATTGATGTCTTAATATTATTTAATAACATTTGAATGAATCTTCATAATATATACCATAGAAATAAATTTCTATTCATGCGATCCATAGGATCTCAAAGTCTAATCTCATAGTTTTTAATTCATTGGGATCCTTATAGTAACCCATAATTTTCATAAATAGATATCACATCTTAATTTGTGATTATTAATTACAAAACATAATGATCCAGGCGATAATCATACAGGTCTTGTGCATTTGGAAACATGGATACAAAAAAACTAGTTCATAAGTGAACTAAAACTTCTCCCACTAAGTTCTTCATAACTATAAAACTTTTTATAAATATCATACATAATAACTTTCTTCATAACATGAGGAAAGAAAATCAGAAAGGGTGATATCATATTCTCAATAAGGATAAAAAAGTGAGATATCAATGATCCCATAAGCATAACATGAATATAAGGGTATGAGAACATGATATTGACTTTTGAAAACCATACCATGGATAAAAAAGAACACAATCATGAGTCATGGAATAAATATTTGTAGTTTATAATATATGATTCATAAAGGAATCAAAGAACATGTTCCATGAGAGAATAACATTGGAAAAATAAAAGGAGTTTTGTAATACACATAAGCATAGAAAATAATTTCATTCATAGTCAAGAATCATTTCCAAGATGATCATATTGGATGATGTTCACTACCTAAACCATCATAATAGTCAAGGTTCACTCCCAAGACTACCATTATGGATTGGGTTCACTCCCCAAACCATTATAGTAGTTGTGATTTACTCTCTTGAATATCATAGTAGACATAGTCCGTTATTGAATTGGGTTTAATCCACCTTATTATTCTATTTATCTCATGAGATATCAATATTTACTTGACGAATTTAAGGGAGATATAGACCCCATACATCACATAATGAAAATCATATATACATGTGCCATAATATCATAAAAAATTAATCATATGAGAACCCATTAAATGAAATGGGTTATATAAAACATTTATCATATTGGAACCCCTGAAAGTAAATATGACTCATAAAACATTTATCATATCATAACCCATGAAAATAAATAATTTTCATAAAACATTTATCATATTATAACCCATGAAAATAAACGAGTTTCATAAGAATTTATTTATAGAATAACCCCTAAAAATGAAATGGGTTTCATAAAAATATTAACTTCATACACATAAACCATATATAGAAAGAATAATGATGGAATAAATGGGTTATATCCCCATTAAATATTAAGTGACATTATAGTATTTCTTCTTATATGGAAAATTATTTTTGAAATAAAATCACTTCAAGCACTTCTTGAGGAAAATAACCATTCCTTAGAAACAAACAATTAAAAAAAAGTTAAAGAAACATTATGAAAATAATTTTTATTTTAAAATAATATTGGAAACTAATAAATGTAACTTTAAAATATTTAATGTTCATGATAGTGGTAATTTTTGTTCATGTTATACAGGTTAAAACAAATATTCTTTTCACATTTTCAGTAAAATTCAAATGAGCCTTGTTTGAAAAAAAACATGAATATTTTTATATTTTTTAAAAAATAAAAACAAGGGTGAAAATAACTTTAAAAAATCATATGATAACATTAAAACATTAATGAAAACATTTTTTTGGAAAACATGGATATGGAAGAAAAAAGGTTTTTGACTGAAGAGATAAATAAAGTTGATTTTATTTAAAAACATTATTTGGGTATCTTTAGTTCTTAAAGAGAGGAAAAGAATGAGAAATAATGTATTATATATAAATAACTATAGTATAATAAAATTCATGAAGTTCTTGAGAGGTATATCATAAAATTTTATCATTGGAAACTTATTCATAAAAATCCAAATGAACAATGTGGTTATAACATAACACCTTTATAACTTTGGTAACTTTTGAATAATAATGCCAATTAATAAATAAAATAAAATAAAACTTTAAATATAATTATAATAATTATATTTTTTATAACATTTCATATGGGAGGTATACACACAACACAAAATAAATGAGTGGTGAACATGGCACATGTCACCCAAAAATAAACGAGACTGTAAATCCACTACCTTAGGTCTTGAATTACTTCATACATGTCTGAATATAATTTATAATAAATATAGTTTTATTTTAAATATATTATATAACTATAATTATATATATATATCCTACTATATATGGTTTATTTTTTACCTTTTATTACCCGTTTGTTAAGAATTCATTGTTAAAATCACATTTCAGATAATAAATGATTTGTTTTTCATGTATTATTTGATTTGGTATTTGTAGAACTTTAACTTTGATAATGGATACATGATATAAATAATTTTATACATTATATAAATTTAATATATATTCATTACACAAATTTTTAGATTAATACATTAAAATTAGAGATATAAAATGAACTACACCGTTCATGGAGATGATAGGTCGTATGTACACATTAACATTATTCTTATTTTATTGATGGGTGGGAAAAAAGTAAGGTGATATAATAATTATAATATCATATATATATCATATATTTATTGAATTTATCTGTATTACCTTCTATTTAAGGCGTAAGTGAGAAACGAACCACATCACTTCTCCAGGCGGTAGTCCACCATACACATGAGAAATATTATCGTTTCCCTATGAAATGTAAAGTAAGAATTTATATATGATATTATTATTACATAAGTATAATTATGTCATAAATAACATATATATACTTAACATACATCAATATATCTCGCCATGATAGGTGGTGATGGAAAATGAATTACATCAATTCATGTGTTGGTTGTCCACCGTACACACGATCGATGGTTTCATTTCCCATTTTATTGAAGAGGATATGAATATAGGCTATGCCACTAAAATAATAAAATATCAGTATATTGAACATAATTATGTTATTATATCATCATGGTTTAATAATTTTTGAAAAATGCGGAGAATGAGATAATACAAAACACAAGGTTAAGAATTTTTCCACTTTGTTTGGGAACTTATTTAGGTTTATACCTAAATCATTCTTATAAGGGTTTAATAATAAAAATAAGGACTCTAAGATGTTATTATCTATGTAACTTACTAATTTTATATTGGATTTTATGAACCAAATGTTATTCTAATTGTGAAGATGAGATGATAGGAGGTGACCTTTTATAAGTGGGGTATATGACACATTTGGAAGTTTTGAAAAAAATAAATTACACCCATGTTTTTATCTTTCCAAAAGACTCAAAAATGGGTACTTAATAAACTTATAAGTTATAAGTTCCAATTAAAACCATAAAATATGAATTAGATTTTTCTAGGATCATTTTAACAACTATCATTTTTGTTTAACCCCCAGTAAACCTACATTTACCTGAACTGTGGTAATTAAGTTTTACTGTTTTTATAGTTAAAATTTTCCAAAAATTAATTTAAAATTATCATATAGTATATATTATTTTTATTAAAAATATTTAATACATTTTTATAAATTACATTCACTTAATTGAGAAAATTTAATTTAAAAATAAACTCATAGACGCGATGAAAAAATGGTTTTCCGACGAAAAAACCTTCAAAATATTAAAAACGTTTCATATAAAAAAAATATGAAATTTATTAAAAAGAAATAAACTTTATTAATTATAATATAATTTAGATAATTCTACTTTTAAATCCATTTTAGAACAAAATGGATCCTGATTATTTCTTCAAACAAAAATGAATTAAAAAACCCTGTATTTTTCACAATTCTTTGAACAATTAATTTTTCAAAAACATCCAAAAAATTTTACCCCATTATAATTTTATAATTTTTTATAAAAAATTTATGTTTATTTTTTAAAATAAGTTTTCTATAATTTTAAAAATTTAATTTTATTATTTTCTCACAAAAATCCATAAAAACATGATTTGACAAAAAATTATTTTTAAATCATATAAAGACTTTACAAAAAATTAAGTATTTATAATTGAATATATATTATTTATAAAAAAACATAATAATTATTTATCAATATTTGTTTATTAATTTTCATACCGCCATATTTAACAAATAGGTTATAATTTTATTATTTAAATAATAATATTAATAGTATATAGTTTCTCTTTAAAACCTAGTATTACTTGTAAAATAAGCTGTTAAATAAATTAAATTTATTCAAAAAATAGATTTCATAAAATATTAGGATGTTACATTATATCTCCCTTAAAACTAAATTCTCTCTAGAAATTATGTCACTTTGATGCAAAAAACCGAGGATACTTCTGCCACATTAAATCCTTAGGTTCCTACATAGATTCCTAGGATTTATGGTTTCACCAAAAAACTTTGATCAGGTGACTGGTATTATTTTGTAGAAATTTCTTTATATGATAAAAAATATCCACCATTTTTTCATCAAATTAGTGATCATGATCCAACAATATTACCTTTGATTTTAGTACATGTGAGTGATCAGTTATGAACTTCTTAAATAGAGATACATGCAACACATCATGGACTCGAGAGAGGTTTAATGGAAGCACCTATTGATAAGATACCATCCCGATATGATCAATAATTTAAATGGGGAGACATTCCTAGGGTTTAATTTTACCTTCTTTCCAAATATCATTAGTTTCTTCCCTTTAAAAATTCTTAGAAAATACTTTTAACTAACTTCAAATTTCAAATCACACCAGTGATTGTTAGTATAAATTTTCTACCAAATTTTTGATTCCCTTAAGTGCTTCTTAATATTTATAACCTTATCTACCATTTCTTCAGATAGCTAATATCCCAATAGATTTCTTTTTACCACATAATCCTAACACAATAGAGTTTTACCCTTATTTCCATGGAGGTATTTATAAGGTGCCATATGAATGATTTATTGAAAGATATTTTTGTAATAAAACTGAACTAGTGGAAGGTGTTGATCCCAATAACCTTTGAAATATATGAAGAAATTTATCGACATACCCTCTAGGGTTTGAATTGTCCTCTCAAATGGATCATCTATCCACGAATGACACGTAGTGCTGAAACTCAACAATATACCAACAGATTACTGAATATTTTTCCAGTACTTTGAGGTAAAACTTAGATCAGGATCAGATACAATAAAATATGGTACTCTATGATAACATACCAATTATATAATGTATATTATGGCATACTGATCCAAATATCATTATTATCTTATAGAGATAAAGTGTGTGGACTTTATATGGTTATTGAATAAAATATATATATTATTATGAACTTTAGACATTTTAGGATTTTTGATGACAAAATACATGGAGATGGTTTCCCATTTCCATTAATGGGAAATGGTTTAACCATCCCCTTAGACTTATTTCTCTCAGCCTTAACATATTTACATACCAAGTGCCAAGATGAAAACTCTATGATATCTCTCATCATTCCATCTGATTGGGAATACTCTTTAAAATATATACACATCTTGGTACTTCTAGGATGAATATAGAATGAATAAATATGAGCCACTTTTTGTCACAACCTGTCCCCCGGGGCCTGTGTCGTGACTACCCCAAGCCCAACTTCCATAGGCCAGGGGATGTCGACTAGCACTAGAAAGGAATATCCCTAAAACCGGGAAGGCATTGCCTTTTATTATACAATCTCACAAAATCCAAGAACACAACAAGATATAAGCAGAAAGTAAACTATATAGTAAAAAGGGCGAGTACAGTAAGTAAAAGGTCCCGAATACAGGACCAACTGGAAAGTACAAGTAAAACTGAAAACAACTCCTATGAGCACCCACCAAGGATCCTACCTGAAGGGTAGGTATGGTTCTCGAATGGTCATCTCTTCGGTACGTCTTGTCTAATGGTCTACCTCCGAGTAGCCTCTAGTCCTGGAACCCTTATCCTCGATGAATGTTGTCCATCATCTCTATAAGACATATCAAGGTACGGGAATAATACATGCAGGGGTGAGTATAACAATACTGAGTATGGACCCCGAGATGCCCTAAGGTCTCTTAAAATCCACAAAGGATAAACGGCAATGTAAGACCCTAATCTCAAAGAATGAAGAAATACTTATCAACAATAATTAGGTATATGTCCATACATATACCTAAGTTATCAATATATACTCATCTCACATGTGAGGGAAGAATACCACAAAGGTAACACGGGGAAGGTAGAAGTACCACATAGGAAATACCATGAAGATAGAAGTACCACATAGGTAATACCACGAAGGTAAGTACCACAAAGGTAATGCCACACAAAATATTACCACGAAGGTATCACCACACATAAGTGTACCACAAAGGTAAAGAATCAGATCACACTAGGTATAACTTAAGTATGGAAGTATATATGATTAGCTGTATTACTAGATCATCTTACTTCATCGACAAGCTCTGCTGTTGACCCACATAGGATTGAATATGACCCACACAGGATCTGAAGACGAACCACACAGGATTTGAAGATGACACACACAGGATCTGGATATGACCCACATAGGATTGGTAGAAGCTGACCCACACTGGATTTGAAGATGACCCACACATGATCTAGAGATTCTTTAAGTACAACCAGTCATAGGATTCCTCGCTCCAAGTGCGCTCATGTTCCGTAGAATCTGCACCTTGAGATATCAGTCATACCTCTACATCCACTAAGCTCCACAAAGGAGTATCAAAAAGTTATGTCATGTCTTAAGGGTTTTAATGTGACAGACGGTGCGTCAATCGGATGCCCGGTCTGTGAGTTATAAGCATTTTAGCTCTGGGGGTCTGGTTGGATTAAGGTTCGATCCAACCCAGCCGTATTCCAAATTTATTCAAAACTAAATTGGAATATACCAAAAGGACCATCTCTATCCAAAGAATATATTTCCACAGATTGTTTTTCAAACGGATTCCCGGTTCTCAAGATATGGCCAAAAAGGCGTATCTTGGTCCAGATGAGCCCGGGTCTGGTCCGACCTGGTCGAACCGACCCGGCCTGGGCCGACCTGACCCTGTTCGGGTCGATCCGACCCTTCCTGGGTGGGTTGGGGCACAACGGGCCCATCCCATTGGGCGCAATCCGCAGGGTTTGACCCGCTCGGTTGGGTGCGGTCCGCCGTGGTGGAGCCCGCCCTAGCCGCTACCCTGGGGGGAGGGGGGTGCCCCCACGGAATTCCAAACTGTCCAATGGAACGTTTAGCATTGGCCAAACTGGAGGCAACGTGTGGTGCCACATGCTTGCACGTGGCACCCGCTAGAGCGGTCCTGCTCGGTGTGACGCGGCTGGCCGGAAGTCCGGCTGGATCCCCTTCCAGCGGCGTGATGGTGCTGATGTTCCTCCCGCAGTAAGCTGGGTGACGGCCGCCCTCCGGGTGTGCCACCGCGGATCAGTAGCCACTGTGACAATTGGGTTCCGATAACAGCACATAGACCTTGCCTTAACATGGTAATCGGGTCCTGGCCCGCCAGGTACCACCAGTTGCCCCGCAGACACGTGGTCCATATCCTGAGGCCCACCCACATGTCTGAATGGGTCATCAGACTAATGATTGTCCCCAAATGCCAACACATGTCCTTTCTAGTGTGCTTTTTCCTCACTCACAAACACCCTGGGAAACATCCCAGAAGGTCACCCATCCTGATCACTACTCTAGGCCAAACACGCTTAACTGTGGAGTTTTAATCAGACAGGCTCCCAAAAAGGAAGGTGCACATTGTTGAAATGAGTTATATCATTTAGACATTTAACTATTTATCATTCGGGGGTGTTACAATCACCTCCCTTTAGAGCACAACGTCCTCGTTGTGGGACCTACCTCTCAACCCAGGCAGTGTGTTGCACTTAAGGTTGGGTACTACCTCTGATACCAATTTGTCATGACCCGTCCCCCAGGGCCCGTGCCATGACTACCCGAAGCCCACCTTCCATAGGTTATGGGCTGGCAACTAGCACCGAAAGGCGTATTCCCTAAAACTGGGAAGGCATTGACTTTATATCTTGTAAACACACACAACTAAGCACACATCAAGATACGAACACAAGTAAACTGTATAGTAAAAAGAGTGTATACAATAAGAAAAAGGGGCCAGAATACAAGCCCAACTGGAAAGTATAAGATAACTGAAAAGTACAAGTAAAATAAAACAGATCCTGTGAACTCCCACCAAGGATCCTACATGAAGGTTAGGTACAGCTCTCAAATGGCCGTCTATACAGTACGCCTCGTCCAATGTCCACCTTCGAGCTACCTCCAGTCCTGCTACTCTCGTCCTCAATCAGCACTATCTATCGTCTACACCAAACACAATAAGGTGCGAGCGTAGCCCGTGCAGGGGTGAGTATAATGATACTCAATAGGGACCCTGAGACCCCCGAAGGTCTCTCAAAATCCATAGAGGATAAAGTACAAACATGGAAACAACAGTCAACCCTATTTAGGTATATTCCCATACATATAACTAGGTTATCAAGTATACCCATCTCATTCACGAGGAAAAACAATTCCCAACTTATTAGCTCAAAGATCAACTATTCCACAAAGGAAAGAATACCATATAGGTAACACCTCAAAGGTAATTACCGAAAAGGTAACACTACACAAAAGAATACCACAAAGGTATCACCACAATGGAAAGTGCCACACAGGTATTCCACACAGAAGAATACCATAAAGGTATAACCACAAATGTAAGTACCACACATGTATGCCACACAGAAGAATACCACAAAGGCATCACCATGAAGGAAAGTACCAAAAAGGTACGCCACACATAAGAATACCACAAGGTATCCCCATGAAGGTAAGGACTCAGCTCACACCATATATAACTTAGGTAAAGTAGTATAGATGATTAGATGTAACTACTGAATCATCTTACTCTATTAAGAGGCAAACCCATGCAGGATCCTAAATCATCAGAACCACATAAGATCCTAGTACATCATCTGACCCACAGATGTTCTTAGTACAGAATACCCACACAGTATTCTAGTACATCATCATACCTACACAGGATCCTAGTACAACAGACCTACACTATCTCCTAATACATCATTATACCCACACAAGATCCTAGTACAGTATACCCACACAGGATCCTAGAGTATCCCCATGTGGATTTATAGAGTGGATCTAAGTGAGACTCTCGAACACAAACCCACAAAGTATCCCTATCACAAACCCACAAAGGATCCCTTTCTCATGTTATAGCCAGCTACAAGGTTCCCGCACAAAGATCGCTTGATTCCAGGAGGATCTGCTCCTGAAGACACAGGTCAATAATCCAAATACCATGAAGTCCCGCAGAGAATTATCCCAAAGTACTACCATGAAAAAGGTGTCTCAATGCAATAGACGGTGCGTCAATCAGACATCTGGTCTGCAAGTTATTGGCCCTTTAGTCCCGAGGGCCTGGTTGGATTCATGTTCTATCCAACCCGGTCATACCCAAACTTTATCCAAAACTCATGTGGGGTATAAAAAAAGTTCCATATATATCTAAGGTTTTCAGCGCCGCTTCCAGTTTTTCAAAGGGACGCTCATAGCTCAAGATATGGCCTAAAGAGTGAAAAGGGTTGAAGTTGGTCTGGGTTCGGTCCGATTCAGCTTAGGCCAACCCGACCTGATTCAAATCAGAGGAGTCGGTTCTACCGTAGAACATATGACTCTAATATTTTATATGTGGCAATGGTGTTAAGTGTTATGAGTGTGATTTTCAGTTTGGGGAATCCAGTGTTGGTACGACGGCCAACGTATCCATACACCAGGACCTTGAATTTTTATTTTCGACTCAGCACGCGAAAACACTGATTGCGTATGTTTTTGAAAAGTTTTCTTTTCGATTTCTTTGAGTTAGCTCCCCAGGTATAACATAATGACCATGGAGCACCTATTCCTTATTAGGATTCCACTACGTAGATAGCCATCTGGGATTCCTGAGAGAGTACATGATGATGGCCACTGAGCGACGAGGCTCCAGTACAGTTCCCTCTTACTATGTTGGAACCTTCGGGTGGTTTACCCGTAGCGCCACCACCCATTGGGCAATAGTTACCACCAACTGCACTGGCGAACGATGTATGTCGACTGAGAACATTGCATGAGTTCAAATGGCATAGGCCTTCGAGGTTTCAAGGTGAGACAGATTCCCATGCAGCTGAGGGCTGGCTGTAGGTGGTTGATAGAGTTTTCCGCTTTGTTGAGACACCAATATAGTAGATGGTGATCTTAGCTACCAGTCTTTTCCAGTGAGTGACCATGAGGATGGTCTGCATAGTGATGAGGCTTCGGTATGTGGATCATTACCCAAGACAATACCTTCGGGTAGTGTGTAAACTATATCATTTCCCGTTGGTCAGCAGTTATAACCGGCGGTACCGGTAGAGGACACATATAGGCTTAGTTCCTTATGCATGATTTAGCATCAGGTACCCCTCAGGTTCCAAGGCGAGCCCGACTCAAAGGCGGTTGTGGACTGGCTTGAGGAGGTGGGTGAGAGTTCTCTAGAGCTTCTATAGCTTCGGCAGGACAACACGTCGATAGTTGAGTATTCATCGAGGTGTACTGATCATTCCTAGTACTCTATGAATATGATACAATCAGTTCTTTGGGGCTCAGAAATTCGAGCAAAGTGTGTTTAAGGATGTTTGAGACAACAACATTGCTCTATGCCTTCCAACTTATGTTGGGGTGCTAGAGAGTACCTTTGTGATTGAATGCTATTTGGCTGAGCGGATACAACCAGTGAATGTTAGTAGTGAGAAAATATGAAACTGGCGCCAGTTATAGAGACTAGGGTGTGTAAAATGGTTTTGGAAAGATGAAGTGTTAGGGAAAGATGAATCTGCAGGGATGCAGACGTGGAAACAGAGCTAGGGGAGCATTATGAGGTGGTGTACATTTCAACATGTTACAAGCACCACCCATTGTGGTCCCCACCAGGCTCAGGGAGCTGGAGGACAGGGAAAGAGAGTGGTTGTATGTGGTCAAGCAGTGCGTCCCAAGGGCTCTAGGAATGATTCGAGGTATGGTATGTGTCTATTACTAGCTACAATATCAATAGACATATGTACCAATCATTCCTTCCTTCCACGAATCTTGTCCAAGACCTATAGTTTCTAGTTAAACCATTGAATTGACCCTCACATCTTGAGATACCTTTGGGAGGAGACTAGATAATCACACTTACACCGATGGTGTGATTTGAACCTTGAGGTGAGAGTTTCGGTCAGAACCTCTTGGTGGTAGCGTCGAGGCCATACGACGTTAGTTTAGGTATGAATGGACATGCACAATTCATACTCATATTGAATGTATTAGTCAAAAAAAGGTTTTTGTTTATCTACAACATTGGGATGAGGTTTTCCTTAGTCGGTGAAAAAGTAAACCCAGGCATCACAGGATAAAATCATGCATAGGAGGGTGAAGTTGGTCACTCTTGAGTCGGGCGGCCTTCCCCTCATGGTAGTAGGAGTTTTGAGTTTTCAGTTCCAAACAGGAGTGGCTAGAGTTCCTCCAGGACTATGACTTTGAGATAGTCTATACTACTAGGAAGGGGAATATGGTATCAGATGCACTCAGTAGGAGGTTTGGCCTGCAGCTGCTGAGTTAGGAGACAAAGCAGCTAGCCGCTTTATGGATATCCTACATGGATCGAGATGGAGCAGTTTATCTTCAGTCTCTTAAAGTCACTCCCCCACTTCTTTATTTAGTTAGGGAGGAGCAGTGTGGGGGCACTGACTACAAGGCTCGACGTGCTCATATATCCATAGTACATGCACCTGATGGATTTTCTAAAGGTTGGGAGAACATCATTCTCTTCAGAGGATGTACTATGGTACTGGTGGTGATACACGAGGAAGTGTTGAGGGAGTTCCATACGTCCCCTCTAGCGGTACATCCAGGAGTGGAAAAGATGTAACAGGACCTCCGACATCCGCATTGGTGGCCGGGAATGAAGAAAGAAGTAGCAGAGTTTGTCTCACAGTGCCTCACTTGTCAACAAGTGAAGGAAGAGCACCAGGTTCCAACAGACTTAGTTCAACTTTTAGAGGTCCTAGAGTGGAAGTGGGATGGGATATCCATGGACTTCATGAAAGGAATTCCACATACATCCAGGGGTCATGATTATATATGGGTGATCGTCGACTGACTCACTAAGTCAAACAACTTCCTACCGATCAGAGAGTAGCGTTCAGTAGAGATCTTAAGACGCCTCTATGTGCAGGAGATTGTACGGCTACATAGAGTACCCTCAACGATTGTCTCTGATCGTGATGCACGTTTCATTTACCAGCAATGGAATGGATTGCAAGAGGATTTTGGGATGCAACATCATTTGAGAACCTCCTTCTATCCTTAGACGGATGGCCAGACTAAGCGGACCATTCAGACCTTTGAGGATATGCTACATGCTAGCATCCTCGACTTCGGTCATAGTTGGGAGGATCACTTTCCCTTGGTGGAGTTTTCATATAACAACAACTATCACTCCACCATTGGGATGTAATATTTCGAAGTGTTGTACAGTTGAACTTGTAGATCACCTTTGTGCTGGACTAACCCAGGGGAGTTAGCACTCATGGGACCAAATACGGTATGAGATACCGTGAAGAAGGTGCAGATCATCCAGGAGCGGATGAAGACTGCACTGATTAGGCAGAATTCTTATTTTGATAGGAGATGGAGACCTCTGGAGTTTGAGGATGGTGATCAAGTCTTTCTATGGGTCTCACCCTGATGAGGTTTGCAGAGATTTGGCCGGGGCTGCAAGTTATCTCCGAGGTTCATCGGACCCTTTCAGGTCCTTAGAAGAGTTGTCAAGGTGGCTTATCGCTTATACCTTACAACAAAGTTAGAGAAGGTGTACAACGTCTTGCATGTATCCCAGCTGAGGAGAAACGTGCACGACCCATCTCACATCATGGACCACATCGAGATGGACATCGAGGATGGGTGACATTTTTGGAGGTTCCAGTGGAGATTGAGGATTGATAGGAACGGGTCCTTCGTGGGTGGTCAATACCTCTGGTGTGCATATGCTGGCAGCACGGGAAGCTCTAGAAGAGCGCATAAGAGTGGGAGGCTCAGATTCGTGCTCAGTACCCTCTTTTGGTTGTTTTTCCTTTATTGTGACTTTTGGGTATGTAAATCCCTAAGGTGGGGAGAATGAAATGTCCCAAAAATTATGTATAATTATTTTAATTATATGGAATTATTTCGAGACTGCTAAATCTGATGGCACACGATTCCGAGGCCCGGGGTGCCCTAAATGATCCGTCGAAGTTTGGTTATGTTTTAATTAGCACGCACAAGAAGTTTTCCTAAAAAAGTGGAATAACTCTTAAATCGTAACTTAGATCATAAATCTGAGGGAACCATTGCCTTTAGGATGACAGGTTTACCCTAGGCGTGACTTAATTTTAGTCGGCGTGAGCCTCCTGTGAGAAAACCCAAAAACGGCATAATCGTAAGTAAAATAATTAATTAAATTATTTTATTTTTCAAATGATTGTAACTCACAAACGGTAACTCAGATTGAAAATACGAGGCCAACACTAAACTCGTGAGGGTATACTCTTTTAATTTAGATACTAAAATTGGTCGGCGCGGACCACCATTGAATGTTAGTTTTTGGATGTAAATAAAATAATTAAGTGACAATTATTTTATTGTAAAATACATTACTTCTAAACAGTAACTAGGATTGAAAATCTGAGAGTAACGTTGGGTTCATTGGGGAATGTTTAACTTGGGTAAATCCTAACCTCAGCCGAAAGGATTCAACATTGTCTGTTATAATTTTTCAGAAATTTTTTTCCGGTATGTTCAGTAAACGCGCGAGCGACATTTTGTAACATTTGAACTGGTGATCGGAATTGAAATCTGAGGACACTGTTGAACTCGAAGCGCCGATATTCACTTAAGGAGACTTTCACCTAAACCTTAGTTGGTTGAGGGTGAAAGTTAGTTTTCGTGTTTTTCGTGGGAAAAAAGTTAATATAAATAAAAACTTTTTATTTTATTTTTTAAACCTCTCTACATGGGTTATGTAGGTGGGGACCAAAAAATCTTTAATCCTACCAATTAGAATTCAATGGTGGGGATTATCGAACCACTCATTAATGTGGCGGAAGTCCCTTGGAATCCTCCCATTTAAATTGTTCCAATGCAATGCTATTAAATTGTGCCAACGTAATGCTATTAAATTGTTCCAATGCAATGAAATTAAATTGTTCTATCTAAATGTGCCATCGTAAATTAATTAGCTTGAGCTTTCAATTCTATGTAACCGCACCACTGGGGAATTAGGAAGGTTTCTAATTAATGAACCTTAAAAAATTCCACGATCGTTACTTACCCTCCCCCTCTCTTATTTATATGGAGATTGGGGGGAGGAATTGGAAGGACTTCCCCAAGTGACAAGCTCTGGTAAAGTGTCGCGACACCCAACACTTGGAGGAAAGATCTGGTTCTATAAGGTAGTGATGAGAAACCCCGAACCATGAACCAAAGAATGATGATCGGGCGACATCGTTGGAAGCTTGTTGCAGGGACGACAAACACTGACAATTCCTCAAACGCAGAAACATCATCTTCCTCCTGATGCCACCTCTTACAGATGATCGAGCTAGGGATTTTAATTTGAAGTTTGATAAACATTTATTTGTAGATTATTCATAATCTTGATTCTCAACCATGATGTCCAAAAGACATAACACAAACTAGGGAAACAAGTGGGGGTACTGAGCACGAATCTAAGCCTCCCGCTCTGATGTGCTCTCCTAGAGGTTCTCGTACTGCCAATGAACGCGCACCAGAGGTGTTGACCACCCACAAAGGACCCACTCCTGTCGATCCTCAATCTACACTAGAACCTCATGAAATTGTCTCCCCATCATTGATGTCCAGCTCGCCCCAGTCAATGATGTTTGAAGAATCATTTACGTATCTTCTCAGTTGGGATACATGAAAAACATCGTGTACCCGGTGCAACTAAGGGGGTAGTTCTAGGAGATACACCACCTTGCCAACTCTTCTGAGGACCTAGAAGGGTCCGATGAACCTCGAAGATAACTTTCCACCCCATCCAAATCTCCACAAACCTCGTCGAGGTGAGACCCATAGGAAGACATTGTCACAATCCTCGAACTGAAGAGGTCTCTCGTCTCCTATCAGTATATGACTTCTTCCTGATCTGTGCAGTCTTCATCCACCCCTAGATGACCTGAACCTTCTCCATGGTAGCTCGCACCATCTCCGGTCCCATGAGTGCTGACTCCCCTAGGTCATTCCAGCACATAGGTGATCTACAAGGTCATCCGTACTATGTCTCAAATGGTGTCATACTAATGGTGGAATGATATTTATTATTTTACGTGAACTCCACAAAGGGAAAGTGATCCTCCCAGCTATGGAAAAAATCAAGGACACAAGCATGCAACATGTCCTCAAGGTTCTGAATGGTCCACTCTGTATGACCATCCGTCTGAGGATTAAAGGCGATGCTCAATCGATGCTAAGTCCCGAACGCCTCATACAACCTCTTCCATAGCCAGGAAGTAAAACATGCATCATGATCAGAGGAAATCATCAAGGGAACTCCATGGAGCCATACAATCTCTTGCACATAGAGGCATCCCATGCCCTCTACTGAACCCTGCTCTCTAATAGGTTGGAAGTGAGCCAACTTGGTGAGTCAGTCAACTATCACCCAGACGGAAACATTTCCCTTGGAAGTGTGTGGAAGTCCTGTCACAATGTCTATGTAAATTCCATCCCACTTCTACTCTGGAACCTCTAGTGGCTGAACTAATCTTGCTAGAACCTGACGATCTGCCTTCACTGGCTGATAAGTGAGGCACTGTAAGACAAACTCTGCTACTTCTTTCTTCATTCCCGACCACCAGTACTAACACCAGATGTCCTGGTACATTTTCACCACTCCTGGATATACCAATAGAGAGGACATATGGAAATCCCTCGACACTTCCTCTCGTAGCTCCACCGGTACCATAGTATGTCCTCTGAAAAGGATGACATGCTCCCCAACTTTAGAAAATCCATCAGGTGCCTATCGTATAGATATATAAGCACGCCAAGCCTCACAGTCAGTGTCCCCAAGCTGCACCTCCCTGACTCACCGAAGGAGTGGGGGAGTGACTATTAGAGACTGAAGATAAGCTACTCCATCTTGATCCACGTAGGATATCCCCAAAGTGGCTAACTGCTCTATCGCCTCACTCAACAACTGTATACCAGATCTCATGCTGAGTGAATCTTCTACAATGTTCCCCTTCCCAGGAGTGCAGACTATCTCGAATTTATAGTCCTGGAGGAACTCAAACCAACGCCGCTGTCTCAGGTTCATGTTCTCCTGAGAGAAGATATACCTGAGACTCTAGTGATCAGAGTAAACTGTAAAAAATTCGCCCATCAAGTAATGTCGCCACATATTCAAGGCAAAGACCACTACTTCTAACTCCATTTTATGGGTAGCCTAGTTTTTATCATGTTTTCTCAGCTGTCGAGAACCATATGTGATCATTTCTCGCTCCTGCATTAAGACACATCCAAGCCCGGTCCCTGATGCGTCATAGTAGACTACATACCCAACGCCTTCCTCCGATAATCTCAAGACGAGGGCATTCGTTAGTCTATGCCTCAACTCCAAAAAAGCTCTGTTGGCATCTCTTTGACTACAAGAATGGTTTCCTCTTCTTCTTCAACACTGTTAAGGGTACCACAACTCTGGAAAAGTTAGGCACAAAACTCCAGTAGTAATCAGATAGACCCAGGAAACTCCACACCTCAGTCACACTCCTGGGTGGCTCCCAAGAAAGAACAACCTCAATATTCAATGGATCTACTACTTCTCCAGCCTTCAAGATGACTTGTCCCAGGAAGTGAACATCTTGGATCCAAAAATGGGACTTTGAGAGATTACCATAAATATGGTGCTCTCAGAGTGTGTACAGAACTATCTAGAGGTGATAGGCATGCTCATCCTCTGTAGCTGAGTATATCACGATGTCGTCGATGAAGACTACCAAAAGGAGATCGAGGTATGACTGTAAGATCCTGTTAATGAGTCCCATGAACACTACTGTGGTGTTGGTCATTCCTAATGTCATAACCAATAACTCATTGTGTCCATACTGACATCTGAAGGCTATCTTCTGCACATCCTCATCTCGCACCCTGAGCTGGTGATACCCTGATCTGAGGTCTATCTTCGAAAACCACTGTGTTCCCTTCAACTAATCAAAAAGATCATCTATCCCCGGTAGTGGGTACTTGTTCTTCATGGTCACTTATTTCAGGCGCCGATAGTCCAGACGGAGTCTCAAACTCCCATCCGCCTTCTTGGCGAACAAAATCAGGGATGCCCAAGGAGAAACACTAGGCCTAATAAACCCCTTTCTCTGCAAGTCCTCCAGTTGTACTCGCAGCTCTTGAAGCTCCACGGGAGCCATCCGATATGCTGGTGTAGATATAGGTGCCATCCTGGGGTACAAGTTGATGCAAAATTCCACATATCTGTGAGGAGGTAGACTCAGAACATCATCAGGGAAAACATCAGTGTAGTGGTCCACCACTACAGGATAGCTTAGAATCTCAATATCAACCACCACGAGGGTAAGGCTAGCCAACTTATGTGTGATCGAATGAACCCTCCTCCAGGTAAGTCCATCCTATGCTGAAAAGGTTCACTTCTCACCGGTTAAGGAAAAACTTGTCCCATCTTCATGGAAAAACCACACTTTGCACCTAATATAGTTGATCTGAACATAGACTATAGATAACCAATTCATACCCAAGATGACGTCATAAAGCCTCGACGCCGCTACTAGAAGATCCCAACCGAAGCTCTCGACTCCTAGAGTAATATCAGACTGCCAGCACCAGTGTTTAATCGTCGAATCCTCTCTTGTAGGAACCACTAGTCATAAGGATCGATCCAACGACTTCACCAGAATCTACAAGCTATGAATGAGGGTCATGGAAATAAAAGAGCAGATGAAAACTATGTCTATAATTACTGCAGCTAATGTGGAGTAGACACAGATTGTACCTCTAATCATATTTGGTGCTGGATGGTCATAGGCCTTAGCTTTCTGGAGCTGAGCTCATCCCTATCCACCTGCTCCCTATGGTTGGGGTGGACCACCTAGAGGTGATGGCGGTAGAACCTCGAATCGTTGCCCACCGCCTGTTGTACAACCTTATCCTTTTCCATGTCATCCTTCTATCTATGGACCTCCTTGATCGAATATTCACCTCTACCTAGGTGGTCCTTCAACTGTCTACTGGTCATCTATATGGCGGTTCAGGCAGTAATGAGCCATGTGGACCTATCCACCACACGAGTAACACTGCCTGCTCCTTGCTCGTCATGCTCTATCTCAAGAGCCCCGCACAACCGACCCTATATCCTATATCCTTACACCCATTGGTCTGGTCCTCTTAGACCTCTACGTCATCTGTTTACTGCCAGATGTAGATGACTCTACTACGTGACGTCCGGTGGTGGGTCTCGCTGCGGGTGACTGCTCAGCAAAGAAGCTCTCCACTAAGAGTGCTCGCTCTAACACCCCCACCAGCATCAGAATGTTGATAGAAATCATCGAAGATCTAATCTACCACCTGAGCCCCTGCTCAAAGGTCTATGCCCTGAATAAAGGGTCTCGTACCATGTAAGTGGTGTAGCACGAGAGGTCAATGAACCTCGCTGAATACTGAGCCACGGTCATGATGCCCTGTTGCAAGTGGAAAAGCTCATGTATATGCACTATGCATAAAGTCGTTTGGGTAAACTCTGCCCTGAATAGGCTCTCAAAGTCCACCCAGAGAAGTGTCACCTCATCATGAACCTGGAGCATCAAGCTCCACCATCTGATCACTACTTCCTGAAGAAGATTTGTGATAAGGATCGCCATGAAATCAGCTAGTGTCCCTACCAGTCGAGAGACTCTAACCATGACCTCTAGCCAGTCCTCAGCCGCCTGTGGATCCATCTCTCCCTAGACCCTCGGTGGCCTCTGGCTCTGAAAATCATGCAACATGCCCAAACTTCGTGCACCCTCTACTGCTGGGGTTGGTGGAATCAGATGCCCAATGGGTAGTGGTGCTTCTGGTACACCACCTGATGGTACAACTTCTGAAGGGGGGGATTTCACCAAAGCCTCATTGCTTGGTGGGCTATCATCACATACTATACCTGTAACCATGGATGGATGTCTTCATGGAGGCATCCTAGAAAGAAATACGTGCACCACGGTCAATAAGTTATATCTGGTGAGATGAATCAAAGAGATCACAAAGAAATCTTTTAAAAAACACAGACAAAATTAGTGTTTTCTTGCATTGAGTCGGAAATCAGAAGTCAGGGTTTTGGTGTACAGATACATCGGTTGTCGCACCAACAATGGATTCTCAAAACTAATAACCACACTCATAACACTTAACACTATTGTCGATTAAAAGATCAGAGTCCAAGTTCTTCGGTATAACTGACTCCTATGATACCAATTTGTCATGACCCGTCCCCCGAGGCCTATGTCGTGACTACCCCAAGCCCGCATTCCATTGGCCAGGGGATGGTGACTAGCACCGGAAAGGCATATCCCTAAAACTGGGAAGTAATTGCCTTTTATTTTGAAATCTCACACAATCCAAGCACACAGTAAGATACAAGCACAAAGTAAACTATACAATAAAAAGGGTGAGTACAGTAAGTAAAAATTAATTTAAAAATATTTAGAAAATTATTTTCATAAAATGGAATTCATTTTTGAATTTAGAGCATTGATATTAGGTAAGGGAGAATTTTTTTCTGAAATAGTTGAATTATTGGTGAATTATAAAAATGAAATTTTGAGTTTCAGGTGTTTAATGACATCATTAATGATGTAATAATTATGTAAGATTTCTGGTCGACTTATGAATAGTGAGATATGCTATGAGGCGTCCCAAGTGGCCAATACCATGGGAAAATACAATGGGCAAGCCCATGGTCTTGGAAAATACCACCGATGAGGTGTCCCTTGGAAATTAATAATTTATTCACTCACTTTTCCTATAAATACCAATACATTTACCTCATTAATTTCAATCCAAAATCATCCTCAACGAAGTTCTGGTCTCCTTACCTCACAATGAGTCCTCCCAAGGTTCCCTCAAGACTCCCAGGGTACCAACCATCGAGCATTCAAAGTTACTCTTTAAGGTAAGAGATCCTTTCACCCTCCTCTTTCTTCCTTTATGTTGTGTCTTCTTGTTTCCATATATTTATGTTGAGGGTATGTTCTTATATGTTCTTATTACTATCCATTTTAGGTCTAATTTTTGATACACCATTTTTTCTCTCATCAATTTATTTTTCTGAATTTTTATGTGACGCCGATAGGCTGCTGAAATTTTTGTAAAAGAAATCACATCTTCTCTTTTCCTTCGAGTTTCATTTTCATATGGTATTTCCTTCCACTCTACATACCATGATCTTATTTATTTTTATTATATACCCATACTGTATTATGAGTTATTTATGAGTGGGTGAATCTTTTCCCCTCTCTTTTCAATGTTTTCTAAAACCATGTTATACAGTCGTTATGCTGCAACATTTTCGTTTCAAAATCTCCCTCTTTTTCTCAAGAAATTCTCTTGTATTATTTATGTGAATACCCAATTCTATTTTTATATCTAGGGGTATTCATAAATACATAAAATTGATCTATTTTATTCTGTAATTGGAATACATATAACCCTCACTCCCTTTCCATGGTTTATAAATGACTTAATGATCATGTTTTTAAGAACTTTTAAAATGTTACGATTTTGAAATGAAACCCATTTCTTTTATTCTCTATGGGTTATTTATGAAATGTTTGATTATGATCTATATGGATCACATGAAAATAAATACATATTAATGGTGATCCCTGATAGCACTCTAATGCATTGGTTAAAGAATTAATCTCTAGAGATGACAAGTTCCACGATAACTTGGTGAATAACCTTGGTAATTTTTATGACACCTCAGGGATAAACCGTTGTGATATGTTCATGAATCTCTAAATGAAATGTTGTAGACACATATTCAAGTTATGATTCAATTTATTTTTATTATGATATTCCTATTCTTCCATTTCTCAGGCCTTTATGACTTTTATCATGTTCTTATTAATATTGCTCAAGATCACATGTCAACTATTTCACTTGTTTTTCATACTGATCCATATGATCACCCTTTTCTTTGATTTATGTCTCTAGGATATGAGATGCAGTAATTGTACATAGTATGAAATTATGATGATGCCTTAAAAGTGGTTTAGAAGAGTGTTTTATGTTGTTTTCATGTATTATGTTCCTGATTTCCAAGACAGTAAACTTTAAAGATCCTCTGTTTGTAAAATGTAATGAAAAGTTATGTAATAAAAAGATGGGATGCCATAGTTGGTATCAATGGATAGTTTAGTTATTTATGGAAATTAGGATATGAAAACTTTAGGAAGAACCCTATTGAAAATTTAATATATTGTAAAAATTCCTGGTATTTTGGTGAGTATTAAGTAAGTGGTTTATCTAGAAAATACATCCTTGTCTAGATACCAGCAGGTAGAGGTGGCTCTGGCACAAATGTACATACGGGTAAAACCCGAAAACACCACTTTTAGCTAGACTTTAACGGGAACTGGTTCATGACAACATGACTTACTGCACTCTTGGTTACGACACTCCCGGGTGATATGTTTGGTTAATCATAAGCTTTTTATGAATCATTTTGAAGGATTTAGAGAAATGTAATTGTTTAAAGAAGTTTTAAGACCTAAATCCTTTATAATTAAAAGATTCGTAAATGAAATAATTTTCTCATTAAAGTTTTATTATTTTAGAAATGGTGGTAAATAAGAGGAACTGTGCAAATGGTGACCGCAATAGACCATGCAATGGAGGACCTCTGATGGAAGCCAGAATTGAGACATTCATTTGAATGATGAACCAACTGACTCATGTTATGGGAAATAACTTGAATCAAACTGGGAGACCGATATCACTGTGAAGGGAACAAAATTCTGTTGAGTCCTTTATGCGCCAATGACCACCAACCTTCAGTGGATTGACCGACCAATTGATTGATGAACAGTGGATCATCTCTATAGAGAAGATCTTTTATGTGATCCGCTGTTCAGAGCAAGAGAAGGTCACCCTGGATTTCTATCGCTAAGAAGGGGAAGCTGATCAGTGGTGGGAGCTGATTAAAAACACAAGGAAAAGAGTGGAGGTTGAAGCTACAGAGTGGGAAGAGTTCAGAAGGATCTTTTTAAGTATGTATTTCCTTCGTTCCATGAGAACAAGAATGGATAAGGAGTTTCTCGAGCTGAATAAGGAGAACAAATCTGTCGGAAGATATGAGATGAACTTCACCCAACATTCACGTTAAACCTCTAGATTTCTCATGGATCCAAATGGCAAGGTTGATAGATTCTTCGGTGGACTGACACCTCATCTACGGAAGAATCTATCCAACCGAGATTATGACATCTATGAGGAGATTGTGTGAAGTGCAATGAAAGTTGAACTAGAGTTTGGTGAGACACAGTTGTCTCATAAATCCAATGACAAAAAGAGATCAATGGAGCCTATATTAGGGAGGATCTTTGATCAAGGAATAGGACGCAAGAAATTGAAACGTCTCACGTGTAATTAATGTGGGAAGAATAATTTGGGGAACTGCCTGATCGGGATAGGGAAATGATACAAGTGTGGAAGAGATGGCCATAATGCGAGGAATTTTCATAGTGAGATGAAACCTTAACTTCCAAACACTAACGAAAAGGGGAAGATGGTGCAGGACCTACCTGATATTCAGTGCTTTAAGTGTGGAAAACTTGGGCATTTTTCCAATCACTATCCAAATCGACGGGTAGTAGAGGGGAACCACCACCAGCCTTAGAAAATGCCAAGGGAGAAAGGTCGTGATTTTGCTATCACAACAGATGAAGTTGAAGCTCCAAATGATGTGGTAGAAAGTACTCTTGTTGTTCTCTCTAATCTAGCAAGTAATTTGTTTGATTCTGGTTCTATGCACTCCTTTATTTCCTCCAAGTTTGCAAAGAATTTAGAATCATCCCCCAACTTTCTAAAAGTATAGTTATCAGTCAAGACTCCTGGTGGGATTATCCAAGCATCATCAGTTTTTAGAAACTCTAGTATTTACTTTTGCGGGAACAATCTTATCTCAAATCTAGTAGTCATTCCCATGAGGGAATTTGACATTATACTAGGGATGAACTGGCTCTCAAAGTATTATGCAAAGATCAAATGTATAAGTAAGGAAATATCAGTAGTCTTGAATGGAAAACCTATAGTTATCTTCCAAGGAGAGATATATCAACCTGATCTTTTTCCAGAGGAACCTCTTATATCCTTCTTTATGGAATTGATTGGTGAAGAAGAAGAAGGAAATGGGAGTTTGAGGATTGAAAATATACCCACTGTCTAGGAATACATTGACGTATTTCCTAAGGAATTTCCTGGACCTCCCCCAGAAAGAGAGGTAGAGTTCTCTATTGAACTCGTACCTCGATCTCATCCAATATCAAAAACCCCATATAGGATGGAAAATGTGGAGCTGGATGAATTAAAGAAACAACTCCAAGATCTTTTGGAGAAGGGGTTTATCCAACCGAGTGTGTCTCCTTGGGGAGCACCTGTTCTCTTTGTGAAGAAGAAGGATGGATCGATGCGGCTATGAATTGATTATAGAGAACTGAATGGAATCACAGTAAAGAAAAAATAACCTCTTCCAAGAATTGATGACTTATTTGAAAAACTTTGTGGGGCTCAATTCTTATCTATGATTGATCTTTGTTCTGGTTATCATCAATTGATGGTGACGAAAGAATATATTCCAAAAACTGCCTTCCGATCAAGATATGGGAATTATGAGTTTGTTGTTATGTCTTTTGTACTGACTAATTCACCTGCTATTTTTATGGATTTGATGAATAGAGTCTTTAAGGACTACCTTGATAACTTTGTGGTAGTTTTTATTGATGATATTATGATATATTCCAAAAGTCGTGAGGAGAATGAGGAACATCTAAGGGTTATTTTGAGAACTCTATGGAAGGAAAGGATTTTTGGAAAGTTTAGTAAATGTGAATTATGGTTACAACAAGTTGCTTTCTTGGGGAACATTGTTACCAATGAAGGAATCACAATTGACCCTGCAAAGACAAAAGTTGTAGTGGAGTGGCCTCATCCTACAACAATAACTGATATTTTTAGTTTCCTTGGATTAGTGGGATATTATTGGAGGTTTTGTGAAATTTTTTTCATGAATTTATAATCCATTAACCAATTTAACTCAAAAGGGGTCAAGTTTATCTGAATAAAGGAGTGTGAGGAAAGTTTCCAAGATCTGAAGAAGAGATTAGTTACTAAACCTGTGTTAACTCTGCCGTCAAGTGGATAAGGATTTGTTATTTTTAGCGATGCATCTCCGAAAGGGATTTGGTGTGTCCTCATGTAAAATGACAAGTTCATTGACTATGTAACTCGACAGTGGAAGACTCATGAGCAGAACTATCCTACGCATGATCTGGAGCTGGATGCAGTTGTTTTTGCTCTGAAGATATGGAGGCACTATCTTTATGGGGAGAATGTGATATATACACAGACCATGAAAGTTTGAAGTATATTTTCACACAAAAGGAATTGAACATGAGACAAAGGAGATGGTTAGAACTCCTTAAAGACTATGATTGTTCAATTCATTATCCTCTTGGAAGAGCAAACAAACTTGTTGATGCATTAAGAAGAAAAAACCCATTTTTTCTTTCCATTATGAGGATTCAAAGAGATCCTTTGATCAATGACCTAGTAAAACTGGACATGGGAATTATAAAGTAAGGGAAATCATCATCCCTAACCTAAATTATTTCTCAACCATCACTACTATAGAAGATCAAGAAAGCTCATAAAGAAGATCCTTTGTTATAGAAGAAGTTTGAGGCTGTGAAGGATGGGAAGTTTCTTGAGTTCAATACTGATCAAGAAGGTGTAATGAAATTTCGTACAAAACTATGTGTACCATCTATTAGGAAAATAAAGAAGGAGCTAATGGATGAAGCTCATAGCTTTACTTTCTCTAATCATCCTGGTAGCATGAAAATGTATAGGGACCTTCATGATAATTTTTGGGGGGATAATATGAAAAAGGGATATTGATAACTACACTTCAAGGTGCTTGGTATGTCAGTATGTGAAGGCAGAGAGACAAATTCCTAAAGGGGTATTGCAACCATTACCCATACCAGCATGGTGTGGGACAATATCACTATGGACTTCGTCACTGGTGTCCTGAGAACTTCCAAAGGAAATAATGTGATATGAGTTATTGTGGACCATCACACCAAGACTGCCCATTTTATCTCTATTCGGGAAGATTTCTCTCTTGATCAACATTCCAGGATTTACATGAAGGAAGTGGTGAGGCTACCTGGAGTTCCACTTTCTATCATATATGATCATGATCTAAGGTTCACATCAAAATTATGGACAAGTCTTTAACAAGATGTGAGCACTGAATTTAATTTTAGTATGGCCTATCACCCCCAAACTGATGTCCAATCTGAAAGGACTATTCAAACACTAGAGGACATGCTTAGAACTTGCTTAATGGAATTTAAAGGTGGATGGGATCAACATATCTCTTTAGTTGAGTTCTCTTACAACAACAGCTTCCACTCGAGCATTCAAATGGTACCCTATGAAGCTCTATATGGGAAGCGATGTAGAAATCCTATTTTTTGGGATAAAACTGGTGAGAGAAAGCTTCTTGGGCCTGATCTTGTGCAAGAGATGGCAGAAAAGGTCCGTGCCATCCAACAACAAATTAAGGCTGCTCAGATTCGTCAAAAGTGCTATGCCGACAACCGTCGAAGGGACTTAGAGACTGATGTTGGTGACAAAGTATTTCTTCATATTTCACCTTGAAAGAGAGTCATGAGGTTCATGAAGAAAGGGAAGCTCAACCCTTGGTACATTGGCCCCTATGAAATCCTTGATTGTGTGGGAGCAGTGGCCTATCGGCTTGCACTTCCTCCAAATCTAGTCAAAGTTCATGATGTCTTCCACGTATCCCTTTTGAAGAAGTACATACCTGAACCTTCACATGTACTAAATCCATAGGTGGTACAACAGGAACATGAACTCTCTTATGAAGATAAGCCGGTGGAGATCTTGGATTGTAGAGACAAGTTTCTACGAAACATGACTACCCACCTTGTTAAGGTGTTGCAGAGGAACCAAAAATGTGAAGAAGCCACGTGGGAACTAGAGGAGTCTGTGAGATAGAAGTACCCACACCTTTTCCCATCAGAGGATACGAGATAAAATTTCAGGGACGAAATTTCTTAAGGGGGAAGAATGTAATGACCCAAACTTTTCAATTATATTTGTTTCCTAAATTTTTGTGTTATTTTTTTTATACTCAACAAAACTATATCCTTTAATTAATGGAGTGGGTATAATTAAAATGTGACTGTTGGGTTTTGATTGTTATATGACTATTGGTAAATATGGCAATCAGAAACTATAATCTTAATGTTGTGTCTTTATAAATACGGTTATCTTGGTTAATTAATACAGAAAGAAGATTTAATGGCCTCATCCAATAGACTCAAGTCATATGAATCCCATCTGTCGGAGCTTGGGATGGAGGTTGCATCACTGGGCTTTGCTTTGGACAAAGCCCAAGCCAAACTTCAATGTATGAATCTTGAACGGAATTTTCTAAGGGAGAAGTTCAAGCTAATAGAAATCACTACTTGGACAATGTTGTTAGAGCCACCCCAAGATTCTATCACCATATCACACCTTATACTTAGGTCCTATGCTGGTGTTAAGGGGCTATGTAACGAGATCTTAGCTACTTTGTGTAATCCTTTTATGTAAATAAAATTTTTATTTCTTCTTATGGAAAATATTGTGAATTTAAAATATCCAGATAAATATAGGATGTGTATTATTGATGAATTTAGGAAAAAATGGGTATTTTAAAATATTTTTGTTTTCATTAAATAATTAATAATGTGAAATGATTTTCGAAAAATGGTCTTCTACAGCTGTGATCATCGAGAAATTTAGAGTCTAATTAGATGAACTTGGTTTTTATTGAATAGTAAAGTAGGAATAGTAACATACCCTTATGAATAGTAATGAATAGTAATTTTACCAAAAAAAATAGAAACTTTTCCCATGAATGTATAAATACATTTTAGACATCTTAAAAGGAAAAAACGATCATAGTTTAAGTTTTGGTATTTTTGTACGCCATAAATATTTTATTTAAAATTTTATAATTAATTTAGTAATTTAAAATGGAAATTTATTTTCATAAAATTTAATCATAAATTGATACTTTATTATCTTATGGGTATACGATATTTTTATTGGACCTTGATTACTTTTTAAGGTGTTACAAAATGAGTTATAGTTTTAAAGTTGTATTTTTGGAATAAATAATAATTTTATTTAAAAATTAAATTAAAAATATTTAGAAAATTATTTTCATAAAATGTAATTCATTTTTTTAATTCAGATCATCGATATTAGGATAGGGTGAATTTTTGGGATTTTTCTGAAACAATTGAATTGTCAGTGGAAAGTAAAAATGCAGTTTTGACTTTCGGGTGTTTAATGGCATCATTAACGATGTAACAATTATGTAAACTTTATGATCGACTTATGAATAGTGCTATATGCTATGAGGTGTCCCAAGTGTCCAATACTATAGGAAAATCCCATGGGAAAGCCCATGGTTTTGGAAAATACCACTGATGAGGTGCCCCTTGGAAATTAATAATTTATTCACTCACTTTTCCTATAAATACCAAACCATTCCCCTCATTAATTTCATTCCAAAATCATACTAAAAGAAGTTATGGTCTCCTTACCCCCCAAGGAGTCCTCCCAAGGTTCCCTCAAGCCTCCCAAGGTCCTGACCTTCAAGCTTTCGAAGTTACTCTTTAAGGTAAGGGATCCTTTCAGCCTCCTCTTTTAAATCCATGACTTCCTTTATGTTGTGTCTTCTTGTTTCCATATCTTTATGTTAAGGGTATGTTCTTATATGTTCTCATTACTTTAAATTTCAGGTATAATTGTTGAGAGACCCTTTTTTATCTCATCAATTTATTTTTCTGAATTTTTTAGTGACGCCGTTAGGCTGCCGAAATTTTTGTAAAAGAAATCACATATTCTCTTTTCCTTCGAGTTTAATTCTCATATGGTATTTCCTTCAAAATCTACATACCATGTTCTTATTTATTTTTATTCTACAACCATACTGTATTATGAGTTATTTATGAGTGGGTTAATCTTGTCCCCTCTCTTTTCAATGTTTTCTAAAACCATGTTATACAGCCGTTATGCTACAGAATTTTCATCCCAAAATATCTCTCTTTTTCTCAAGAAGTTCTCTTGTATTATTTATGTGAATAACCAATTCTATTTTCATATCCATGGGTATTAATAAATACATAAAATTGATCTATTTTATTCTGGAATTGACATACATATAACCCTCACTCCCTTTCCAAGGGTTATAAATGACTTAATGATCAAGGTGTAAGAACTTTTAAAACATCAATATTTTAAAATGAAACCAATTTCTTTTATTATCTATGGGTTATTTATGAAATGTTTGATTATGATCTATGTAGATCACATTAAAATAAATACATATTAAGTGTGTGCCTTGATAGCGCTTCAATGCATTGGGTAAAGAATTAATCTCTAGAGATGACAAGTTTCACGATACCTTGGTGAATAACCTTTGTAATTTTTATGATACCGCGGGGATAAACCTTGGCGATATGTTCATGAATGTCTAAATGAAATGTTGTAGCCACATATTCAAGTTATGATTCATGTTATTTTTATTATGATATTCCTATTCTTCCATTGCTCGGGCCTTTATGACATTTTTCATGTTCTTATTAATATTGCTCAAGATCACATGTCAATTGTTTCACTTGTTTTACTTACTAAGCTTTATGATCATCCTTTTATTTGATGTTTGTCTCCAAGATATGAGATGTAGTAATTGTACATAGGATGAATCTTTGATAAAGCCTTATAAGTGGTTTAGAAGAATTTTTTATATTGTTTTCATGTATTATGTTACTGATTTCCAAGACACTAGACTTTAAATATCCTATATTTATAAAATGTAATGAAAAGGTATGTAATAAAAAGGCGGGATTCCATACACATAGGATCCAAATTGAACCACACAAAAACTGGAGATTTTTCAACTACAGCCTGTCATAGGATTCCTTGAACCCAATGCACTTGTGTTTTGTAGAATCTTCCCCTAGAGATATCGGTCATAACTTGACTTAAACTGATATCCACAAAGGAGTAACCCAAAGGTCTGTCATGTCGTAACGGTACCAACGCGATAGATGGTACGTCAATTGGATGCCCAGTCTGTGAGTTATAAGCGTTTCAACTCCAGGGGCCTGGTTGGATTCAGGTTCTATCCAATCGAGTCATACTCCAACTTTATCTAAAACTCAAGTGAAGTATATCAAAAGGACCATATCGATCCAAGGAATCCATTTCCACAGACGGTTCATCAAAAGGATGTGTGATTGTCAAGCTATGGCCAAAAGGCGTATATGGGTACACATGGGCCCGAGTCCAGTCTGACCCAATCGGACCATCCCAGCCCGACCCAACTTGGTTCGGGTCGACCCAACCCTGCCAGTTTTGGGTCCAACCGACCTGGGGGGAGCCCCCCCCGGAATTCCGAATGGTCCAATAGACCGTTCAGCTTTGGCCAACCCAACGATGCCATATGGCACCGCCTGCAAGCATGCGAGACCCTGTGAAGCAGTCCCACTCAGTGTGACGCAGCCGGTCAGAAGTTCGGCCGACTCCCCTTCCCGTGACGTGATGGCGCCTCTGTTCCTACAGCAGCCGGACGGGTGCCGACTGTCCTTTGGGTGCACCACTGTAGCTCAGCAGTCAAGACTTCCTCATTTACTGGTGGCACAGATGCACACCGCCCCGCTGCTCCTCCCGCATCTGGCCGGGTGTCGGCCGCCCTGGTGTTCCACTATGACTCGACAGCTGCAACTTCCTCCTCTACCAGTGGTGAAGATGCATGTCACCTTCTTCCATGATGCCGACCGGCGTTTCAGCCGCTGCCTTCTTCCACGGGCCAACACAGCTTCATTCTAAGCCCAAAAAATGTGTCTCCCACATATTCGCAATCCTCAGGTCACGATATCTGCATCCATATGTCACGCTCAATGAAACATTGTATTTTTAGTGCGCTTAATTATTTGTCGATGAAGAATGCACGAAGTATGCGCGAAGAACCGATAGAAAAGATCATGGTATATGTACAGATTGATGGTCATGTTTGTTTGTCCATCGTCATTGAGAATAAAGATTATGAAGAATAAAAAAATAGTTGTTTATCAAAATTCAAAATAAACTCCCTACCTCGGTCGTTCATTGGAGGTGGCTTGAGGAGGAAGGTGATGCCTCAACGCTTCTCAAACGCCAGTTTCCCATTCTTTTTCCGGAGGTCGTTCTTCGTTGGAGGATCTTTATCATTGGAGAATGTTCTTCCTTCAAGAGTTATCCAAAAAATTGGTTTGCCAACAATTTCCCCCAACCCATGAGAGGTGAGGAGTCCCTCTCATTTAAGTTATGTTAATGGTTAACTCATCATTAATGGGATTTCAATAAATGGTGGGTTTCATGGTTACACACTTTGTGTAATTGGGGATTTAATGCCTAGTATTAAATGCTCGACCACCCTCGTGTGTTCCCCACCAACAAATAATTTAAATGAATAGAAGAAGTTTAATAAAAATATTTTTTTTATTTTAATCCTCCATGAAAACCCATAAAACCAGATCTTCCCCTCGGCCTACTATGGTCAAGGTGAAGGTCTCCGTAATTGAATATTGGCACTTCGAGTTCAATAGTGTCCTCATATTTTAATTATGAGCACCAGTTTCAAAGTTACAAAATTCCGGTCATGCGTTTACTGATCTTACTCGAAAAAAAGTTTAGAATTTCATTCCGGGGACACTGGGCCTCAGAATCACGTGCCGTTAATTTTCACATACTCATAATATTTCCATATAATTAAAAAAAATTACATTTAAAATTTCCTGTCTTTTCACTTTTAATAGGTCCTTATTCATATCAGGCATGGATGGAATACATAAACAATTCATGAACCATATCATACCATCATAATTAAGGATAACACTAGAAAATTTCTCACCTTATTTTACAACTCCATATATATTTTTTTCCTCATTAATATATACTTAGATAGGTGGTCGAACTTATTTTTGAAAGATATTATTTCTACCCTTCCTTCAATAATTCAAGATCCATCCTTTCAGAATCCATAAATATTGGATCTATTATGATCCACATCATATATATGCTACCATGATCTTTTTGAATCA
Organism: Viscum album; assembly: GCA_963277665.1. NCBI lineage: Eukaryota > Viridiplantae > Streptophyta > Magnoliopsida > Santalales > Viscaceae > Viscum > Viscum album. Next base: position 438,609,416 of record OY728129.1, read on the forward strand.
AAGAATTATCCACCTTTTTTTCTTTTCTAAGGTAGTAATGTATTGGGAAATAATAATGTTGAGAATCAACCTGGATACCCTTTCAACCCAATTCTTGACCTGGTATACAGAATTCCCTAAGGGAATTCATGATCCTCACATGCAAGAAACTGGAACCTAGGAATCAAAAATAACCAAATGGAATGATTTCTCCCAACTCAAAGTAGGAAACATAACACACAAAAACACACCCACATATTTACGTATACATGATGGGTAAAACTAGAGGAAGAAAAATAAGAATATATATGTCATAGAAAATGGAAACAACAGAAATGATACAACCAAAAAGTATCTAAAAAATATCTAAGTTACAATTATAATAGAAAAGGAAAACCCAAACCAAAAAATCAACTTTATGTGATATCATGGGAAAACTCCCACCATTTCACCTCCAACTGCTTAGACCCAACTAACAGAAACCTCACTACCTCAGTGTGGTGCCTTGCCTTTCCCTTTATCAAAAGACATAAAAAGTTCTACACACCCCCGAAGGGGTGAATAGGGTGTGAGATTATATACTTAGTAGGATCCCATCCCATTATTCCTTATTAAGTCTCTATATAATAATATAAATATGAGAACCCAACTCTTTATTACACACTTAAACATGATTTATTACATAAAATTCACTTGATACAACATATAAGATCGAGAGTTATAGTGTCTTTGGGGCTTAGGATATTTACATAACAACTTAGAACTTGAAATGCAACATCTTTATTGAAAAATTCCTTTACATGACTACAACATTCCCTCATACTTAGCATTGCATAGGATAACCTGAGGACATGTATGAAAAAAATGAGCTATAAAGCCCAGTAGGGGAATAAAAATGTAATAAACTGAGGAATAGAGTACATGTTAGAAAATAGGCATAGCAATGGAGAAAAAGAGAAACAATAACATAAAGGCCTAATAAAGCATGATAATCTTAATATAGAAATGTGGCAACAACATTTAACATGATTTTAGCATGATCCAAGGCTCATTTCACATGGATCATCAGTAAACCCTCATTTAACTTGAATTAGCATGAGTAAACCCTTATTGCACTTGACATATCATTATACTAATTTTTACCCAATGCATTGGAGCGCTATCAGGGCACACCATTCTTAAACATTTCATTTCATGCATAAGTGTACTACATGGATCATATAACATGGAATCAATAAAAATCCTAAGTTATTACACTATTAAGTAATGTGGAATAAATATATCAAAGTACCATTCAATAGGTATATGTGAGTAAAGGTGAATACAATTGATAGAGACATGGTTATGGTATTCACTACACAATGATCTTGGCTTGAAAAAACACGGTACAATTTCGGCAGCAAAACGGCGTAACATAAGGATTAATGAAAATAGTTTATGAGATAGAAAAGGGTGTCTAATCATATTTACATGAAATGTAAAGTAAGGGGGTAATATGGATACATTTCTCAACAAACATAATGGAATTTAGATGCATAATACAAAAGAATTATTTGGATGTAAAAGAGGAGAGAGAAATACCTCACGGAATTTTGGCATGGTAACGGGTGTACATGGGAGGATTTAATGAGAGATATAGGGGTCTCCCATCACAAAAAAATAAATAGGAAAGTATGGGGGAGGTTCAAAATAATACACCAGCATTTGTAATTGAAATCAAAAGGGCATAACAACTTAATGAAAATTAGACAAAAATGAGAAAGGAATAAATACCTTACTTGGAAATGTGATCCCAAAGGATTGGAAGAGGCTTGAGAGAGGATTTTGGGGAGATTGGGGAACCTTGGGGGGATTCTAGAGAGAGGAGGGAATAGGTTGGTTGAACTCAAAAGTATTTTAGTGAAGAGGAAGTGGGATCTTGGGTGAGTTTATATAGGAAAGGAGAGAGAATTCTTTATTATTTAGGTTTGGGTCACCACATATTAAACTAATCAATTCCACAAACCAGAACATGGTTTTTGCCCATGTTTTTTTCCAAAGGGGAGTGGAAAAAAATATTTTAATGTCAAATGGCCGAAATTCTAAAAATATTAAGGGTGCTTATGTGGAGGTGAGTCATACTCTCAAGGAAATTAATTTAAAAAGTGAAAATATTTTATAACTCTTGGAGGGTCCACTAAAGTTTTGTAAAATAAATCAAACAAACCTAAAATCACATTATTTTAATGGTAAAACATATATTTGATGAAAATATCATTTATATTATTTTATTACATCACTATTGGGACATTATGATGTCATAAAACACATTATATATTTAAACGATATTTAATTCTTACCCAAAAATTTGACGGTCTCAGAAAATTATGAAAAATTCACCGTTGGATAATTTTGATGTCCTGATTCCCAAAATATTATTAATTTTATTTAAATAATTTTATAAATATGTTGATTTTTACTTTTAGAATAAAAACCGCCATTTATCGAAAATTCATGGGTTTTGACAAAAAAAAGCTTTCAAACCATAACAAAAATTAGAATTGCATTCATAAAATTATATGATAATTTTTATTTAATAATTATTAATTTAATTATAATAATATTTTATTTAAAATATTATTTAATTAAAAAATCCATTAATTCATCAAAATATATTTCTTAGTTGAATATTAACTAAAAATACTATTTGTGCTATAAAAAATATTTACAAAGTAACAATAAAAAAATGAATGCACATTATTTATACAAAAATAATGTAAATAGTCATAATTTTAGGGAATTGTTACATAACCTTTTATAAAACCCGCATAAGACCGAAGGGTAATGTGTGCGATGGTGACAGACTCTTGGGGTGTCTCAGATAACATCCCTTGGGTGGTAATCTCTATTAACTTCCATTTCTCCCATAGTTGGTTCCACTCAAGATTAATGTGTTAAAGCTCGGCTTGGGCTTGTTCAAGAACAAAGAACAATGATGACACCTCCTTTCCGAGCTCTGAAAGATGGGCATCGTATGGTACAATTCTACTAGATGAGGCAATCAGTTCCTTTTTCTGAGTAAATCGGATTTGTTAAATCCCTATATTTATATTAATCATGTGATCACTGTTCAATGACTATATCAGAAATTGTCACATTTCATAACGGTATTTTAAAAATCAAAATCATAAAACCAAAGAAGTTCACAAAACATTTTACATAATGAGACATTTAATTATATCAAGAGGGATTTCCGTTAATGAAAGTTTGGGTCGTTACAATCTCCCCCTCCTTAAGAAATTCCCCCCCCGAAATTTCCCTTTCCCATATTAAAACAGATGTGGGTAACTCTGCTTCATTACTTCCTCCGATTCCCAAGTTTCTTCTTCAAACTTGTAGTTTTGCCACAACACCATGACGAGGGGCATTGTCTTATTTCATAGAACTTTCTATCTACGATCTAAGATATTCACTGGTTTCTCCTCATAAGAAAGATCATCCTCCAACTATACCACCTCTGAAGAGAGTACATGTGAATTTTCTGGTATGTACTTACTTAATAGGGATACATGAAAGACATCATGTACTTTGGACATGGTAGGTGGAAGTGATAGTCGATAGGCCACAACCCCGACACGATCAATATTCTCGAAGGGCCCGATGTACCTAGGACTTAACTTCCCTTTCTTTCCAAACCTCATGACCTCCTTCCACAGAGATATGCGTAGAAATACCATATCTCTGACTTTAAACTCAAGGTCTCATTTACGGTTATCTACATTACTCTTCTGGCGACTCTGGGATGCCTTGATATGTTGCTGAATGGTTTTCACCTTCTCCACTATCTCTTCGACCATTTCTGGTCCTAGTAGCTTACACTCACTGACTTCATCCCAACACACCGGTGCTTTGAAACTTTTCCCATAAAGGTCTTCATATGGTGCCATTTGGATGCTCAAGTGGAAACTATTTTTGTAAGAGAATCCAACCAGTGGAAGATGTTGGTCCCATCCTTCTTTGAAGTCCATTGATCAAGCTCTCAACTTGTCCTTAAGTGTTTGGATAGTCCACTCGGATTGGCCATCAGTTTGAGGATGATAGGCTGTAGTGAAGTTTAGTTCTATATCCAGAGTATGTTGAAGACTCTTCCAAAACTTAGAGGTGAATCATGGATCTCGATCGGATACAATAGATAGTGGTACTCCATGCAGCCTTACCACTTCCCTGATATATATCTGTGCCAGTTTATCCAGTGAGAAATCCTCCTGAATAGTAATAAAGTGTTCAGACTTGGTAAGACAATCCATAACAACCCATATTGAATTGTTGCCTTTGGATATCTTCGGAAGTCTAGTGATAAAGTCCATGGTGATATTCTCCCATTTCCATGCTGTTATAGGTAATGGTTGAATCATCCCCTTAGACTTCTGCCTCTACGACTTCACTTGCTAACACACCATGCACTTTGATGTAAAGTCGGCAATCTCCCTTTTCATATTTTCCCACCAAAAGTTTTCTCAGATATCTCGATACATCTTTGTGATCCCCGGGTGAATAGAGAAGGTCGAGCTATGTGAGTCATCCAGAAGCTCTTTCTTTATCTTTGGATCAGATGGTATACATAATCATGACCCAAATATCACAATTCCATCCTTTTCAACCACAAACTCTGGGGATTTTCCATTTCTGATAGCTTCCACCCTTTTCAGAATTCCCACATCCTTTCTTTAAGCATACTTTATTTTCTCCAAAATAGATGGTTGATCAATCATTTGTGAAAGGATTGATGATGTTCCCTTCTTTATGATTCCCATGTCCATCTTCATCAAATCTAAGCATATTGGATCCTTATCAATTCTCATCAATGATAGAATTTCTGGGACCTTTCAACTTAGAGCATCCTCCACCTTGTTCTATTTCCCAGGGTGGTAATGGATTGAGCAATCATAGTCCTTGATCAGCTCTAACCATCTTCGTTGGTGCTTTCTCAACTCTTTCTATGTGAATATATAATTTAGGATTTTGTGTTCTGAATATATTTCACACTTCTCCCCAAAGATATAATGCCACCAAATTTTTAAAGAGAAGATCACCATAGCCAACTCCAGATCATGTGTTAGATAATTATTCTCATGAATTTTCAATTGTCTTGAAGAAAAGGAAATGACTTTGTCATTTTGCATCAACACACATCCCAGGACCTTCTTCAAGCATCACTAAATACCACAAAAACTTATCCACTTGTGGGTAAAGTGAGCATGGGTGTAGTGATAAACCTTCTTTTCAACTCTGTTAAGATTTCTTCACATTCATCACTACAAGAAAATTTACTCCCTTCTGAGTCATCTTGGTATGAGGGTTGGAAAAGCATGAGAAATTTCTCACATATCATCAATAATATCCAGCTAACCCCAAAAAGCTATGGATATCTGTTACTGATGTTGGCCTCAACCATCCCTCTATTGTAGCAGTTTTGGAAGGATCCACAGATATCCCATTACTTGTGATGATATGGCCTAAGAATGAGACCTCCTTCAAACAGAACTCAGACTTGCTGTACTTTTCATAGAGATTCCCCTTCTGCAAGGTATCTAGTACAGTTATTAGATGCTCCTCATGATCCTTCGTGGTTTTGGAGTATATTATAATATCATCTATAAATACTGTCACAAATTTTTCGAGGTAATCTCTAAAGACTCTATTCATAAATTCTATGAATATTGTGAGATCATTAGTGAGTCTGAAAGGTATTACTATGAATTCATAGTGCCCATATCTTGTACGAAAAGCAGTCTTTGGGATATCTTCCTTCTTCACCCTTACTTGATAATATCCCAACCGAAAATCCACCTTGGAGAAGTATTGTGCTCCACGCAGCCGATCGAATAAGTAATCAATTCATGGGAGAGGATACTTGGTCTTTATCGTGATTTTGTTATGATCACAACAATCAATGAAAATGTGCATTGATCCATCATTCTTATTAATGAAGAGGACTAGTGCACCCCATGGTGAAGCACTTGGGCGTATAAACACTTTATCTAGATTCTCCTGTAATTTTTTCTTCAGCTCCTCAAGCTCAACAACAACCATTCTATATGGAGTCTTGGATATTAGAAAATACCCAGGTATAAGATCAATTGAGAATTCAACATTTCTTCTAGGTGGAAGATCGGGGAATTCCTGAAGAAACACTTCATTGAATTCTCTCACAATAGGCATGTCTTCAAGGATGGTTTCTTCCTTAGAATCAATCATCTGAGCTAGATGTGAATGCTCATAGGGTAGTAATATCAATGCTTGAGATGATAGGGATAGAGAAGATTCATCTTCATCCTTGCACTTGTATAGAATTGAGGGTCGACTCTCTATATAGAGAGTGATTTCCCTCTCATGGATATTTATGTTGGCTCTATATAAGGAAATCCAATCCAACCCAAGAATTACATCAAATTCCACCAGAGGGAGTATGATGAGTTTCACCGAGAAGTTCAATCCAAAAATTATAATAGGGGAGGAGTTATATTCATGGGATGTAATGATTTCTCCATTTTCCGTTCTCACCAACATCTTTACTTCCATGATTTGTTGTGGTGTGGTGATTATTCTACTAAACTTTCGAGATATAAAAGAATGTGTAGAACTAGAATCAAAAAGTAAATTCACTATTGTTGAATGGATAACTAGAGTACCTTTCACCACATCATTGTTGGGGTTCACTTCGGAGGTAGTGATGGAAAAATCTCTCCCTTGCTGCCTTGGAGGTTATGGGTTGCCTCCGAAAACCCTTGGCTTAGGGCACTGATTTTCAAAGTTCCCTGGTTCTTTGCAGTTGAAGTAATGAACAATGAGTTGAGGGTAGAGTGAAGCATTCCTCTCCTCTGTTGCAGCCATGGGTTTTTCTTGCCAACAGTTAATAGCTAGGTGCCCTTCTCTTCCACACCTAAAGCATTTTCTCTTCCCCTTTAGGAAATTTCCAGGATGCCTCTTTACGCACCTTTTGCAAGTGAGTTGCTGGATCTTCTTAGCACCATTGGATTTATCCATCCGACCACCAACATTTATGTCCACCTTTCACTTCTTATCCCCATGATACCCCTGAGATTATTCGATCTCCATTTAGACCTTGAGGGCACATCAATCAATTTCCTCATAGCTATTGAAGTCACGGATCACCAGTGCTTTCCGTAGGCTAGGCTTCAGCCCACCAAAGAAGTGGTCAACCTTGAATTCAGGGGTAACAACAAAGCCGAAGGTGTATCGTGAAAGCCTTGTATAGTTTTCCTCATACGCTCCAATAGAATCATCGCCTTTTTTGTTTTAGAGAAATGAAGTCCCATTCCATCTTAATTTAGAGGGTTCATGGAAAATATTTATCGAAAAAACATCTTCCAAAAATCCTTCCATTCCAATGCCTCGATCTCCTCCTCAGGATTCATATTTTTGATCAACGTCCACCATGTTGGGACCACTTTGTGTTTGAATATTGTATTTGTTGTCAACAGTTTTCAATACTTGTCAACATGAAGAAGGAGATGAAGAAGGAATAAAAAGTTAGTGGAGATTGGTTGAAGTGTGGTCTCCTGGATAATTGTTATGGAATAATATAATTGGATTTCATACTTGAGGAATTATCTATGAAGAACAATTCAGACGATTGTTGAGCTGATCCTAAGTTCAAAGAACTTGTGTCAAAGGTGACACATTGTTTACAAAAATGAAGAATGGAGAAGTATCATCCATTTGAGGATGATTGAAGAAGAATGGGGATTTGAAGAAGACCCTGAAATTCTTCATGATAGAAATCCATGCAAGAGATTACTAAAGAATAAAATCATATAATTTTCATGAAGTGTAGAATGATGGTTGAAGAAGAAGATAGAATGTGGAAGGGCTTGGCATTCTATGGTATCCATGCATTTCTCATTATATCCAAATCAGATGATGAGTTAATGTTTTTTATTTCACAAATATTATAAGTTAGGACAACTTGTGATGCAATCCTTATAAAGTAAATGTGGGGTAAATGATGATGCCAATCATATACAATTTTGATTGGATGGAATGATGCTGCTGGAAGATGGCATGTTTCAGTACTTCCCATTGTAATTCTGACGATGCTAGATCTGGTCTATCAAAGGATACATATCATGATAGTGAAATTCATGATAAAATCTAAAAAATGGTTATGGGAAGAAGTGAAGAGAGAAATGAAAAAGCAATGAACAATCTGGGGGCGGCATAAAAGCACAATTTTAGGGCCTGAAAATCTAGAGATGAAGAAATGTTTTTGGCAATGGATGGAGCATGAAAGATTAAATATGGTTTATATGTTCACGTGCAAGGCATGTCTTAAGGCCAGAACATTGAAAAATGGAAAAGTCATGGAGTGCGTGGAAATTTAGGCAATTTGCACGAAAAAGATAATGCGGTGCGTGAAATATCAGCGAGATGCACGAAATAACAGTGGGATGCACGGAATAGGAGGTGGATGCGCGAAATATCATCATGATGTGCAAAAAATAATGGTTGCACGAAATATTGGCATGGTGCACGAAATAGAGGAATAATGTTTTTTTTGCAAGAGGTGTTTCGAGATTAGAAGCTCTAAAATTGGCAAAGGCATGAGGTGCGCGAGAAATTGGATCATTACGCGAAATACGATGTTGTGTGAAAGGCTGGGTTTGCACTCAATATGGAATGCAGTGTGGAATTTTGCATGCAATTGGTGCTTCATGCTTAGAATGATGAAAAATGGAAAAGTCCAGAGGTGCACGAAAAATCCAAGAAGGTGCGTGTAAACTAAAGAAGTGAGAGATAGTTTTATGCATGGGAAGGAGTTTTACGCGCAGGGTAAAAATGCCTATAAATATGAGGTTACCCCCTCCCATTTGTAGAGACTCAACACTTAGACAAATCCCGATCTATGACCCGTGGAAAAATTGAAGTAAAGCTTATTGTGTGAAAAGAAGAAGTGTTGCGTGAAAAAGGAAGTGTTGCATGAAAAAGGGAAGTTCTGTGTGAAAAAGAAGAGTTGTGCAAAAAGGGTTTTTCACGCCAAGAGGTGTTTTTTTTCACGCAAGGCTTGAATTTTACGTGCAAGCAACCTAGAAGATTGCACAAAAATTTTGAGGGTACCGTAGGCCTTCAACAGGTTCATAACACTCTCGAAGAGACTTTGAGAAGAAGGAAGTACCGTGAAACATTCTCTATCACAAAGAGAAGTAGAACCACGCTCACACAACTGGTGTTTAACACTCTTATTGTTCTTTGCGAAGTGAAGAAGAACTAGTTGTGCAACTGAATTCGTATCTGCGCAAAGGAAGAAGGTGGTATACCGACACACTTATGTGTTGGTACTGATAATTGAAGAAAGATATTAAGACACTGCAGTACCATTATATATTCTACCGTGTCAAAGAAAAAGGAGAGAAGAAGAAGAATAAAAGAGTATGCCCAATTTAATGCTAACAATTGTTCAGGGCAGTTAGATTCAGATGATGCCAAGAGAACCGATCTTCACTGCCTAATTAATCACACTGGTATATGTGATTCTTGATAATAAAGAAGAATAAGTGTAAGTGCATTATGTAATTGCACTGAAGAATAAGAAGAATTCTAAGTGTAGCTGGTTTTGCACTAGTGAAGAAGAAAAGAATAAGACAAGAATAATTTCTTGCCTATTGCTTTGAAAGTAATCAAGTGAAGAGCACTAAAGAAGGCCAAGAGTAGAATCTACTATATCAAGAAGGAAGAATATTGTCTTTATAGGCAGTATAAAGAAATAGCTAGAGGCTGCAAGTTGGACTCGGCTATCACCAGTCCAGGGAAGAGGATTTTTTCCCACCCCCCTCTAAAGTGTAGGGACTCACACTGGTTAGAGGATTGTTTTCCTAGCCACTCCACTGTAAAATAATATCACATTATAGTGGAGAATCCATGCACTTGTTATACCCATGAATGGCAAGGATGTAGCTACTCCTATTGAGTGGTGAACCTTGTAAAAATATCATGTGCATATTTTTTACTACTTTCTATTATTGCATGAAATAGGGAAAAGAGAATAAAAGAATCAAGATCCTAACAGGTCAAGAGGTATAGGGATAAAAGTTGGAATTGGTTTAAAAATTCCTCACCACTGATTCACCCCCCCTCTCAGTGTTAGGTATATCCCAAACTGGTCCTCTCACACTATTGATCAGCTTCACCCTTCATTTTATAAGCATCCATGAGAACCTTCTCTTGTTCAGAACATTGAAGGATGAAGAGGATCTTTTCAATGGAGTTGATCCATTGTTTGGCGATTGAGGGATCATATGATCCATTAAAAGTATGAGTCCTTTGTCTCATGAATCTCTCAATAGTGACTTATTCTTTCTTAGGGGGGCTGAATGTTCCTCTTGACCCATGTTTCTATTCAAATATTGAGTTAACTGAGAGAGAATCCTAACAAAGTTCACGATTTCCACTCCCATCAGATTGGGCATCTCATTAGAACAATAATCACATTGATATTCACATCAGTTTTTAGCCCGAGTCCTCCTATTACTGGCCATTGGCTGGAATAAAAGGAAGGATAGGGGTAACACATAAAGGGTAATCCAAATACAAAATTAATGACATATACAATACTTTTTTTCCTTAACTTATGAATATATAGGCTTCAATCTATGTTATCCATGATCTACATTCCAACATATATTCTTAGGGACATTTTTTCCTTAATAATGGTTCATACTAAGCATGTGATTTTACCAAATCATATCCCCTGGGAGTGTCGTAACCAAGAGTGCAACAAGGCCCGTTGTCGTGCACCAGTTCCCGTTCGAGTCTAGATCAAAGTAGTGTTTTTGGGTTTTACCCCTAGGATACATCTGTACTAGAGCCGCCTCAACTTGCTCATATCCATACAGGGATGAATTTTCTTGATAAACCACTTACTCAATACTCGCCAATACTTAGGAATGTTTTTATTATACTTATTCTTGTCTCTAAGTCTTCACTAGGGTTTTCTAATCCTAATCCCAAAAATAACTAAACCTATCCTCTAATACAAACTATGACAACCTTGCTCTTTATTACACAATTAAAAATGATTTATTACATAAACTTCACTTGATACAACATACAATATCGACATGGCTAGTTTATTTGGGGCCTAGGATATTTACATAACAACTTAGAACATGAAATACAACATCTTTATTGAAAACTTGTTTTACATGACCACTACATTTCCTCGTAATTAGCATTGCATAGGATAACATGAGGATATGCATGAAAAAAAGGTGATATATAAAGCCCAGTAAGGTAATAAACATGGAATAACATGAGGAATATAGTACATGTTAGACAATAGTCATATCAATGGAGCACAAGAGAAACATTAACATAATGGAATGATAAAGCATGATAATCTTAATATGGAAATGTGGAAACAACATTTAACATGATTTTAGCATGAAACAAGGCTCATTGAACATGGATAATGAGTAAACCCACATTTCACTTGAAAAAAAGGGCATAAAAATGTAAGGAAAATTAGAAAAAATGAGAAAGGAAGAAATTCGTTACTTGGAAATGTGATCCCAAAGGCTTGGGAGTGGCTTGAGAGAGTCTTCTTGGGATCTTGGGGTAGATTGGGAGGATTTTAAATATAAGAGGGAAGAGGTTGGATAAACTCTAAAGTATTTGAGTGAAGAGGAAGTGGGAGATTGGGTGGGTTTATATAGGGAAGGATAGAGAATTCTTTATTATTTAGTTTTGGGTCACCACATATTAAACTAATCAATAACACAAACCAGCCCATGGTTTTTGCCCATGGTTTTTGAAAAGGGGTAGTGGAAAATTATATTTTATAAGGAAAATGGAAGAACTTCTTAAAATATTGAGGGTTCTTATGTGGAGGTGAGTCATACTCTCAAGGACATTCATTTAAAAAGTGAAAATGTTTTATAACTATTGGAAGGTCCACTAAAATTTTGTGAAATAAATCAAACAAACCTAAAATCACATTATTTGAATGGTAAAACATATATTGGACGAACATATCATTTATAGTATGTTATTACATCACTATTGGGTCATTATTATGTCATAAAACACATTATATATTTAAACGGTATTTAATTTTTACCCAAAAATTCGACGGTCTCAGAAAATTATGAAAAATTCACTGTTGGATAATTTCAATATCCTGATTCCAAAAATAATATTAATTTTATTTAAATAATTTTCTAAATATGTGAATTTTTACATTTAAAATAAAAACCGTCATTTATCCAAAATTCATGGGTTTTGACAAAAAAGAGCTTTTAAACCATAATGAAAATTAGAATTGCATTCATAAAATTATATGATCATTTATATTTAATAAAAAATAATTTAATTATAATAATATTTTATTCAAAATATTATTTAATTCAAATATCCATTAATTCATCAAAATATATTTCTTAGTTGAATATTAACTAAAAATACTATTTGTGCTTTAAAAACTATTTACAAAGTGACAATAATAAAATGAATGCACATTCTTTATTCAAAAATAATGTACATAGTAATAGTGCTAGGGTCTCATTACATAACACCTTATAGCACCCACATAAGACCGAAGGGTAAGGTGTGCGATGGTGACAGACTCTTGGGGTGGCTTAGATAACATCTCTCGTGCGGTAATATCTATTAACTTTCATTTCTCCCATAGTCGATTCCGCTCAAGCTTAATGTGTTCAATCTCAGCTTGGGATTGGTTAAGAGCGAAGCCCAATGACGCCACCTCCTTTCTAAGCTCTGAAAATGGGCTTCGTATGGGGAAAGTATACTGGATCAGGCCATCGCTTCCTTTGTCTGAGTAAATCGGATTTGTTAAAGCCTTATATTTATACTAATCATGTGATCATTGTTCAACGACTATATTAGCAACGATCACATTTCACAATGGTATTTTAAAAATCCAAATCATAAAAGAAAATAATTTAACAAAACATTTTACATAATGAGACATTTAATTAGATCAAGGGGGATTTCCATTAATGAAAGTTTGGGTCATTACAGTAAACACTATATACTTTAAATAAAACAAGGCATGCTAAATAGTTAAACATTTTTTATATCAAAGGCATGGAATTTTTCCCCCATTTTCACATTTATAAAATAAAGTTGGTAAAATTTTTTTAAATAATATTTCATATATCAAAATATAAAGAACCATGAATACATCAAATATTATATCAAATTCAATACAAATCAAAAATCACATGAAATGTCCCACCAAGGATCACTATAGGTGAGGTTAGCTATGACACCGTACCTAATCATAGAAAATCATGAAAATAAATTATCTAGAAATATGATTTGAATCTTGAGAGTAAAGGAACACCCCACAAGGCGAATCCCCCAATAGGTCTATCAAGTCCCTATATCAATGATCCTACAGAGTATAATAACACCCCACAAGTGGACCGTTGATAAATTGATGATGCCTATTATTATACCTTCCACCTAATTCCCCAAGGATTCCCATGTGCTATATTTTTATAACCATTTCATCCTAAAATTATTTGAAAAATAATATTTTTTTTATCTAGACAATGGAAAAACCATATTTTCTCCAAAACTCATTTCCACACCCAATAATAAATCATGATAATTAATTTATAAAAAATTTAGAAAACTAGAGCAATGTTCTTATTCCGACCTATTCCAAATATAGAACCACCTACTTAAAAATTCGGTCACACATGCCCATAATGAGGTCCACCAACATAGAGGAATTAAAATAAAACCACTGAGGTCATTGAATAAAATCCTCACATATTATAATCAATTTAACAGGAAAAATAGTCAGTAGAAAAAAGAGATCATAATATACCTCAAAGAACATTCATCCCACTCCAAAACCAACAAAAGGGTCAACATCTTATGGAATATAACATAATGTATATAAAAAGGATCAAGAATATTATCATCACAAATAAAAAAATACATAAACATGGGTAAATGGTGCTGCTGCGATCAATAATAGAAATGTAGAAAGATCTCTTACCTGGAGAGATTCCCCACAACAACCATGATGATCAATCACCAAAAAAAATGATTTGGATGGAGAGGAGAACCGAAAAATCATATAAGAGAGATTCTAGGTCCTTATAGAAAAATCCTATTGTATAATTAACGATTATTCATATGCATAGTTCCCAAAAAACATCTCCCAAAATATTCATGGCATGTAAAAATTACATAATGTGAATATCTCAATTTTGAAAAGATTGAAAAAAATGTTTCACCTCAGATTATAAATCCCAATTTTAGCCATTTAATGATTTGAAACATATTCAATATGTATAATCCTTCCATGTATTGAAAAATATCACAAAATATTTTTGGAAACTATAAATTGACATGTAAACCTTTCATGTAATATAAATGTCCAACAAACAACAAATAACCCAAAACCTACAGGCAAATCCCAAACCATCATCGATGTTCTCCATCCCCAGGAGTACCAAAATATGCCCAAAAAAGAGGTAAATGAATAAGGAGATGTGAAATACCTGAAATAAGGTAAAATGATGTTATAAAATCCCCACCACAAGACTTTATATCCCCATACATTCATAGGAAGAATGATGTTCAAAAAGAGGTGACACCACTGTTATCTTACCAATGAATCACATACCCATGTATCATGAGATTATAATCCATGTTTCCATAACAATATGAACAACAAAATCAACTTCCCACATAGTATTTTCACATGAGTGTAAATTATATCCATTGGTTTGCTTATAGAAAAAGCGTCTGGCTCCAAATCAATGTCTTCCTAACTGAAAACATGAGAGGGATTAGGATGATACTTTCTAAGCTGAGATATGAAGAAAACATCACGAGATACCATCAAATAAACTGAAAATGAAAATTTATAAGTAGACTTACCAAGATTCTTAGTGACTTTAAATGGTCAAACATATATCGTAGCTGACTTTCCATGTATTCTAAGCCGATGTTGACCCAACTGAGGAGAAACTTTAAAGAAAACCTGATCAATAATTGAAAACTCTAATGGAGCACATAGACAATACATATATGATATCTAATGACTCTGATATATAACTAGACATAGAATTATATCTTAAATCCATGCTGACATATCCTAAACAAGACTGGGTTCAACAAGAGAGGCCTCACCTACCTCTATCCAATAAAGAGATGATCTACATGAGTGACCATACAAAGCCTAAAAAGAGGCCATTCTAATCGATGAATGATCACTATTATTATAAGAAATCTTATCTATCCCCAGATGACTATCCCATAATACAAAAAACTACAAGACATTGGAACAAATCATATCCTCCAGGATTTGAAAAGCATGCTTCGTCTAGACATGTATCTATGGATGGTAAGATGTACTCGACTTGACTTGAGTCCCCATCGCATCTTGTAGAATATTAAACAATTTTGAGGTAAATATAGGATCCATATTTAAAAAAATGGTAGAGGTAAACCCATGTAACATCTCAACCTCCTACATATACAACTTTCCCATGGCATCATCATTTCTAATGTCCCTGATCGGAATGAAGTGATCTGACTTCTTCAACCTCTAAATCACCAAATAGATAGTATTATTCCATTAGGGAGTCCATGGTAATTAAAAAACGAAATCCATGGATACCTCATCCCATTTACAAACCAGTACTGGAAGAGAATGGATCAAACAAGAAGGTTTCAAATGCCCTGCCTTTATCTGTTGGCAGGTGTAAGGCCTTACCCACCTCTAGCCAATAAAGAGATGATCTGTACGAGTGACCATACAAAGCCTAAAACGAGGCCATTCTAAACGATGAATGATAACTATTATTATAATAAAAATATCTAGTCCTAGATAACTATCCCATAATCCAAAAAACTCCAAGAAATTGGCACAAAGCATATCCTCTAGGATTTGAATAACATGCTTCGTTTGGCCTTCTATTTGTGAATGGTAAGTTGTACTTGACCTGAAATGAGTCCCCATCGCAATATATAGAATATTCTACAATTTTGAAGTAAATATAGGATCCGTATTTAAAAAAATGGTATAGGTAAACCCATGTAACCTCCCCACCTCCTACATATATAAATTTCCCACACCATCAACATTTGTGATGTCCCTGATCGGAATGAAGTGATCCAACTTCATCAACTGCTAAATCACCACATATATAGTATTATTCCCTTAGGTAGTCCATGTTAATTCAAAAACGAAATCCATGGATACCTCATCCCATTTACAAACTAGTACTGGAAGAGAATGGATAAAACTAGAAGGTTTCAAATACCCTACCTTTATCTGTTGGCAGGTGTAACAACGGAACACCAAATCTACAATGTCGTGATTTATACTAGGCTAATATAATCACTATCTCATGCCATAATATATCTTCATAGTGCACAGATTAAAAACCCTTGGAGTACTATGAGAATAAAATTAAACCATTCTCCTAACAGTTGGTAGGATGACAAAACGATCCCCAAAATGAAGAATACCAGCAGAAGAGAGAGGCCAACCCAAAACTATCTCCCCACTATAAAGGGTTTCTCAGCTTTTCCTAAAATCATCATCCTACTACTGACTCTAAATAATAGACTCAAGGAGATATGATGATAATTGAACATTAGTTAGAACCATACCTAACACATCCTACTGATCATTGAGGTGAAACTGTGCAAATATTACCAAAATGCTTCATTGATCATTTGATTCCAAAATAGTCTGCAGTGGTAATTTCCTTCTGAGAGAATATGAAAGAAATTCTCCTTCCCTAAGATATAGGTGATGTCTAAGTCAAACGTCAGACAGTATTCCACCCATTTCCTCTGTTTGAGATTCAAGTTCTTATACAGAAAGATATAGCTTAGACTCTTATGGTCATAAAATACTCTGAACCTTAACCCAAAAAGAAAGTGCCTCCAGTATTTAAGCGCATGCATAACTATGAAAAGATCTGAATCATGATTTGGGTAAATATTCCCATACGTTCAAGGATGATGAGGTCTCTAATCCACCACATGATCCTCATGTATAATCACACAACCCAAACAAGCATTAGAAGCATCACAAAAAACCACATACCACTTACTGGGCTTATGTATTGTTAGTATAAGAGCCAACATTAGAAGTGTTTTCATATTTTAAAAAGAATATTGACAGTTTTCATCACATATAAATTTCTCCCTTTTCTTGGTAAGATTAGTCAAAAGTGACATTAATATTGAACAATCCTTGATGAATCGTCGATAGTATCTAGTAAGACCAATGAATCTTTGAATATTAAAAACATTGTGTGGCTCTTCCCATGAAAGTAAGGCCCTAAAATTCTCAGGATCAATTGATAATCCATTCCCAAAAATCAAATTTCCTAATAACTTCACTTATTGGATACATAACATTCATTTAGAAATACTTCCATACAAATAGAGACTCCTTAAGATTTCCATAATTAAACCCAAATGGTGATCACGATCATGGTCAAATCTTGAATAAACAAAAATATCACCTATGAAATTTATTAAAAACGTGTTGAGATATTAATGGAATATCATGATTCATCAAATCCATGAAAGTTTCAGGAATTTTAGTCAAACCAAGCAGCATCACAAGATTTTCTTAATGGCCATACCTTTTTTGAAATCCTTCTTTGGTATATCCCAATCCAAAACTATTATATGATGATGACTCGACCAAAGATTGATCTTCAACAACCACTTTTCACCCTTTAACTAACCAAAATAATCATTCATATGGGGACAAGGATACTTATTCTTAACCATTAGTCAATTCTACTTTCGATTGTCCACACACAATCGAAGTGAATGATCTACCTTATTAGAAAATACAATAGGGTATGACCAAGGTGAAACACTAGGGTGAATGAAACCTTTTCCCATCAGATCTTCTAGATGAATCTTAAACTCTTTTAGCTCCATTGGTGCCATATGATAAGAAGTTATTGAGATTGACTGCTTCACTAAAAATAGATAAATCATAAACTCTACCTCTCTCTGGAGGAATGAAAGATAAATTATATAGGAAAACATCAATAATGTACCAAAAAATATTATAAAGATCAAGAATAGAAGAAACATCATCAGGATTAGAAAATATAGAAGACAAAAAACTTCCGAGCTTTGGGCAAGAAGGTCCTGCATGACCAGGCCTTAGATCCCAGTCTCTCTGAAACACCATATATCTCCCATAGACCACAAGAAATGTCACATACCAAAAATAAAAATCATTATTAGCATGATGAGTGACAAAAATATCTATCCTGATGATGATTTTGAATAGATCTAGATTTAGAATTTTTAAATTCTAAACTTACTCCACTTTAACTATTGAAAATTAATAAGAATCACACCGAAACCCCTTAACTTTTATCATTCCAAGAGGTGTCACAAACTCCATTACTGAGGGCATGAGCTCTATTAGAAGTTTAACTATTTCAGTAAAATAGCCAAAAATAAATGAGTGGGGGGAACTAGTATCAAACAAATAATTTTCTACTAAATATGAAATAAAGATGGTACCTCTCACTATTGTTGGACCCACACCTACCTCCACTAGAAACTCATCTACTACATGAAGTTTATTCTTTCCCGAGGCATATGGATGGATCCCTATATTATTTTAAGAATCTTAATTCACCACAATAGCCTTTGTAATTTATGGTCCCTAACAATAATAATACATACATAACTTTACAAAAACAATGTAGATAACCATAACACACACAATCATTTCACAACATTCCATGTGTAAAACAGTAATTCTGTGTGTGTCCATCCTTAATACACTGATAAAAATTCAGAGGCACACTACTAGTTGTAATTGAAGGTGTAGAGGATGCCTACTACTGAGAACTACCCCCAACACTCCTACGATGATCAAGAAACTTCATCTTTCTCCCCTATGCACTAGTGAAGATATCACTTCGTGGAAGAGAAGGGGAAGAATAACCAACATTGCTTTCCATATTCATCTCTACCATCATCACCTTGCCTATAATATCGACATAGATATAAACCTTCAGTATAAATACCTATGAACTGATATCCGATACCAAACACTACAGGTACTTATAATCCTTTAAAAATTCATAATTTATAACCTCTAGATAAAAATGAACCATATCCACAAACCCATTGTTGTAAAAAAACACCAAATTCTCCCCATGATGAAAGGAGAGGAACTCCATATTATTCACCATCATTAGAGAATTGAAACAAATTCTAGAATAATAGGGTCTTAAAACCCTTCTAGTCTAATCCAACATACCTATCCCCTTGTACCATGAAATTCCTCCATTAATTAATAAGAACATAAAGTTAGAATGACATACACTTCACCTTGATACTCTTAGGTGAATCACATAATTTACAGTTTTGATTAATATTTTCCAACCAGTCATCCATATCTTAAGGTTCATTCATACTATTAAAGGATGGTTGATTCTCATATAAAAACTCTTGTGATTGATCCCTTTCTCTTCTAGCTCCCAGTTATACCTCAAAAACTATGTTGTATAATTTTGATACATTTTAGTTAACTACCCAAACTAGACACATGATATCATCGATAAGATTCTAATCTTGAGGTATATTTTTTTGAGGAGCATCGACTACACCCTCCTGAAGAAATCATGAATGTTGTCTTAGAGGCTTACTAATGAACACCAAAACATAAGAAACAATTAGAAAAAAATATAATTTCAGTTAAAATAAGAAAACCATAAGGAAAAATAATATTTTGATCAAGAACCCAAAATTGAAGACACACATCCCAACATCCCATGGTAGCATGAGTCTCATCATGGAAAGAGTTGGCTAGAAACTCACCACAACCTACCTATCAAGTCATGAAATACTTATATCAAGTCTAACAATTTTCCAAATACTGTGTACAAAAAAACCTTTGATTCTAAACTATCATGATCTGACTTGGATACCCTCTCCACTCGAAACCTACCCCAGTATGGAACATACCTAAAGGGATTACTAATCCCTATAGGTTGGTGACTAGCACATGATAATAAATAATAAACAGAGGGAACTATTTCACCCTAATTGAAGAATAAAACCTAATATATATATATATATAATTATATACATGTATATATATGATGAGAAGAAACATCATTAGGAAAAAAAGAATATATGTGTCATAGAAAATAGAAACAACAGGAGTGATACAACCCAACAAATATAAACAATATCTAAGATACAAGCCCAACAACAAACCACAACCAAAACCAAAATACATACTCCATGTGATAATGTGGGAAAAATATCACTATTTCACCCTTATATATGTAGAACTAGCTGACAGAAACCTCAACACCTCACTACGATACCTAGAATTTCCCATCATCAAAAGACATACAAAGGTTTATGCACTACTGAAGGGGTGCACATGGTGTGAGCTAACAAGATCAGTAAGATTTCATCCAGGTGTTCCATATCAAGTCTATGTATAATAATATGAATATTCTCAACATTAAAGAAAAAAAGGAATGGTAAATAGTTAAACCATTTTTATATCAAAAGCATGGTAAAACATTTCCTCTCTTTTCATAGTTCTAAAATAAAGCAAGTAAAACAGGTTCAAAGAACATTTTAGATATCAATTCTATAAAATAATATCATGAATCACATATCATATAAAATATAATACAAATCAAATAACATAGGTAATTTAATTCCAAGGATAAATACATGTTAGGATACCTAGAACACTTATACCTAATAATAGGAAACCACACAGATGAAGTATCAAGATATATACATGGAATCTTGAGAGTAAAGGTACACCCTAGAAAGTGAACCCCCAATATTTTAATCAAGTCCATAGATCAAAATTACTAGGTATAAGAGGAACACCCCATGATTTAACCCTATAAAAAATAGATGTGTCCTATTACTTCACCTTCCACCAAAGTAACCAAGGCTTCCCATGGGCTATATTTTCCAAACCATTTAATCAAAACCATGCTTTTAAAAACATTTCACAATTCTATTTTATAATTATTTGAAAGATAACATTTTATTTTACTAGGATAAAGGGAAAGACAAATTTTCTTGAAAAACTATTTCAACACTGTTGACGCTTCTTTCGTCACAGAATCTAAAGATCGGAAAAGGGGAATATATGAGCACAAAGTGATTCAACCTTTGAAGAAAACATCAAAAATTGACAAAGGGATGAACAAGGAAAACTTTGCCCATAGTCCGCGCAAGTTTCCTAATGGTCGCGCAAGTGGACTTGCGCGACGCACCTTGGCGCGCAAGTGACTTGCGCGACCTAATTGATAACTGCCCGGTAACCGCCCGGGGTTTTCTCCTGCCTATAAATAGACCCTGTGGGCCGCCCATTTGAAAGGATCTTTTTTCAGAAACTTGGATTGAAGCTCCCGACGCCCAAGTCTCTTCTCAATGCTTTCGGAACACTTATAAGGTAATTTCTTACCTAGAACGGAAGATCTAAAGAGAGGGAGGAAGGCCTAAGTGTTGAAATTCATCAACACTTGCACGTCTGAGTGGCCAGCCCTTAAGGGAAGTGGCCACACTTGCGCGCCACCTTACTTCTTCGATATAACTTGTGCATCCCTTTGCTGCAAGAACCTCAAGAGTATTCTAAAGGCTTTAATAAAGAGCCTCTCAAGTATTTCAATGCTGTTTGAATATCGCGCAAGTACCCACCATGTCGCGCAGGTATACCTGTGCGACCAATACTTGCATGCCCCCACAATACTTGCGCGCCTTCCAAGACTTGCGCGCCCCTTCCTTTTTGGGAGCCTTTCTTTCCCATTTCATCCCTCTTAAGCCATTACACCTTTCCTTTTCAAGATTCAGTCTTTAAGACACTCTCCAAATCCATTTTATGGCATGATTTCTTAATTTGACTTCTTTATCTGAAAGGAATTATGTGGAATATCTCTCAAAACCTAGTGATTTAAATATCTTTAGGTCACCGAATATGGAGAGTTCATTCATTAAACCTCATCCTTTAAGATGAGAGAATCCTTAAACCTGGTTCTCCTTTTCAGGAAAAAGTCCCAGTCATAAATTTTGGGCTTCCTTTTCAGGAGTAAGCCCCAAGTACCTTAATTTCTCTTAACAAGTCCTAATTTACTTTTGATCTGGGATTCCTTCTTAGGAGTAAAACCCAGTTATCAATCCTCTCATAATCTGGGCTTCCTTTTCAGGAATAATTCTCAAATTAGAGTATTCAAATCTCCATGAAGCACATATACCTTTGTGGACCCTGTTCCTGGATTTTCTCCCTAAAGTAAATCCTAATCTTCATTTATCTGGGCAGTCATACATACATAATCCCCAAACCTTTTCTTATGATTACATATTTCATGACCCAATTGTCTATGTTATTACCAATACCTCTTGTTTCTCACACCGAGCATGACTCACGTGAGCTTAGAGTGTAAAAGTAATTGTGACATCCTTCTTTGAGCCATCAATCATAAACATCATACTCCCTTACTCGAACTACGTGGGTTCTGATTCCTTTTTTTAAAACAAAGGATACGTAGGTAGCCCATCTATGGGTTCGATCCCAACTCTGAAATAATTCATGTCTTTCTGAATGACAATAAACTTCAAGTGCCCCACTGAGTGGCTTTAAAACCAGCCTGGTCATCATAATGACCAAGAGACTTTTATATAAATATTTTTAAGGATACCATTGACCAAGAATCTCTAAATAAATATAGATGATTTTCTATTGATGAAGAACCTCGAATACATATAAAAGATTCTCTAAATTTCTTACACATTTAATCATTGATTGTTAAACTGAAGGAAAGCTCATTTTATACTTGGTAATGTAATAAGGATTCACGAACATAACTTAAATATATAAAGAGAGTCCCAGAATAGACAATAATTCCCCTCAAAAAGGTGTGATGAGTCCGACCTCCCATCCTCTCGACCAATGCAAATTCCTAAGCCTCATCATTCCACAAGATAATGAGCGCCTACCTTTGGAAAGTAGGTCCAAATGGATGTGGAATCATTGGATGTTTCCGGTTCTACGAACAAACCCGTTAGAAACCGATCAGAACGTTTGAATCTCCCATCCAGGAGGTCATCCCCAAATTCCGAGGGAAACAAAAAATGGTGAACCCGACGTGAATCCTTAACCAAAGTTAAAATGATGTTTTACCTATTTTGTTAAGACCCTATTTAAAACTCAATAAGAGGGTTAACAAAAACAATCATTGACATATGTACTCATCCAAAGGATGAAGTAGCTGAATTTATCTTGATTACGTCTGTTATATCAAACATGCACTCTTTTCCAAGATATTCTGTATTTCCATAATGGCTGCTCTCAAATTCACATCTGTGAATACTACTACTGCAAATACCACTGCTGCTATTCCTACTGGATCGTCATCTGCTCTGAGGATGACATCACCTACTCAGCGTCTTCAACGCTGGGTGTCAAATTCACTGGTTAAGGAGTACCGTCAACACGGTACCATCCCAACTCTGGAGGCTGCCCGACAGGCCCTCCAAGTGAACAACTCACACAGGTCGTCTGGACAACGACAACCAGTGATCAAGAGGTAGGCGGTACTGACTACCGTCTCCAACCGTTTCAGGTCTTTATCCCCGGAATGCAATTTCCATTCACTCCCTTACTCTGAGGAAGTGAATGAGCAGGTCCCTCAGGGCCTTAATTCAAAAAGACAGGAGTCCTTCCCGAGGGCTCCCATCAACAATCGCCGCCAGAATCGTGCGGCAGTGCACCCTCAACATGATGAGGGTACCGACTCCAGGCATTCAGCTCAGGTTCCTCGAACCCGAGCAGGCAAGACGAACCGCCAGAGACGAAATCCGGTTAACAATGGGAATGTTTTCATCCCTGACATCTCCGGAGAAGTCCACCAACCTAACTGGGTGGCGAACAATGAACAAGAACACACACCTGTCCGTTTTAATTCCGCTGTCCAGCAGACTCGTCTGGCAGCATCAAGCCAATCCCGCCAGGCAATTCCGCCGGAGTACTATAGGCAGGAACATACACCTGCTTATACATCATCAGTTAGTCAGCAGGCTCGCCTGACTACATATGATGGATCTTGTCAACCACGTTTGGCGAAGTGTAATCAACATGCACATACACCTGCTAGTACTAATCAAGCCTACCAACAGTCTCGCTTGGTAGCGCACGGAGAAGTCAGTCGGAAAGCTCCGACGACAAACATGAGGCAGACTCAACTCTCTGCCTCCACACTTGAGTACTGTCAGGATTCACTGACAAGAAAAGGAGGACATGAGCAGGCACATACGCCTACTCCAAGCCTGAAATGAACGTATATCCCCGTTCCGGCAGCTGAAGTCACCAAACATATTTTTTCAATGGTGAAAGAGTAGAAGAAAATTCCTGCTCATATTATGGATGCTTTCCAGGATATCATAACAGCTTCAGCATCATATCAGGGGAATACACATAAATCTATCCCTAGTAGTGGAGTGACACATCAATGATTCACTCCGGAACAGACACACACATCTGTTCCAGTCTAAGAGGGTTATGGGGCATACTCCCCCATATCATACGGACAACCAAGTCAATAACATACACCTGATTTGAGTGGAGATCGGCAGCCTAACCTGACCATCTTTCCTGATCAAGCATATACACTTGATCAGAGTAACCACTTTCATCAACAAGTGGTTTCCAAAGCGAGTAAGAAGGCATCTAAGAAAATGATCCGCCCAGCATAGTCAGGAGATCAAAGGCCAATCTGTAACAAGTCCTTGCTCGATGCTGGAGTTCTTGAAGCCCTCAGACATTTATCTATTGGAATTCAAGATTCTACTCCCTCAGTTCCCAATAAAGGGAACATTAATTCCGAAAGTCTTCAACAGACACATCCTCATGAAGGCTTGCTTCATGAAAATTCGGTCAATCTTGATGTTTCTTCTTCAGATGAGAGCCACAGGAACCCTCTGTGTTGTCAGAAGACCAAGGAGCAAGAGATCTCATCTTTTACTGTAACCCATTATGGTGGTCCTCCCCATGATGATGAATTTAGCTGCGAAAGTCCTCTCCATAGTAGTGATTCACATTGCCTGGAAAATACTCCAGTGGACAATGTACTACCGAGAAAGCCCTCTTATCTTGAGGCACTTACAAATGCGAAACCAGTCATGTCTGATGCTTTATCTCTAGCAAGTGAAATACTTTCTCAATCAGAAGATAGCCCAGGGTATAGGTCATTCTCCGAACCACCCCTAAGTCATGCATCATCTAGTTTAATCAATGATCTCTCTACCAATCTTGTTGAATCCGATGAAGCAATAAGGAAACACCAACTCTGGTCAAAACAGGTAGAAGAATCTTCATTTAATGATAAAGAGGAAATGCTGAACATGAGGAAAAAACTGGCGAAAAGTGAGGTACCAGTCATGTTTTGGCCTTTGGCTGACTCCCAGTATGACATTCCAAAGATGTTGACGGAAGATGGAGTCCATGATATTCGTCTCAACATATGAAAAACTATTTTTCAATTGAAGAAGAAGGTATTATCTTATGATGAATATGAAAATCATCTTAAGATAATAGAAGTGCTACAACATCAGATTTATTTGGCATCTCTATCAGTCTCTCGGTATCCGAAGGCTGAAAAGAAACAGAGAACCCTTCAACGTTCATGCCTTGGCGCACTAAGAAAATTGCGTCAGTTAATTTCCAATGCTCTATCTGGTGTTCATATCAGAGGATGGGGTGTTCACGGAGAACTACATTTCACAGTGCTTTCTAGTTAGCAAAGCCCACCGAAAATGGTCTCATGCAATGTTATTGCCCATGTCCGGCCACATTCAATGGGCTTTATTCATAATCAAAATCTTGCTCAAGAACAGGCTTCAACTAGTTCCTCTCAAAATCAAGCATATAGAGAACAAGTTGTTGAATTGCTCCTACATCAAGCAGGCGAGAATATTGCACAAGCCTCTCGTATAGAGAAAACACATCATTAAATGACAGAAGTTTCGGAAATCATCCAACGGTCTGTTAAACCAGGTGATAAAAGTGGATACAGGCTAATGCATCCAGCTAATTTCTGAACTAAGATTCGCAAGATCAAGAGAGCTTTTAAAAAGGTCTCAGACATAGCATGTCAAGAGCCACCCCAGCTTGTCAGACTGGGGACTCCTTTAACCCAACCCTCATATTCAACAAATGGGATTCGAGGAGTTGAGCGGAAGCAGCAGGAACATCCCCAGTTCTCGAGACTGGGGACTCTTTCAAATCATCAATCCCATTCTCAGAGAATATTGGTCTTTTCTCGATTGGGGAAGAAGCCCCAAGAGGAATGAAGAGCCAAATTATCAGGAGATTCCCTCTAAGTTATAGCTCATCAAGAAGTTCCTAAAAGATTAAATCAACAAAAGTCAATGTCTCATCAAAGACATGAAAGAAGACAATATCACAGAAATGTTGATAGAAGGTATGCGATGCATTATACATCAATCAATGTCATCAATGATGTTGTTGCTAATCCACCAAAGGAGACTCACTCAGGGGACTCACATGAAGAGCATCATGCTCAAGAAAATGTACGCACCGATACAAATGAAGAAGGTGTGTGTACACGAAGTCAAAGGATTACTCAGAACCTAGGTAATACACTTCCTTCTCTCCAAAAAGTATCCAACAAAGGGAGGGGAAAGAATCATGTTACATATCCTTCCTCTGGAGAAGGTCAATCACTCTCGTTAGAGAAAAGGTTTGCACAACAAGAGGAAGAAATGAAAGAATTAAGAAGGTTGAATACAGAACTACTTCAGAGTAGTCTTCTTCTTAAGAATGCTGAAGTCCGACAGCCGAAGGAATTTGTTGTAACTACTGAGATGGATCGGGAATATCCTCCTTTATCAGCACACAATCAGAGGTCTAATCCTACGGGTCAAACGCAACAACGGTTGGCAGTGCTACCATCAGTTGCAGCACCAATCACCACGTCTGTCCAAGCTCCATTCATTGCACCTACCCAAGACCAAATTCAACCTGATGTTTCTCAAAAGTTAATAACTACTATTGATTCATTAACAGCTCGGTTATAAACTATGGAAGGGAAACGGGCGCAAGTTCAACTAGAAAAGAAAGTTTACCCTGAATGGGTAGATTCAATTTCTCCTCCATCTAATTTTGGAAACCCTATTTTCCCTACTTTCAATGGATCAGGCGACCCAGAACAACATTTGACGCATTACGTGTCTTGTTGTGATCCTATGATGGGAACTCCAGAGCAGCAAGAAGCAGTGAAACTCAGATGCTTCGTGCGAACCTTGCAAGGACCAGCTTTTGTCTGGTATTCAAGCTTGCAATCCCGGTCAATCATCAGATGGGAGGATCTTCATCAAAAATTCCTTCTTCAGTTCAGCTCAACTTTGCCAAAAACGACAGTTTTCGATCTTACAAACTGCAAGAAAAGGGAGAATTAAAGAGTCTCTGATTTCATTGCTCACTGGAAGGGATTAACATATTCCCTGAGTTTAGCACTCCCTCAGGAAGAGCTATTGCCAATCTGTGTGGAAAATTTGCGTGACAAATTACGTACGCCATTGATCCCTGTGAAATACACAGGAGGGTTTCGAGACCTTACTTCAACCGCTCAGCAGATTGAAGATTCCCTTATACAGGCTAAGGTTAAATCTCGTGTAATTCCATCAGTTTCAGGAAGGAGAATGGGTAAAGCAGAAACTGCTACAATTATGCTTAAACAAACGCCTGTACCTATTTCTACTTCAAAACCTTCATCTTCTCGAAGGGCTCCACCTCCTAAACGACAACAACAAAGGTCGTTTCGTCCAATTGATCAAAAAGATCAACGACGAAAACAATTTGAGGATTTGAAGAGTAAAACATACTCTTTCCAAAATGAGCAAGTTCCTGGTTACTTCATTTTAGCTCTGGAAAATAATTTGGTTCAATTACCAGTGCCCAAGAGGCCAAACAAGGAAGGAGATGAAGACCGTCCCAATTATTGTCCCTTTCATCAAATGTTGGGGCATCCTATACAGGAGTGTTTTGTCTTTAAAGACCTCCTACAAAAGATGGTCTACTTGGGACAAGTCAAGTTGAAAGGTTCTTCGACTCAGGTAGCATGTGTTACTGCTATAGTTCCAGAGGAGGAAGGTGAATGTCAAGAAGTCAAAAGCAGAAATGCATAGAAGTATGATGATTGGATGGTCAAAAAGACAATCAACCGGACTCATTCCATTTTGCGAACATAATTAAAGAAACCAATTGTATCTTCTTCCATGAATATTGCGGTAAAACCCTCTTCGTCAGAGGGAAAATCCTCAAAGAAACGGTTTGATTCAAAGAAGAAAAATGAATCATAAGAAGATGAGTATGTGTCAAAGCCTAAATTTTATTTGACTCTGAAAGACTTTATGCCATCTACTTCAAAACCACGGGCACCGCCCCATCAAACGGCACAGCCTAAACAGGCTAGTCAGGCAGAGTCTTTATTAGACGAAGAGTTAATCTTCAGTTCTGTTAATATGATTCAATTAACAGATCCTTATTCCAGTTCTGCTAATAGCCAACTCAGTCTTGGCACAGTTATTTTAGAAGACCGATTGAAGGTTCCATCTTCTTTATCTCAGCAAGTAAATGGATCTAATTGGTCTAATCATCCAAAACCTAGGATGTTGCAAACTTCTATCCCAATACAAGATGCATCAACTTCCAAAGCATCTGCTTCCAAGGTACCTGCTAAACTGCATATTCCTATTGGGAAACGCAGACCTTTAGATCAAAAGTATGATATATTGAAACACCTGGCCCAAGTACCGGCCAAGTTATCAATTTTTGATGCTTTGAATCTGTCAAAAGATCTTCGGGAAGAACTCATCGAAGCTTTGTCAAGTCCTCATGAGTTTGAAGCTGAAATTGCTACATATGAAGTCTATCACATAGAGAATAATCCTGCAGAATGCCATGTAGTGATATCTTTTACTGATAAAGATGAAGATGATGTTGTGCATGGGCACATAAAACCTCTGTACTTATTTGGCAAAGTCAATGGTGTAGATATCCGAAGAGCTTTCATTGACAATGGTTCGGGAGTCAACCTCATGCCCATTCGTACACTTCATCGATTGGGCCTCACGGAATCTGATTTATCTCCTTCTACCATGATGTTACAAGGATATGATAAAAATGAACAAGAACCACTAGGCGAAGTTACACTCAGAACTCAGTTTGGAAATCGTGTATCCAATTCGGATTTCATGATTGTTGACCAAGACTCAGCTTTCAACGTCTTGCTTGGAAGACCCTGGCTACATCAGCATGCAACTATCCCTTCATCATACCATCAATGTCTCAAATACTGTTTCAGTGGTGAAGTTGGAACATTGTATGGTGATAAGACCCCATTCAAGACATGTGAGTCTCAATACATTGAGGCATAATTTTATCACATGAAGGGAAGAGAAAAATCTACAAGGAAGGAAATCACCAAAGTTAATGCTCCATATGGTTTGGAGAAAATTCCAATAAATCCATTTACACATGTGAGTACAGATTATGTGTTACCTATCAGTCAAATTGACAAAATAGGCCCAAATCAAAATACTCTTATGGAAAGATCCATAATGACAATTACGGCAATTGAGCCATACAACATGGGAGAAATTGGTAACCTACCAAACAGTGGTGAAAGCACAAGTGGTGACGTCTTCATTTCATCTGCTGAAATCCAACAAGTCTATACTTCACCGATCAGGAAAGAAGAAGTTATAGCAACATCGGAGGTGAATAATGATGTCAATTCTCAATCCATCATCTCCTCTTTATTTCCCAAAGAAGGCCCTTTATCATCAATAGTGTCGGAAATGGAAGCTTCTTCTTCAAAATGTGCAAATTTTGACATCTCTTCTGATCATGAAAATTTCGTTTTGTCATCTACTATGCAAGTAGAAACGGAAGAAATAGAACATGATGAAGAGGAAGAGGAAGATCTTAGAGATTCTCCTCCAGCATTTGAAGAGGGTATCTCTACCACTGTGGATGAACTCAGAGAAATAAATCTGGGTACAGAGAAAGATCCACGCCCCACTTTAATTAGTGCGGCCATGACCCTTGAAGATCAAGAAATGTATACTTCTTTTATAAAGAAAAATAAAGATATTTTTTCTTGGAACTATACAGAAATTCCTGGGCTTGATCCTGATATTGCTACTCATCATTTGGGTTTACCAAAAGAACATCGAGGATTTAAGCAAGCCGCGAGAAGAACACACCCAACTTATACTTCCATAATTGAAGCTGAAGTGGATAAGCTGATGAAAGCTAACTTCGTCAGAGAAGTTCAGTATCCCAAGTGGTTGGATAATATTGTCCCTGTAAAGAAGAAAAACGGACAAATTAGGGTTTGCATCGATTTCAGAGATCTTAATCGGTATTGTCCTAAATATGATTTCCCAGTTCCGATTACAGAACTCTTAATTGATGCAACCGCTGGCTATGAAGTACTTTCCTTCATGGATGGATATTACGGATATAACCAGATCCGAATGGCCCCAGAATATGAGGAATCTACAGCCTTCAGAGCCCCTCAAGGTGTGTTTTGTTACCAGGTGATGCCCATTGGTTTAAAGAATGCAGGTGCAACATATCAACGCGCCATGCATCGTATCTTCAAACCTTTCTTAGGGAAGTTTGTTGAATGCTATGTAGACGATTTGGTGGTTAAATCCAAACAACATTCTAATAACTTGGCTGATTTGGAAGTCATATTCCACAAGCTTCGACAACATAATTTGAAGATGAACCCCGTAAAATGTGCTTTTGGGGTAACCTCAGGAAAATTCCTCAGCTTTGTTGTATGCCATCGTGGTATTGAAGTCGATCCTGAGAAGACCAAATCAATCCTTGGTATGTCACCTCCTCAGAATTTGAAAGAATTAAGAGGACTTTAAGGACAATTAGCCTATATTCGGCGTTTCATCGCCAATTTGGTAGGCAAAAGTTTACCCTTTACCAAATTATTGAAAAAAGGAGTCACTTACCAGTGGACTGAATAATGTCAAGAAGCGTTTGATGTTCTCAAGAAATACCTCTTGAGTTCACCAGTACTCATGCCACCTGTTGAAGGTAGACCACTTATCCTCTATGTGATAGCTCTAGAGCGATAATTGGGTGCCTTTCTCGCTCAAAAGAATGATGCTGGGAATGAAAATAGCCTCTACTATCTCAGTAGAACTATGCTTGAAGCAGAAACCTGGTATTCAAGTATTGAGAAGTGCTGCCTGACATTAATCTTTGCAATTCAGAAACTGAGACACTACCTACAACATCACGAGGTCCAATTGCTATCTCGCAATAATCCGCTCAAATTCATCCTTAGTAATCCAATGCTTACAGGACGTCTAGCAAGGTGGGTAGTTATTTTGCAGCAGTTCGACATTCAGTATGTATCTCAAAAGGCAATAAAGGGCCAAGCTCTGGCTGATTTCCTGGCTGAACATCCTTCAGTGGAAGACACGTCTTCAGATATTGAACTCCCTGATGAGGAAGTTTTTTCTATTCAAGAGTGTCCTCAAACATGGGAAATGTATTTTGATGGTGCTTCCAGAAGTCCAACAGGGAAGAAAATGGAAAATCCTAAATTCAACAAAGTTGGTTTAGGAATTGTACTCATTTCTCCAGATAAGGCATTGTTACCTTATTCCTTTTTATTATGGGAAGGTGTTACCAATAATGAAGCCGAATACCAAGCTCTTATCACAGGCTTGGAGTTAGCGCTTCAAGCACAAGTGAATCACTTAAAGGTGAAAGGTGATCCAGACTTGGTAATCAAACAAGTCAATGAGGATTATGCCATCAGAAAAGAAGAGTTAATCCCTTTGTATGATTACGTCAGAAAGTTAATGGCGGAATTCCCTTCAGAACTGACATTTTCTTATGTCCCAAGATCACAAAATGCTCAAGCTGATGCACTCTCTAATATAGCCACAGCTCTAGAAGATCCAAATCGGGATGAGACAACCATCAGTATTTCCCACCGTCGTACAATTTCACCTTATGTTCAAGCCAGAACAGAGGAAATTTATGAAATTAGTCCCATTCCTGAACCGTATGGTCATACTACAGGATGGATGTCACCTATCAGGGAATACCTTCAAAATGGAACACTTCCACCTGATAGAGCTGAGAAAGAACAAATTCGGTGACATGTGGTCAATTTTACTCTTTATGATGGCCCAAAACACCTAGAGAAAATTCTCTACAAACGTGGTTTTGATGGAGTTATCTTCAGATGCATTGATGGTGAAGAGACAATGGTTGTCATGAAAGAAGTGCATGCATGAGTCTGTGGTGCCCACCAGTCTGGACATAGATTGTCTGATCAAATTCAAAGGCTTGGATACTTTTGGCCTTCAATGATACAAGATTGTGTTGATTTCACAAAGAAATGTCATTCATGTCAAGTACATGCCAACTTCATTCATCAACCTCCAGATTTGCTTTATACAGCTAAATACTCATGGCCATTTTCCACATGGGGAATGGATGTGGTGGGACCTTACCCTTCAGCTACGGCAAAGTAGTTTAAGTACATTCTTACTGCTACTGATTTCTTTTCCAAATGGGAAGAGGTAGTACCTCTCAAAGAAGTCAGTTCTAAATGCATTGTTAGCTTCATCAAGTCTAACATCATTACTAAATTTGGTGTCCCTCATACCATATTGACGGACAACGGCACCAACTTCTGTTCTTCTGATGTAAAGAAATTGTATCAAGAATATAACATTAAATCCAACCATTCATCTCGGTATCATGCGGCAGCCAATGGCCAAATAGAAGCCTTTAACAAGGATCTTTCAAATATACTGCAAAAGATGGTGGATAAAGATAAGAGGTCATGTCCTGATAAACTCTTTCATGCTTTATGGGCTTATCGGACTACCACCCGCAATGCAACGCGGTCAACTCCATATTCGTTGGTATTTGGAACAGAAGCAGTCTTCCCAATTGATGTTCAATTTCCCTCACTCAGAGTAGCCATTTGTGATCAGTTATCTATAGATGAGCAATCCCAAAAGCGATTGAATGAATTGGAACGGTTAGATGAGAAAAGATTGTGCACTTTTCACCACTTGGAAATCTATCAGAATCGAATAGAACGAGATTTTAACAAAAAATTTCATCTTCGTTCATTCATTCAGGGAGAATTGGTATTAGTTCTCAGAACTCCAATGATACTAGGAAAGAAACCTCCCAAGCTTGAACCAAAATGGGAAGGACCTTATTCAATACATAGGGTCTACTCTAATGGAGCTTATTCATTAATCTCGATGGATGGAGAACTCATTACTACTCCAACTAATGCCAGATTTTTGAAGAAATATTTTGTATAAAATACAAAGTATTCACAAGACGTCCCCTCAACATGACACTAAACTATGCAGCACCAGTTCGTCCTTGCTATATGACGTTAAACTATATAGCAATGGTCCAGTATGACCTTAAACTGCAACTTCGTCCCACACGACATTAAACAGTGAAAAAGTTCCCTAAAAAGTCCTGTATGACTTTAAACTACACCATGGTCCTGTATGACATTAAACTGCACCATCCATGGTCCATGAATATGACCCTAAACTATTGGAAAGTCCCTTACGTCCGAAAAGACGTTAAACTACATAATCATCAAAGGTCCTGTAAGACCTTAAACTGTACTTATGTCCAGCATGACATTAAACTGCACTATCCACGGTCCATATATATGACCTTAAACTATTCTCCCTTTTGTCCAACATGACACTAAACTGTAGAAAAAATCCCAAATGCGTCCAACATGATGTAAATGGTGTGTTATTTTGTCCTTACTGCATGACATTAAACTGCGCAGTCCCCCCTTTTTTTGTCCAACATGACGTTAAACTGTATTGTCCCCATCGTCCTAACTACATGACGCTAAACTGTACAGAAATTCCTTGATACATCCTACATGACATTAAACTGTATTTTGTCCCTACAACATGACATTAAACTGTGCAGCCAATAGTCCTAACTGCAAGACTTTAAACTGCATAGTCCCTTTATATGTCCTACATGACATTAAACTATGCATCATTAAGGTTGTTGTTACCTCTTGTTTCTCACACCGAGTACGACTCACATGAGCATAGAGAAAACCTCAACCGTAACACTCTCTTTGGGCCGCTAACCATGTATAAGTCCCAACAACTTTTTTTTAGATCGTTGTCCCCAAGAACAACTTGATCATTAATTCATTCTTTAATTGAACTACAAGGACTTTGATCCTTGCCTTCCAAACCGAGTACATGGGCAACCTCCCAAGGTTCAAGCCCAAAAATAATCTCTTCACATCGGTTCGCCACCATATGATGTTGATTCGTGAAACCACCCCTAGAATCAATATCTTTACATTGATTCACTTTCGTCCTTGTTATATGACGTTAAACTATGCAACACTTTTGTCCGGTATGACAATAAACTACAATACTCTTTGATTTACTCATTTGAGAGAGAACTATTATTGACATTGATTCTTCAATCATGTTTCATTTCAAAAGACTACGTGCATACATAGTAATGCCTAAACTTTTTATCTCAGGTTAAACCATCATTGCACTAAAGTCCCCTTTCACCCTTCACATGTATGAACCAAATTTGTACAAAGGGTAGTTCTAGAACTACGTGGGCTTGATTCCCATCCTTATTGGATATGTAGGAACGTTCGAGTATCCCTCGAATCCAGCCCCAAGTCTTGTGGGCCTAACCCCAAATTTCACTTTCAGTCCCTTGGCTGAAAAGTCCTTATGAAAACACACACTGTGTATTCATTATTATGGTCCGAACTCTATGACCCTAAACTAAGATCTCTCATACTTTCATCCTGCACGACGTTAAACTACATTTCAAGAACTACGTATGGCTTGATTCTCATTCTAATGAGATACGTAGTGAAGTCCGAAATTTCAATTCAGGACCCAGACACAACATGATTATGGTTATCGTTGACCTATGTATCTCTATATACATTGGACAATACCCATCTTTATGTGTTATAATCCTAACCTTAAATATTTTCAGATCTTCATAACCCTTTTCATGACTTTTAGTCACAAAAATGTCAAACTTCTGAGAATTATTTTTGCATGACTATGCAGTACGTGCCCATAGGTGGCCTTGCATAAACAGTCCACATAACAGACTTGTTAGCCAAAAGATAATATTTTATTTAACTATGAATCCAATTCCCTTAGGTGGCCCGACATAATTCAACCCCCTAACGGGGTTGTTAAATGATGATAACTTCATTCTTGGGAAGAATGCCTCTTTTGTCCTTATTTGTCTTAAACGACAGTATGTAGGGATCCGCAAAAAAAGCCATCCTTAATATATTTGTCCCATATCATTTTTCATGATCTGAAAGTATTCAAGTCTATGGTTTATTCTTCTTCCCTACGTTTGGGTCAGACCTTAGTAGGAGTGATATTCATCCAGTTCTTTGATAATCTTGTCTGGAAATATCTTTTCCATATTCAAGTACCTCTTTCCATAAAGCAAACTCTATACTTTGGAAGATTTGAATCTCCATAAACTTTCATTGGATTTTAAAACATGGAAAGTAAATTTCTAAGAGTTCTTTTTTCCTGACTATGCAGCACGTTCCCATAGGTGGCCTTGCATAAACAGTCTACATAACAGACTTGTTAGCCAAAAGATACTATTTTATTTAACTACGCATCCAATGCCCTTAGGTGTCCCTGCATAATTCAACCCCCTAACGGGTTTGTTAAATAATGGTAACTTCATTCTTGGAAACTACTTCTTCTAATTCCTTTTAGCTCTTTTTTATATCATTCCTCAGATTCAAATATTCTTAAGCCATAGTTTACATATTTTCTCTCATACTTGAGTATGGTAATATGTTTTCAGATAAATTGTCAAGGAATTGAATCAATTTTAATCCATTTTGGTCAAATCTATTTCGAACTTAAACATTACCCCTTTATGTCCGGCATGCATGACTTTAAACTGCCCACAAAAGACAAAGGAACTCTGAATAAAAGTCAAGTTCCAGCTCACCAAATATACATTTTCGTATGATTTAGGTAATATTGAGCAATTAAAAGGTTCAAAGTTTGTAGAGTTATTTGTAATAATCCTAGTAAAAATAAAACTATTCTTAATAAGCCCATCGGTTTAAGTAAATTTGAAGCAGGTAGTGAAAGAATGCAGGTACAAATGATTGAAGATGAAAGTGTTTTTCATTGATACACAAGAGTTAGAACAACATCCACAGACTGAAGTCTCTTCTCTTTTTCAAGAATTACAAGAGGCTTTCAACATAACTCTTCATTTGATTTACGACATCCTGAGATTTATCAGCAGTTACTTGAAGCTCGTGCACTTGACCAACTTCACTCTTTTCAGCTTGATGAAGTGCCTTCTTAGCATCTGCGATGGCTTTCATGCCATTCATATGAGTTTCATGCAATGATTTATTAAGCTGATCAAGTTATCCAATAACATCATCTAACTGTTGCTAGAGTTGCACCTGCTGGACAACTTTTTCTTTGACTTTATGCTTCAGCTCCTTCATCTTGGCAGTATAATCAGCTTCATCTTGGGATACCACAGCCTCAAATTTGCCTATGTTGACTGAAATTTTCACTCTGATCAAATCTTCGCGACTTTTTTGAGCCTGCTCCCTCCTGAAAATGATCTGTTTCACCGTGGCGTGGATCTTTTCATATCCAAAACCACCAAGTCCTAGTATAACAAATTGGGATGACAATCGAGGAATTTTTGATGGTATCTCTTCTAAAGGCACCCCAGATATGATGTTCCATATGTTTTTCCATGCCTTACATCGTGAAAAGCTGAACGCTTTAAGCATCTATGGATCTGATTCAACATCATCGTCAGAGGGGGGCATGTAATCTGGAATTAATGCACTTAAAGAAGTGCCCTGTCCTGCTTCCCCCCCCTTATTTGTGCTTCTTCACTTTCAATTCATGTTGGGGCAGAGGCTGAGGCCTTACCTCTGGATCTAGTCATTACAGTTGATGGTCCTGCATGATTAATTGAAAGATTTAGTTATCTTCAAAGGATAACAAAAGAATAGATTGTCTTGCAAATAAAGTACAATCACAAATATTGTTATACCTTACCCAAGGATGGTTCAACAACATGAGAATACTTCTCCCCATCTTTCCCGGTCTCAACAAGATTTTCAAGATGGGTCTCAGGAGGGTTTATTGGGTTTAGCTCTACTTGAGCTAATTTTTCTGCAATGGTAGGGTTGACATCAATGTCCACACCCTCTTCAGGCATTGGAAGTTCAGCAGCTTCTACAAAAGAAACTGCATATTGTTTTCAGTCATGGTTAGAAGTGTAAATTTTAAAAAAAAATTGGGCGAAGGGTAGCACTCACGCCCAAGGTCTTCTAAATCACATGACAACTTAGCATGATCATAAAATTCTTCGAAAGTCA
This sequence comes from Viscum album, assembly GCA_963277665.1. Classification (NCBI taxonomy): domain Eukaryota; kingdom Viridiplantae; phylum Streptophyta; class Magnoliopsida; order Santalales; family Viscaceae; genus Viscum; species Viscum album. The sequence goes on from OY728129.1 coordinate 438,646,933, forward strand.
TTCCTTGATTCATCATTTCATCCAATGATACTTCAGAATCCTGGTTAATCTCACCAGTGGGAGCATTTGCTACATCTTCTTGCCGACTTATGTCCTGCAACCCCTGACCTTGGACAACATCTTCAGAAGTAGGAGGGATACTGGGAATGGATGCTAGCTCTTCTCTAGGAGCAACCAAGTCAGCTTGGGTCTGTGATCATTCTACATCACCATCCACGAACTTTGAAGGAGGGTCAGTCCCTTCCCTCAAGGGGGAAATTGAAGAAGCCCCTGCAATCCTTAGAAATATGAGTAACCATGTGATTATGAGTATAAACTCATGATTATTCGAAGGACTTACCGCTACTAATGAAGCGTTTAGCTGTGGATTTCCTCCTTCATTGCCTTTGCTTCTTTTGTTTTTTCAAAGTATCAGTAGTCTCCCTTATTGGCACTTGGATTGGCGAATGAAAGGCTATGTCCAGTGCCTCATTCATGGCCTGCTGTCCTGGAGATATCCCACCTGGTTCGCGAGGAGAATCAGTAGCAGCCCTGATAGCAGTACCACTAGGGCTATACTATGGCGAAGGAACCCCAGTTCCTTTCTTTGCAAGCTGCAAGATGAAGAAAATAAATTCCTTAAGTAACAAAGCTTCAACTGAAATCAAGTTGCAAAGAAAATAAGGAAAGAAAACTTAAATCTTCAGGAGCCACGTACTCCTACCATTCCTCATCTCCAGAACCACCATCCCCCTCAGTGGTGCCATGATCAATCATTTCCTTCACCCGCCTGGTGATAGGAACAGAGTCATCAGTGGCATATATGAGCATTTCCAGCTCTCTGATGTAAGCTCGCAATTCATTGGGGTTATCTTCGTATTGAAGATTTTTAGAAGCTATAATATTTCCTATTCCAGGAAGTTGTAGGCCCTCACACAAATCCAGCCACGCGGTCTCAGTACCACAGTATAACCCCTTCCATAGCTGAACAACCTCTGGTCTTAGATATGAAGGCTGTGAGGAAGGTCCTACAATTTTTGATTTTAATTTCTTCCCAGCTCCTGCAGCTACAGATAGAGAATAAGAAAGTAAGACTTATTACTTTATAAAGTAGCAGTGATTAAAATTACTACAATAAAACAACTCACCAGGAGTTGATGGAGTGGGTCTTTTAATTCTGGCCGGAGGATTATATCGGGCACGAAACCGCTTTGCTGCCGGTTGTGCCTCATCATCCCCATCATGATAATCCGATGAATCAGTTCTAGAAGAGGAGTCAGTTGAACCTATTTTAGGTGGGGAAGAGTCACCTTCATGAGGAAGGGTTTATTTCTCTACAGTCCTCTTCCTCTTTCCCACTTGAGATACTGGGTGATTCAATATCCCTTTGGGGTATGATGCTATCCAGTGTTCGGCATAATATGTAGTCAAATTATGTGCCACTTTTTCAACTGGTAGATAAAATACTGCCCTAGTCTTCTCTCTTGATGTCAGCAGCTATAGTTGTCGAGCAACCATCAGATGTTGCTCTAACCTGACATGTACCGGAGGGGATACAACAATCTGTTGCAGACATTTGAATTGGCGTGCAAATCTATATGGAGCATATGCCTCACATATGATCTCTCCATCAATCCTGGCTACTAACACACCATCCCTGCAAGCAGGCATGTATGCCCTCAAATCCAAATGGGCTGTCCCATCATTAACAAACCACCCAGATGGCGGACTTCCATAGGGAAAGAAGTTGATTTCCTTAAACATGCTCAGCCTCACTTTCATGTCATAACCATTAACATCTAATGGAGAAATTCCAGAGAATGATTGCACTGACAGTCTGAAAGAGCTTCCAGGAATTTGTAATCTATTCTGTACATTGTAAGTTCTGAAGTGAGTGGCGATCCATCCCCACAAAACCTAGAATGGTCCCACTATTGTTAAAGGAGATTTACCCAGGAAGACATGATGTAAACTCCTGTGAATCTTTTCTAAAACGGGGGTAGCTAACCCAACCAATTTTCCCTCATCCAACTTTGCCGCAATGACGAAGGTCCCTGGCCTAACGCCTCCCTTCGAATCCCTGACCGGCAAGAGATAAACACTGAGCCACATTGCCAAGAAACCCGCCAGACAAGTTTTCTTTGGAATTATTTTATTCACTTCATATCCCCACTTTTCAAACTCTCCTGCTTCTAGAGTTGGCCAGAATGTGCCAGGAGATACTCTCTTCTGAGGTTTTGGACAGGTGGTAGGACGTTTGGGTCTGGTATCCTTGGATTTCTTTTTCTTGGATCCTTTTTCTTTTGGCTCCATCCCTTTCTTCTCAATAAGAAACACATTCATCCATTCTTCCGGATGAATATCTTTTCTAAAATGAGTTAATGAGGTCTCTGAACTTTTGAGCCTATGGAAGATCTTAAATAATTCTTGAGCTAAAGCAGGAGTCTTCTCTGAATCATTCCAAGTCACCTTGGGAGGAATGAATTCATCATACATATCGCCCAAAATTAGAGCCCCTGAGATCTTGTGGACATCCCACAAACTGATACCTACTTCTCCATGAGTCAAATGGAAAGAATTAGTTGCTGGGCTCCAGTGGCTAAGTATCTCTGGCACAAATTTATCATGTCTGTAAACATATGTTTGCCCAACCCAGACAACCTCATATATTGCAGATCTCTTCAGATCCTCGATAAACTCTGCGCAGGTCTGTCGCACCCAGTATGCCCACATCCAAGTTGGCTTCACACCTCCCCCAGGACGGAAATCCCAACTTTTCTTCCAGCCTTTGGATTGATCCATCTGAGCATTTCAGAAGATCGAAGGATGACAATGTGGTTGAAGCTCAGGTGTATGTTTTTTCAGATCTGGTGTGCAAGGGCTATGATGCATCATATAGGCCTTCTCCACTGTTCCAGCAGTTAGAAATACTCCTCCACCTGAGATATTTGCTGAAGCAAAGTTGGTATAATTCTGAAACCACGAAAATGGAAGATAATTCTTTACTTATGGAATAATGACTTCTTGTAGATGACCATAGCCATACAAAGGTATATAAGTGCTTTGAGGAAAGTTGAGATGATATTTCTTCAGATACTTAGCCAAATTTGGAAGATTACTATATTTGACAGTATAATAATAATGGCCAATGATGTTCATCATATCATCTATCCGCTTGCTAGCCAGTTCATCAATTAATCCGGGTCTAAGAGCCATTAATTATGCACAAAGAGTTGAATAAGTTAATTTATAAATGAATTAATTTTTCACAAACTTTGTGAAAGAAATCAAAAAAATGGCTAAGGCATTAAGTCGCGCAAGTATGGAGATGTCGCGCAAGTGTTACATGTGCCGCGCAAGTTTTTGTCGCGCATGTATCACCATGCAAGTCCTATTACATTGAGAGTAGCGCGGCAGCAAGGAAACAGTGGAAAAAGAGACTTGCGCGGCGAAGATGGCTTGCGCGGCGAGAGCTCAAGAAATTCGGGATCAGATGCTATACACGGCCAAAAGCTGTGTATTTATAGGCCAGGAAGCCTATCTGCGCACCGTACCCAGTGCTCTTAAGGCCTACGCAGAGAGAACTTGCGTGTCGCCCTTTGCGCCATCAAGACTTGCGCGCCATATTTCCTTTGGATGTCTGAGATTTCCTCAGAGTCAAATCCTCATTTCTTTCGGATCCAACTTTGAGGGGGGACTTTTGTTGACGATCCTTTCATCACAGATTCTAAAGATCGGAAAAGGGGAATATATGAGCACAAAGTGATTCAACATTTGAAGAAAACATCAAAAATAGACAAAGGGATGAACAAGGAAAACTTTTCCCATAGGCCGCGCAAGTTTCCTAATGGTCGCGCAAGTGGACTTGCGCGACGCACCTTGGTGCGCAAGTGACTTGCGCGACCTAATTGATAACTTCCCGGTAACCGCCCGAGGTCTTCTCCTGCCTATAAATAGACCCTGTGGGCCCCCCACTCGAAAGGATATTTTTCCAGAAACTCGGATTGAAGCTCTCGACACCCAAGTCTCTTCTCAAAGCTTCCGGAACACTTCTAAGGTAATTTCTTACCTAGAACGGAAGATATAAAGAGAGGGAGGAAGGCCTAAGTGTTGAAATTCATCAACACTTGCGCGTCTGAGTGGCCAGCCCTTAAGGGAAGTGGCCACACTTGCGCGCCGCCTTACTTCTTCAATATAACTTGCGTGTTCCTTTGCTGGAAGAACCTCAAGAGGATTCTAAAGGCTTTAATAAAGAGCCGCTCAATTATTTCAATGCTGGTTGAATATCGCGCAAGTACCCACCATGTCACGCAAGTATACCTGCGCGACCAATACTTGCACGCCCCCGCAATACTTGCGCGCCTTCCAAGACTTGAACGCCCCTTCCTTTTTGGGTGCCTTTATTTCCCATTTCATCCCTCTTAAGCCATTACACCTTTCCTTTTCAAGATTCAGTCTTTAAGACACTCTCCAAATCCATTTTATGGCATGATTTCTTAATTTGAATTCTTTATCTGAACGGAATTATGTGGAATATCTCTCAAAACCTAGTGATTTAAATATCTTTACGTCACCAAATATGGAGAGTTCATTCATTCAACCTCATCCTTTAAGATGAGAGAATCCTTAAACCTAGGTCTCTTTTTTAGGAATAAGTCCCAGTCATAAATTTTGGGCTTCCTTTTCAGGAGTAATCCCCAAGTCCCCTAACCTGGGCCTCATTTTCAGGAATAAGTCCCAGTCATAAATTTTGGGCTTCCTTTTCAGGAGTAAGCCCCAAGTCCCTTAATTTATCTTAACAAGTCCTAATTTACTTTTGATCTGGGATTCCTTCTTAGGAGTAAAACCCAGTTATCAATCCTCTCCTAATTTGGGCTTCCTTTTCAGGAATAAGTCCCAAATTAGAGTATTCAGATATCCATGAAGCACATATACCTTTGTGGACCCTGTTCCTGGATTTTCTCCCAAAATTAAATCCTAATATTCATTTATCTGGGCAGTCATACATACATAAGCCCCAAACCATTTCTTATGATTACATCTTTCATGAACCAATTGTCTATGTTATTACCAATACCTCTTGTTTCTCACACCGAGCATGACTCACGTGAGCTTAGAGTGTAAATGTAATTGTAACATCCTTCTTTGAGCCATCAATCATAAACATCATACTCCCTTAATCGAACTACGTGGGTTTTGATTACTTTTTTTTAAAACAATGGATACGTAGGTAGCCCATCTATGGGTTCGATCCCAACTCTGAAATAATTCATGTCCTTCTGAATGACAATAAACTTCAAGTGCCCCACTGAGTGGCTTTAAAACCAGCCTGGTCATCATAATGACCAAGAGACTTTTATATAAATATTTTGAAGGATACCATTGACCAAGAATCTCTAAATAAATATAGATGATTTTCTATTGATGAAGAACCTCGAATACATATAAAAGATTCTCTAAATTTCTTACACATTTAATCATTGATTGTTAAACTGAAGGAAAGACCATTTTATACTTGGTAATGTAATAAGGATTCCCGAACATAACTTAAATCTATAAAGAGAGTCCCGGAATAGACAATAATTCCCCTCAAAAAGGTGTGATGAGTCCGACCTCCCATCCTCTCGACCAATGAAAATTCCTAAGCCTCATCAGTCCACAAGCTAATGAGCTCCTACCTTTGGAAAGTAGGTCCAAATGGATGTGGAATCATTGGATGTTTCCGATTCTACGAACAAACCCGTTAGAAACCGATCAGAACGTTTGAATCTCCCATCCAGGAGGTCACCCCCAAATTCCGAGGGAAACAAACACAAAAATTAATCAAGACAATTAATTTATGAAACCATTTATAAAACCAGAAAAATGTAGTTCATTCAATATAGGCTAGATAAGTAACCACCTACCTCAAACTCAGCTCACACAAGCCCGCAAATGGATCCTCCAACATAGAAGAATGAAAAGACAACCATGGTGGTCCTAAAATCAAATCCCCACATGTCAGAATCAGTTTGATAAACAAAATGGTTGGTAGGGAAAACAAATCACAACATACCTCAAGGAATGCTTGTTCCACACCACAATCGATATAAGGGTTTTTCTTCAAAGGAAGATCCCACAATAGTTCTAGAAATGATCATGAAGACTATCACCATTTATCAATAGATCCATAAACTTGGGGGAACAATGCTACCATGATCATTTAAAATTATGAAATAGAAGGATTACTTAATTTAAGAGACACACTAGAAAAACCATGATGATCAATATAAAAATGAACAATCTGGAATGATTGGATATCCCCAAAATTTTCTGGGAGATTTCCTAGGTCTTCAGAGAAAAATCATGTACTAAAATAATGGATTAATAAAGCACACAACACTCTAAATGAACATTTATGGAAACATTCACAATGTGTAACAATTACACGATGTGAATTTATCAATTTAGAAAAGATACTAAAAAACACATCACCTTGAATTAAATGAATAGATATATGGGAAATCATTGAGAGAAGGTAACATGTTGTTACACATAATCCTCAATCAGATCTCACCATCTTCTCTAGAATATATTCAACTCCTTCCATGTGAATATATACTTTAAAATTTTGTGATGAGTACATATATTAAACTTTTCTCTATAAAGATAATGCCTCTATATATTTAACACAAATATTTATGAAGGTAACCCGAAATCGTTGTTGTAACCAAGGATGCTTGTTGATAATACACTTAGCGGTGCGTAGAACCAAAAACGGTTCACAATGATGGTATGCGGTGAAGGCGTGCGATATGAAGAATACTACTGAAAACTGTTCGTAGCAATGGTATGTGGTGAAGAAATGCGGTACGAGGAATGCATAAGGTTCACAGGATTTCTTTGGTACATGAAAAAAGAGTAGTACATGGTGGAGGCTAAGAGTATGCATATGGAGTTTAGTTCACAGTGAAGATTGTCCCACATTGAAAATTTGGGTAAATCGAATTAGAAAAATTGGCAGAGTTATGTACATATTTAAGGACTAGTAATTCCCTTTGTTAAGTAATGATATTTGTGATTAAAATTTTGGGAAGAAATCTCATGAATTCCGAAGTTTTTTGCGAAGTAGAATATGATACACAAAGTGAATCATCCGCATAAGGGAAACAATATGCGAAAGTGAGTGTGGTTCACGTAAGAAGGTCTCACAGTACATGGCGGAGCAAGGCAATACGCAGAGTAGGATGTTACATGGAGGAGTAGAGAAGTATGTAGAGTAGGGTGGTACATGGATCAGGGTAGTTCACAGAGGAATTGGATGGTACACAGAAACAAGAATGGTACGCAAAAGCAGCAACAATACATGGAACACCCAAGGAAGCCTAAAAATTATCCAAATCAATTTTCAAAATTAATTTCTATAACATATAAGTGTACAGGAAAATAAATTAAATCTATGAGTGATTACATGGCTTCAACAGAGCATCCATTTACAATTTAGGATGCATTATTTAATGCTAAACAATTGAAGTAACCTTCATGTCGATAAAATGAGTCACGTTTCTCCCAACGTAGTGAGCAAGGGGGAGATAACAGAAGTGATCTGAGGGATGCATTGTGTTATCCCTAAAACCTGGTTAAGGCATTGATCTTGGCACAGAGCGACTATGATAAACTCTTGTAATCCACAAATTTTTAAGATTAGTGGTTTTTGGTATGAACAACACATGTCAGTGTATGCTCCTTGGATGTAGCCCTTAGTGGTGAACTAAGTAAAATTATTGTGTCAGTTCTTTGAATGTGATTGTTTTTTTCTACACTTCCTCTTCAGACAGGTTTAACAGGTTTTGCCCAATGTGGGAACTAGATCCATCAGTTTAAAAGAAAAATTTGACACCTTGATTCACCCCTCCCCTATTAGAGTATTCCGGGTTCCTTCACTCATGAGTTGGGTAATTTTTCTTATCAACCTTAAATTATAATGAGGCATAATCTATAACCATGTAATTATTCATGAGAATACATCCTAATCTCTCCTTATATGCATCACTATAGATTAAAAAATATTATCCATTATAGGGAAATGTAGGTATAGGTGAAAAAACTAATATTCTCTCCAGTTCCATGAAATATTCCTTACTTTTATTCATTGAGAGTACTCGTCCCCCATCTGAGTTAACTTGGTGAGTGGATTTTATTGTCCTTATAAAATCTCCACAATCTGTCGATAATATAGTCTTTCTATGAAAATTATGGATCTCATTCATAATTTTTGGTCTAGGACAATATTCAATAACTTATATTTTTATGGATCCACCAATATACCATCTCATTAGATTATTTGACCCAAAAAAGAAACATTTTTTTGTCAAAACTCACACTTTATCACATATAAATTCCCCTTCCTCAGGGTCTTCTGTGCATTTTCCAAGTGATATTCATTATCTTCCTAATTTATTGAACATATATGAATATATTCTAAAAATACTACCATAAACTGATCAAGGTAATCTCTAAATAATCTATTCATTAAATCCATGAAGAGATATGGGTCATTAGTAAGACCTAATGGAATCACTATATACTTATACTGTCCATACTTTGTATGAAATTTTGTACTGGGTATATTCTCCTTCAACCTCAATTGATGATATACATAACAAAGTTCAATCATGGAAAAATATTAAGCCCCATATAGTGGATCAAACAAGTCATCAGTATAGGGTATAAGATACTTGTTCTTGATTTTGATTTTGTTCAGTTCTAGATAATCAATGCAGAGTTTCATTGATATATCTTTATTATTAATAGAAATAATTGGTTCACCTCAAGGTGAAAAACTTGTAAATCACTTTTAAAGGTTCCCTGGGATTTTCTTCTTTAAATCCTACTACTTAATTGGGTCCATTATATCGGGAGTATTTGAAATAGGTGTGACACGAGGTACGAGTTCTATTGAAAAATCAAATTTATAATTCAGTGGAATATAAGAAAAATATTCTATAAATATATCAATAAACTTATGAAAATAGGCATATCATCTATGTTGAGTTTGTCCCCAACCTTATGAGATAAATACCCCCATTGAAATAGAATCAAAACCCATACAATGGATATAATTTCCATAAGAAGTTCATAATCATCATTATAATGATAAAAAATCTTTTCTTAGTTCATAATATAAAACATGACTTCCCATCTTTAGAAATTGATGTGGGATTTATGTGGACAAATCCAATATAAGCCTAAGATAACATAAAAAATCAAACAGGGGGTGGATAATAAGATTTTGGTGAAGCACATTCCCACAAAATATTACCGAAGAAGAATCATAGACTTGGGATGTGATAATAATTTCATTAGGTACTTTCACTGCTAATTCAACAACTAATCATTAAGGTGGTATTTTGATCCCCTTTTAAAATTCTATAGATATATATGAGTAGGTAGATCAATAATAAAATTATACATTAGTATTTTAATATTGAATTGTATGTGTACCTTTCACCAATTTATTTTCTCACCCCTCCTCATAAATAGTGATCTCCTGATATTTAACATTGTCTCTCAGCTTAAGATAATGTGGATGTCAAGAATAATAATTAAACTTTATATTTGGGTACTCAATAGAATAATTCCCATACTCTTTGCATTTTAAAAACTAGAGTGTAGGTGGGAAATTCTATAGAGATTTCCCTCTATTTGGGTCATTTACTAACTTATTCCCATCACTTTGCCAAGAAATTTATTAATGGACTTCCTTTCCACACTTAGAATATTTACCTATCCCTTTAAGAATTTTTCCTCCATGTTTCCTTTCACACTTTGAGTAAGAAGGAATTCTCATCTTCTTTTCTCCATGGTTTTTAGAGTTTTCTTAGAATTCGATCTTTCTTTTATTATTAAAACCATGAAATTGATGGATATATCCAATATTTATTTCCGCCTTGATATAAGATCAAACAATTTCTTCATAGATAATATATTCCCTTATGGACAATTACCTTAATATATTTTGTTTTAAGCCACTAAAGTATCTATCAACCTCACGTTTAGGTTTGATAACAATACCAAAAGCATACCTCATGAGTATATTAAAATTCTACTCATAAGGACCAATGAATTCATTATCTTTATACATTAAATCAAGGAATTATTTATCTATTTTTTTGTAAAGAATAAGTGGAAGTTACTTACTGAAAAATTTGTTCTTAAAATCATTCCATTCTATGGAGTAAATTTCATATTGTTGAATTATATTATTGATAAGAGTTTACCATTTATCCACTTATACTTCCAAATGACAGGAAACAAAAATGACTATTTTAATCACTAAGCACTAGAGAATGAAAAATATATTTTCAAAGATACTGATACATTTATTATAAACTAGAGGATCTATGAAGCCACTAAAAGAAGGTGTAAATTGCCTCATGAAATACTCAAAAAAACGTCAGTCCCTCCTTTGCTCATTAAGAAGTTTAACATGATTCAAATCTTGAGAAGGTTTGGTGAGTTTGAAAATGATATTTTGAAATCCATATCCCATTAAATTTGGTTTCTCAGGAATAAAATCATTGTATTTTTCATCACAAAAAATGTTAACATGGTTCTTTCGGGTCCCAGTCATTGGATAAAACCTAAAATGATTGTTTAAGAAACAATAATCATAGTGGGGAACCACATAATCATTAAGAATCACTTATATGATGTATTCATTTCAATAAATCAAAATTTATGCTTAACCTAGGTCATTAATGGTCATTATTCAAATCCATCATGATGCTTTTTAAAGTGTTTTTTAATTTCAAAAACATATCCCATGGGACTGTCAAACTATGTGTGTAGTAAGGCCTATTTCCGTGCACTAGCTAACAATCGAGACTAGCTCAATGCACCCTCTTATGAGTTATTAACCCTAGATACAACTATCTCAAATCCATATGAACATGTAGTATCCAAATAAAGATTATTTTTAAAGAAAACCACTCACTCTATCCCTCATAAAATTCTAGTATATTTTCCTAAACATAGACTTATTCTTATGTTTCTTAGTAAAGTTTCCTCATCCCAGTTTATAAAGTTTAACTAAAGCTTGATATGATACCAACTATAGAAAAACATAATTTTCATACATAAATATCACATATTAATACATAAATACTCATTACATAAAATAACGATCCACACTATAATTGCATAGTTATAAATCCTTTAGAAACATGGATACATAAACAATTGGTTCATAAGTGAGTTACATAATCTCCTACTATGTTATTTATAACTAGAAAACTCATTATACGTATCATACATAATACGTCTCTTCATACCTAGGGAAATAAACATAATAAAGGGTGATCTCAGAGTCTCAGTTGGGAAAACAAGGGGGATATCAATGATCCTTTAAGTATAACATGAGTATAATGGTGTAAGAATACATGTTTAGTATTTGAAAACCATTCCATACACAAAAAATAACATAATACTACATCATGGCATAAGGATGGACAGTTCATAAGGCATGAATCCTAAAGGAATCAATGAACATGATCCATGATTAAAATCATACATACGTGTTCCATAAGATCATAAAACATTCATATTATCAAAACCCATAAAAATAAATGGGATTCATAAAACATTTTTCATATGAGAACCCATGGAAAGAAATGATTTTTATAATACATTTATCATATCAGAGACCATGATAAGAAATGGGCTTCATAAAACATTTCTCATATTGGGATCCATGAGAATAAATGTCTTTCCAAAACATTTCATCATAGCATAACTCATGGAAAACAAATATGTTTCATAAACATATTATTATAATAAACATAAAACATTTAGAGAAATAATAATAATGGTATCATTGGATCACATCCCTTGTAAATCTTATGTAACATCAAAGGATTCCATCTCATATGTGAAATTATTTTGAAATTAAAATCACTTGGAACATTTATTTTGGAAAATAATCTTTCTTTGAAAATCTAATTTTTAAAAATAAAAAATTGAAAAAATTAGTGAAAATCCATTTAAAAAAAATAATATTTTAAAATTATACATAAATCTTTAAAACATAGATTGTTTATGATTGTTATAAATTCTATTCATTTCATATACGTTAAAATAAATATTCCTTTCACATTTTTTGTACAATCCAAATAAGTTTTGTTTATATTATGAAATGAAGATTCATTTTAAAACTTTTTTAAAAAAAAGTAAAAATGGGTAAAAGTGGCTTTAAAAAAAATATAGTAACACAAAAAAATTATTGAAAACTTTTTTTCTTATAAAACATAGATATATATAGGAGATGGTTTTTCAACCGAAGAGAGAAATAAATTCAGGTTTATTTAAAAATAATATTTGGGTTAGTTTAGTTTATAAAGAGAGGAAAATTTTGTGAAATCATGTATTCTTTAGAAATAAAATATTAGAACAAAATTAATTATGTTCTTGAGAGTTATATAATAATAATTCACCATTATAAACTTATTCATAAGCAATATCAATAAATAAAGTGATTGTAACATAAAATATTTTCCACCTTGTTAAGAATTGAATCATAAGACCCATTAATTAATAAAATAAAATGAAAATTTAAATAATATTTAAATAATGTTATTAATGATATAAAATTTCATAATGTAAGTATATACACCTCATTAAATAAATGAGTTGTGAATATGAAATGTGTCTCCCAAAAATAAAAGAGAGACCTGAAATCCATTAACTTAAGCCTTGAATTCCATGATACACATTAGAAAACAATGATAATAAATATAGGTTTATTATTAATCTATTATAGAACCATAATTATATATATAATACCATATTTTGTTTACCTATGACATTTTTATTACCCGTTTATTAATAATTTCTTGTTAAAATCAGGTTTCAGGTAATAACAACTATGTTTTTCATGTTTGTTTTGATTTGGTATTTTCATCCCTTTTAATTTGATCATGTTTAAATAATATAAATATTTTAAATATATATATAAATATAATATATATTAATTACAAATTTATTTAGAGTAATCCATTAATGTTGGAGATAAAAAATGAATTACACAGTTCATGGAGACGATGGGTCGTACACATGCATGAATGTTATTTCCATTTTATTAATAAGTAGAAAGGATGGAAGGTAATAAATATATAAAATTTATAGAGTCATTAACATTTCATATATCTATAAAATATTCATTTAATTTTTCTTTATTTCCTTTCATTTAAATCATAAGTGAAGAAGTAATCACATCACTTTACGAGGCGATAATTCACCGTACCCACGAGCGACATTATCATATCCCCATAAATTTGAATTTAAGAAGTTATATGTGATGTTATAATTATAGGAGTATTTTTATTTAACAAATATCATTTATATACTTTAAATCCATTAATATATCCCACTGTGATAGGTGTCTATGGAAGATGAATTGGATCTATTCGCGAGATGGTAGTCCCCCGTACACATTATCGACAATTTTGTTTCTCATTTGATCAAAGAGGAGGTGAATATAGGTTATCACACTAAAATAATAACATATTAGTATATGTGAGATACTTATGATATCATATCATAATATTTTAATAATATTTTAAGGGTTTTCAAGTAAAAAAAACAAAATGCAAGGTTAAGAAATTTACCTCTTATTCGGTGAACTTCTTTTGGTTTATACATAAAGAATTCTTTGTAGGGTTTCCTAATAAAATTAAGGACTATAAGATTTGGGGAGGGATTTAAGAGATAAATTTGGTATGGTATTTTCTGAATCAAATTGTTTTGGATGTGGGAAGTGGATATGAGAGGTGGAATTTTATAAGCAGGGGAGAGGACATACTTGGAATTTTTGAAAAGAATTAACTACCCCCATGTTTTTATCATGGAAAAGCCACATAAATTGATTATTATCCAACATTATCAGATAAAAGGTATAAATATTACCTTATAATATGATTTGTATAAAATTTTGGGTTCATTTTCAACCCTTATTTTGTTAGTTTAACCAATAGCTAACCCCTTTCTACCTTAACCAAAATATTTAATCTTAATATTTTTAATATTAATTTTGACAAAAAATTAAGTTGTACTTATTATATAATATCTATAACGATGATTCAGAATATGGAATCCATTTTTCTAAATTCAAGTAATAAAAGTAATAAATTTTAATTTAAAAATAAACTTACAAATGTGATGAAAAAATGTTTTTCAAAGAAAACACTTTCAAACGTTTAAAAAGTTTTTATATAAAAACTAAATATAAAATTAATTCTAGTGAACTAAATTATACTAATTATAATATAATTGAACTAATTTTACTTTGTAATTTTTTTAAAAATATATCTTTATAAATTCTTTAATAAAAAGGATGTTTAAAAAAACCAAGTATTTTTCACTATTCATTTAAAAATTAATCTTTTCCAAAAAATACAAATAATTTACCCTAAGATAATTTTATCATGATGATTTAAAAAATGAAGAAATGTTTTTAAAATTAATTTTTTAAAATTTGAAAAAATAAATTTTATTATTTGTTTACAAAAAGCAATAAAATCATATTTTTTGAGAAAAAAAGAATTTTCCAAAGCATATAAAGACTTTAAAAAAAATTAAGTACTTTTATATCAATATAATTTATTTATATAAAAACTTAGTACTTATTTTTAAGAATTTGTTTATTTATATTCATACTGCCAATTTTAATGGCTAGTTTGTTATGGTCTATTTTAAATAATAATATGAATAATTTTTCATTGTTTGTTAAAACCTGATATTTCATGTAATAGAAGATATCGGAGAAATTACATTTATTCAAAAAAAAAATTCATAAAATATCAGGGTGTTGCATTATAACCCCATTAAAGTGAAATTTTCCCTATATATTCCAACACATTTATACAAACAACTGAGGATACTTCTAACTCATTACATCCTCAGGTTCCCATGTAGCTTCCTCAAATTAGTGGTTTGGGGACAGAACTTTGGAAAAGTGATTGGTATTTTTTCATGACACTTTCTCTCTATGATCTAGAATCTCCACTTATTATTCTTCATAGGAAAAATAATGATCTGGTGGTGTTAACACTAATTTTAGTACATATGAAGGATTAGTTATGTACTACATTAGAAAAAAATACATGGAACACATTATAGACTTCAGAGAGTTTCAATGGGAGCACCAATAGTTAATATAGCATCTTGATATGATCAATAATTTCAAATGGGGAAGTATGCATATGGATTATTTTTTCCTTATTTCCAAATGTCATCAACTTCTTCCATGGATAACTTTTTATGAAAACCTTTTCACCAACTTAAAATTCCAAATCACACGAGAAAATTTCAGAATAATGTTTCTAATGACTTTATGATGCCCTTATGTGTTACTGAATAGAACTAACCATCTCTTTCATTTTTTTAGACAACTCAGTTCTAAATATCTTTCTTTCTCCAACTTCATATGGACACATTGGAGTTCTTCCATTATTTCCATAGATGAATTTATAAGGATACATCTGAATGATCGATTGAAAGATATTATTATAGGAAAACTCAACTAGAGGAAGGTGTTGATCACACAAACCTTTGAAATCTATGGAAAAATATCTCAAAATATCTTCTAGGGTTTGAATTATTATTTAATATTGGACATCTGTCTAAAGATTATAAACAGTACCAAAACTAAACTCTTTATTAGGATCTTATTGAGTACTTCACCAGAACTTTGATGTAAACCTCAGATCCCAATGAGATACAATAGAACGTGGTACTCCATGAAACCTTACCACTTATTTAATGTATATTCTCTAAATATGATCCAAATATAAATGTTTTCTAATAGTGATAAAGTGTGTTGACTTTGTAAAGAAATTGGAAACAACTCATATAGCATTATTCCCTTGAAATGTTTTGGGGAGCCTCACAACAAAATCTATGGTGATATTTTCTAATGTCCATTCTAGTTTGAGTAATAGTTGTAACATCCCCTTGAAATTTTATCTATCAACCTTAAATTTATTAAACAAAAAGCACCAAGAAACAAACTCTATGATATATTTCTTCACTACACCCCACTAGAAGTGTTTTTTCAAATATTTATACATTTTTGTACTTCTAGGATGAATAGAGAATGAAGAACTATGAGCCTCTTTTAACAAATACTTCTTCAAATTGGGTTGGATAGAAAAAATACTTAGTTCTTAAACATTATCATACAATCATAATCAAGTTTAAAATCAGGAACATTTCTCACCTTCTTCTACAGCTCCACTTGTCCCTTATTAACCTCTTTAATCTTCACTTGGATAGATGGTTGGAAACTTATTTAAGAAAGATAATATTTCTCTCCTTATTACAATATTTCAATATAATTCCATTAAATGTACAAAAACATTGTCTCTTTTTTTATCCTCATCATAGATTATCTATCATGAACATTTCAACTCAAATTATTAACCACATTTTTTTCCTTCCTAGGGTGGTTATATATTGAGTAGTCATAATATTTAATCTTCTCTAACTATCATATCTAGAACATATTCGACTCATTTTGTTTGAATACATACTTTAAAATTGTGTGATCAGTATGTAAATCACACTTTTATCCATAAATATAATGCCTCTATATCATTAATGAAAATATTACTACAGTTAACTTCATATCATGAGATGGGTAATTTTTCTCATGAACCTTCAATTTTCCTAAGGCATAAGCTATAACCATGACATTTTTCCTGAGAAAACATGATAATAAATTCATGGATTCATCACTATAGATTTAAAACCCTTCTCCAGTAAAGGGTAATGTAAGAATTGATTCAATAACTAATATTCTCTTCAGTTCCTTGAAATTTTTCTTTCATTCATCTATACAGATGAACTTCTCTCTCTTATGAGTTAAATTGGTGAGAGAAGTAGATA
This sequence comes from Viscum album, assembly GCA_963277665.1. Lineage (NCBI taxonomy): Eukaryota > Viridiplantae > Streptophyta > Magnoliopsida > Santalales > Viscaceae > Viscum > Viscum album. The sequence continues at coordinate 438,663,832 of OY728129.1, forward strand.
GTTATGAGAAATTATCCACAAACCATCGATAATATCGAGACTTTCCATGAAAAATATGGATCTCAGTCATAATGGTTTTTTTGGGATAATGTTTAATAACTTCTTTCTTGGATGTATCCACTAATTTAAAATATATTAAGATTATATGACCCAAAACTGATTCCTTTTATATACAAAATTCACACTTTATTAATTTTCCATTCAACTTATCCCTTATTAGGGTCTTCAGTATAATTATCAAGTGATCTTAATGCTCATATTTTCTTTTTGATTAGATAAAAATATCATCTATAAAGAATAAAAAATGATCAAGGAAATTTCTAAAAACTCTATTCATTAAATCCATGAAGATAGTGGGGTCATTAGTTAGATCAAATGACAAAAATATATACTCATTATGTCCATACCTTTTAATGAACAATGTATTGGGTATATCCTTCTTCTTAAAACTCAATTGATGATATACAGAACAAAGTTAAATCTTGTAAAATTATTGATATCCATTTAGTGGATCAAACAAATCATCAATATGAGGTAAAAGATACTTGTTATTTATTATAATATTGTTTAGTTCTGAACAATCTATGTAGAGTCACACTGATACATATTTCTTCTTATAAAAAAGAACAAGTTCACCATAAGGTGACACACTTGACCAAATAAATCCTCTTATAAGGTTCTCTTGGAGTTTCTTATTTAATTCCTGCAACTCAATTAACGCCATTATATAAGGTGTTTTTGAAATAGGTGTGACGCCGGGTTTGAGTTCTACTAAAAACTCAACATAAAAATTTAGTGGAATACTAGTAAACACTTCCTGAAATACATAAAAAAATTCAAAACAACAGATATATCATCAATTTTTTTTTCTCCCAAATCATTTGAGATAAATACCCTTTATTAATAGAAATCAATAACTAAACAATAGATATGATTTCCATTGGAAGTTCATACTTATCAACACATTGAAATATGATCTTTGGTTGGTTCATAATATCAAATGCAAGTTCGATTCCATGGAAATTGATATGGGATTTATATAGATAAATCCAATCTATGCCTAATATAACATTAAATTAAATAATAAGATTTATTTTAAGTAAATTCCCATAAACTTCATCAGGGTAAGAATCATAGACTTTGGATGTGATAATTTTTCTATTGGTGGATTTCACTGCTAATTTAACATTTAATCAATAAGGTGGTATTTTTATACCCTTATTAAATTCTACAGATATAAATGAGTGGATATATCCAAAATCAAATTACAAATTTGTAGTTCTAGTTTGGATTGTAAGTGTCCCCTCCACCACATAATTATGCACCCCTCATCAGAAATAGTGATCTCCTAATATTTCCCTTTGTCTATCTTCCTAAGAGGTTATTGATGCCAATCATCATCATTAACCTTTATATTTGGTCACTAATTATAAAAGTGACCAAAATCCTTGAATTTGAAACAACTGAGTGCATATGGTGCATTTTATAGAGCTTTATCTCTATTTTCATATTTTTCTAACTTCTTTCCATCACTTTAGTAATAAATTTTTGAATGATAGTCCCCTTAAATCAATATTCTCCCCATTTCCTTCCACACTTTGAGCAATAAGAAAATATCATATTATTTTATTCATGGATTTTTGAGTTTCCTGTGATTTATATCTTTATTTTATTATCAAAACCATACGATTGATGGATAACTCCAATCTAAATTTCTACCTTGATAGCACATTGAATTATTTATTCATAGTTTATGGAGTCCATTATGGACAATTCCCTTAAAATAATTTCTTTTAAGACACTAATACTCTATCAACCTTACATTCAGGTTGGATGATAATACCAGAATCACACCTCACATGTCGTGTTAAATTTTACTCATAGGATCCAACATATTCATTATCCTTCTAATTTAACTCAAGGAATTGTTTCTCCATTTTCATGTGAATAATATGAATAAAGTACTTATTAAAAAACAATTTCATAAAATCTTCCCATTCTATGGAGTCAATTTCATCTTAATGAATCATAATTTTGATAGTTTTTCACCATATCTTCTTTACCTTCTAAATGATAGATATCCAAAATGATTTTTTAGTCTCTCAACACTGAATAATAGAAAATATATTTTCAATGGAACCGATTCATTACTCAAAAACTAGTTGATCAGTGGAACCACTAAAATATGGTGGATTTTTCTTCTTGAAGGACCCAATAATTTTTTTCACTCCTTTTTTCTTTAGATGTTTATCATGATTCATAGCCTAAGAATGTTGTGTGAGAATAACAAGGATAATTTTAATTCAAGATCCCATAATGTTTTATTTCTTAGGAGGGTAATCATTTCATTTTCCATTACACACATCATTAACAAATTTCTTTTGAATCCAATGCATTAAAAAAATATATATTGTAAGAAACAATAATCATAGTGGAAAACCACATAATCCTGAAGAATCACTTATATAGGATTTCTTATTTTCAATATATGTCTTATTAGGATTAACCAAGGTCATTCATAGTAATTATTAAAATCATTCATGATGGTCTTTAATGTTTCTGTGAATTTGCAAAACATATCCCTTGGGAGTGTCAGACTAGGTGTGCAACAAGGTTTGTTGTGTGAACTAGGTGACTATTGAGTCTATCTCAACGATCCATTTTCTGAGTTATTACTCCTTGGTATAATTGTGTCTTATCCATATCCACTTTTAGTATCTCTAAAGGGATATAATTTCTGGGAAACCACTCACTCTATCCTTCACCAAAATTCCAAGTTATGTTCCTAGACATAGTCTTATCCTTGTGGTTCTCACTAAAATTTCATCATCCTAGTTTCCAAAGGTTAACTAAAACTTTCTTTGATACCAACTATAGTGACCCATGAATTTCATACAAAGATATCACATCTAAATAGATTAATATTCATTACATAACTAATGAACCATGATAAAATATTATAGGTCTAGTGCCTTTGGAAATATAGATACATAAACATTTAGTTAATAATTGAACTACATATTATCCCACAAAGTTCTTCATAACTAACACCCTTATTAGATGTATCATTACGAATGATTTTATTCAAAACCTAGGGATATGAAACATAATAAAGGGTGACCTCATATACTTAGTAAGGGTAAGAAAATGGAGATATCAATGATACCCTAAGAATAACATGATTATAAGGGTATGAGTATATGATCTTTCAATTTGAAAACCATACCCTGTATAACAAAGAACATAATCTAGAGTTTTGGTATAAATCTTGATAGTTCATAAGAAATTAATCAAAAAGTAATCAAATAACATGATCCATGAGAGAATAAAATTGATAGAAGACACTGAATTGTTTCATACACAAAATTATAGTAAATAATTTCTTAGTATTAATGGATTATTTGAAAGACTATCATAGAAGATTGGGTTCCCTCCCCAACCAATCATAGAACTCAAATTTCACTCCCAAGACCCTTATAGTGGATTGGTTTCACTCCCCAAACCATCACAATATTCATGGTTCACTCCCATGGTTATTATAGCTTAAAAATCATCTTATTTAATTGGTTCACTCCCCATTCAAGTATTGTTTATTTCATTAGATACAAATCTTTACCTAATGCCTGGGTAGGAGGTATATGTCCCACCCGTAACATAATTAAAATCATAAATATGTGTGCCACTAGATCATAAAAAATTCATTATATCAAAACCCATGAAAATAAATGGGATTTATAAAATATTTATCATATCAGAACCCACGAAAATAAATGGGATTCATAAACCATTTATCATATCATAACCCATGAAAATAAATGGTCTTTATAAAACATTTATCATATGAGAACCCTTGGAAATAAAGGGAGTTTATAAAAATTTTATTATATCATATCCCATGGAAAAAGAATAGGTTTCATAAACATATTTTGATCATAAAAATAAACCATTTAGATAAATAGTAAATATGGTATCATTAGATTATATCCCTAGTAAATCTTATGTAACATCAAAGGATGTCATCTTAAATGAAAAATTATTTTGAAAATAATATCACTTGGAAATTTTCTTGATTACAATAACCTTTCTTGGAAAATCAGAGTTTTAAAACTAAATTTCCTAAAACTATGGAAAAATAAAATTTCTTTGAAAATAATATTTAAAACTTATAAAATAATCTTTAAAATATTTATTGGTTATGATTGTGGGAAATCCTATTCATGTCATACACATCAAAACAAAGATTCATTTCACATTTTTGGTAAAATACAAATGAGACTTATTAGAAAAAATTACCTAAAGATTCCTTTTAAAACATTTTTTAAAAAGTAAATGGGTAAAAATTAATTCAAACAATCATAGTTTAATATTAAAACAATCTTGAAAATATTTTTTTGTAAAACATGGATATTGAAGAAAAACATTTTTCTACCAAAGAGAGAAATTATGATAGTTTTCTTTTATAAAATTAGTGGGGTATATTTAGTTATTAAAGAGAAGAAAAAGATGATAAATAATTTATTCTCTAGAAATAACTAGTTTATAAGAAACTTCCTGATGTTATTGAGAGGTATATCATAATATTTCATAATTGAAAATTCATTCATAAACAATCCTGATAAAAACATTTTTGTAACATAAAACCTTTACCACTTAGGTAACTTTTGAATCGTAATACCCATTAACGAATAACATAAAATGAAAATTTAAATATCATGAAAATATGTCTATTATTGTTATAGCATTTCATATGGGTAGTATATACACCACACAAAAGAAAATATTGGTGAATATTTCATGTGTCTACAAGAAATAAAAGAGAGACTGGAAATTCCTTACCTTAAGTCTCAAATTCCTTCATATATGTTCTAAAATACTATATAATAAATATTTGTTTATTATAAATATATTAAGAAACCATATTTTTCTATATAATTCCATTTATGTTTTACTTATGACCTTTCATGACCCATTTATCAATAGTTCCCTGTTTATATCATGTTTTATGTAATATCTACTTTTTTTCTTATATGTTTTGATTTGGTATTTTTGTACCTTTTACATTAATCATGTTTCTATAATATAAAAAAGGCTAACCATGATATAAATATAATATCTATTCATTAAAATTTTATTTATATTGATCAATTAAAGTTAGAGATTGAAAATGAATTACACTGCTCATGGAGATAGTAGGCCGTACGTATGAAAAAATGTTGTTTCCATTTTCTTGATGGGTGGAATGGAAGAAAGATAAATAATATATATATATATATATATATATATTAATTATGATTTCATATATATTGAATATATTCATTTAATTTTTCCACATTACCATCCATTTAAAGTGTAAATGAAAAACGAATCACATCACTTCGTGAGGCGGTAGTCCGCTATACACACAAGAGAAGTTATTGTATCCCCATGAAATAGAACGCAAGATGTTACATGTGATATTATTATTAAAAAGGTATAATTAAATTATAAATATCATATATATACATTAAATACATCAATATATACCATCATTAGTGGAAATAATGAAAAATTAATTATGTCGATTCACGAAGTAGTAGTCCATTGTACACACGATCAACAGTTTCATTTCCTATTTAATAGATGAAGAGGTGGATGATGGTAATTCCAATAACAAAATAATATATAAGTATAGGTTAGACACCCATGTTATTATATAATCATATTTTAAGAATAATTTAATGGGGTGGAATAATAAATAAAATAAAATGCATGTTTAATATTTTTACCTGTTCTTTGGTGAACTTCTTTAGGTTTACATCTAAAGCATTCATAGAAGGGTTTCATAATCAAAATAAGGACTCAAAAATTTGGGGATGGATTTAAGTAATGTATTTTAGAAGGTCTTGGATAATATAAGTGGGTTTTTATGTGTGAAGTGGAGTAGATAGGGGGTGACCTTTTATAAGTGGGGGAGAGGACACACTTGGAATATTTGAAAATAATGAATTTGAACCACATTTTTCCCTTCCAAAATCCTCCAAAATGGGATATTATTGAACCTTAGATTATATAAGGTCCCAATATGACGAATAAATAATAATTATAAAATTATTGTGTTATTTTAACCTTTATCCTATAATTTTACCCACCAAGAAATCCATTTTTACTTTAATTACAGTAACTAATTTTTACTATTAATTTTTAACATAAATTAAGTTTACATAATTTTATAATAATAATTATTATGATTATAAAAATTTAATCCATTTTACCATGTTCCATTCACAAAAGTGGAAAAATTTAATTTTAAAATGAACCTGTAGATGTGATGAAAAAATGGGTTTCCAAAGAAAAAACTTTTAAAAGTCTAAAAAAATTTCAAATGAAAACTCAATATGAAATTTATGAAAATTAATTAAATTAGATTAATTAAAATATAATTTATCTAATTTTACTTTTAAAACCATTTTTAAACAGAATGGATCATTATTAATTCCTTAAAAAAAGTCCAATTTTTAATAAAAACTAGTATTTTTCAAAATACATCAAAAAATTATTATTCAAAAAAAATTCAAAAATTAACCTAAGATAATTTTTACATTATTATTAAAAGAATATAAATGGTACTAAATATAAAAATCTGATGGTTTTCAACCTTTTATGACCAAACATACATAGTAAAAAAGGCGCCTCAATAGAATGTGTATTAGGAATATTAACATGGAGTTCAACAATGTCCCAACTTCTGACCTTTGGCACTCCATATACAATAACACTCTATCCATAATAAACTTTGACCCTCATCACATTTTATTTAATCTAAAATAAAAGGTCTCAAGACCCCACTCCCTTTCATGTTTAGTAATTCTTGGATCTCTTTCACTGATTATGACAAACTAGTGCAAGACACTTAGGCTTCTATGTATTATAAGGATGATGGGTTGGCCAACACTCTCAAGATGAATCAACATAACAATGAAATGAGATATTCGAGTAAATATTTCTTTAACTCCATTTATAAATAAATTTATTATCTAGAATAATCACTTAAACACATACATGACCACAATATTATTCTAAACTTCTCTTACGATCTTGATTATTAGACAAAGGCATCTCTTGAGCTCTCTTGTCTTATCTATCTCAAAGAGAACATTCAAAGAGAGATATAAAAAACTAAATGGAATAAGGATGGTGATATAAACTCTAGTTTCATTCACTCTCTTCAAAGGGATATGAAATCTATAAAACCCCTTTTCACTGATATGGGACGGTAACTGGTTCTTTAACAATATGAAGGACATTAGTGATCATATTGTTTTATATTTCAAAGATATTTTAAATGGGACCACTTATGACTCTAATCATCTCTAGGATATTATTAATCATATAGAAAATTAATAGGAAAGAAATGTTATCTTCACCACCATTGTATTTTTAAATTAAAGAGTCCATTTTTATCCTAAATGATGAGAGTTCACCCATTCAAGATGGATTTACCAATTTGTTTGCAGAATTATTGGGTTGTTGTTCAATCTGATATTTGTAGGTTTTCTCATCATTTTTTCTAAAATTGAAAATATTATCATGGAGATAATTCCCAATTTATTTCCCTTATCCCCAAAATAGACAACTCCAATGAGATTTATCAATTCAAACCTATTTCCATGGTCAATTAAATTTACATGGTGACTGGATAGATTTTATCCAGTAGGTTATAAAAAATCTCTAACAAAATCATATTTTTTAATTAGTATAGATTTATCAATTGGAGTTCAATTAAAGACTACATCATCATTGTGTCTAAATTTTCAACCTCCTCAAAAATTCCAATAGAGGTAGGAACATTGCGCTTAATATTGACATCAGAAAATCCTGTGACACAATGGATTGGGATTTCATATACAAGATCCTTATGAAATTTGGATTTAATAGAACTTTCATTGATTTAACTGAAGTTATTATTGGTTTAGAAAACATCTTGATTTTGATCAATGGATCCAAATAAGGTTACTTAACCTAATGAATAGGAGTTATATTGGGTGATCCACTTTCATCCACCATATTTTTCATTATAGAAGACTACCTCAATAGAATCATTATTTATATGATTGATAGTGGGAAACTTAATCCCACAAGAGAATATAGAGGTATACTTTCCCCTTCTCATATATTATATGTTAATGATATTTCACTCTTACTTATGAGTGAAAAAAGGAATATTGGGAAACTCAGAGACATTCTCCTTCATTATGAAAAGGTCTTAGGTCCGGTTATCAGCAAGAAAAAATATTAAATTTTCTTTAGCAGAAATTTTCCAATCAGCAGGAAAGGTGACATCATAAATGTGTTGAGTAACAAACAAGAAACTTTTTTCCTTTATTCATCTCATAGTTCCTATGTTTTGTGGAAAAATTAGAGCATCACATTTCACCCACATCATAATTCACATCAAAAAACAATTTAATTCTTGGAAAGGGATGTCTCTTATAATGGTAGGAAGTTTCTTCCTGGGGAATCAGGTTATTGTCTCAAAGTTTGTTTACTCTTTAATTATCTATAAATGGATTTATTATTTATTTAAAAAAGTTAATACACTAATCAAGAACTTCATATAGAGTGTAAGTACTCATGAACGTATAATCATTACCATTCCATAGAGAGACTACCACAAGCCAATCTTTCTTAGAGGACTTGGAATTAAGAATCTTCATGAGTTTAATACCACCATTCTTACAAATTACACCTAGAGAGTCATAAATGATAAATTAGGTGGCCTTGAATTCATCAAACCTAGGTTCCAGAAAAAGCTTAAGAGTATAAATTTAAGCTACATGGGATCTACAATACAGCTGGCCATTAAGGAAACCTACACCAATAAAATTTTAAATGGTTGTGGGTTTGTCCAAAGGAATTCCTCACACAGTTTATGGAATGAAAAATGAATTCGTACTCTCATATTTTACCTCTTAATCTCTAGTGATGTTGTCGAGAAATCTAACAACACAATCAAATAAAAACAGGAAACCTCAGTGAAAGAGCTTCCTGATTTTGTCAAAATGTAAGTAAGTCAATATGATTTTACTGATCCAGAAAATTTCCTCATCTGAGATCCTTTGAAAAAAATGATTCTTTATTCAAATATATTCCATCGTAACAACTTTATTGGAGAACATCATAGTTGTTTGGAAAAAATTAATATGAATTGGACCCCTCTATCCAGGTTCACTCTCTTATAGAGACTTTATTTTCTTAAATTACCAATTGACTCTTATTTGTAGGAAGTAGGAATTTCTAAATTCTCCAGATGCCATATTTTTCATCAATACAAGGAATACATAAATTAAATATTCTTATCATACACCATATCAAATTCTTTATGGAATATAGTTAATGACCTTTTTCATTCATCCCCATCCATGAAATGACATTTTGGAGTTCCTAGACACCTGCACACATTTTTTGAGGTCCTCACAGCTTATTAACATGTATCTATTAGCATGTAAAGAATTGTTCGACATTATATGGTTTATTATAAATAGAAGTGTACATGAAAAAATTCCCTTTGACCTTCAATATGATCTTAATCACGCCATATCCAAAGTGAAAGCTTCCGATATGCTGAAACAAGTTAAATACAACTAATCCATCCACAACTTTATGATTTTAATAAATATTTGAGTGGATAAAATATTCCCTCCTCCTCTCAGGTCCTTTGAAATTTTTGGAGGCTCTCCATTCATTGTATGGATAAAATTTAACTCGGATGGATCCTCTAGAAGAAATACTAGGACTTTGGGCTTATGTGCTATCTTTAGAAATAATTATGGGGAAGTAATAGGTTGTCTTAGTGGTCCATGTGGCTATATTTATAATTTAGAGGAAGAAATTATTGGATTAATCAGTGTTGTTGACTTGGATAGAGTAGGGGGATGGAAAAATATTTGGTTTGAATGTGACTCTACCACAATTGTTCATGTGGTTAGAACTAGACAGTCCTATCCCTCATGGAAGATGACACCTAAGTGGATGACATGTTTGAATTAACTATGAATAATGAACCAAATTATCTCACACTTTTATAGGGAATCCAACTACCTTTCTAATGCTTTGGCCAACAATGGAATATGTAGTGATGCTCTTGTTTTCTCTGATGATTTTACGAATGAATTGACTCCCTTACTTAAAGGGATTTATGTAACATTTTTTACTTCAAACTTATGTAATTTCTTTTTCTATTAATGAAAGACCCTTTCCCTCTTGGGAGAGGCGTCATCTTTCTTAAAATAAAATAAAATATTTTCTTTCAATATAATAAAATAAATATTTTATTCACTAAACTTGTGAATAAATATTATTCTTAACATATATTTATATTACTTGAATAAAATATTTATTTTACAATATTCCATAAAGTAATTAATAAATAAATATTATATTCATAAAATTTTAAATACATAATTTAGTTATTAAATTAAACTTATGTATTTTAAACTCAAATGTCATATTTTTTTTGTTTTAAAATGAATATAACTTGAATAAATATTAATCCATAAGTTGAGAATAAATTAATTATTAAATTTAAATTCAATAGAGTTTAATGATCTTTGGGATATACTTAGTGTGTGACTCTATAAACCTATTTCAGAATGAATATAGGTAAAACTTACCTAATGTCCAAGATTGGTGTTTAGAAACACATCAAGGAACCCATAGAGAAATAAGTTAGTGTTGAAACTAAAAAACCTCTTTTTGAGTGATATTGTGTTATATAATCAATTTTCTGGGTGATATATCATTAAAAAGGATTCACACTAATTTCATCACCCTATATGATTTATTTATCTTTCTTTTTAATTTTAGAAAATAACATGTGTTTAAATTTACTTGTTGATGGATTTTTTAGAAAATTCCATATTAATGGAAGGGATAATGATATCTTCCTCTAATAACTCATTAGGGAAAAATATTTTATTATCCATTCAATTAATGTCACATCCCTTATGATGCGCCTAATGAATGATACCTTACTATGAGCATATACTGTCAGGGTTTTCATCCATGCATCAAAGTATGTTATTAATGTTACACATTAATAATGATATCAAGTATAAGGACCAGTACACGCACATGAAAATAGGAGTATTCAATGATAGATAAAACATGTGGAATCTCTATTAGAACATCTTTCCACATATACTTGTTTCTTAGAGATCACCAAGTGAAAACTTCATGATAATATGTCCCAATGCTTATAACTCCCCATCACCTAATTTTAAGACATTATCTCTGTCCCATCAGATTGATGTATCAAGACTATAAGAAAAATTATTTATGAATATTATCTTAGAATCACTATATTCTCTCTAGAGTAAATAAATTATTTAATACTTCATTGAAATATATATTATGTGGACATTATCACATTAATTGTTTGAAGAATAATAATAATTACATGATAAGAATAACTATATATATTCTTGTAATATAAAGTACAATGTCAGTTTGTTCTAGGGCACTAACTTCAAAAAACTCTTAATTTCACTAGATAAATATTATAACAACCTTTAACATGAAAATTCACACATGATATTCAAGATTATAATGTAACAAGGTTTTAATCAAGGGACTTTCCAAATAATATTATGTGGAAAATCTACTAATAGTGACTTCACCTCTTTAAGTGACCTGGGTTCTTTACCTAGAAAATATTTTCTAGTGTTATCATGATATACAATGATAGGATATTCACTACTAGGTTCAACACCAAGATACTTTGTAGAACCACGTATCCATACTTTTATTATAATACAAACCGATGGGGCTTGAGCTGAAACTACCCGTAACCCTCCTCCATAGGCTAGGGGTAGAGACACGTCTCAAAAGGCATCACATATATTGGAGGCCTTTTCCTAATTCACCTTTACACACACACTTGACCATCTCAATACAGAATTTAGTGGTATAATAATAAATATAAGAAATATCTAGAATATTACCATGCATGTAAAACTCTCTAGGGTGTACTGGAGTATGATAGTGAAAATTAAAAGTAAAGAGTAAAAATACATGCCCAACCAGAAATATGTCCCAACTAGAAAAAATTGGAATGTAAAAGTGATGAGAGAGCTAAAATCTATATCTCCATTCTCTAACCACCATAAATAGTCCAATTCACCAAGTATCCATATGCTTCTCTATAGTTACTATTGACCTGTCCATCATCTATATAAAACACGACACATGTGGGAAAATCCCATGAATGGGTGTGCATATATAAACCTTGTACGACTCCCTAAAATAAAAAGGGGGAGAAATAAGAGACATGATAGAAATATATAGACATCTAAACCAAAATAAAGAGAGTAACAAAAATCTAAAGACATGGACACACACACACACAGAGATATATGTGTGTTCAAACCAAAGAAATAAAAATAAGAGAGAAGGGGATCTCCAACTTACAACATAGTCAATGAAAGAGATCCAACAATTACAAAGGTCTATCAACAATTCCTAGCATCTTGCACATATATATTAAGATACATCCAAGTCAAGCCACACCTCACCACTATACTACATAGTCGAGAGAAAATATAGCATGACATAGGACCCATGAACTGGTACAACAGGAGGGTTCCACTTAGGTAATCATTAGAGGACTCATGCCCAACCCAGCTGGAGGGTTCCACCCTAGTAGTCAAGGAACCATGACCTAATTAAACTAGAGGGTTCCACTAAAATACCAGATAGAGGACCCGTGCCCTGTCTAGTAGCAGGGTTCCACTCTTAGAACCGAGGACCCTTTCCCTGGCTCTGAAGGATGGTAAAAATCAGTGTATAGGTAGAGGACCCATGTCGTAACCCAGTAGGAGGGTGAAACTACAAGAATAGATAGATAACCCTTACCATTCCCCATAGAAGGGGGCCACTCTATAGATAGGTTGATAACCCATGCCCGAACCAGCTGGAGGGTGACACTATAAATCCTCTAGATATTCTTCTTGATTACTTCCATCTTCGAACATCACCTAAAGAAGAATACCACTCATAACACCTAAAATAATATCTCAGAAGCTACATTAGAGGCTAGTATTATGTTCTAATAGTTCATACACTCAATTTAGGCTACTTACAGGCCAAAATTTGAGTCCCAACAAAGTAAATATGAGAGGTTAGAGTTTCCTCACCAGGAATGAAGGGGTACACAACATGTAAGGGGAGCCACACAACATATGGTCCCACTCCACAGCTTGGTCGTGTCCATTCTGGTTCATGTATTTCTACCCATTTATCCCTACAAGGTGTGTAAGTGGGCTACACATTGTGACTTGGCCACCCAAGGTCCATCCCGTGCTCCCTAGTCGTGTCTGTGTACATAGGAAGACAACGTGTCGCTAGCTATTTTTATGTCCATGTACTCCCAGAGTACACGTTGGGTTACCAACATAAGGGTCACATATAATGTGGGGAAGAGGGGGGGGGGGCACATGACAATTGATAATTTTCTCACACGAAACCCTAGTCTCCATAGCCAAGTTGTAACATGGATTGTGTTCTTCTGAACTACATGTCATGTAGTCGATACTTTTCCAGAATCACAGAACAACGACATCGCATTCTAGATCAAGATCCTCCACCATGGATCAGACCTCTATATCACATGGAATCAGTGGATCTTGCCACCTTTTGTCATTTATGACCATCCAGTGGCTGTAAATTCTTTTCCCATTAGCCATCTCGAAGCCCAAATCACCACGAAAATATCCTATCATCCACATTCATTTTTTAGACTCCAAATCTATTACATATTCACCTTCATCACTTGTTTTACCCCTATTCTTCCTTGATTCACCCATCTATTCCTCTCACGTAGTTCCACCACGAATCTGGGGGGTCCAATCGGGCTCAGTCCCACCTGACAATGTTGAATCGAGACCCTGTTCACCGGTCGACAAAGAATGCGAATAATTATTGGGAAAAAATAATAAGAAAAAGGGTGAAAAAAACTTTTTGCAAGAATTCTTGTCCAATGAACACAAATAGGAATAATTAGGGTGAGAAAAAACTAAATAATAAATTTAAATCTATTGCGTGGGATCATGAAAATGATTAATTAGTGTAGATAAAAATAAAAAATGTGATCATGATAAAAAAATTTAATAAATAGAGGAATAATCCTAAACTTGATGAGTCTTACCTAGTTTTGGATCATTCGTAATCAAAGAACACTCTTTCCAATGAATAAGAGAAGTCGTTACATTCACCACACCTCTATCTGCCTAGATCCAAAGTTCTTTCATCATCTGATTCTGATTTAAGAATGATAGGGTGGAAGAATGACATTAAATTATCTCATATATTATGCAGATAAACCTAGAGAATCATAATAATAGTGTATTTAAAAGAAATTTTTAATTAGGTTAATTAAATTAAATAAAAAGTATAATTATTTATTTATCTAAACACACTCGACCACAACCACTTTTATCCAAATAACCTGCGCCAACCTATTTTAGGTATCACCCAGGTCAAAACTCTTATTCTAGATTCAACTGTTATATCAGATTTTTTGTCCAAGATTCTCTTGAAGATTTATCTCTTTTTATTTAAGAATTTGTTCATGTGTAATATAAAATACGTTTAATATTTCTATAAAATTAATTTTGGGCACACTGAGCCTCGTAATAAAATTCCGTATCAGCACATAGCTATGAAAATTAAGCTATAAATATTTTAAATATTTACAATAAAAAACAGGGTCTCTACATCATTAACTCCTTCGATATTTTTGACCCCAAAAAGAAAAAATAAACAAAAAGCTCAGGATACTAAGCCAGCATATGTCTCTCTCTCTCATAAGAACTATCCTATATGCTCCCATGCTTCCAAAACACATGAACCAATGTGATGATCCATCTATATAGGGTTTTATCCTTCTAATCATCGATCACCATCGGTGCTCTAAAAAAGTGGTCCTTCCCAATGTCATGCTCGCTCCGGTCAATAAGGTACATGGAATCATGCACGTATTTCCTCAGCTATGACACATAGAAGAATTTGTGAACCTTATCCAACTATGGGGATAGGGTGAGGTGGTCGGAAACCTTTCCAACCCTCATTATGATCTCGAATAGATAGATGAACATCAGGGATAACCTTCCTTCCTGGACAAATCTCTACAATCCTCATCGTGGGGAGACTATAAGGAAAACATAGTGTCCCAACATGAACTCCATGGGCCAGAAAAATCAATCTATATAATATTTATTCTTACCCTATGATATCCCCATCTACTCATGGATTAACTAAAACTTCTACATCATCTCCCGCACCATATCTAGACCCACAAGAGATACCTCCCCAATCTCTGTCCATCATTAGGGTGACCTTTATGGTCTCCCGTACATGACCTTGAAAGAATCCATGCCGATATTAAAATGGTATATATTATTTTATGGAAACTATACCAAGGAAAAGTGATCCTACCTACTTTAGACAAATTCTAACACAAATACATTAGTATATCTTCCAACACATGGATAGTGTGCTCAGTCTGCCCATAAGTATGAGGGTAAAAGACTATAATAATCCTCATATAGGTCAAAAATGTCTCCTGTAGGCCTCTCCAAAACCATTATCTGAACCAAGAATTATGGTCGTAGATATTAGTTGATGGAACCCCATGAAGGTGAAAATATTTTGTACATACATCTTCCCCAAACTATCCACTGAACTCTACTCCAGGATTACAAGGAAGTGTGTTGAATTCACAAGTAAGTGAACAATCACCTAGTTGGGATCACGGCTGCTCACTTTCCCTGGAATCCTTATCACAAAGTCTATTAATATTCCATCCCATTCAAACTTCATGATCTTAAGTGTCTATAAAAACCCTTCTAGAACCTGGTGTTCATCCTTCACCTACTGATAGGGGTGGAACCATTATACGATGTTAACCAGGCTCCATCTCATGCGGGAGCACTTAAACTACTACTGAAGGTCTCTATACATATTCCCAACCCCATGATTCACAACTAAAGGATAATTTTGAAACTCCCTCATTAAATCCTCCCACATCATGACTGTGACCACCGTACATCCCTAAAAAAGTATGTAATGATTCCCTCCTTCAAAAAATCCTTCTATTGAATCTTACTAGGATATGTAGTCACACAAGACCTCACAGTAGATCTCGCCCAACTGGGAATATCTAAAATGTTGTAGGAGTGTAGGATTCAACACCATAAACTAAAGAAAAGTTTCACCCTTCTTCTCAACTAGGGTCAGCTACACAGAAGGCAAGTGATCAAACACCTCTTAAACCCACCCATGACTAATTGTTTCTAAACATCCTGTGATGACCTATTTTAGGTCACACCTTGGGTAAAAATCACATCATAGAAACAACCGTGATATCATATTTCTAATATAATATTCTGTTTAAGATTTATCCCATTTCATTTAATAAATCATACATTCATAATATAAAACATACTTTATATTTTTATAAAGTTAATTCCGGGAACATTGGGCCTAGAAATCACACAGTATCTCAGCACCCAAATTTGAAAATATATGTAGAAATATTTCAAAGTCTTATAGGGAAAAAATATGGTCTCAAAATCATTATATCAAAGACTACCACTACAAAATCTAGGTTATCAGTCACATAGTTCTGCTCGTGGGGTCTAAGTTGCCTTGAACCATATGTGATACATACCTGTCTCTGCATCAAAACACAACCAAGACCAACTCTTGAGGCATTTCAATACAATACATACTTAACACCCACCTCTAGTAGTCTTAATACAATATCACTCGTTAGCTTTAGCCTTAACTCATATAAGGCCCTCAGAGACTGCTCATTCTAGGTACATGACTTCCCTTTCCACATCAAGGTAGTCAAAGGTGCTTAAATCTTGGATAAGTCCACCAAAAACATATTGTAGTACCCTTACAAGCTAAGAAAACTCTGCACCTTTGACACACTTTTGGGTGGCACCCAAGAAAGATCTGTATTAATCTTTGTTTGGTCCATGGCCAAACCCTTCTTATAAATTACATGCCCAAGAAAGTGAACCTCATGAATCTAGAGCTGGAACTTCAAGAGATTTATATAAAACAGGTGCTACTAAAGTAAATATAGTTCGATCCTCATGTTTTCTTCATAATCATCCTCTGAAATAGAGTATATGAGTATGTCATCAATGAAGACAGCTACAAACTAATTCAATTAAGACTAAAAGATCCAATTCATTAAATCTCTATGGGTGAATTTTTCACACCAAAGGTCATCACTAAGAACTCATAGTATCCATAACAATATCAGAATTTCAAATTTGGAATATTATCCTCATGAACTATCAACTAGTGTTAGCTAGACCTAAGATAGATCTTCAAGATCCATCTCACACCTCACAAATGGTGAAATAGGTCATCAATCTTCGACCGAGGGTACTTGTTCTTCATCATGTCCAGGTTCAGGAGACGATAATCCACCTAAATTTGCAAACTCCATTTTACCTTTTTTCACAAATAATATAAGAGCTACTAGGTGGATACACTGGACCTAATAAAAACCTTCTCTCGAAGGGCTTCACACTGCAGCCACAGCTCCCAGAGCTCAGTAGGGTGCATTTGATATGCCACCGAAGACATCAAAGCAGTCTAGAGATGTAAGTTGATACAAAACTTTATCTGCCACATCAAAAGTAGTCCTATAATATCCTCAAGGAAGATATACATAAAATACTCCATGATAAAAGGAATCCAGATGCCCAAATATCTTGCTGCACTAGGGCTACACTCTCTAACTAATGGGTGATGGGATTCATCCTCCTACTCACAAAACCCACTCTCTCTTCCCTGAGATCTCTCTCACATGTAAATGAGAATCTTATCCCCCCAATGTGAAGGAATATGAATCATCTATGGTGACATTTAATCAAATCTCAAACTATGGAAAACTAATTCATACCCAAGATGACATCATATGGTTCCATCATGATGAACAGAAGGTCACACCTGAACCTCCCTCTATTAAGTGATATCTTGCATGACCAAGAGACATAAGATATTAAAGAGAATTTCCCTATAGGAAGTCCAAGAAAAACCTTATGGGTTAATGCCTCAACTGGGAGCTACAAATCTCACATAGGGAGTAAATAGATGAAATAATTAATCAAACCTTTGTCTACTAATACTAAAGAAGGCGTATAATAAAAAGAGATCATACCTCTAGTAATATCATGTGCCATGAGGTCATAAGCCTCCATAGCTTGCAACTCTCCTCATCCCCAACCATTATCTCTTGAAGACTGACGTGGATCACTTGGTGATAATGGTGGAAGGATATCACAGCGTTGTCCACTATCCACATATCCTCCTCCTTTAGATAGACCTTCTCCTCTACCAGCTCTAACTCACTAGAGGTCACCCTACCCTTTCCTAATAGATCCATGATCACGACACTACCTATTCCATGGTAGTCCATCCACTATCTATCTGTGATCCTCAACACATTTGGTTGGGTAGTCACATTCCATGTGACCATTTCCTATCACAAGAATAGAACCACCACTATCCAAGTTTACTTAGTCTTCTATGATTACCCTCACCATATTCCCGATCTTGATCCTGGGAAGATATCCTAGTCCAAGTTCCCAGAAACTAGTGTCGTATAACTGCAATAAGAGACTCAACTCTATAATTCACAAAAACAATTCCAGCTACCTGGAATCCTTCTGACGTGATGCTCTATATCCCCAGTTCCCACTGGAATACCATGGTAGAGGTGGGAATTAAATAGGAAACTACAAAAATTTCCCTATGGATTCCCTACTCAAACTTATATTCATGGAAGTATCCATCCCATATTATATCAAGGGAGTAACAAATAAGATATGTAAACATCTCTGTATAATCATCCACTATCATCCCTCCCTACTATAGCTCCATAAACTCCTAAATCCATACCGACCACAAACAGGAGGGTTGTTACTCCTCATAAAACATATCCTCGAAGTCGGGTCACTAGAGTGTCGACTCGTAGTGCATCTACATTACAAGACTCTACCAGTTCCCAGCTTCTCTATAGAAAAGTATAGTTTCTAGTGAAACCACCTAATCTATTGGTGTCTGGATAAGAATAAAAAACAGAACACTAATTCTAGACAATCCTCCACTAACTGGGGATCTATTATACTGGAGAACCCCAGTGGGCCGTGGTGCTATAAATAATGGAGTGTACAAGTCCTATGTGCATCCCCACCTTTCTCTGTGGGTATGAAATGATACTTTATAGGTGGTGGTACATTTTCTTGTTCTCTTTGTGGAATTATCTAATGGGATGGAACCTGAACTGAGGACTCATAACTCATTGGATGTTCATGATGATCCAAAACTTGTAACCTATATGGCTCTCATCACAAAGGCATATTTAAAATTTAATCAAGATATACCACAGTCATATGGCTATATATTTATACAATGGAGGGCTGACTCAAGAAGTATAGTCAAAAAAATCAATCCTATATTATGAATATACCATTTATCCATTAAAAAAATGTATCAGTATGTTGAGTTGAAAATCAGGTTGTCAAGGTCTTTGTGAATTGAAACATCGGGGGACACACCATTATTAGATTCCATATCCTAAAAGAGATAATCAAAACAGTTAGACTATGTTACCCTAAACCCCAACCAAAATCCTTTTTATGTGACTACTCAAAACATCATCCCAAGGAATGAACTGCTTTGATACACATTTGTCAAGACCTAACCTTGCTAGGCTTGGAGGTGGCGATAAGTACTGAAAGTTATAACCTAAATGGGAGGCCCTTGCCTAATGCACATGTTCGCACACACCAGACCATATAAATGCAGAAGTGAAGAGGAATAATAATAAAAATATATAATATATAGAATATAACCATGAATTTAGAAACCTCTAGGATGTACTAGAGTACAATAGTTATAAACAAAAGTAAAGGGAAAAAATGCACGCTCAACTAGAATAAGGTCCCAACCTGACAATATCGGAAAGTGAAATTGTTGAGAGGGCCCAACTCTTAATCTCTAACCTCTAACCACCATATGTGTTCCAATGTACTAGGTAACCCTATGATCATATGTAGTCACCACCGATCTGTCCTTTCTCTACATAAGACATGAAACAAGTGTGAAAATCCCACATAGGTGTGAGTATATACATACCTAGTAGGATGATCTACAAATTGAAGGGGGAGCAATAAGAGACATGATAGGAATATATAGACAGATCAACCCAAAGTTGGAGAGTAATAAAGATCTACTAAAATGGATACATACATAAATACATAAATACATTCATACATATATATATATATATATATATATATATATATATATATTCTCAAACTAAATAATCCTAAACGGGAGAGAATGGGATATCCATTTCACATCCCAGTCTAGGAAATAGATTCAATAGTTCCATAGATCCATCAATGATGCCTAAAATATTGTACATTTATCTGAAGAGACATACAATTCACACCACTGATTACAACTATTCTTCATAGTCGAGGGAAAAAATCTCTTGATAGAGGACCTATGCCTCAGTACAATTGTAGTGCACCACTCAGGTAATTGGTAGAGGGATCATGGACAACCCATCCGGTGGGTTCCACTCTAGTAATCTGTAGAGGAACCATGCCAATTGTAGTTAGAGGGTGCCACTCTAGTAGTAAAGAAACCATGCCCTAATGCAACAGGTGGGTGCCACTCATATAGAAGATAGAGGATCCATCCCCTGCCCAACAATAGGTTTCCACTCTTATAGTTTAGGTCCCATGCCCTGACTCCACTGGAGTGTTACACTATGTGGATAGGTAGAGGACCAATTAACTAACCTTGTAGGAGGGTTCCACTCCAAGAATATATAGAATAACCATTCTCTTCTCCATAGAATGTTTCCATTCTATATATATCTAGAGGACACATGACTATCCCAGCTAGAGGGTGCCACTCTAAAGTCCCTGGTTTTCCTGCCTGATAACTACCATCATTTAGCCAAATCTAAAGAATCATCACACTCGGAACATCTCACATAATATCTAAAAATCCACTTTGGATTCCACCATTGCATTCTACCTAAAAAAACTATCAGGATAAGCTACTTACATACCAAAATTCAAGTCCAAACAAAGGAGATATGATAGGTTGAAGTTACTCACTACAAAAGAAGGGGTACACAACATGTACAGGGATCGACACAATGTGTCATCACACTCCATCACCTAGTTGTGTCCCTTTCGATACATAGATGGATTACCATGTTGCCCTAAATGACATGTAGGTGGGATATAGGGTGTTCCTCATCAACCTGTGGTTCTTCCCATGCTCCCTAGCAGTGTCTTTGTACTTAGGAACATGACGTGTGCTTGGACATAACCATGTCTGTGTACTCCCAGAGTACTTGATGGGATACAATAAAAAGTATCACATAGCATGTGGGGGTCCCACATGGCATGTGATACTTTTCTCTCCCAAAACACTAGCCACATCAACCAAGGGGTGACACACTGTGTGTTCTTATGAACTATATGGTGTTTAGTCAAATATTTTCTTGAAACTTAGATCTTTGTCCACACATTCCGGATTCAAATACTCCTCTATGGATATCATAACTATACCAATTGAAATCTTTGGATCAAGACTCCATTCATTATTTTTTGTCCATTTGATGGCCATAAATTAGTTTTCCATTAGCCAGATGAAAGCCCAATGCCCCGAAAGTGTCTTCCATCACTCTCCTTTATTGTTTCAGTTATAAAATCTTTGAAATAGTCACCTTCTTCCCACATTTCATTTCCATTCACCATTTATTCTTCTAAAATTTTCTTGCATGTGATTTCACCCCAAATTTGAGGGTCCAATATGGCTCGATCCAACACAAAAATGTTGAACATAGACCCCATAGGCTAATTGGATTAGAGTCCAAAGAATTACTAGGAGAAAATCACAAGAATAAGGGTAAAAAAATTGTTGGCCAAGTTTTCTTCTGCAATAAACACAAACAGGGATAAGCATGGTGAGAAAAACCGAATAATAAATTTAAATCCATTGTGGGGGAACATGAAATGGATTAATTACCATATATCAAAGGAAACAATGTGATCATTCTTAATCAATTTAATCAATAGGGGTAGAATACATAAATTTATGAGTACCACCAGGGTTTTTTCATTCTTAATCAAGGAATACACTCTCCAATGAATGAGGGAAGTCATTGCATTTTCTACTCCTGGATCTTCCTAGATATAGAGTTTCATTGTTGTGGGATTACTGCTGATAATAATTTTTTTTCATTTTCTAAAGCCGGTTTATGGGTTCCCAGTACCCCACTACATGATTCCAATACAACCACTTTCCCCATTACACAAAAACATCATAAACCAATGGAAATTTCCAATAAACCATGAACCATGGCACAAGAACATTAGAAATGCTGGCCAAACCTCAGAAAGGGTTACCTTGAACGTCCCCCGACACGACCATCGACACTGGCCCAAATCCTCCCATCAGCAAACAATAAAAGAATTTACCCATCCTTCAAGCAAAACAAAATGGACCTCCAGGAAGAATCCATCCACAAAGGAAATTAAAATAAACAAAAATAGAGTTGACCAGATCCTGACGCCGTTGTTGCTGGATTACGATTCGCCAATGAGAGGGTGGAAAATTCTTCTCAAATATCCCTGGATTTATGCTGATAATCCTAGAGAATCATCATAAAGGTATATTTAAAGGGAATTTTGAATTATATTAATTAAATTAAATAAATAACTCTAATTATTTATTTAACTAAATTAACCTACCCATGGATTCTTTTGCCTGAATTTCCCTCACCGAACTTTTTTTGGTAATTCCTTGTTTAAACCTTTCATTCCATATTCAACTATGGTATTAGATTTTTTTATCTAAGATTCCAATTAATATTTAGATCATTTTCTTAAATAAGTTGTATGAGTGTAATATAAAATACATTAACTTTTTTTAAATTAATTCTGAGCACACCAGGCCATGGAATCGCACACCCTCTCAGCACATTGCTCTATAAATATATCTACGAATATTTCATGGTATTACAAGGGAAAAATAGTGTCTCTAAAACTTATTTATTATTTTTATTAGAAGATTTAATGTACTAATAATCTATTATATATTTAATGACTGCAACAAATTTTGAACTCCTTCATCTCACTGCACCCCTTTTAAGTTAAAACCGTTATATTTTTGTGATTTTTAATCATGTTTATCTATTTGAAAAATTTAATAGGTGTATCCCCTTATAAATAGTTCCTCAACTCCTCCATATTGATATAAATATTCCCCAATGCCATGAACATTTGATGTCTATTTTTTTATATCGAATATTACGATAAGGACATATCAAAAATCATGGATATATTGATACGATGCTTATTCTACGTTTAATTTTATCATATGATTTATTGATATCATAGTGGGGTTAACCTAGCATATGATTAACATGTTATTGTGATTTATATAGTGTTAAAATTACAACTATTACAGTTCAAGTGATTTTCTACTTGGAATATCATTTACTGTTACCATTTCATAAGATGAAGCGTTGGGAGGTTGAAAAACAATTATTAATGTGATAGATGCATGAATGGTTAAAGCTTTACTTATGCATTTTTCAATGCATGAGTAAATTCTTGATCACTAGAGAGCATACTGAGGGTATAGATAAGGAGGTAATCACCATGATGTGGTGATAAGTGATTCCTACTTAATCCTCTTCCAACTCTCCTTCCCTTACAAGCTCTATTTTTCTTCTTCGTTATGAGATCCCCTGTAATTCCATGGAGTGAATGAGGGTATCCCCACCAACGAGATTCTACCCGAGTGGTAGAGGATAATAAATGGAATCCAAGAGACCCAAGATCAAATCCTGGTGGAGGAATTTTTTTGAGTTACCATATCATATACTATATTTGGTACTATTTTGTACTGTAGTATCAAGAAATATTCATCTAATTTGGCCTTATGGCCCTCAGTTTGGTCCTATGATTGCTTAAGGCCTTCAGTCCACCTAGGACTTCAATCCATCTAAGAATTTTGGGACACCTCAAGGCCTTCAGGCCACATCAAGGCCTTCATGCCTCCTCATAACCTTCGTTCCATTTGAAGTGCAGAACAAATGAGATATACGCTATAAGGACCAGGCTCCAGACAAGGATTTTGATCTGGTTGCATTCATCAGAGTAGAGCTTACTTGATTTTGATGAATGCGAGGGTATGATAATTTCCATTGATACTAGGCCTGTGCATAACTACACGAGACAACTATCCAGGAAACCAAACAAAAGGTAGAGAGATATCTGTACATATATAGATGCTAAGGAGGGGAAATTACTTATAGTAATAAGTTTGGATGATTTGGTACTTATGCCTCTAAGACATTGTGCCTCTAAGATATTCAGATAATGTAACTAGTCTATAATCCTAAGGGCCATTTAAGGGTTCCCCCTAAAAACTTAAAAGGGGTATTATCCAAAAATTAATAAAAATTATAAGGCCTTCAGGCCATTCAGGCCAATGAGAGTCTCTCCCATGTGATGGATGATTCACATTATCCCATAGATACACCATAGAGGAGAGATTCCTTAGGTTGGATATAGATTAAGAATATATTTTTAATATGGTGGAAATAGAGATAATTAGTGTAAGGTACATAATAATTTTTCAATTTAGTTTATGGTTGTTTTTGGTTTCAATACAAGGTAGGTATTAGAAATTTGGATTTCTTATTATTTCTACTATGTTGATTGGGTGTTAATCAAGCCTTAGAAACCCATCAGTGGTATTAGATAAATACCGTGTTATTTGATTCTTTAAATCCAATTTGAAAATGAATAAAATTTTATATCATATTGAATTCATTTTTGATATCATTAAAAATGATAAAGAATATTTTATGTGTTATATCGTATGATAATGGATAACATATGTGATGATTGGTTCACTCCATATGATATGTGATATTGTAGCTTTAAAATTAGTTTATTTCTTTGGTTTATGAATTTTTTATAGTATGACATGAAGAATTAGTTTCATTCTATATCATAAACTCTTATAGATCAAAAAAGAGTGTCACATCATTAAATAAATATCATCACATATCATAAGTCACAATAGCTAGGCATCGAAGGATTACTTTTATATAGGTTTTATCATAATTCGTTATTTCTAAATTCCACTGGGTTCATCCTATGTTGGCCATCAAATTCTGGGTTGATGTTATGTAGAGGCCTGATCATAAGTTGTGATCCAACATGCTGCTTAGTTAATAATGTGTAGGCCACCCTGGTTTATCACAAGTCATATTATCAATAATAGGGTATGATTGATTGTGAAAAAATAGGTTTTGAGTGTTGCATCCTATCTATCACATTTTTCAATAAAATGAGTGTCGTATGATTCAATATATGAATAAAATTTATGTTTTATTAAATTTAAATTATGATCTGAATTAAGTAATTTATAAATTGTATATAAATTATAGAAAATGTATTTTCAGATAAATATTTAATTAATATTGATTTTATAATTTAATTAATTTTAAATAGTTTATAATTAATTAATTAAATGTTTATAAAAAATTTATCAAATGAATAATTTATAATATTAATTATATATAAAATCATGAATTGTTCATAATTAGTAAATTTTAATTGTTCAAATTTAAAATGGGCCCTATTTGAGAAATTACTTCAACCATATAAAAAGAAGCATTCATAGTGGATATGATCAAGGTTTAAAAAATATTAAATATGTATTATTTCTAATTTTGAAATAATATATGAATTGTTCATATATAGATTATTTATATTCTAGATATTATATGTTTAGGTGAATTTCATATTAAGAATAAGACAATGGTATTCATATTATAAATAAATGTAAAGTTTATTTATTTTGTAATTTCAGAATTTCCATAATGGATGGATTAATTATAAAATTTTATAATTAGTTTTACCTATAAATTGTTCATAAATATTTATCTCATATTAAAACGTATAAAATTTTCATTTATTTAGTTTATTCTATACTTTATTCATGAATGTAATTTTTATATTATGAATGGGTGTATGCTATTGTTTAAATTATACAATTAATTCAATAATTTTTCCTTCATTAATATAAGGAGTTACATTCTAGGTATTATAATTGATTGATCTTTCTTATACCCTAACTTTGTCCTCTATTATGTCATGTACATAAATTAAGAAATTAATTATGTTTTATACATATTAGGTGTTATAATTATGATATAAGTGAGACATCTCTTGAATAAAGTATCCTTTGGTAGATGGACTTTGGGTGAGACTATTCACGGGTCTAGAGGATTGTGCCTTTCCTATAAAATTGGGGGTTGGATATCTTCCCCTCCAAGATTACTCTTGTAGGGATTATTGGTTTCATGTGATTTTGATCCTTTATATTGAAAATTTTTATATTCCATATTCATGAGATGAATTTGGATATGTATTAATATTTTTTTTTTAATTTGAGTTTGTAACACAATCTGTGAGTTATGTAAAGAGTTATACATCAAAAGGGTTTGAAAATATTGATTTGGGGGAAGGGGAATGATTCCAAAATAAATCATTTAAAACCTACATACACAAAAATGGAATAATATAATATAATATGGTGATATTTAATTCAATTTAAAAATAGTAAGTGTTAGATTCCTTCAAAGTAAAACCCATGTCAATACCTCAAACATTCAACCAGGTAAGTTTTTCCAAAGTAGGGTTCTCATAGATTATATACTAGTAAGGTATTTTAGAAATTGAAAACCCTAAGACTTAGGTAACCAAATTCCACTTTTATATTATCTATATATTTATATGGTAAGCCCTTTGGAAGTATACTGAGGGAATAATGATTAGATTATCCATATGATAGATTTTTAAAAGCGTTGTATGCTAAATCATCTAATAGTCATATATGATATGATAAGGATGATTATATACCTAAATTACTATGTGGGGAGATTAAAAAAATAATACTCATTTATTAGTGAAATATTAATCTTTTTCCACTAATCTATATGATGGGAATCTAAAAGGGGTATCATTTTAGGGGGAGCACATGTAATAAAATTCCATATTAAGTGATTATAAAACATGATACTCATATGATATAATATTTTGTTGAATAAAAATAGCTTCATCCCCATCCAAAATGACTTGGATCCTTTTAAAATAGACGATTAAGATAATTTTCTTCTTATAATGGTATCTTAATAATAATTCTTAAAAAGGAATGTTCTATGTGTTAGAGAAACTCTTCCAGAGTAACCAAATATTGAAGTTGTTCATCAAATGAATCTATATACTTATAAGAAGCATATAATGATTCTCTTAAAGGTTTAAAAAGAAATTAGATACAAAATAACCTAATTAACTTTAGTATGCACTCATATAATCGGTATGATTGGGTATGTTAATAACATACAAAAATAAAATGTTTTCTTTAAGAATTGTTCCATCTGTGGAATTAATTATAAAATAATTACTGTAAATATTCTAAAAATGTGAATTATTTATATAAATGTTAAACCTATTTTAAAAAGTAATCTAGGATAGATGATTTTTTCATGTGATTACCAATTTTTAGTGTTTTATCAATAGTAATAGTGGGTTAAGTTTCGATCTAATTGAAAAAGAATGGGCTGGAAAATACAAAAATGTTTCTTTAAGTTGTATGCCTTTGTCACTGTAATTTAAGTTAGGAGGATGAGGAAATGTAATCATAGGGTTGACATGTCATTAATACATTATGGAAATTAAGAAACTCTTTTTAAGGAACCTATTATGAATTAGTTTTATAGAAATAGAATCTTTGATATTTGAAAGGTATATGTTTCTGATTGTATATTTTAAAAGTGTTATAAAAATACTAGAGTATAAAATCAAGGTATGAATTTATAAAGCTTATAGTTTTTATTAAAATAATAATGTAAATTATTGTTGAGTCATAGGGTTGAAATCAAAGGAATATTATCATGATCATATGAATATCTATAAAAGTTATGTGTTTTCATCTTAGTTCTCTTATGTGATTAGGGAAAATTTTTAATAATAAATTTTTGTTATGAACAATGTGAGATGATGGAATTAATATATTTGGTTTGTGATGCATCATATTCTGTAAAATGTTTGGGTATAGTATAAGGATAATATGTTTTACCAAGGAAAAAATAATTTATCAATAATTTTTTCAGAATATGAGGGATGTAATCCTACCACCCATTAGTGGCATGTTTTAAAGAATAATTTTATTTTAATATTAATTATAAAGCACATAAAATACCAGAAAATACATGGATAAAATTGTTTATTTGTTAAAAATTTCCACTAATACTAAATAAGTGATATTTCTAGAATATAGATTTATTTTTTGTCTTATCTTGATATTTTGAAAAAAATTCGGTGTATAGGGAATTAGTGAGAGTTTTTTTAGAATTAGAAAAGTTAAATGTTAAAAAAATAAAATATTATACCATTTAAAATGTAAATTTTATATCAATATATATCCTAAAGTATTTTATAATGTGTTGGAGATGATTGATTTAAAGAGTTCTATTAGTTACTGAAACATTTCGGAAAAACTTTCCATGGGTAAAGTTGATGATGATCTTAGAAAGCAGTCAATGTAGACAAAACAATAATTAACATTGCAACTTTGATATTTTTAAGTTACAAAGTTTGGATATTATGCTCAAGGACTTGATCATTAGGAATATGATTCCAATGACTCATCATTATTCAAACTATCTTTCTTCCTATATTTTAGTCACAAAATATTTTAGTGTGAGGGATTTATTAAATGGTTATATATATATGTGGTTAGAATTAAATATAGGTGTATTGAGTTTGAAAATAACATAAAACTGTATCAAATATAATGCTAATATATAATTCTATCATATTTGATATGAATATAAAAACACTTTTTTATGGTTTAAGAATTATTAAATTTGTTTATCACCATAAAATTTATTGTTTTCTGAAAACAAAAAATCTCAACTTTATCATTTTTTCATGTTAGATACATATATATGCCAATATATATCATGAAGTGAAATAATGTTTTACCTCTCAAAGAATTAATTGGAATTATCTTTAACCAATTTTCATCATGGATTATTACAGGTTGTGAAAAAATTCCAATGTTAGTGTGAGTAATATTATTCAATTGAGATAAATAATATGAAATCGAGTCACAAAAAGGTTTTATACACTGTATGGCCCATAAAGTACACCACATATAATGTCATACACTGTGTCATTAGTTTAAAATAGGTTAATGGTTTATATTTTGTGTAACTAATTTTTAATTTTAGTGAGACTACTGTAATGAGAAATTTCATACATTGATATATTTATTATAAAATCCTTGAGACTTATCTAATCGGGGTGTGGTTGGGTAAATTGTTGTTCATGTCATTTGTCGGAGATTATCCAAAATGGTATTTTCCCTCCCATATGATGAGTATGAAATATTTACCCTTAATTGTGACTAAATAAGGAATTATATTACTATACCAAGATAAAACATATTATGTTCTAATATATCGAGTGAGGGGAATATAATGTGATCATCCATATAGGTGAAAAACACATGATATATCCATCAACTTGGTCAGTCTATACCTATAGATTCAAAAACATAATATTTTCCTATATGGGATTGAAATAATATGTGTCTCATGGTTACTTGAAGTAATAGACAAATGTGTCATATGAAAATGCATGATTTTATATGATTTAACTTCTGGTAATAGGTATAGTGATATATATCTTTGATGGAGATTACACCAAATACCATCATAGCCTGAGTATAAATAATAATTTTCTAGAGGAAACTCTTTGATTATATTTATTAATTCATGAATTCATATTTGTTTTCAATGGTAAAAATGATCACAAGGATATAATTTTTTATTTAATGAATGGAGATTGAGTTTTAATCTAATAGTTTCGTTAAAAGTGTTTTAGAGTTCATTATAAAGAATTTTTGGATGGGTATTCACATAATACTGTATATGATATGATACATGGATAATTTGATTATAGTTATCCAAAAGTGTTTAGGAAGATATCCAAAATTAGTTTTTGATATAGTTTTTACATGTTATTATATATGATACAATATGTAGTGAAATGACACAAAGTCTACGAGGCTTTAGTGTAAGTGTGATAATATTGGAGATATACTCCAAACCCATAAAAATTTTATGTATTTTTGTATATATCATAAGGTATAACAAGTAAATATTTTAAAGAATGGATATATTAATATCATTCTTGTTCCTTGTTTACTTACATCATATGATATAATGATATCATAGTGGGACTAATCATAACATAAAATTAACATGATATTATGATTTATATTTTGGTTGAACATTAAGTGGTAATTATAGAGACCCATACCCTTATATCCAAGATTTGGTGCTTTATAACATTACATCGATGTATGATACAAGGAAAAACATCCCAGGAGAGTGATCAATTCATTAGTTTTGTTAAACTAGACACATACATGAGTCTTACATTAAATTTTTATTACATAAATTACAACATTAGTTTTTTATTTTATAGAATAAATTTATTCCTTATAGCTTATCACAAGGTATTATTCATGGTACACTTCATGGTATCCTAGGTAAAGGAAGAAAATAAGGGTGATCACAAATTCTCAGTAAGGGTTAAATAGAGTGGAAGCAATAATGGATCAATGAGAACATTCAATATAGTAAGGTAATAACTGAACACACATTCTATATAATCAATAAACTAAGAAGGAAGTGTATAAAAAATATGGAAATGTAAATAACTAAAAACACATACCATTCAAATAACTGGATAAGGCATAATCAATATAGAAAGGAAAATAAGAAAAAAATCCATTTAATAAATAAAATGAGTATAAAATGAATCCATAGTTTCTTTCATAGTGAAACTCTCATGTATAAGAATAACTGAATCTAAAAAAGGATATTCTTAATTATTGGATGACATGTTTCTGGGGTACACAAAACCTTTAATGTCAATTCCATTCACAAGAATGTTTAAAACATGATGGGTGAAAGACACTCATAATCTATCCAAATGACGCATCCCATGA
This sequence comes from Viscum album, assembly GCA_963277665.1. Taxonomy (NCBI): domain Eukaryota; kingdom Viridiplantae; phylum Streptophyta; class Magnoliopsida; order Santalales; family Viscaceae; genus Viscum; species Viscum album. The sequence continues at coordinate 438,695,023 of OY728129.1, forward strand.
GACTACTAATGTATCGAGGAGAAATAAATAACCAGGACCCACCCATGTTGTACCTATCCAAAAAATTAATAATATATCAAATAATTGATTTAATTTATGAACAATTTTCCTTATCAAATATCCGCATTGAGTAAAAGATACATATTTATCAATATTTACCCATTTAATCAAATAACTATCAAGTACACACCATATATAAAAATGTAAAAAAATTTCGGAAATAATTATATCCCTGAAAAATGATATAGATATTTAGGGTAAATTTATTTTTCAATGATCACCAAAAGGTGAATAATCCAAAGGGAAGTTAATGGTGAAAAAAATGATTCAAAGAATTGAATGACAATACTATCCCTGGTCAAAATAATCGCAATCCAACCAAAAAAAAATTAGGATGGTATCAATACTATATATACCCATTTGAGTAAGAATATGATTATTTTTCATTAATTAAATAAAAATACCATAAAAATATCTTTAAAAAAATTCTTTGAAAAACATCATTTTTGTTATTATTTTTTTTATACGTTTCTTTGGAAATAAAATTTAAGAAAATTTATTTTAAAAGAATCTTGTAAACTTACAAAGGAATATTCAATGAAATTATGGTCACAATGGTGGTTAATTTTATACATTATATAAAGAAAATTCCTTTTTATCAGTAAAAATGTTAGAAAAGTTCCTTTTTCAGAAAGGGAAAATTTGATTCCTTTAAATTTTTTTTGTAAAAAGACAAAATGGGTAAATATTTCTATTAATAAATAATTTTAATTGGTTAAAGAAAAAATTTTGAAATTTTTTTCAGAAAACATGGTTTTTTCAAAAATTAAATTTTCGATCTAAGAGAGAAATGAGGTTAGATTTTATTAAAACATTTTCTCAAATATAATTTCCATTAATGTAAATTCAATAATTAACCATCTCGAATAGAATGTGATTGTAAAATAATCCCTTAGAATTATCATAATGTTGAGGTGAGAATTAATAAATGAGTATGTAATGTGTATCTACTATAATTCAACATAAATAATTTTAAATAAAAAAATAGATAGTAAAAAGTTATTACACACATAATATTTTAATATCAATGATAATGAAGAAGTAATATAACCTAATGAAAAGGAATCTAGCTAAATAATTTCTCTAACATGTGGTAACTTTATATTTAAGTACCATTAGATTAAATAATTAAAATTGAAAATCAAAATACCATGAATAATTATCTATTCATTATCTTAAATTCAAAATGGTAATTAAATACACCATATAAAAGAAACTAGATACATAATATTACAACACACCTCAATGAAATGAAATTGAGATGAAATCCATCACCTCACACTTTCCTTTTGGTCCTAATTTGTTTTACCACATGTACAATGGTTTTAAATATGTTATTAACTTATACCACAACCTTATTAATATTTATGATAGACTATATGATTATTTTATAATATCTTATCTCCTATTTTTTAATAATATTTCATTATTTTATTTGTTCTGGATATAAATTCCATTGTTTTTCAAGTATGTTTTGACTTATTTTTTCCTCTTAATTAGGTCATGATTTCATCATCTAAAGAATTTAAAACTATATTTAAATATCATATATTTTTATTAAATATTTATTTTTATTAAACAATAAAATTTGGTTATAGGGAAAGAAATTCACCTTTAATGGAGACGGTAGACTGTACGTACGCATGGATGCTGCTTCAATTTTCCTGTCATATTAAAATAAATAAAATTAAGTAATATATATATATACTATCATTAAATAATAATATTTATTTTTTACATATCATACTTTTTTTATTAAACCCATCCTCAACACATTCAATGGAGTGTGTGAATGAATCACATCGCTTCATGAGGCGGTAATCCTTTGTACGCATGAACGACTTTATCGTATTTGAAAAAATGGAAATCATGGAGGTATGTGTTATATAATAATTAAATAATAATAAAGAAAATATAAATATAATATATATCACATATAAAATATAAATATATCATTATTCGAAACCTTTAAAGGTTGTAATGGAAGAGATAACAACATCGATTCACGAGGCAATAGTCCACCGTACACACGAACAATGACTGCATATCCAATTTGGTGGAAGTGTGGGAATGTCTAGGTAATAAAATTAAAATAACAAAGTATAAGTATATTTAATATACTTATGTTAATATATAATCATGATATAAAAGTAATTGAATAATTTGGAGAAGGAAATAGAATGAAAAATCATTTATAAGGACAATACCTCTTCTTCGGGTATCCTCCTTAGGTTTTCACTAAAACCTCCAAAGGTTTTATTTATGAAAAAATAAGGATTTTAGGATGAGTTTAGGAATTCTTAAGAGTGATTTTTAGGGTTTTTATGATTAAAATTTCTTTATAGGTGATAATAAGTGAGGGTAGCATGTGCCCTTTTATAGTGGAGGAGTGACATTCTTGTAAATACCAAAAAGTAAACACTATTGGGTGGTCTAACTTACCTCATGTCTCTCCAATAATAAAAAATTTTAGATAGAAGAGTATATATGGTCTAAATATGTCTATAAAATAGATATTTAAAAATTTTAGGGTCACTTTTACACCTTATAATCTATGTTTAACCACTAAGTAAACTCATTCTTACCATAATCATTATCATTAATTTTAACAGCATTCACTAGTAATTACGGTAAAAATTTAACTTGAAATTATTATTAATTATAAATTATATTTATTCCAAATATCTAATACATTTTTTTAAATTAAAATCATAGAAGTGGAAAAATTTAATTTTAAATTAATCCCGAAGACGGAACGATGAAGCAGGTTTTTAAAATGAAAATGTTCAAAAGATTATTATGTTTTTATATATAAATTAATAATAAAAATGATTACATTGAACTAAATTTTATTAATATATTTATAATATATCTAAATTTACGTTAATACCTATTTACAATATTATTTAACATTATAAATTATTTAGATGAAAATTTAGTTTTCAATTAAAATTCAGTATCTTTCACTATTCATCAAAAATGAAACCTCTTAGAAAAATACGAAAAATTAATCCTTAGTTAATTTTTAAATTATAATTTAAAAATTTTATTTTATTTTTTAAATAAAATAGATAAAATTTCCAAAATTTTGTTTTAAAATTGGATCTTCATTAAAAGGCAGAAAATATGCATTTTGAAAAATATAGCTTTATGCATAAAATTAGATTTATTCTTACATAATTATATTAAATATATTGAATTTATATAGTTTTTATATTGAATATATAATATATAAATTTCATTTGAACCGTTCACCAATAGTAAATAATTTAATTTTCTTAATATCAAATTCCTTTGGGTGCATAAAAATAGTTTTTTTATAAGAACATTTCCTTTATATTTAATTGGTTTTTATTTTAAATTATAATTAATTTATAACTAGTGAATGCAACCATATATTTTCATAAGTTTTTTAATACTATTCGTAACTTCCAATTTAATTTCAAGGAGATATTTTTAATTTTTATTTATAATATAAATTGTAATCGACAAAACTTGGTCTTCTGTGTAATGAAAGCCATTGTTGTGTGCATTGGTAGCTATATCATAGATTGAATTTATTTAAAATATTTAATATATTTTAAATTCTTAGTATGTTATATTACCTTATACACTTTTTGTTTCATGTCATATATGCCATTGAATAAAAGTTTTGTCTTTTAGAATTTGATGGTGTAACATTCTCCCCACATTAAATAAATTAAATCAATGCAATTTAATCTTGATATTGGTAATATATATTTTAATATTTGAAAATTAATTTGTAAAAAAACCCAAAATGTAAAAGGGTTAATAAAATATTCTCTTAATAATATATAAAAGGGTGTAAGAGGGTTAGATACCAAGGTTCCTAAGTAGGAGAACATAGGTGGGAAATAAAAACATGGGTCTTGAAGAAAAGCATAAATGACTATAGAGAATTATAGAGGTTATTGATTACAAAAATTAAGTGATAAATGGAAAGTTAAGGGTCTAAGAACTATAAATATGTTATGATATAAAAGAAAATTTGAGTCATTGTATATGAATTTGATGGGTTAACATTTTTATTTCAATATCATTTTCCTAAAGTTGATGAATTTTTTTATTGTCCAAAAATAGAAGAAAATATACTTATTTGATTAGTTTATATTTCAAAATCATAATATCATCGTTTGGTTGTGCTTCAATCAATTTCAAATTTATCCCTTTATTCTAAGAAATGAATACCCAAGAATGATTTTTGCGCATGAAGCACTAAAATTTACTTTTTAACAAATTGTAAGATCCATAAATGAGTGAAAAGTATTTCCCTCTACCTTTAAATATTTTCCAAAACCAATATGGTTAATAAATTAATATATACACCTCAAAATTAACACTATTGATTCATCATTAATATTTATTTATAAAATTTTTTAGCTAAAGACTATGAAACATTAACCAAAATTTCATGTAGGCCAGTGGTAGGCGTAAAACCCCTATTATCCTCCGATCATGGGTTCAAAACCCAACTCCTTATCATATTTAATGGATTGTTACCCAATATATGGGTTTTTATTTTTATAAAATATATTAATATAATTCCTATAAAGTTCCCAAAAATATATGATATAAAACCTTGAAATAAAATTAATCATTAAAACCTTTTCACTAAGGTTTTCAATAAAACCTATTCTTTTCAAAGTATAATAATCTTATTTGACTATTAAAGATTCATTAACGATAATATCAATCCTAAAAGTTATCAATATATTTAAAATTGTTTCTATAAAATGTAAATACATTATTATTAAAATATATTTTCAACTAAAATATATACTTTCCATAAATTTATCCCAAAATGTACTTAGTCTTAATAGAATCTCATTATATAAAACATAAAATACTTGTTTAAGTCATTGATCTTATTTTAAATATTAAAATCATTAACCAGTGATGGTATTCATAACTCTTATATTAATGAATACACATTTTATTCTATAATCCTTATATGCTTCATAATACTTATAACCAAAATAAAATTAGTAAAAATACTTCTATAATTTAATTATTGAATCCCAATACATAAATACATCGTCCATTTTATTTCCAGATAGGTCCTCCCTTGTTATTGGGTTTAAAATAGGCCATTATTATCATTATCTATTGAAATCTTTCATAATGGTTTGTACGGAAAATGTGATTTATCCTGAGCATATCTCCAGGGATTTGAAAACTAGGTGTGTAGTAAGGCCTATTATTGTGTACCGGGTTACCCTCGAGTCAAGCGTGATTTTACATCTTTAGAGTTATTAACCTTGGTAATATCTATGCTGGAAACACATCCACTTGTAGAATCCATATAAAAATGTATTGTAAGGAAATACTATATAATCTATATCTAACCAAAACTTTATGATGTTCTTATATTCTTATCCTTAAATTATATCATTTGGTTATGTTCCTTAATATATGTTTCCTAAATCTAGTTTCCAATGTTTCTTCTAAACTTCCTTTGATACCAACTATAGAAATCCAAACCCAATAGCCCGAATTTTGTGGTTGCTACCTTTACATTGGCATAATATATAAGTGAATACATCCAAAATGACTAATAAGTTTAGTAGTATTGGTAAACTAAATACATACATGAGTATTAAATTACATTTGGAATAAAAATATTACAAAATAACCTTTCTATTTAATAGAATGACATTTTTCATTCTAGGTTATCCCAACATATTATTCATATTATATTTCATAGAATACTGGGGAAAGGAAAAAAATTAAGGGTGACCTCAAATTCTCAGTAAGGGTTAAATACAGTGCAGAAAATAATGAATTAATGAGTGTAATCTATATGAAAATCATAGAATTAATAAACTAAGAATAAAGTGCATAAATAATATGGCTAGGTAAATAACTATAAACACATTCCATCCAAATAAATATATAAGTAATAATCAATATGGTAAGTTAAATAACTAAAAAATAATTCCATTTAATCAATAAACTGATAATGAAATGAGTCTACATATTTTTTTCATAGTGTAATCTCATGGATAATAATAACTAAATCTGAATAAAGGTAATTCTTAATTATTGGATTCCATGTTTCCTAAGTACATGATAACTTTGTCGTCCTGACCTTTCATAATATTTTTTAAAATAAATTGGTTGAAAAAACCCACAAAGTCCAACCAATTGAATTATCTAATGAGACTACCAATGCATTGAGGGGTATCTGTAAATAGGGCCCACCCATGTCATAATAGTTCAAATAATTCATCATATATCAAATAATCTATTTAATTTACAATCACTATACCTTATCATATATCTATATCAATTAAAAGATGTGGATTTATAAATATTTCTCTTGTTAATCAAATAATGATCAAGTACACACGTTATGTAAAAATGGTATATGGTTTAGGCAATAATCATATCCATGAAAAATTATTTTGATATTTTGGGTAAATTAAATGCTCAATGATCACCAGAAGGTGAATAATCCGAGGGGAAGATAATGATAAAAAAATGATTCAAGGAAGTGAATGTCAATAATATACTCGTTAAAAATAATAACACTACATAGAAAGAAAGAAAAAATATGGTATCAAAAACTAAATATACACCTTGGAGTGAGAATAAGGGTTTTTTTATTTATGAAATAGAAATTTTATAAAAATATATTAAAAAATGTTCTTGAGGTAAATATCCTTTGCAATTTGAAAATATTTGGAAAATCCTATTCTTTAAAAGTAATTTTTAGAAATTTTTTTTTAAAAATAACCTCATAAAATTTAAAAATAATATTCAATGAAATGACAATCATGATGGTGGGTAATTCCATACATGACATAATGAACATTCCATTTGAATTGTAAAAGGCTTAGAAAAGTTTCTTGTTCAAAAAAAGATAAGACAATTTCTTCGTTTTTTTTGTAAAAAGTTAAAATGGGTAATTTGTTTTATAAATAATTTTTAAATATTTTAATAATGTTTTTTGGGATTTTTTTACAAAACATAGATATGTAAGAAAATGAATTTTGGACCGGAGAGAGAAATGAATTAGGATTTTATTAAAATGTTTTCTCAATAATCTTATGTACTAAAGAGTGGAGAAATGGTACTATATATTGAAATGGATCACGAATAACCATATGAGGATAAAATTAAAGGGTTTAATGAATAATGAAAATATAATATCCTTTAATAAAAATTCACAAATAAACAATCTTTATTAGAATGAGATTTTGAAATAAACCCTTTAAATGTTTATAACGTTGAAGTGAGCATTAGTAAATGAATATATTTTGTGTATAAACTATAAATATTAATAAAAAAGTTTAAATACAACAATATTTAGTCAAAATTTATTAGACACATAATTATAAAATATTAACGACAATGAGGAAGTAATATAACACAATGAATAGAAATTGAGTTATGAAATTTCTTTACATTTTCGTAACATTAAATTAAAATTACCTTAGATAAAATAATCAAAATTGAAACTAAAAATACCATAAATAATGAAATATTAATGACATGAAATTTGAAATGGATATAATACATCATATAAAAGGAACTATGTTCTTAACATTACAATATGCCTCAATGAAATGAAATTGAGATGAAAGCCCTTACCTCATGATTTCCTTTTGGTATTATTTACTTTAACCTATTTTATTGTAGTTTTAAAAATTTTATTAACTTATAAAAAACCATATTATTATTTATTATATCATATATGATTATTTTATAACATTTTATCAACTGTTTGTTAATAATCTTTCATTATTTTCCTTATTTCGGGTGTTAATTGCCCTGTTTTTTGTGTATATTTTGACTTGGTTTTTTTTGTTCCTTTTACATTGATAACAATTTCATATTATCAAAAATTTTAAACATGATTTAAATATCATATATATTCATTGCATATGAATTTAGATTATTACATAAAATTTTGTGATAGGGAATGAAATGCACCTTTGATAGAGACGGTAGGTAATACGTATACATAAACAATGCTTCAATTTTATCAGTGTATTAATAGAAGGAAAATTAAGTGATATATATGTATAATATCATTAAAGTATCATATTTATGTTATATATAACTTTTTTATTAAACTCATCATAAATATATTCCATGTAGTGTGTGAATGAATCACATCGCTTTGCAAGCCAGTAGTCCACCGTACACACGAACACCGTTATCGTATTCCCATAAAATAGAAATCATGAAGTTATGTGTAATATAATAATTATATTAGAATAAATAAATTATAAATATTATATATATAATATATAAAATATTAATTCATCATTATTCTAAACCTTGAAAGGTGGTAATGGAAGAGAGAATGACATAGGTTCGTGAGGCTATAGTCCACCGTACACATGAATTATGATTGCATATCCTATTTGGTGGAAGTGTGTGAAGGTGTAGGTAATAAATTTAACATGAAAACATCTCATTATATCTAATATAATTATTTTATTTTTAATAATGATATAAAAATAATTTATGGAGTTGGAAAAGGAAATAATATGAAAATTCTTTTAAAAGGACAATATGTCTTCTTCGGGTATGCTCCTTATTTTTTCACTAAGAACTCCAAAGGGTTAATTTATACCTAAAACTATATATTAAAGTATTAGGGGATGGGTGTTGAGGTGTTATTTGGGCAGGTTTTGGATGATATATATATATTTAGAGGTTTTAAGAAGTGTGGGGAGTGAGTGACTTTTTATAGTGGAGGAGTGGAATTGTTGTAAATACTAAAAAGTAAACACTATTGCGAGGTCTCCCTTAACTCATGTATCTATAATAATGAACCAATTTCTAGAAAATATGGTATAATGTATAAATAGATCCATAAAATGGGTATTGGAGAATTTTAGGGTCATTTTTATACGTTGTACTCTAAGTTTAAACACTAAGTAAACTCATTTTACCTTAATCATTATCCTCAATTTTATCAATATTCAATAAGAATTATGATAAAAAAATTAAGTTGAACATATTATAAATTATAAATTATTTTGATTCCAAATGTGGAATCATTTTTTTTCAAATTTAATTCACATAATTTAAATAAATAAATTTAAAATTAACCCCACATATAGAATGATAAAGCGAGTTTTTAAAGTAAAAATGTTCAGAAGTTAAAAGGTTTTTGTATCAAAATTCATTATAAAAATAGTTCCAATGACCTAAATTGTATTAATAAATTATAATTGATCTAATTTTACTTCAAAAAAAAATTTAAAATATAATTTAACATTGTAAATTATTTAGAGGAAAAGTTAGTTTCAATTAAAATTCAATAACATTCACTATTCATTAAAAATAAAACCTCTGATAAACTTAAAAAATTCACCCAAAGTTAATTTTAAAATTAATATTTTAAACATGAAGTTTATTTTTTGAAATAAAATTGATAAAATTGATAAAATTTAGTTTTAAAATATGTGCACCATTTAAAGGTAGAAAAATTGCCTTTAAAAAAATATATTTTTTATACTTAAAATTGAATTTGATCTTATGTTATGCCTAAAAAACATATTGGATGAATTTAAAAAAAGTTATTTAATATATAATATATGAATTTCCTTAATATAATTCACTAATTTTAATTAGTTTAATTTATTAGGATAAAGTTTCTTTAGGCGTATAAAAATTGTTTTTTTATAAAAACATTTCTTATATATTAAATTGGTTTTTATTTTTATTTATAATTAATTTGTAATAAATGAATTCAATAAGATATTTTCATAAGTTATTTTATACTATTCATAACCTCTAATTTAATAATTATGAGATAGTTTTAATTTTAAATAATAATAATAATATTACGCAGTAGAACTCAGTCGTGTATGTAATGGAAGCTATTGAAGAAAATGATTATTGCATGAATTGAAAGATATATCATAGATTTAATTTTTTTAAAATAGTAAATGTATTTCAAAGTATCAAGATTTTATATTCTCCTATATTCTTGGTTTTTTGTTCCATACATTCTATTGAATTAAAGTTTATTCTTTTAGAATTTTGGGGTGTTTTAGTAACACTCATGGTATATTCCACATACACAAATGAAAAAATTGCCTATAAAAATGGTTTGGAACCATTGGTATAGTTCTAAAACCATTGGTATAGCCTATAACAATGGTTTGGGAAGCCTTTGGGTGATTTGGTGTTGGTAAAGACCTATCCCAACGATTTGGAGAAAACTATTGGGATAGGTAAATCTAAAAAAAAGTTCCCATGGTGGTTTAAAGCCCCAAACTCCACATTATATATCAAAGACTTTACCACTATCCTATAGTTACCTTTGTGAATATATTAGGATATATATATATATATATTTATACATAATTTATATATTGATTTATTTTAAGATATTCGATAAATTTATTTATATAAAATAAGGGTACCTATCCCAATGGTTTTCCCAAAAATTTGGGAAACATGGTCTCAAAGTACCCTTTCCCAACGATTTTCCAAAACCATTGTGAAAAGCGGACCCTTTCCCAACGGTTTTTCCAAAAACATTGGGAAAAGTGGACCCTTTCCCAATGATTTTCCCAAACCATTGGTAAAAGTGGTCTCAAAGTACCTTTTCCAATAGTGATGGGATATCATTTTTTATCAATGTTTCATAAGATAAAATGTTTATAGGTTGAAAAATTGCATTAATGTGGTGGAATAATTAATTTATTAAGGTTTTATCATCCATTTTATAATTAATGAGAAAATTCTCGATCAATCAGGAGTGTCATGAGGGGAAGTATGAGGAGGTAATTTCCATGATATAGTGACCATTCATTCCTAACTAGGTATTTTCCAACTCTAATTCTCCCTAAAGATCACTTATTCTTATTAATTTCTAATGAGTGGTACATTGTAGTTCCCCATAGATATTTTGGTCTTTATTTTTTGGAAGAATTATAATTTTGATCCTAAAAAATAATTTATTCCATGAACTGAAGTTTGAATTGATAATCCAATCATTAGATCATATTTAGAAGATTTTTATGGATACCGAAATTATCTTGTTCAATGGTTAATGTTCTTTAGCATACACTAGAGTGGGGTTAGTGTGAACCGGGTGCATCAATACATCATATTATAATAGTTATTTTTGTGAATCATGGATCACTCCTTAAATACATGAATTGAGAAAAATTTAAATCCATGAATGAGGTTTCATAGATTATATTATTTACCATAAGGGAAGGACCCTTACATAGGTAGTTAATTCCATTTATGTGAAATTCATGCCATAAATGGTTCCCTTTCATTAGGGGTCAAGGACATGTAACTGAGTTATTTACACTGTGAACTATAGTTCATGATATGAAGGTTATTTAGTTGATGTAGGATCCATATTCCTCAAGATAATTTGTCTATAAACTAGGGGACTATGCCATGAAATTTTTGGACTATGTTTTAGGTCCCTTTATATGGAGGTATTCACATCATAAACCTCTTGGTTCACACTGTGAATGGTGTTGGGCGTGTCTTAAATGGTGGAAAAATACACTTCTTTCATAATGGGATGGGGGTTTTGGGGGATATAAGCAATTTGAGGAGTCCATTTTAGTTGGTACTCCTCTCTCCACTCCCTATCTTGGTTCCCCACCATCTGTGGTGAATTCATATGTGCTTCAATGAAGGTTTTAGGTGAGTTCAATATTTCATTAATAATTATTGATCTTTTTCCAAACTCTCAAATTTGGTTCAATTTTTTTCTTGGTATTCAGGGTTGATTTCTTTAGATAATGGTTAAATCATCTTGATTATATAGTATTTTCATGTGTTGGGGATATAAGAGGTCAGAGGAGGATGAATTATTAGTTTCTAGGTCAATTTTGGTGGCACAACAACACCCAAATATTTTTATATAAATTTTATCCCCTTGTATTAAATTAAACAATTAATTATAAATATTTTTAATTAGTTATTCATGGTGTATAGTTTGAGGGAGAATATCTATATTTGATGAAATCCTAGAATAGGCTCAGATGGGTGTATAAAAGGCACAATGGAGCATGGTATGGGTGTTATATAAATTTAAAAGGTATGTTATCCCTTTAATAAAATATATGTGCCTTTTTATTTTTTATTTCCTCATTATTTCATACTTTATGGGTTTAGGTATGGAAATTAGGGACTAAGGGTGCTTGGTTAAAAGAGGTAGGGTGGCTATGATTCTCTTACTAGTTGGATGAGTGCTACTAAGAACTTTAGATAACTGAGGATCACATGAGGACTATGTTTACATGGGGATTGGGTGTCATTTGGGCCGATGAGAGAACTTTTTTAGGTCTCAAGAAGTGAGACATGATACTAGTAGCCTATTTTGGATTCAATAATGCTTGTTGGGAAGGATTGAGAGGCTTAGGCCTTTAATGATGAGAGAGATGGTTGTACGAATCACACTTAATTATAGGAACCCTTTTGAGGGTGGATTAAGGATTAGTGAGCCTTATTAATGGTGTTTGTCTTTCATGACCAAATGACATATGAAAAAGTGTATTTCCTTTGAGTCATGGGAAGATAGATCTCCTTTAGAAGATGTGATAAGGGATGTGGGTGGAGTCATGGGAATATTTTTGGACCTAGAATCATGTTTCCAAGAGATATAAATAATAATAGCTAGGTATTGTCCCTACGTAGTGGGAACATGATTGTTGAAGTTGTACTGAGCCGTTATGTTTGGGTTAGTGGGAGACTATTTGTAGGAGTGTCACTGATTGATCATTCCCATGATTTTTTATCGATGATAAAAGATTGTGGCAGGTTTATACAACATAATGGATGACCTGAAGGGAGAGGTGAGATGTGATATAGAGAGTGTCTAAGTCTAAGTGAATATTACCTGAGTGATGATATTTTGAGCTTAGGTTATAGTTTATGGGCCATGTTTCATATTTCATGCATGTGCTTGATTGTGTGCTTGTGATGGGTGATTAACATAGTGGTGGAGTGGATCATTTGGCATGTAATTTCCCAAAGTTAGGTGGAAATGAATGGAATGTCATGGGAGAGATAAGTTCCTCATATGCATGATGGACCTTTCCTTGGATGTATTGGGTCATGATGATGGCACTTTCCTTAGGAGGCTTGTATCATGGTAGTGTAAAATTCCTCGAATAGGCTTGTGTCCTGGAAGTGGGCCACCTGAGTGAGAGGGATAAGCTATGGTGTGGTTTTAGGCATGGACAGTGGACCCTATGTTAAGGATAAGGTAGTGGGTCAGTATTTGGAAATATGACCAAATCATGTTCCATTGGGTAGTGGGTTGTGGACCCGAATAAAGCATACCCATAATCTTAATGTACGAGATGGATTACAAGTTCCATGGAATGATGTGATAAAATTATTATATTCTAGAATTTTTTCAAATAAGGCATGATCAGGTAACATGGTGGCCTAGTTATCACATGATGATTGTATACTCAGAGAATTATGGTGGTCTAAAAAGTACACAACGTCTGAAATTCTAGTATGATATGTTTATTTTCTCTCATTTATACAATATATGATTTTTACTAAGGGAACTCGGTATGACGCTTGTGATATTTATTTATGAGACCTCAGAAAATAAATCTAGTGTGCATGCATACCTTATATATATTTTATACGTTTAACATAGGTCGTATGTTGCATTGAGTTGGAGAAACTCTATGGGAATTAAATTTGGGACGAGTCAGTAGGGCCAATGTATTTCTTTTGGTTACCTTTTTTCATTTATGGGATTAGTCTAGTGTATGATCAGTGAAAGTTTTGTATAATAATTGGTCTATATAATAACATTACATTTATTTTAGCAGTGTGTATTTTTGATTCTACATCCTATGATTATGGTTTTTGGATGTTTTTTTATTTCTAGTATTTTATAACTCTAAATCATGGTAATAGTATCTCCATTGTATGGATTAGTACTTCAACATTAGTTTGTAGCCTATTTAATATGGGAAGGCATGTCTTATGTCTCATAACACGTCATCTCTGGGAACTATCGAGTGGAATACGAGTTGTGTCATTACAATGTGGTATTAAATCTTTTTTTATCTTACTTTTTTTTGATTTGGTAGATAGGTGATTTATAAACTTTTTTGGGATTTTGATGGACCTCATTATGGCATATCATGAACATATTTCTAGTGGGAAGTCATGGTTACCTTGTGTAAAAGTTTGTTGTTCTTGGTTTGTACTGTTATAGTAGAGGTTATTATTAAATATGATGTTTTAATTGGAGGTTATTACTCTGGTTTATTTTCTATTTTCCCACTAGAAAGGGGAACATATTCATGCATCATAATAGTCACAAAAGATTCCCATGACATTCATCTGCACATGTGATTTCACTAGTGATGAGAGAGTTTAGTTTTTTAAAGTTTGAAAAAAAATATTACATGGATTTTCTCCATATAATATGTTGGTAAAATTATACTCAATTGGAATATGGTTTATTTCCATTATATGGATGGTTAGTTAAATATTATATTGAGGGTTTCTTTGAGGATATAGTATAATCCCTTTATCAAGGAATGTAGGGAGAACCTATATGGGTTGATATAAAAATTTGATTCCAATGTAATAACTAGATGATGGCATGGTATACCTAGGAAATAATATGAGGATAAGAACATTTTTACTTGAGGATGCAATTTCATAAAATTAAAATGTCAATGAAAACATATATTTTGTTTTCCCATATAGATTATTGGTCGAGATCTACTTAACCAAACTAAGATGCTGAGGAAATTCATGTGAATGCCTTGGGTTTTTAGTATGTGATCCACTTGTATCATTTATAGTAATAATTCTTGGTGAGAGGGTAGGATTAGTTGGATATCTTTCCCTGGTACTTCTGGGTGTGCTTTCTATGGCTCGGTGGGATATTGGATAGATGCTCATGGTTTTGGGATGATGCTCAGGTGGATAATGATCATGTGGTCATCCTTGGAATGGGTGAGGTTCCTTGGGTTGTTAGATGAAAATAAAGTTTATAGGGACCATGGTTGATGGGTTAGATTTGTGAACCTAGGTTATATGGGATGCGAATGATGGGGGTATGAGTCTTTTTTGCTATCATGTTCTATGATGGAATGTACTGTAAAGATCCAAACTTCTCATTTATAAATATTACAACTTAAAATATAAATATTATTTGTATAAAAAAATGATCGACACCTGAATCATTTTGTTTAATGCCTTTGGAAACTTTGATACATAAATAACATGTCCATAAGTGAGCTATTTCATCTCCAACTATTTTTCTAATAACTGTAACCCTTATTAGACATATCATATATAATATCTTTCATCATAACCTTGAGAAGAGAAACATAATAAAGGGTGAGGTCAGATGCTCAGTAAGGTTAAATAGGTGAGATATCCACATATTATGGGAATTAGGGTATGAGAACAAGAGAGTATCATTTTAAAACCATACCCAACATATCATATATCATAAAATTGAGTATGGGAATAAATATTAGAAGTTTATAAGACATGAATCATAATGAAAGGAATTTGAACCATGAGAACATAATATTGTCAAAGGAATAGATTTTTGGCATAAAAATAATCATATAAAATCATTGGCTAAGTAGTTTAAAGATCATTTACAAGACTATAATTGTGGAATGGGTTCACTGCCTAGAGTATTTCAGGTGTTAAGGTTCACTCCTAAAACAATCATAGTGGATAGAGTCTCTTACTGAACAAGTTTCACTCCCAAATCAAGTCTTGTGTATCTCATAAGATATCAACCTTTACCCAATTTATTAGGGAGAGATATAGGTCCCCCAAACCCGGTTATAATGTAACCATAGTCGTTGGTTATAACATAACCACCATAATTGGTTATAATTTAACCACCATAATATAACAAAAATCATACATATGTGTGCTATAAGATCAAAATAAATTCATCATATCAAAACCCATGAAAACAAATGTATTTCATAAACATTTTATTATAATATAACATGTAGAAAATAAATATATTTCAAAATCATTTTATCATTTCAATAAGGCATAATCAATGGAAAATAATCTGATTTCATAATAATTTTATCATGGTATATCGCAAGGAATAGAAATAGTTTCCATAAAAATATTTTCATCATAAACATAAACCATCCAAAGAAAGAATAAGAATGGTATCCTGGGATCATCTCCCTAGTAATGTATAAGTTACATAAAAGGATTTTATCTTAGATGGAAAATTATTTTGAAAGATTACTTTGAGCATTTCTTGAGGAAAACAGTCTATCCCTTTTAAAAAAACTTTTTAAAACATAAAAAAATTTCAAAATAATTTTCTTTAAAAATTACCTTTGAAACTTATAGAGGAAGTTTTAAAAAAAATTTAATGTATTTTGGAAGAAAATATACTATCCATTTATAAAATCACTTTTTAAAACTAAAAACTCATATAACATTTTGGAAATAATTTTCTTCGAAAATATATTTTTAACCTAATAAATTAATCTTTGAAACAATGATTTCGTCATGACAGTACGAAATATTTTCATGGTGTACACGTTAAAACAATGAGTCTATTCACTTTTTTGGTAAAATAAAAATGAGAATTATTTGGAAAACAATATGAATATTCCTTTGAAATAATTTAGTAAAATTTTAAAAATGGGTAAGAATTTATTTAATAAATAATTTGGATAATTTTCAAAACATTTTAAAAAACATTATTAATATACTAGGATTTAGATGCAAAATTATTTTCGACTAAATAGAGAAAAAAGGAAAATTTTATTAAAAAACATTTTTGAAATAATTTTAATCACCATAGATTAGAAAATGGTACTATTATTTTAAATTTTCATTAATAAACATAGTAAAATAAAATTAAATGGGTTTATTATATAATGATAAAATAATGACCGTTGATATAAATTCATGCATAAACTATCCCAATAAAAATGTTATTGTGAAATAAACCCTTACAAGGATCATAACATTGAAGTGTGAATTAATCAATGAATATATTATGTTTATCAAATGTAAATAAAAATAAAACAAGTGAAAATATAGAATAATATTTTCAAAAGCATTTACATAAATAATATTAGAATATCAAAGGAAATTAATAAGCAATATAACCCAATGAAAAGAAATTGAGTTATGAAGTTATTTACCACTTGGTAATTTTTAAGTCAAATCACCTTATATTAAATAATTAAAATTAAAATCCAAATACCATTAAGTATGAATTAATCATGATTTTACATGAAATATGGGAATTATATACATTATGTAAATGAAATTAGGTTCATGCCATTATAATATGCCTCAATAAAGAGAAATATAGAAGAAGTCCCATATCTTAAGTTTTGACTTCTTTGATACAAGTTAGAACATAATGTATAATAAATATAATTTTATTATAAATCAATAAAATAACCTTAATTATATATATCATACCATGAATTTTTTATGTATGAACTTTTTTTACACATTTGTTAATAATTCCTTGTTTAATTATGTTTCAGATAATAACCGCTTTGTTTTTCATGCATGTTTTGAATTGTTATTTTTGGTAATATTAAATTGATAATGGTTCCATCATCTCAATAATTTTAACCATGATATAAATATTTTATATATCCATCATATATTTAGTTATCATAATCTATAAAATTTATACAAAAAAATGGGCCAGGTCGGACTAGATCGGCCTAGACTAGGTTGGGCCATGTCGGACCAGTCCTGGGCCCACCACGACCCTTTTCTTTCTTTTGGCCATACATTTGGCACCGGAAGTCCATTTGATGAATCGTTGGCAATGATGGTTTTATTGGAACGTGACGGTACCTTTGATTATACCCCATTGGAGTTCAGGGTAATGTTGAGATACGATCAGGTTGGATCGTACAAGAATCCAATTGGCCCCCCTGGACTAAAAGGCTAATAACTCATAGAACGAGCGTACGATTGACGCGCCATCTATTGCGTTGAGACCCCTATGAAGTGGCAGACCTTTGAGATACTTCTTCATGGTACTTTGAGGTAGTTGGAGCATCGACCAGTAGCTCATGGAGTGGATCCTCCCGGAGATGAGCATGCATAGTACAGAGACCTAGTAGCTGACGAGACCGGACAACCGCTGACTGATTCGACTCAGAGTGACTCGACTAGCCCAGTGGGGAGTGGATTGGTGTCGTGGAAGACCCACAATGGGGAGCACCTCTGTGTGAGCATGGAAGACCCATAGTACTTGACAGAAGGAGTACCTCAGCAGGCTATGAGGGGGAGCGCCTCTGTGTGAGGGCGGCAGACCCATGGTGGGGAGCGCCTCTGTGTGAGCATGACATACCCACGGTACTCGACAGGAGGAGTACCTCAGCAGTCCGTGGTTAGTGGGAAGAGCCTCTCTGTGAGCTCGAAATTACCATTGTACTCGATAGAGGAGGAGTTCTCCAGCAGTTGAGGTTTCGACAGTGTGACTGGGGATGTTACTTGATACTAACTCTAGAATAAATCCTGGTTTGAGCTGAGTCAGTAACTTTTGTGTTTACCTCATGATTGAGATGGATTACTTGATAACTGAGGTATATGTATGGGCATATAACTAAGTGGGGTAATATTTTGATTTCATACTTTGTGATTTATCCTTATTGGATTTTGTGAAACTTTGAGGGTTGCGGGGTTTCTACTGAATATCATTATACTCACCCATGTACAGGCTATGTCCGCACCTCATTGTGTAGGTTGCATACAATGGACTAAGCTGACTGTGGATCAGAGTATCAGGACTGGACGATAACCAGAGGAGGACCTGACGACGAGTCGGTACACGGAGGAGACTGACGGACGTGGAGTGCTGAGGAGGCTATCTATAGCTACGCTTTAGGTAGGACTTCCCAGTGGATGATCCAACAGCTTTTTACATTTCTTCAGTTGTACTTGTTTTTCAGTTGTAGTTGTACTTTCCTGTTGAGATTGTATTCTAGCCCCATTACTTTCAGTACACTTGTTATACAGTTTTACTTAGTTTTTTGCTTACATCTTATACTTTGTTGTGTGTGTTTACTCTTTATAAATCAATGCCTTCCCAGTTTTAGGGATTTACGCCTTTGGTGCTAGTCTCCAGCCCCTGGACTATGGAAGGCAGGCTTGGGGTAGTCATAGCACGGGCCCTGGGGGATGGGTCATGACAAATTGGTATCAGAGGAGTCGGTTCTACCACAAAACATAGGACTCTGGTCTTTTCTGTGAAGCAATAGTGTTAATGGTACGAAGTTTGGTTTTCATTTTAGGGAGTCCAGTGTTGGTTCGGCGGCCGATGTATCCATACACCAGAACTTTCTCTTCTGATTTCTATCTCAGTGCATGAAAACACTGATTGCATGTGTGTTTTCAAAATTTTTCTTTAAGTTAAATCAACCAGGTCAGCTCACCAGGTATAATCTTTGACTGTATTGCATCTTTTTCCTTCAAGATGCCTCCCCGTGGATGACCAGCTAGAGCCCTGAGAGTTTTACGCGCAGATATCCCACCGAGCGACGAGGCCTCGGTGTAGGGCCCTCTTCTAGAAGAGGCACCAGCAGTACTACTTCCCGTTAGGCCACCGATGCCACCAGCCCCAATAAAAGATAATGAACACCACTTGAGGGCGTTGCATGAGTTCCAGTGCCCGAGGCCACCCAGGTTCAAGAGAGAGACAGACCCACAGGCAGCTGAGGATTGGATGGAGGCTGTGGTGAGAGTCTTCCGACTGGTAGGGACACCAGCGGACCTCATGGTGATTCTTGCTTCAAGCCTTCTATAGGCAGCAGCAGCCAGATGGTGGAGGCTGATGCTCTAGGTGCACAACGAGATGACGCTACTCTGGACAGACTTCGAGAGCCTGTTTCGGGCAAATTTTTCCCATCCAACCTACGTGAAGTACATATATAAGAGATACTTTATCTGCATAAGGGTAACATGAAAGTGGCACAATACTCAGCAAGGTTCACCGACCTCTCGTTCTAATACACAGATATGGTATGGAACCCATTTTTCAGGGCCCAGACCATCGAGAAGGGGATTAGGCAAGAGATAAAGGATTCAATTATCTCCCTCATTATCCCAACGTAGGCGGGGGTGTTGGAGCGAACCCTCTTAGTTGAGAGTTTTCTTACTGAGCAGTCTCAAGCCGCGAGACCCACCACTAGCTGACCTACAGTGGAGTCTTCTGCTGCTGGCATTAGACAGATGTTGCAGAGGTCCAAGAGGACCAAAACCATGTGTGGAAGACCGCATGACTCAGGATCGATTGTATGGGGCGCTCGGGGTAGATACACACATGCCGGGAGTAGGCAGTGTTTCACATGCGGCGGGCATGGTCACATGGCTCATAAATATCTGACCAGTCATTCAGATAATTAGCAGACAATTGATAGACTGACCATACAGAGATATAGATTTGATCAAGGTGGTCCACCGGGAGAAGGCGGACGTGGTAGAGGATCTGGTCGTGCAGCTAGCAGTGGACGACGTTTCGAGGTGTTACTTCCACAACCACCAGGAGGTCCACCCTGACCGTAGGGAGTAGGTGGACATGGGAGAGCTCAGCTCCAAGAAGTTGAGGCATACGACCATGATTCTCTAGAGATGATTTAAGTAACGATCTGTGTCTACTCCACCTTAGCTGCAATTTTTATAGACAGAGGTACTATTCACTCTTTCATTTCCACCGCCCTTGTTCAGAGCTCAGACATTCTGACGGAGCTGTTGGCTCGATCCTTGTAGCTATAGACTCTTACAAAAGCAGACATGATGATTAAGCACCGGTGGTGGCAGTGTTAGATTACTCCATAAGGCAAGATCTTTGGCTGGGATCTACTCATTGCGGCGTCGAGGCCTTACGACGTCATCTTGGGTATGGACTGGTTATCTATAGTCTATGCTCAGATTGACTATATTTGGCGCAAAGTGCGGTGTGTCTACACGGATGGGACCAAGTTCCCCTTCACCGGTGAGAGGGGAGCCTTTGAAACACATGACATACTTATTCGGAGGAGGGTGAAGAAGATCACTCATCATTTGGCCTACCTTACCCTAAGAGCAGTTGATGTGGAGAGTCTGACTTATCCTATAATGGTGGACCACTACATGGATTTTTTCCCTGATGATGTCCTAGGTCCACCTCCTCATAGAGAGGTGGACTTTTACATTGACTTGTACACCGGGACAACACCTATATCTAAACCAGCATATCGGATGGCTCCCGTTGAGCTTCACGAGCTACAGGTAGAGTTAGAGGACTTTCAAGAGAAGAGATTCATCCAGCCTAGTGTTTCTCCCTGGGCAACCCCGATTCTGTTTGCCAAGAAGGTGGATGGGAGTTTGAGGATTTTTGTCGACTATCGTTGCCTAAAATAGGAGACCGTGAAGAAAAAGTACCCACTTTTGAGGATTGACTACCTCTTTGATCATCTGAAGGGTGAATGGTGGTTCTCAAAGATAGACCTCAGATCAGGCTATCACCAGCTCAGTGTTCAAGATAAGGATGTGCAGAAGACATCCTTCAAATGTCGGTATGACGACTACGAGTTCTTGGTTATGCCTTTTGGCATAACCAACACTCCAGCAGTGTTCATGGGACTCATGAATAGGATCTTCCAGCCATACCTTGATTTCTTTGTCATAGTCTTCATTGATGACATTCTTTATCTACTCGACTGTTGAGGAGAAGCATGCCTACCATTTGTAGGTAGTACTGGACACACTCTGAGAGCACCAGATTTATTGTAAGCTCTCAAAGTACCAGTTATGGATCCCAGAGGATCACTTTTTGAAATATGTCTTCTCGAAGGCTGGATTTGCAGTGGATCCAGTGAAGATTGAGGAGGTACTTTCTTGGGAGCCACCCAAGAGTGTGACAGAGGTACGAAGTTTCCTGGGTTTGGCTGGTTACTAGAGGAGGTTCGTTCAAGACTTCTCCAGAGTTGCAACACCACTATCAGCCTTGACAAATAAGGGGGAAACCTTCTTGTGGTCATAGAGATTCTAGAAGAACTTTCAAGATCTGAGGAAGAGGCTGACTAGTGCCCCCCATCTTGAGGCTTCTATAGAAGGGCGTAGGGTACGTAGTCTACTACGATGCATTAGGGACAGGACTCGGGTGTGTCCTGATGCAAGAGCGAGCAGTGATCGCATATGGTTCTCGAAAACTAATACAACCTGAGCAGAACTAAAATACCCATGACCTGGAGTTAGCTGCAGTGGTCTTCGCCTTGAAGATGTGGTGACACTATCTGATAGATGAATGTTTTACCATGTACTCAGATCACAAGAGTCTCAGGTATATCTTCTCTCAGAAGGACCTGAACTTGAGATAATGGCGATGGATTGAGTTCCTCCATGACTATGAATTCGAGATTGTATATACTCCTGGGAAGGTGATATATGTAGCAGATTACGTCAATAAGAGATCTAGTATACAGCTGCTAGGAGAGGCGATAGAGCAGTTGGCTGCCTTACAGATAACCTTTGTGGATAGAGATGGAACAGTTTTCCTTCAGTCCCTTACAATCACTCTCCCACTTCTTCAGCGAGTCAGGGAGGCAAAACATGGGGATGCTGACTACAAGACATGATGTGCTCAGATATCTATACGATAAGCACCTGATGGATTTTCTAAAGGTGGGGAGCACGTCATCATCTTCAGAGGACGTACTATGGTACCCGTGTTACATCCTGAGGAAGTGTTGAGGGAGTTCCACACATCCCCTCTAGCAGTATATCCAGGAGTGATGAAGATGTATCAGGACCTTCAACGTCATCACTGGTGGCCAGGTATGAAGAAGGTATTAGAAGAATTTGTCTCTCGATGCCTCACTTGTCAGTAAGTGAAGGCAGAGTACCAAGCACCAACATGCTTGGTTCTTCCTTTAGAGATCCTAGAGTGGAATTGGGATGGGATATCAATGGACTTCATGAAAGGACTTCCACATACATCTAGGGGTCATGACTCAATTTGGGTGATCGTTGACCGACTCACCAAGTCGGCCCACTTCCTACCGATCAGATAGCAGGGTTCAGTAGAGAGCTTGGGACGCCTTTATGTGTAGGCGATTGTGTGGATACATGGAGTACCTTCATCTATTGTCTCTGATTGTGACGCACGGTTTAATTCCCAGCTATGTAAGGGGTTGTAGGAGGCTTTTGAGATACATCTTCATTTGATCACCGCTTTCCATCCTCAGACGGATGTTTATACTGAGCGGACCATTCAGACCCTCGAGGACATGTTGTGTGCTTTTTTCCTCGACTTCAGTCACAACTGGGAGGATCCCTTAACTTTGGTGGAGTTTTCATATAACAACAACTATCACATCACCATAGGGATGGCACCTTTTGAGGCATTATACGGGTGACCTTGCAGATCACCCTTGTGTTGGACAGACCCTAGGGAGTCAACACTAGTGGGACCAAAGATGGTACGAGCTACCACAGAGAAGGTGAAGATCATCCAGGATCAGATGAAGAATGCATAGAGTAGGCAGAAGTCATATGCTAACAAGAGATAGAGACCTTTGGAGTTTGAGGATAGCGACCATGCCTTTCTACGGGTCTCACCTCGACGAGGTCTACGGGGATTTGGCCGAGGTGGAAAGATATCTCCAAGATTCATCGGACCTTTTTAGGTCCTCAACAGAGTTGGCGAGGTGACTTACCACTTAGCTCTTCCACCTCAGTTGCACTGGGGGAACGAAATCTTCCACGTATCTCAGCTGAGGAGATACATACATGACCCTTCTCAAATCATCGACCATGGAGAGATGGAATTAGATGATGAGGCGACTTTTATGGAGGTTCTAGTGGAGATTGAGTATCAAAAGTAATGGGTACTATGTGGACAGATGATACCTCTGCTGCACGTTCGCTGGTAGCACGGAAACCTCTAAGAGAGAATATGAGAGCGGGAGGCTCAGATGCATGCTCAGTACCCCCACTTGTTCCCTTAGTTCGAGTTGTGGCCTATGAGGATGTAAATCCCTAAGGTGGGGAGAATGTAAAGACATGGAATTTCCATGGAAATTTTTATTCTTAAATACATGTGTATTTTATGAGTCCGCAAAAAACTGACGTCATGTGATCCCGAGGCCTGGGGTGCCCGAAATAAATTTTTAAAGTTTTTTCCAGGTACGTTCAGTAAATGTTCGAGTGAGATTTTATAACTTTGAACAAGTTCTTGGAACTTAAATCTGAGGGCACCGTTGAACTCGTAGCCCCGATATTCGCTTAAGAAGACTTTCACTTCGACGGTTGTGAGTCGAGAATAAAAGATAACTTTTTTTTGGATTTTCATAGAAAGTAATAAAATAAAGCGAGCCTCAATTTATTTTATTTGAGATGCCATGTGGGTTATTGGTGGGTAAAACCTTCTCATGGATGCTAGAGGTGGGTCAACCACACCTTAACCTCCCATGAGAGGTTATGGTGGTGGGGCCCACCCGAACATAACCTCCCATGAGAGGTTACGATGTGGAGACCACATGGGGCTTAACCCCCCCATTGATTGAAGAGATTAAAACCTCTAAACTCTCCCCCGTTAATGAGGGAGAGCCTCTTGACCTTCCCTGTAATTCCAATTGTGCCAACTCCCCAAATTAATTAGTGCCAACCCTTCACATTAATAAGGTGGAGACAAGTAATTTATTCATTCTTTTTGAATTCTTTCCAACGAATTAATAGATAGTCTAATATATTATTTGGCACTACTTTGGCATTTGGGTGGATGTTTGGGAAGAGGAGATCTTGGGAGGATTAGAATTCTCCCAATGAAGAAAGAAGAATGAAGAACACATTCTTCCAATGAAGAACGTCGGTGACGATCCTTCTTCAACTTATTCCCCGGACACCTACCGATGTGGAGCGTCTTCCACAGTCAACACAACTTGGGATTAGAAGTATGCGACAGACGCAACGAATGACAAACTCCTTCGTCTTCTTCCCGCGACTTCAATGTCAATGACCGACAATAAAAGGTAGGGGGTTTTATTTGTGTATTATCACTTTTCTTTTCTCATCTTTGGTTGGAAAGGAATCGATGCAGAGTGTAAAAATAATTGTTGTTCATCATACTTATTTGATGAACTAATTGAAACCACCCTAAACATGGAGGGTGCAGGCCAAACCAACATGGAATGACCCCTTCGCCGATCTTGTTTATGATGAACTTAGGAATGGAGAGGAGGTGACGGAATGACGAAGGTGATGACGACAAAGGCCGCGCTACCCACGACCTCAGCGAACCGTGCCGCCCCCTCGGTGCTCCGGTGCTCCAGGTCAAAAACCGTCGGCCCGCGTCGGCCCGAGCCACGACTAACCTGACAGCCTGGCCACCTCCAAGCCACCGGCGAACAACCTACCGGCCTTCGTGCATGCCCCACGCGCCTCCTCGAACCGGCCCGAGCCGTGCCAAACCAGCCAGCTCGGCCACTCGCCCGCCTGGGCAGGCCCTGCCCGACCGAATGCCGCCGGCCCCCTCGCGGCCACCCGACCGAACCGGTGTCCTGGCCCCCTCGCGGCTCCTTGGATGAACCGTCCCGGCCACGCCAGGTCGTGCCCTCGCAATGCTCCGAGCTGAACCAGCCCTGAGCCTGGGCCGAACCGGCCCTGATCCCGGGCCGAGCCGCCCTCGCTGCCAGCTGGGCTGGGCCCTGCGGGCCGGGCCGAACCTAACAGGCGGGCCCACTCAATGGGCTGGGATAGACCCAACAGGTCTGACCAGGTCGACCTAGACTGGGTCGGCCCAGACTGGGTTGGGATGGGTCGGACCGACCGAGTCGGACCAGACCCGGGCCCACCATGAAACTTTTCATTCTTTTGGCCATACCTTTGGCACCGGACGTCTGTTTGACGAACCGTCAGTGGCGCTAGTTTTCTTGGAGCATGACGAACCCTTTGAGTATACCCCACTATAGTTAAGGTAATGTTGAGATACGGTCAGGTTGGATCGTACATGAATCCAACCAGGCTCCCGGTACTAAAAGGCTAATAACTCACAGATCGGGCATCTGATTGACGCACCGTCTGTTGCGTTGATACCCCTATGACATGGAGAACATTTGAGATACTTCTTCATGGTACTTCGTGGTAGTTGAAGCATCGACCAATAACTCATGGAGAGGATCCTCTTGGAGACGAGCGTGCGTAGTGTGGAGACCTAGTAGCTGGCTGAGACCTGACGACCGCGGACCGATTCGACTCGGAGTGACTCGAATAGCCTAGTGGGGACCACCTTGGTGTCGCGGAAGACCCACAATGGGAAGCGCCTCTGTCTGAGAACAACATACCCATGGTACTCCTCCTATTGAGTACCACAATATGATACGAGGGGGAGCGCCTCTATGTGATCACATCATACCCATGATACTCGACAGGAGGAGTACCTCAGCAGTCCATGGTTAGTAGGAAACACCTCTGTGTGAGCGCTGCAGACCCACTATACTCGATAGATTACAAGTTCTCCAGCAACCAAGATTTTGATAGTGTGACTGGGGATGTTACTTGACAATACCCCTATAATAAAATCTTGGTTTGAGATGAGTCAGTAACTTTTGTGTTCACCTCATGATTGTGATGGATTACATGATAATTTAGGTATGTGTATGGGAACATACCTAAGTGGGGTTATCTATTGATTTCATACTTTGTGATTTATACTTGTTGGATTTTGTGAGACCTTGAGGGTCACAACGTCCCTACTGAGTATCTTTATACTCACCCTTTCACGGTCTATGCCTGCACCTCGTTGTGTTGGTTGCAGACGTCGAACAGTGCTGACTGAGGATCAGAGTAGCAGGACTGGATGGTACCCGAAAGAGGAACTTATGACGAGTCAGTACATGGAGGAGACAGAGGGACATGGAGTGTTGAGAAGGCTATCTATACCTACCCTTCATATAGGAATTCCTGGTGGATGATCCAACAGTTGTTTGCCTTTCTTCAGTTGTACTTGTTTTTCAGTTGTACTTGTACTTTCCAATTGGGCTTGTATTCCGGCCCCATTACTTTTAGTACACTTGTTATACAGTTTTTCTTAGTGTTTTGCTTCCATATTTTACTCTGTTGTTTGTGTTTACTCTTTATAAAGGCAATTCCTTCCCAGTTTTTGGGATTTACGCCTTTGGTGTTAGTCGCCAGCCCATGGCCTATGGAAGGCGGGCTTGGTGTAGTCACGGCATGGGCCCTGGGGGACGGGTCATGACATGGTAGTTCATAAGACATGAATCATATTGGAATCAAGGAATAATAACCATGAGAACATAATTTTGGAAGAAGGTATAGATTTTTTGAATAACCATAATCATAGAGAACAATTTTATTAATATTTTAAGGCTTATTTCTAAGACTATAATAGTGAAATGGGATCACTCCCCAAACTATCATGGCAGTCAAGGCCCACTTCCAAGACTATCATAGTGGACAAAGTCCCTTACTGAAATGGGTTTACTCTGCATTCTAGTCCTATTTTATAGTGAACCAGGCTTCTCATTCATTGATATCACATCTTCTTAGATGAATATTCATGAAATTACACCACGAGGACTATAATACTTTAGTGACTTTGGAATCCTAAAACACAATATTTTTATTTCCTGAAAGATCATTAATTTCTCCCATCAAGATCTCCCCCATTAATACTCTTCAAAAAAATACCATACTTAAATCATTTATTCATAACCTCGGGAAAGTAAAAATAATAATGTGTTTTCTCATATTCTCAATAAGGGTATAAAAAAGAGATATGTACGAATAACATGAACATAAGGGTATGAGAAAATGATCATAACTTTTGAAAATTATACCCTACTTATCAATGTTCACAATCTTGATTCATGGAATAAATATTGGCATTTAATATGATATAAATCATAACAAAATAAAATAAAATGATAAATGAGAACATAACATTGGAATAATACAAAAAATTATAGCACACACAAAAGAATAAAAAATAATTTCTATAGCAGTCAAGACTCGCTATCAAGACTATCATAGTAGAAAAAGTTATCTCTGTAAACCATTCTAGTAGTCAAGGTCCACTCCCAAGACCATAATATTTGACAATGCCCCTTGATAAATTGGGTTTACTACCTATTCTAGTCCTATCTATCTCATGAGATATAAATGTTTACCAAATAAATTTGATGAAGATATAGATCCCACACTTATCATAATGAGAATCATTCATATAAGTTCTACAAGATCATAAAAAAATCATTATATCATAAACCAATAAATGAAATAGGTTTCATAAATATTTCATTATATCATAACCTATAGAAAATATATTTGTTTCATAATCATTTCATCATTTCATCTTAGCATAACCTGTAAAAAGAAGGGGTTTTATAAGAATTTTATCATGGTATAACCCATGTAAGGGAAAATGGTTCCATAAATATATTTCTATGAGAAACATAAATGATTTAGATAAAGAATAATAATGACCCATTGGATAATATCCCCAATAAATAATAAGTAACATTAAAGGATGTTCTATTATATGGATAATGATATTGAAAGATTACCTGGAACATTTCTTGAGGAAAATAAATTTTATTTGAAAATAACTATTTTAAAAATAAAAATCCATAAAATATTTTATAAATAACTTTATTCTAAACTAAACATTAAAAATTAAAAATTAATAATTAAAATTTAGTTAAAAAATTTCTCGAGTAAAATACCCTTCCAACTTTGAAAAATAATTTTTAAAACATAAAACATTTTCAAGATCCTTTTCACTTTGAAATCATTCATTTAAAATCTATTTTCTTCCCTAAATATCAAGGAAACAAATTTCATTGAAAATATTTTTGAAAACTTTTAAGGTAAGTTTAAAATAATTGAGTTGTCATGGCAGTGGAAAATATTGTTCATGTTGGGCATATTAACAAAATGAAGATTCTTTTCATATTTTGAGTAATATCGAAACATAAATTTTTTGGAAGATGAAATGATGATTAATTTCATCTTTTTGGTAAAACATGGGTAAAAATTTCTTTAATAAATAATTTTATGAATTTTAGAAACATTTTTTATAATTTTTTTTATAATATATGATTTTGGATGAAAAAGTGTTTTCGACTGAAGAGAGAAATAAAGATGATTTTTCCTAAAAACATATTCTCAATAATTTTATGTACCAAAGATTAGAAGAATGGTAATATTAATTTTAAATTTCATCAATAGTAGAATAATATTCATGTGAATTATTAAGACGTATAACATAATATTTTATCATTTTATACATAATTATAAACAATCCTGATAAATGATGAAATCGTGATATAAAACCCTTAACATTATGTTAACATTGAATCATAATCCCCATGAAATAATTAAATTAAATTAAACCGTAAATATCATGAAAATAATTTGATTAATAATATGACATGTTAAAATTTTAGTATATCATCCTCATAAAATATGATAGGTTCATAACACAATCAAATGTCTCGAAGAAGACAAATTGAGACAAAAATACCTTACTGCTTTGATGACATTTTAAACCTTAAAACTCATGAAAGGGAGACACTAAAAATGTTATTTAAATCCCAAAAACATTAATTATAATAATCAAAAAAATTATTTTTTGGAATTATATACACTACATAAAAGAAACACCTCGTGAATATTGCGTATGCCTTTTGAAAAAATAATAGTGAGATGAAACTCCCATACGGTAAGTATCAAATTACATCATAGTTGTTTAAACCAATTATATAATAAATATAATTTTATTATAAATAAATTTTAGAACCATTATTTTATATATGATACTATATAATATTTAATTAATACTATTTATAAAAATTCCTTGTTAAAATGACATTTTGGGTCACAACTTCTTGTTTTTATTATATGTTTTGATTTGATATTTCTTTGGTCATATTAATTTTATCGTGGTTACATTATGTTTACAATAATAATAATGAAATAATTATCATATTTATACATCAATTAATATTTTATGATCAATCATGAATTATGGTTTTTGAGAAATGAAGTATATTATGATCATAAAGATGGCAGGTTGTACAAAGGCATGAGTAACGTTTCCATTTTCCAATGATCATTATGGATATGAGTTAAGTAATATGTTATATTTCCAACATTATAATAATATAATAATTAACATATTATCTCTTTAAATATAATTATACATATAATCAATGTGGTGTGATGAAGAAAATAGATTCACATCTCTTTATGAAGTCAGTTGTCCACACGTATATAAATGATGTTATCATATTTCTGCGAGATAAATAATAAGAAAAAAAATGATACATTATCATTTAAGAATGATAAATAGTTAATTTAAAACATAATTTTTTCATTAATGTAACATATATTCATTTAATTTATCCTTATTATTTACATGTAAATCATTAGTGAATTCGAATCACATCGCTTCACGAGGAGGAAGTCCACTATACACACGAATGACGTTTTCATATTTGCTAAGGAATGGAAATTAATATGGTATATATATGGTATAATGAATCATTAGGTATAATTATATTAAAAATATTAAATATATACTTTATATACTTCATCATACTCAACTATGAGATGTGGTAATGGAAAAAACAAAAGACATCAGTTCCTGAGGCGGTAGTTCTCAATACACATGAATGATGATTTCATTACCCACTTTATGGAAGTAGAGATAGTAGTTGGTAATTACCTTAACATAATAAAAAATATGTATATTTAAGATATTTATGTTATTATATAATAATGTTTTAACAATAATTGTTGGATGTGGATTATGAAATAAATTTAAAATTCTTATTGAAGAATGTTACCTCTTCTTTAGTTAACCTCCTTAGGATTGTACCAACAGACTTACTTGGTTGGATTTATGCCAAAAATAAGGGTTATAGTATTAGGGGAGGTAATTTGGGATGTTATTTGGTTAGGTAATATTTGAAACAAATGGGGTTTAAGGTGTTAAGAAAAGAAGATAGGGGTAGATTTTTATAAGTGAGGTGAGTAACATACTTGTAATTTTTGAAAAGAAAATGGGTTACCCATAGTTTTCTCATTTAAATAGGATCAAAAAAGATTAATCTTGAGAATTATAAATTATATTATCTAAATATATCACTAAAATATTTTTTAGAATTTTATTTATTTATTTTAACCCATATATTTTTTAACCCTCAGTAATCCCATTTTTTCCTTAATCTTGATAATTTTTTTACCATTCTCACTAATAATTTTGGTTAAAAGTTAAGTTTAAATTATTAGGAAATAAAATTATTATTACTAAAAAAATTTAATACATTTTTATAAATTCAATTCATATAAATGACAAAAATAAATTTAAAATTAATCTCGCAGATGCGATGAGAAAACATATTTTGAAAGAGAAAATGTTCAAAAGGTTACAAATTTTTTATATCTAATTTAAATATTAAACTGATTATAATGAAGTAAATTTAATTAATAGATACATAATTAAACCCATTTAACTTTAAAACCATGTTAAAATATAATTTTACTTAATATATAATTTAAATGAAAAGGTTGTTTTCATTTAAAATTCAGTATTTTACACTATTAATAAGAAAAATCATTTCTGAAAAATATCAAAAATTCTCTCTAATATATTTTTTAAAAGATTATTCTAAAAAAAATTATTTTTCAAAATAAATTTTCTAAAATTTTCAATAATTAAATATAAAAAAAATCCGTAAGCACAACAAAAAAGAGGGTTTTCAAGAAGTGTATTTTTCAAGAACAAGATGATTTTATATTAAATCTATGTCATTTAATATTAATTTTATTAATATAAATTAAAATTTATTATTATATTATCTATAAATAACATTTAAAACATTCTTATTTTTAACAAATTAAAATGGACAAACCTTATTCACATTAAAATAGTTGTTCAGAAAAAATCATTCTTTATCCCAAAAATAATATTATACCTAAGTCCAATATGATGTTGGTTAAAAATTAATCAAATAGATTAAATAAAAATAATGATTAATTAAATTATTTTAAAACATAATGGGTAATTTTAATAACTTAATTTATTTAAAAAAATGTTGGTTTTACAAAAATTGATATTTTTCTCTATTCATGGAAAAATAATTTTTTTTCAAAAAAATTCACAATTTCACAATAAGTTAATTTCGTTACGGTTATTTCAAAATTTTAATTAATTATATCATATTTTTTCTAAAATATATATAAATTAATTATATAAAAATCAATAAAAATCATTTTTCATGGAAACATATTTTTGATGAATATAATTACTTTACTAAAAATGGATTGATTATTTAATAAGAATTTATAAATAAATTTATATTTAGTAGAAACTTTATATGTATATTTCATAAATTCATTTATACTATTCATAACCACATATTTAATCTCTAGGTTATAATGGTCATATTTAAAATAATATTATTTCATCATTCATTGAAGCTTAGTGTTGTGTGTCATGCACTCTATTGAAAAAACTCATTGTTGTGTGTAAAACAAGCTAAAATAAATTTTTCTTATAACAATAGATATCTAAAAAAATTTAATTAACTATAAAAAAATATTTCATTAAATATCAAGATGTTACATTCTACCCCCCTTAAGAAGAATTTATCCCTCAAAATTTATCTCGGCCATCAAAGGTTTAATATTTGAAAAATCTTTTTATAGAAGCCCACATTATAAAAATGGTTAATAAAACATCCTCCATAAAGAGAGAAATGGATGATTAAATTTCATATAGAATAAAAAATTATAGGTTTCTAAATAAGATAACATAGGTTGTAATTGAATATTTGGACATGGAAGAAAATTGTCAATAGTTATAGAGAGTGATAAAGATCATTGATAAAAAAAACTGGGTGTTCCAGAGAAAGTTAGTGACAAAATAAACATAAACCAAATAGGTTCTATAGTGTTCATTGTTATCATAAAAATTATGATAATAGGAAAACATTTTATTTTAAGATATTTTTCTAAAGTTGAATAATTTTCATGAGAGGATATGATTTATTGATTTCATTCCATTTCATAAGAAAAATACAACCCTTTAGTTTTTATCTGATCAATTTACACTTCATATCTTACTCAGAGAAATGAAGAATAATTTATTATACCTAAAGAACTAATAAATCTTAATATCCACAAATATAATGATAATTCATTCCATCTATCTTTAGTTATCATCAAAACAAAATGGTTTTCATAGGTTATCCAATATGTAGAAGTCTTTATATGGTGAATTAATATATTAATCTCCAAAACCTAATCTAAAGTTCAACTTAAACCATTCTAGAAATGGTAAACCTTAAAACCCTTCCAAAATTCAAAATTTATAAATAAGGTCACTAAATTTCTCAAATTGAACTTATCATTAATACCTACATTATTGTAAAGTATCTCTTAATACAACCAATCAATGAGAAGTTGGTTTGGGAGAATTTGAAGAGATGATGGAATGTCCTAGGGTTCTTTCAAAATCATGGAATTCAATTATGATTTGGAGTTTGATATTTTTTATAGAGGATATTTTCCCATTATAGTTAGAGTTGTGACATCCTCATCAGTGTGCAATGGCTGTAAGGCCTTCGCGAAAGAGGAATGAAAATAGAAGATATTTCACATCTCTGAAGGAATTATTCTTTGAAATAATAGTCAACAAAGGTATGGTTGTTCATTTTAATGCCAATAAGGTTGATATTGATGATAGGCTTAAGATGTGTCGGTTCTTGATTCTCTCTCGATTCATTTTTTTGTTTAGGGTAAAACCCTTGAAAGTGGATGACATTACAGCAAGGTTAAACGTGGTATACAGTTTCTCAAAATACAGATGTATTCTATTTTTAAGGTAATATTGAAAATTATTTTCTTTTTTTAAGAGATGAAATTATAGGCATGAGTACATGGTTTGATCTTCTTAAGACCAGGAATGATTGTCATTGAATAGTGGTATTTAATTTTTAATACCTTGTATTTAGAGAACACTAGAGCTCAAGTTTGGATCAAAATATTTGGTATTAACAAGATATTATAGAATAATTTCATTATATTTGATACTATATCTGGTGATGGTATTCTCATCGAGATGGATATAACCACCGAGTTAGATAAATTTGAATATTATGCTTATTTATTAGTTGAATTTGATCTCATTTCTAAATTAGTTGATAAAATTGTGCTTTCTAATTTAGAAGATGGTATAAATTTACAAATTAAATAAGAGAATATGATTATGTATTGTTTAAACTATAATTCTATTCTAAATATTAAGGAATATTTTTTTAGGAATGATGTTTTCTCATTTTTCTCTTCAAAATAAGATAACAGAAAATCTTGTAGAAAATTTCCAAAAATGTAATTGAGGGATACTTCTCCAAATTTGGGAGGGTGATCTGAAGAATATAATAATGGCTATTTAAGGTTTGTTAAATGGATATGTTTGGATAGTTCTGGGACTCAAGTACTGAGGCATGAGAGTACTGCTCAGAAACTATAGTTGGATGCTTTCCAAGAGGATATACTACCTAATGGTAGTGAGAAGGTTAATATGAAGGCTACTGCTGGAGTTGTTAATGTGTTGCAGAAGATTTATGTTTAGTTGATTAATAAATAAAAATTTCAAGAAATTTTTCATCTAGATATGGAGCATGCTCTTGATGAGGGAGAATATGA
Source organism: Viscum album (assembly GCA_963277665.1). Lineage (NCBI taxonomy): Eukaryota > Viridiplantae > Streptophyta > Magnoliopsida > Santalales > Viscaceae > Viscum > Viscum album. The sequence continues at coordinate 438,729,769 of OY728129.1, forward strand.
TTTCTACCAAGCTCTATCTATAGTGAACTCTTAGGGACCTCTTAAAGAAGGATATTCTATAATGCAATCCATTGTTATTCTACTAGTTTTGATATTTCAAGTACCCATATCATAGTATAACACAATAAAACAAGGATTTTAAATAGAATTGGAGATAATTAGTTAGACATGGTGGATGATGAATCACCATGTAAAAGATATTATTGTGATATTGCTGAGAAAGGAAAGTCAGTCGCAAATGAAGGTTTTTCTTTAGTTCCAATGAAAAAGGAAAGGCTAAGAAAGGATTATTGACATTTAAATCCCATCATGAAAACATGATATAATTAAAGAAGGATAAAATCTCAAGGTAACCACTTCATTCATTTGAAATATGAAAATGATTTGGATTTTGATCTTTGATGCATATTTTGAGCATTTTGGTTGTGGAATGAGGGAAGGTGTTCTCATATTTTCCCATTCCCATACCCCCATCTCTTCCTATATTTACTTTTTTTTATAATTAAAGTTTTTCCCCCATTATCAAGTAATAATGTATATCCTGATTGTCACACACAAAATATGTGAATACATTATTCCAATAGTTTCTTATATCATTATAGTAACTAGAATTACCATAAAACCTTAATGAAAACATACGTCCTTTCTCATTACTTGAATAAAAACACAGATTATTAAATATATTCCATAAATCCAATAATGCTTCAACCTCTATAAATGATAGGACTGAACACTTTGTTAATAAAACATAAATCTCTTATAAATAAATCAATACTATCCAAGTTAATTTATCCAAATAAACTATATCTTTATCCTAACATCATTAACCCAACATCAAGAACATATTAAGGGTTATATTACTCTTAATCATGTGTTTTACCATGAAAATCACATTTCCATTAAATCACATTTACAGGTGATTAGCATCATTCAACATACTCTTTCAAATCTTTAATAAAAAATTATATTTAATAATTCTTATATATTTCATAATTCTTGAATTCAATTTCATAAACACTTCATTCGTCCCACTTCATTCTCAAAACATTAACTAGGGTTTATTATATTATTATTTAATGCCTCTTTTCATTCATATTTAATTTGTAGTCACTTCATCATCAATAAAAAAATATTTCTCATATAACCATTCTAATTCTATTCATGATATTTTCCCACAGGACATAAATTTGAATAATGCCCATACATTCCAAATGTTATACATTCAACAGTCGATTATATTTTAGGGATACCATTATTATCATCCATTACATGAACAAAAATTTTCATTTTCCATCTATAATTACTTACACTGTGTTCTTATTTTCTACACTCAAAATATCTTAACATAATTATGATACATTACCTTAAGTGATTCTTCCAAAATTCTTAACATATAGAAAATAAAATATTCATTCATATATGGTTTCCATTACCTAAAATCTTAGAAAACTCTATATTAATATTCTTTTGTGAGTCCAAGAGTTGGTTAAGGTATATGTTGTTACTCGTGTTCTATGATAATTGATTATGCATAATCATAACATACATTACTCCAGTCATCTTCCCATTTTTCCGATCCTTAGTAAATTACCCATCACATTCAATGTTAACCCAGTTCATTCTAGTTCTAATCAATGAATAAAACAAAAAATAATAGTGTGATAAAAATAATCATAGTTGTAAAACAAAATAATCATGAAAAATAACTTATAAGATTCTAAATCCTTACACCTTATTTTTAATATATGAAATATTATGTTTACCCTAGGTCATTCATAGTCATTGTCTATTTAAATCCATCATTATAGTTCATGAAGAGTTTTTTTATTTCTAAATAATATCCCCCGGGAGTGTCAAACTAGGTGTGCGGTAAGGCCCATTGTCATACATTAGGTGACGATCGAGTCCATATCAATATACCCTTTTTAGAGTTATTACCCTAGGTACCTTTGTTCAAGATCCACATTAAATTATAGTATCAAGATATGGATTTAATCACTTGGAAACCACTCACAGTATCATTTCCCATGATTCTAAAAAATGTTCTTATAATTTTAATCATTCTTAGACTTATCCATAGAGACATCTGTAGAAATATCCTTAGAAATTTCACTATGGATCTCACAAAAGTTTTCTCATCCTAGTTTCCAATGGTTAACTAAACCTTTCATCTAATACCAACTATATAGACTTAGCCATATTATACATAGATATTACATATTTTTAGATGAATACTCATTTAATTTCATAAACACATGCCTGAGGACTATAATAGTTTTCTGAATTTGGAAACTTGGAACTCAATATTCTTATTTAATGAAAGATATATAATGTCTCCAATAAAGATCATTTCCATTATTACTGTTCACTAACAAAACCTACTAAAAACGTTTCTTCATAACATTGGAAATGAAAAAATTAAAAGGGTGAGCTCATTGACCAATCAGGGTAAAAAAGGGAGATATATAAGAATAATATTAACATAAGGGTGTGAGAAAATGAGTATAAAATTTGAAAAACATTCCCTGTATATCAAATATAATAATCTTGAGTCATTGAATAAATATTAGCAGTTTATAGGACATAAATAATAATTAAGTCAAAGAACATGAGCCATGAGAGCATAGAATTTCCATAAGACATAAAATTATTGAACACACATAAATATAGAAAATAATTTCCATAGTATTCAAGGATCACATACAAGGCTATAATGGTGGAATGGGTTCACTCCCAAAACTACAATAGTAGTCATGGTTCACTCCAAAGACCATTGTAGTGGGAAAAGTACCTTACTGAACTATGTTCACTCACTATTCCAATCCTTTAAATCTCGTGAGATATAAATGATTACCTAATTCATTGGAGGGAGATATAGGTCCCACCCATCTTATAATGATAATCATACATATATGTGATAAAATAAAATATAAAATTCTTCATATCCATGAAATGAAATGAGTTTCATAATCCTTTCATTATATCATAACCTATGTAAAAGAGACAGGTTTTATAATCATTTTATCATTTCATCTCAGTATAATCTATGCAAATAAGTGGGTTTAATAAAAATTTTATAATAGTATAACCCATGGAGGATAAACAAGATTTATAAAAATATTTTAATCCTAAAATAAACCTTTTTTAGAATGAATACAAATGGTACCTTGTGATCATATCCCCAGTAAACCATAAGTAACATCAAATGATTTCATCATAGATGGAGAATGATTTTGAAAGATTACTTGGAACATTTCTTGAGGAAGATAAATATTCTTTGAAAATACATTTTTTTAAAATAAAAATTCATAAAATATTTTGGAATTTTTTTATTGAAAATAAAATGCAAAACATATAAATGAGTCTTTAAAAATTAGTTAAAAAATTTCTTGGGGAAAATACCCTTTTTGCTTTGAAAAATACTTTTTAAAACAAAAAACATTTTCAAAATCTTTTTCAATTTGAAATGATTCATTTAAAATATAAAAAAATAAAAAATATTAATAAATGAAATTTATTTTAAAATTTCATTAGAAAATTGTATAAGAATATTTAAATAGTTGAGTTTTTATGACAATGGGAAATATTGTTCATGTCATGCATATTAAAAAGTCAAATATTCTTTTCATTTTTTTGGTAAAATCTAAACATTCATTTTTTGGAAAATGACAAGAAGATTCTATTATAATTTTTCTAAAAATGTCAAAAATCAGTAAAAATTTCTTTAATAAACCATTTTAATAATTTTAAAAACATTTTTTAAAACATTTTCAGAAAATATGGTTTTGAAGGAAAAATATATTTCAACCGAAAGGAGAAATAAAAATGTTTTTTCTTAAAAACACTATCTCAATAATTTTAAGAACCAAAGAGTAGAAATGTGGTAATATTAATTTAAAACAACCTTAAAAATAATAGAATAATAAAATTCATGATAATTATTGATATTTATATCTTAATATTTCAACATTGGAGACTTAATCATAAACAATTCTGATAAATGATGAGATTATAACATAAAACCCTTAACACTTTTGTAATGTCGAATCACAAGTACAATGAAAAAATTGCACAATATGAATATTTAAATATAATAAAAATAAGGATATTAATGATATATAATTTATGAATGTCATTATTTATTCCTCGTAAATGAAGATAGGTGCATAACATAATCATATATCTGAAATAAGGGAAATTAAGACTAAAATCCCTTACTACTTTGATAATTTTTGAACCATAAATCACATAAAATATAGATAATCAAATGGATATGTAAATCCTAAAAAATATAAGGATAATAATCATAAAATACATCCATGGGAAGTATATACTCCATATAAAAAAATACATGGTGATTATGACATGTACCTCATGGAAAAATAAATGTGACACAAAAGTCCCTTATCGCAAGTCTCAACTTCCTTCATACTCATTCAAAACTCCTAAATAATAAATAAAATTTTATTATACATCTACTTAAAAACATTTATTATATATATAATAACATATATGATATATTTATGACCTTTTATTACCCATTTATTAATAACTCATTATTAAAATAACATTTTGGGTAATAACTGCTTTGTTTTTCTAGTATGTTTTGATTTGTTATGTTTTTTGTCGTATTACTTTGGTAATGTTTGCATAATATGTATAATTATAATAATTAAATAATTATAATATTCATGCATCAATTATAATTTTAATATCAATCATGAATGATAGTTTTGATAAATGAAACATGTTACTATCATGGAGACGGTAGGTCATACGTACACATGAGTAACGTTTCCATTTTCAACGATCTTTATAGAAAGAAGGTATGTAATATATTATATTTATATGATGATAATAATATAATAATTAAAATATTTTTATTTAAATATACTTATACATATCACCCATTTGAGTTTTCTTTAAAAAGAGAGTCACATCACATTATGACGGTGGTTGTCCACACGTATAAGAACGATGTTGTCATGTTTCAGTGAGTGAAAAGGTAAGAAAAAAAATGATATATTATCCATTAATAATGATAAATATGTCATTAATACCATAATTATTTCATGTTTTTTCACATATATTCATTAAATTTATCCTTATTATCTCCCATTTAAATTGTTAGTGAAAATGAATCACATCTCTTTGTGAGGCGGTAGTCCGCTGTACACAAGAACAACATTTTCATATCCTCTATAGAATGGAAATTAAATAGGTATATATGATATAATGACTCCATATGTTTAATTATTGTGTAATTATAATATATATAATTTATATCAATCATAATACCCACCATTATAGGTGGTATTGGAAAAATGAGTTACATCGGTTCCTGAGGGGGTAATCCGCCGTACACAAGAACAACATTGTTGTATCCCTAAAAAATGAAAATTACACATTTATATGTGATATAATTTCTAAAATGTTTTAAGTATGTTATAGATATAATATATATATACTTTATATATTTCAGTGTACTCAACTATGAGAGGTGGTAATGGAAAAACGGATGACATTGGTTCATGAGACGGTAGTCCACTGTACACACAAACAATGATTTCGTAACCCTTTTGATGGAAGTGGAGATGGTTGTTGGTCGTGGAATTAATATTCCAAAATATAAGAATATTTAATACGATTATGTTAATATATTTTTTTTATAATAATTTAATGAGGTGGAAGAAGAAATAAAATAAAAACCCTAGATGATGAAATTTACCTATTCTTTGGTTAACCTCGATAGATTTTCACCAAAACCCTTCCTAGGTTGGATTTATGAAAAAAATAATGCTTCTAGTATTATTGTTAGGGATTTGGGAAGTTATTTTATTTGGTATTGGTTGAACAAAATGGGGTATTATGTGTGAATAAGAGAGTATAGTGGGTGTCCTTCTATAAGTGAGATGAGTGGCACACTTGTAATTTTTGAAAAGAAAAAGGTGCACCCACATTTTTCTCATGAAACAAGGATAAAAAATGGAGTATACTTAATAAATATAAATACTAGGGTCTAAATATGGATATAAAATATATTTTATTAAATATTTTCAGTTATTCTAACCCGTATCCTTTTATTTTAACCTCCTGGTAATCCCATTTTCTCCTTAACCATGGTTTTTATTTTTTAATATATTCACTATTTATTTTGGTCAAAAATTAAGTTGACCATATTAGATAATATAAATTAATATGATTAAAAATTTTAAATACATTTTTAAAAATTAAATTCTTAGAAGTGTAAAAATTTATTTTAAACTCAATCCCCCAAAGGTGGAAAGAAAGTGGATTTTCAAAGAGAAAATGTTCAAAATTTTAAAATGTTTTTATAATGAATTTCAAAATAAAATTGATTCCAATGACCTAAATTGAATTAATAGATATATAATTGTAATAATTTTAATTTAAAACAATTTAAAATACAATTTAACATTATAAATAATTTGAACAAAAGGTAGTTTTCAATTAAAATTCAGTATTTTTCACTATTCATGGAAAAATAATCTTTTCAGAAAATTATCATAAATTCACCCGAATATAATTGTGATATTATGACTTAAAAATTCGATTTTATTTTATAAAATAAATTTTCTGAAATATATATAAATTAATTACAAGCAAATCAAAAAATTTCATTTTTTAAGGAAATATATTTTTTAGGAATATAAAAATTTACTAAAAATTGATTGATTATTAACTAAGAATTTATAAGTAAATTTATCATTTGAAGGAAATTTGTTTGTATATTTCAAGAAATAATTAATAATATTCATACCCGCCTATTTAATTTCTTTTTTATAAGGTTCATATTTGAAATAATATTATTTTTTGGTTTGCTGAAGCTCAGTGTCGCCTGTCATGCATGTTCTAAAAGAAATATATTATTATATGTAAGGTAAGTTGAACTCGATGTTGAGTATAAATAAAACTACCACAAAAAATTAAATTAATTTTAAAATATATTTCATTAAATATCAGGATGTTAGATGTTTATATCAAGAGATATCAATCATTACCCAATATATTTGAGGGAGATATAGGTCCAACCCATCTTAGTTATAATGTAACCACCGTCCTTCATTATAATGTTACCACCATCATTGGTTATAAAATAAACACCACCACATAATTAAAATCATACATATATGTCTACAAGATCAAAAAAACATCATATTATAACCCATGAAAATTAATGGGGTTAATAAAAATTTCATCATAATAATACTCATGGAAAATAAATAGGTTTCATAATCATTTCATCATTTCGCCAAAGAAAAACCCATGGGAAAAGAAATGAATTTCATAATAATTTTATCATGGTATAACCTGTGAGATAGAAATGGGTTTCATAAATATATTTTCATCATAAAAATAAACTATCTAGAAAAATAATAAGAATGGTATCCTTGTATCACATCACCATGCATAAGTAACATCAAAGGATGTCATGTTAGATGAAAAATTAGTTTAAAATATTATGTGGAACACTTATGGAGGATAATACCCTCTCCGGTTTGAATTTTTTTGCATCATATAAAATTTTAACAATACTTTACTTTAAAAATAACCTTGGAAACATATAAGTGGGTCTTTAAAAATCATTTAAAACATTTCTTGAAGAAAATATCCTTTCCATTTTGAAAATCACTTTTTAAAACTAAAAAATCAAAAAAAAAATAGAAATATTTTTCTTTAAAAAAAATTGAAACCTATAAAGGAACATTTTAGAAAATGTTTTTCAGGATGATGAATTTTTTTTTCACTCCATACATGTTAAAATAAATAATCCTTTCACATTTTCTGTAAAATCCAGATAGGAATTATTTGGAGGATGACATGAATATTCCTTTGAAAATATTTTTAAATAAGTAAAAAGTGGGTAAAAATTTATTTCATAAATCATTTTAATTTTTTTTAAAAACATATTTTGATAATGTTTTTAAAAATCATGAATTTTTATGAAAAATGATTTTTGACTGAAGAGAGAAATAATGTTTGATTTTTTTAAAAACATTTTCTCAAGAATTTAAGTACCAAAGAGCAGAAAATGATACTATTACATGAAAAAATCATGAATAAGCATACTTGAATAAAATTAAATGGGTTTATTATAAAATGATAAAAAAAATTATTCAATTGAGATTCATACATAAACAATCCCAATTAAAATGAGATTGTGAAAGAATCCCTCAAAAAGATCATAACATTGATGTGAGAATTAATAAATGAATCTATTTTGTGTATAAAATTATAATTCAAAAAAAAGTGGAAATAATACCTAATATATTCAAAATTAATTACACCCATAATACTATAATGATAAAGATAATGATGAAATAACATAACATAATGAAAAGAAACTGAGTCTTGAAATTATTTTCTCCTTGTTAAATTTCAAGTCAAATATTCTTAGATGAAATAATTATAATTAAAACTTTAAATAATATTAATTATGAATTAACCATGATATTTCTTAAAAAATGGGTATTATATACACCATATAAAATAAATTATATGCATAACATTACAATATGCCTTAAAAAAGAGAAATTGAGATGAATTCTCTTACCTTAAGTATCAAATTCTTTTTTCCATATTAAAAGCTCATGTATAATAAATATAATTTTATCATACATATTTTACAGAACCATAATTATATATATCATATAATATATTATTTACTTATGACCTATTATTACTCTTTTATTAACAATTCTTTGTTAAAATCACATTTTGGATAACAACTGCTTTGTTTTTTGTGCATGTTTTGATTTGTTATGTTTAGTCCCATTACTTTGATATAGCTCTATAATCTCCAAAATTTTAACCATGATATAAAGATCATATATATTCATTATATATTTATTTATCATTATTTATAAAAGTTTAATATAGAAAATTAAATACATCATTCATAGAGAGAGTATGGCGTACGTATGCTTGAACACAATTTCCATTTTCTCAACATATGAAACAAAATATAGTTAAAATAATACATTACCTCTCAAAAATAATTTTTGTGAGATATATATCTCATATATTTAATAACTTTTCCCTAATTAATATCCATGCAAATAATTAGATAAAAATTATTCATATCACTTTACAAGGCGGTAGTCCATCATACACACGAATGACATTATCGTATCCACTGTAGAATGGAATGCAAGAATGTATATGTGATATATTTATTAAATAGGTATAAATATGTTACAAATATCATATATATTAATTTAATATTTCCTTATTACCATCAATGTATAATGGAAATAGAAAATATATCACATCGGTTCACGATGCAATAATCAACCGTACATACGAGCGATGCTATTACTTTCCATCATGTTTGGAGGTAAGAAGAAAGATATGATATTATAATTCTAGTTATATAAAAATATAATAAATATCATACTTAGGTTATTTTATGATCAGGTTTCAACATTAATTAAATAGTTGGGGGAATAAATAAAATAAAACACTCAGTTAGGGTCGTCACCACTTCTTCTTACAACTTCTTTTGGTTTGAACCAAAAATCATTACCAGGTTTACTTAAAAAAAGGTTTATAGGATAATATAATGGAAATAATGAATTTATATGAGTAGTTATTTTGTGAACCAATGGGTTTTATAGGTGTAAATATTTGGGGTAGTGGTGGCCTTTTATAAGTAAGGTTAGTGGCACACTTGTAATTTTTGAGAAGAAAAAGGTATACCCACATTTTTTACATGCCAAAAGGATCCAAAATGGGCCATTATCGAAAATTAGATTTCATAAGCTCTAAATATTTATAGGAATTTAGTATTGTAAATGTTTCTAGGTTATTTTAACCATTATATGTTTATTTTAACCTATCACAACCCGTCCCCCGGGCCCCATGCCGTGACTACCCCAAGCTCGCCTTCCATAGGCTAGGGGCTAGCAACTATCACCAAAGGCGTGTTCTTTAAAAGTGGGAAGGCATTGCCTTTATAACCTGTAATCTCACACAACCAAACACACATAAAGATACGGATGCAAGTAAATAGTATAATAAACAAGTGAATAAAGTAAGTAAAAAGGGGCTGTAATACAAGACCAAATGGAAAGTACCAGTACGACTAGAATGCAATAGAACTGAAGAAAAAGGAAGACAACTACTGGATCGTCCTCCAAGGTTCTTACCTGAAGGGTAGGTACATATCACCTCCTCAGCACTCCATGTCTGTCCGTCTCCTCTGTGTACCGACTTGCCGTATGGTCCACCTCCCAGTATCGTCCAGTCCTGGTACTCTCAGCCTCAGTTAGAGCTGTCCATTGTCAGTATCGAACACAACAAGGTGTGGGCACAACCCGTGCAAGGATGAGTATAACGATACTCAATAGGGACCTTGAGACCCTCAAGGTCTCACAAAAATCAACCAAGGATAAACCAAAAAGTATGAAATCAACAGATAACCATACTTAGGTATGTGCCCACACATATACCTAGGTTATCAAGTAATCTATCTCAATCATGAGGAAAGCACGAAAGCAATGACTCAGATCAACCAAGATTTTATTCACATTAATGAAACCTCAGTTACTGGATAACTCCTCCTCTATCGAGTATAGTAGGCTTTCTGTGACACCAAGAGTGCTTCCCCCTAACCTTGGACTGCTGAGGTACTCCTCTTGTCGAGTACCGTGGGTCTACTGCGTCACACAGAGGCGCTCCCTACTGTGGGTCGGATGCCACACCCAGGAGCTCCCCCTCATAGCCTGCAGAAGTACTCCTCCTATCAAGTACAATGGGTCTGCCACATCACCAAGCGTACTCCTTCACCGTGGGTCTGTCACGACACCCAGGCGCTCCCCACTAGGCTAGTAGAATCACTTCAAGTCAAATGGTCAACAGTGGTCAGGTCTCAGCCAGCTACTAGGTCTCCGCACTCTGCTTGCTTGTCACTGGAAGGATCCTCTCCATGGGCTACTGGTCAAAACACCAAATATCACTAATACCCACAAAGAATTATCTTGAAGTTCCTCCACGTCATAGGGGTCTCAACGCAACAGAAGGCACGTGAATCAGACACACGGTCTGTGAGTTACTAGCCTTTTAATCTCGGGTTGGGGGGGGGGGTTGGATTTGTGCATGATCCAACCTTACCGTATCTCAACTATACCCCAAATTCTAGTGGGGTATACTCAAAAGGACCTTCATGCTCTAAGATTACTAGGGCCACTGATGGTTTGTCAAACAGATGTCTGATGCCAATGATATGGCCGAAGGAGTGTAAATGGGTCGTAGTGGGCCCAGGTCTGGTCCGACCCAGTCGGACAGACCTGGCCTGACCATCTTGGGCCAAACTGGTTCGGGTTGACCCGGACCGATCCATTGGGTATGGCCCGACTCACAGTGCGGCCCGACCCAATGGGTTCGGCCCGGACTGTAGGGTCTGGTTCGGCAGGCCGCGAGGGGCCACAGAAGCCATGAAAGTCGTGAGGCAGCTCAGATCAGCTCGAGGGGCACGAAGGCCATAGGTGGCGAAGCGCCGAGGGGCACGAAGGCCATAGGTGGTGGTGGCCATGGGTGGAAGAGCGCCGTTGCCTTGGTCTCCTTCCTCCATTTCGAAGAACACACCCAAGAAGAACAACGGAGGGGGTGGGCCATGTTAGTTTGGCCCGCAACCTCCATGTTTAGAGTGATTTCAAGAAGATCAACATAGAATAAGAATGAAGAACATCAAACCCTTCCACAATTATTATTCTCCAATCCCGCAAAAGGAAACATATGTGAATCAACTAGTTAGAAAGTTGATATGTGTTCCTTGTTCTAGACGGGAAGAACATGGGTATATAAATCAATCACAATAATCCCCTACCTTTTTCGTTGTTGGTTGAAGTTAGCGCGAGAAGGTGGAAGTCGATTCGGTGTGGACGATCACATCCTTCGTTGGAGGAATCTCCAAGTATGAAAGTTGAAATCGAGGTCGTTCTTCATAGTCAAAGGCGTTCCTCGTCGGTGTTCTTCGTCAGTGGAGCATTCTTCATTGGAGAGCATAATCCTCCAAGTTTTGGGTGTCACGTCACTTTACCAGCGCCTCATCTCTTGGTGAAGCCATCCCAAAACCTCCTCCCATATCCATATATATAGGAGAGGGGGGGGGGAGGTATGTAACGATCATTGAATTTGTGATGGTTCATTTATTAGGAACCTTCTTAAATTCCAACGACATTGTCACTTAATTTAAAAAGGGGTCAAGCCAATTAATTTTCAATGGAGAAAATAATGGTGGTATGTTGGCATAATTAAGGTAGAGGAAGCTCAAGAGGCTCCTCCACATTAATTAGGGAGGTGAGAGGTTTCTCCCTCATTAAGATGGGAGTTGGGAGGTTTAGGCCTTGGGTTGTCCCCACCACCATAACCTCTCATGGGAGGTTAGGGTCGGGTGGTCCCCAACACCATAACCTCTCATGGGGGGTTAAAATCTAGTGGTCCCCACTTCCCAACTTCCATAAGTAGGTTTAGTTCCGGTGGGACCCACCTCCAAACACTGACATGGGTGTTGCAAATAAAAATAAAGTGCCACAAACTTTTATTTTTATTTTTATTCTTTCATGAAAAAACCAAAAACTAACTACCACCCTCGACCATATGTCGTCAATGTGAAAGTCTCCTTAAGAGAATACCGGCACTACGAGTTCAATGGTGCCCTCATATTTTTTTTTCGAGCACTAGTTCAAACGTTACAAAACACCTCTCACCCATTTACTGAATGTACCCAAAAAAAATTTCGGAAAATTTTTATCAGTCACCCGCAACCTGCGGCGGTGAAGTTTAGGCTTTTCCTAGGTGAAAAACACCCCAACGAACCCAAAGATACTCCCAGATTTTCAATTTGAGTGACCATTTAGAAGTAATGAATTTTACAATAAAATATTTTTCACTTTATTATTTTATTTGTGGGAAAAAACTATCTTTTTCTGGTGGCCCGCACCAACCAAAGTTAGTATCTATTTAAATAAAGCATACCCTCATGAGTTTAGTGGTGGTCTTAGATTTTTAATCTGAGTTTTAGTTTGTGAGTTATAATCATTTGAAAAATAAAATAATTTATTTTATTATTTTATTTACGATTATGACATTTTTGTGTTTTCTCACAGGAGGCTCGTGCCGACAAATCTTAAGTCGTGCCTAGGGTAAACCTGCCATCCTGATCGCAATAGTGCTCTCTGATTTTTGATCCGAGTAACCGTTTAATAGTTATTCATCTTTTTTAGGAAAGCTACTTACCCACAATAACTTAATCTTAAAAAAACTTCGACGGATCATTCCGGGCACTCTGGGCCTCAGAATCGTGCGTTGTCATATTTTGAGGACTCGTAAAATTCTCATTTATTTTAAAAAAATTCATGGACATTCTGGGTCTTTACATTCTCCCCACCTCAAGGATCTACGCCCCTGTAAGACACAACTCATCTAGGTAAACTAGTGAGGGTACTGAGCATGCATATGAGCATCCCTCTCCCATTTACTCTCCTAGAGGTTCTTGTTCTGCCAAAGAATGCGCACCATAGGTACCAACCATCCATGAAGGACCCGATTCTATTGATCCTCAATCTCTACTGGAACTTCTGTAAAAGTCGCTCCATCGTCGATGTCCAAATATCCATGGTCGATGACGTGAGAAGGGTCGTGCATGTATCTCTTCAACTAGGATACATGGAAGACGTCGTTCACCCAGTGCAACTGAGGTGGAAGAGCTAAGAGGTAAGCCCCGTCGCCAACTCTGTTGAGGACCTGAAAAGGTCTGATGAATCTCTGAGATAACTTGCCACCTCAGCCAAATCTCCGTAGACCTCGTCGGGGTGATACCCATAGGAAGATGTGGTCTCCATCCTTGAACTCCAGAGGTCTTAATCTCCTATTAGAATACGACTTCTGTCTACTCTATGCAGTCTTCATATACTCTTGGAAGATCTGCACTTTCTCTGTGGTAGCTCATACCATCTCTGGTCCCACGAGTGTTGACTCCCCTAGGACAGTCCAGCACAAAGGTGATATGCAAGGTCTCATGTACAACGCCTCAAAAGGTGTCATCCCTATGGTGGAGTGATAACTATTATTGTATGAAAACTCCACCAAAGGTAAGTGATCCTCCCAGCTATGACTGAAGTCGAACACAGAAGCACACATCATGTCCTTGAGGGTCTGAATTGTCCACTCAGTCTGACCATCCATCTGAGTATGAAAGGCGATTCTCAAATGAAGTTGCCTCTTAAAAGCCTCTGAAAACCCCCTCCATAGACTAGAAGTAAAATCTGTATCATGATCCGAAACGATCATCAAGGCTACTCTATGTCACCGCACAATCTACTGTACATAGAGGCGTCCCAAGATCTCTAATGAACCCTATTCGTTTATTTGTTGGAAGTGGGCCAACTTGGTGAGTCGGTCAACAATCACCCAAATCTAGTCATGACTCTGGGATGTACGTGGAAGTCATGTCACAAAGTCCATGGATATCCCATCCCAATTCCACTCTAGGACCTATAAAGGCTGAACTAAGCCTACTTGTACCTGATGCTCTGCCTTCACTTGCTGACAAGTGAAGCACCTAGAGACAAACTCTACAACTACTTTCCTCATTCCCGGCCACCAGTGCTATCGTCAAAGGTCCTGGTACATCTTTTCCACTCCTGAATGTACCGCTAGAGGGGATTTGTGGAACTCCCTCAACACTTCCTCCTGAAGTGACACTGGTACCATGGTACGTCCCTTGAAGAGAATGAAATGCTCCCCACCTTCAGAAAATCTATCAGGTGAATGTCTTGTGGATATCTGAGAACGTCGTGTATCACAGTCAGCGTCTCCAAGCTACAGCTCCCTAACTCGCTGAAGGAGTAGGGGACTGACTGTAAGAGACTGAAGAAAAACCGCTTCTTCTCAATCCACAAAGGATATCTGCAAAGAGGCTAGCTTCTTTGTCGTCTCACTCAGTAGATGCAGGATAGACCTCCTACTGAGTGCGTCTGCTACCATGTTCCTCTTCCCAGGAGTATAGACTATCTCAAAGTCAACTTCTGCTACCATGAGGGTGAGGTTGGCCGACTCATGAGTGATTGGATGCACCCTCCTATTCATGAGTCTATCATGTGCTTCCTGGGTTTCCTTTTTCGCCGACCAAGGAAAACCCCATAAAAACGTTACAGATAAACCACAACCTATTTTCCTAATACAGTAAATCTGAGTGTGAACTGTGGATGTCAAGTCCAAACCCAAACTAACGTTGTAAGGCCTCGACGTTGCCACCAAGAGGTTCCAACCGAAACTCTCGCCTCAAGGGTCAGATCACACCGTCGGAGTAAGTGTGATTATTGAGTCTCCACCCAAAGGTATCTCCAGAAATGAGGGTCAAGTTAACGGTTTAATCAGAAACTCTAGGTCCTGGACAAGATTAATGGAAGGAAGGAATGATTGGTACTTTTTTCTATTGATATGATAGCAAGTAGTAGACATAGACAAAACCTCGAATAATTTCTAGAGCCCTTGGGTCACATTCCTTGACCGCATGCAACTACTCTCTTCCCCTATCCTCCAGCTCCTTGAGCCTGGAGGGGTCCACAAAAAATAGGGGGGGTGGTTGTAACATGTCGAAAAGTACACCACCTCACGATGCTCTCCTAGTTCTTCTTCCATGCTTTCTTCCATGCAGACTCATCTATCCCCAACACTTCTTCTTCCTAAAACATTTTACATGACCAAGTCTCTGAGACTGGCGCTAGTTTTCTTCTTTCCAATTGATGACATTCACGGGCTGTATTCGCTCAGCCAAAGAACATTCAACCACAGAGGTACTCTCTAGCACCCTAACATTAGTAGGAATGCATAGAGGAGTAGTGAGGGATAGAATGTACTTTAAACACACCTCCCTTGGAATTTTGATCCCTGAAGCACTAATCATATCATATTCATCACGTACCAGGAAATATTGATACGCCTCGATGAATACTCAGCTACCGACATGTCATCCTGCTGAAGCTGTAGAAGTTCTAGAGAACTCTCATCCACCTCCTCGAGCCAGTCCTCAACCGCCTGTAAGTCGGCCTCTCCTTGAAACTTGAGGGCTATCTAATGCTAAAACACATGTAAGGCACTAAGCCTATATATGTCCTCTACCGGTACCACCGGTTGTAACTACTAACCAACGGGTAGTGATATAGATGGCACACAATCCAAAGGTACCATCTCAGGCAACAGTCCACGTACTGAAGCCTCATCACTAAGAGGACCATCATCATGGTCACTCACTGAAAAATAATAGTAGCAAAGATCACCGTCTGCTCTACTGGTATCTTAACTAGACAGGAAACTCTAGAAATCGCCTCCAGCCAGCCCTTAGCTGCGTGGGAATCTGTGTCGCCCCAAAACCTCAGAGGCCTCTACTGTTGGAACTTGTACAGCATGCTCAGTCAGTGTGCACCATCCACTAGTGTGGCTGGTGGTATCTGATTCCCAACAGGTGGTGGTGCTGTTGGTACACCACTCGAAGGTGCCAACATAGCAGGAGGGCCCAACACCAGATCCTCGTCGCTCGGTGGGCTGTCAGTGCATACAACTCTCGAAACTCTAATTGGCTATCTGTGTGGAGACATCCTGAAGGAAACATATGTGACACTGTCAAAATATTATACCTGGTGAGATGACTTGGTGAGATGACTTAAGAAATCACAAAGAAAACAGACACACAATCAGTGTTTTCATGCATGGAGTCGGAAATCAGAAGTCAGGCTCCAGGTGTATGGATACGTCGGCTGTCGCACCAACACTAGACTCCCTGAACTGAAAAATGCACTCAATACACGTAGCACTATTGCTTCACAGAAAATATCAGAGTCCTAAGATCTATGGTAGAACCGACTCCTCTGATACCAATTTTTCAGGACCCATCCCCCGAAAACCATGCCGTGACTACCCCAAGCCCGCCTTCCATAGGATAGGGGATGACGACTAGCACCAAAGTCGTATTCTTTAAAACTGGTAAGGAATTGCCTTTATAACCTGTAATATCACGCAACTAAACACATAGAAAAATACAGAAGCAAGTCAACTATATAGTAAACAAGTGAATATAGTATGTAAAAAGGTGATGGAATACAAGCCCAACTAGAAAGTACAAGTACAACTGGAATGCAATACAATTGAAGAAAAATGGAATACAAATACTAAATCATCCTCTAAGGTTCCTAACTGAAGGGTAGGTACAGATCACCTCCTTACCACTCCACGTCCGTCTGCCTCCTCTATGTATCGACTCGCCGCATGGTCCACCTCCCAGTACCGTCCAGTCCTGGTACTCTCAGCCTCAGTCAGCGTTGTCCGTTATCTGCATCCAACACAACAAGGTGCGGGCAAAGCCCGTGCAGGGGTGAGTATAATGATACTCAGTAGGGACCCTGAGACCCTCAAGGTCTCACAAGAATCCACCAAGCATAAACCACAATATATGAAATCAATAGATAAACCTACTTAGGTATATGCCCATACATATACCTAAGTTATCAAGTAATATATCTCAATCACGAGGAAAACACAAAAGTACCGACTCAACACAACCAGGATTTTATTCACATTAACAAAACCACGGTTGCTGGAGAACTCCTCCTCTATCGAGTATAGTTGGCCTGCCATGACACCAAGCATGCTACCCACTAACCTTGGACTGCTGAGGTACTCCTCCTGTCGAGTATCGTGGGTGTGCTGCATCACACAGAGGCACTCCCCACCGTGGATCTGCGGGCACACACATGCACTCCCCCCTCATAGCCTGTAGAGATACTCCGACTTTCGAGTACTGTGGGTCTGCCACGTCACAAAGCACGCTCCTCTACTGTAGGTTTGCCGCCACACCCAGGAGCTCCCCACTGGGCTAGTAGAATCACTCCGAGTCAAACGGTCAGCAGTCGTCAGGTCTCATCCAGCTACTAGGTCTCCGTACTCTGCTTGCTTGTCACTAGAAGGATCCACTCTATGAGCTACTGGTCGAAAATCCAACTATCACGAAGTCCCAAAAAGAAGTATCTCAAAGGTCTGTCACGTCATAGGGGTCTCAATGCAACAGACAACGCGTCAATCAGACGCTCGGTCTGTGAGTTACTAGCCTTTTAATCCCAGGGTCCCGGTTGGATTTGTGCACGATTCAACATGACCATATCTCAAATTTACCCCAAACTATAGTGGGGTATACTCAAAGGGACCATCATGCTCCATGATTACCAGGGCTGCTGTCGGTTCCTCAAACAGACGTCTGGTGCCAATGATATGGCCGAAAGACCGTAAATGGGTTGTAGTAGGCCTGGGTCCGGTCTGCCCCGGCCCGACCCGGCCTGGGCCGACCCGGTTCGGGTTAACCCGGTACGCAGTGCGGCCTGACCCACAGGGTCCGGTCCGAAAGACCGGAGGTCCATGAGGGGACGTGGAAGCCGCAAAGGCCGCGAGGCGGCTCGTCTCAGTTCGACACTGTCACGAAGGCCGCTGGGGGAGGCGGTCCAGCTGTGGGATGGCAGACCTGCAGCGAGGGGCATTGCGAGGGAGGTTCCGCCCGGAGGGCACCAAGAGGGAGGCCCAAGCCGAAGGGCCCCGCTAGGGGGCGGCTTGGCCCGGAGGGCACCGCGAGGGGCGCGGGCAGGTTCGGTCGGGCGCCGCATGGGGCATGGGCCAGTTCAACCGGGGCACCCCGAGAAGGTGAAGGCTGCTCAGCCCGGGGCGACGGCTTGGCTCGGCGGCTCGACATGACGGCGGTTCAGTGGTGGTGTGGACTAGTGGAGGTCGTGGGTGCCGTGTGGCAATGCGGCGAGGCCGTGGGTGAGAGAACACCACAGGGCGCATAGGTCGCGGGTGGCAGTGGCTGCGGGTGGCAGAGCGCCGTTGCCTTTTTTGCCTTCCTCTATTTCAAAGAACACACCAAAGAAGAATGGCAGAGGGGCCGGGCCATGTTAGTTTGGCCCACACTCTCCGCATTCAGAGTGATAGCATGCGACTCAACATAGAATAATAATGAAGAACATCAAACCCTTCCGCAGTGATTATTCCCAAAACCCGCAAAAGGAAACATATGTGGATCAACTAGTTAGAAAGTTGATTAGAATTCCTTATTCTAGAAGGGAAGAACATTGGTATATAAATCAATCACAATAATACCCTACCTTGTTCGTTGTTGGTTGACGTTAGCGCGAGAAGGTAGACGAAGATTCGTTGTAGATAAACACGTCCTACATCGGAGGATGTCTCGAGGAAGAAAGTTGAAGTCGAGGATGTTCTTCGTAGTCAAAGGCGTTCCTCGTCAGCGTTCTTTGTCGGTGGAGCATTCATCATTGGAAAGTGTAATCCTCCAAGTGTTGGGCATCCCATCACTTTACCAGCGCTTCATCGATTGGTGAGGTCGTCCCAAAACCTCCTCCCAAGCTCCATATATATAAGAGAGGGGGGGAGGTATGTAACGATCATGGAATTTATGACGGTTCAATTATTTGGAACCTTCCTAAATTCCAAAAACACTGTTACTTAATTTAAAAAGGGGTCAAGCAAATTAATTTATGTTGGCGCAAATAATGGTGGTGTGTTGGCATAATTAATGTGGAGGAAGATCAAGAGGCTCCTCCACATTAATGAGGGAGATGAGAGGTTTCTCCCTCATTACGAGGGGATTTGGGAGGTTTAGGCCTCGGGTGGTCCCCACCACTATAACCTCTCATGGGAGGTTAGGGTCTGGTGGTCCCCACAACCATAACGTCTCATGGGGGGTTAAGGTATGGTGGTTCCCACTTCCCGACATCCAAAAGGAGGTTTAGTTCCAGTGGACCCCACCTCCCAACACCCACATGGGTGTTGCAAATAAAAATAAAGTGTCACACACTTTTATTTTTATTTTTATTCTTTCACAAAAAAACCAAAAACTAACTTTCACCCCCGACCATATGTCATCGAGGTGAAAGTATCCTAAAGAGAATAACGGCACTGCGAGTTCAATGGTGCCCTCATATTTCAATTTTAAGCACCAGTTCAAAAGTTACAAAATGCCGCTCGCGCGTTTAATGAATGTACTATAAAAAAGTTCGAAAAATTATTATCAGTCACCCTACACTCGTGCCTATCGAGGTTAAGCTCTGCCTAGGTGAACACACCCCAAAAAACCCAACCAAACTCTCTAATTTTCAATCCGAGTTACCATTTAGAAGTTATGAATTTTACAATAAAATAATTGTCACTTAATTATTTTATTTGCAGCCAACAACTAACTTTCTCAATTGGATCGCGCTGGCCAAAGTTAGTATCTTCTTAAAGAAATAATAACCTCACGAGTTTAGTGGTGGTCTCCGATTTTTAATCCGAGTTACCGTTAATGAGTTATAAGCATTTGAAAAATAAAATAATTTATTTAATTATTTTATTTATGATTATGTCATTTTTGGGTTTTCTCACAGGAGGCCCACACGGATTAATCTTAAGTCACGCATAGGGTAAACCCGCCGTCTTGAATGCAACAGTGCACTCAGATTTCTGATCCGAGTAACCATTTTTAAAATTTTTCTACTTTTTCAAGAAAACTGCATACACGCGTTAACATAAGCTTACCAAAACTTTGACGGATCATTTCGGGTACTCTAGGCCTCGGAATCACACGCTGTCAGATTTTGCAGACTCGTAAAATTCCCATTTATTAAAAAAAACTCATGTACATTCCGGGTCTTTACATAACCCCTGGTAAACTCATTTGAACCATAACTATGGTAATTAGTTTTTACTATTTTTACTATTTATTATTTTAAAAAATTAATTTACCCATATTAGATAATATAAATTATTATTGTTCCAATTATGGAATATAATTTTAAAAATTAAATTCACATAAGGGTCCAAATTTAATTTCAAATTTACCCCATATATGCGATGCAAAATCGGTTATCAAAAGAGAAAAGTCTCAAAAAATTAAAATGTTTTTATATAATATTTCAATATAAAATTGATTAAAATGACCTAAATTGGATTAAAATACATATAATTGAACTAATTTTAATTTTAAAACCATATTAAAATAATTTTATGTTTTTAAATTCTTTAAAAGGAATGATAATTATTAATAAAATCTAATATTTTCCACTATTCATAAAAAGAAATTAACTTTTTTTAAAAATTATTGAAACTTAAATCCAATATAATTTTTACAAACTAATTTAAAAAATAAAGTTTATTATTTTATATAATTTTTCTAGAAGTGGAAAAAAATAATTTTAAAATAAGGGTGAAAAAAGTGACAAAATAACTTTAAAAAAATATATTTTTAAGCATAAAATTGGATTTATTCGTATTTAATATCTAAAAAACTCATAATATAAAATTTTATAATTTTATTGAATATATAATATAGAAATTTGAATAAAATAATTCACCAAAATTTATTTGTTCAATTTATAGAGGCAAAACGTTTTTGTATGCATTATAATAGTTTTTCAGAAAAAGATTTCATTTATTTTCAAATATTTTTTTTATTTCATTTATAATTAATTGAACACAAAATAATTCATTTTATATACATGTGTAAACCATATATTTTCATAATTTATTTAATCTTTTTCAAATCTTCCATTCCAATGGATATAAGATAACTATCATATTAAATAATAATATTTTAATAGTATTTCATGTTTCATTTTAACTCAGTGTTGCATGTAACACTAGATAAACTTGGTGTAACAAAATATAAAATTTTTCTTTGGTGTAACAAAAAAATAAAAAAAAACTAATTTAATTTTTTAAAAAATATTTCACAGAATTTGGGTGTGTTACATTTTCCCATTGGGTTTAGTTGAGATCAGGGTAGATAGTGGGTGTAGACCTGTGAGAGTTTTATTAATAGATCACACTTCCTTGAGGAATAGAGTTTGTGTTGGTTTGGATTTTAGAGAATAGTCTCAGTGGTAGAGGGAATGTTCGTGTTTCTTAAGCTTGGTGCCTGTTTGAGTTGTGAAATTACGAATGGACCATATGCAGGTCCATTTGAAATTTTTTAGATTGGGGATGGAGCCGAGTAGTGCTATGACCATTTTTTAGTGGTGAGAAACTCATAGGAATGGTGGTTTGAGGTGCCGAGTGGTCTTGGATATGTTACTTTGTATAATTAGGTGACATCAGAGATGGATTAGGGTATAATGGTATTGTCAATCCGAGATGGTCCTTGAAAAACATTCCTAATTTTTTAGTAGGTATGATGTTGGGACACATTTATGTCAGTTATTTAGGATATGTGTAAGAAAATACATATTTTGGGGATCAAATGATTAGTTGTCTGGGGTTACATTCATGGTGACCTAGGAATGGGCAGTGATTGGTGTTTTGGTGTTGCTGCTCAGGTAAGGGTGGGTCAGACACATCCATTCATTGTGTTCAGTAATATATGAAGTGTGGGATATGTATATTAGTATTTTAGTTTGATGAGAGATAATAAAAATACTCATTTTATTGGTAGAATCATAACATTTATTGGTGTATGACTCTCATGTTAGATGAGTCACCAGTGTGGTCAGACTGGTTGGGGAAATGGTAGATATGGAACCAGGATTCTCGTGTGTGGTAAGATCCACTGATATCTAGTTCCTTATTAAATAAAAAAAATTAAACTAAGTTGTTGTGTTGTTGGTGCTGATTTATTTTAATCAGGGTTGGGGTGGTGTTGGTGTGATTTAATATTTTATGATATTATTGGTGTGTCAGTGCTTGAGGAAAGAGGAAGATGTCTGGAAAAGGTTGCAGGTGATCCAACCATTGGATTACACAAAAATTTTGGGGTTCAAACTATATTGTGTGAATCTGGATGATCACATGATTTCTCAAAAGGTTTAAGCATCATGATCAGGTAGTGAGGGGATTCGTTAGTGGGTGCGGTTCAGAGTTTGTCGGTGAATCTAGCTAGAATAATTTTGAATTGTGTTTTTTAAGAATTGGGTATAGATAGGTATAAACCATGTTGAATGTGTAGTTAGATTATGAGAGAGCATGGTCTAGAAATTTCTTATGGTGTATATCACCATTGTTTGGAATCCACCTCTTATGAGTGAAGGCTTATTGTGGAGATAACCATAGCATTGAGATGTACCAGATAAAGACACCTTGGTTTCATGAAGTAGATGGGTATAGTAGATAACTGTATTAGTGTTGGCATCGATGGTGAGTGGGTGTCTTAGTCCTTGGTGAATATTAAAAATTTGTGTTTAGAGTTTCATAGAGGAATAATATTTAGAATTTTTATAGATAGTATGGTGAGTTCTCATTGAATTGGAAACCAAATTAGGTTAGGGTTGATGGTTCAATGAATAATACAGCTCCTCAAACATGAGAATCATTATGGTTGTAATCTTATATGTCTCCACATATTTTTGAATTTTTACATTTCAAAGGAAGTTGAATTTCGATCCTCGAGTAACTTTAATTCCACCAATTGGGATTTTGATCAGGAATCAATGAATTGGAATATGTTCGAAAGATGTTTTTTTAAATGGATTTAGGCCAAGTTGGTGGTTTGGGTTCTATAGTGAGCATTGGATAATGGTTAGGGTGACCCGAGTACTAAAATACAGCATATTATAGTAGTTCACATCATGAACCATGGTTTAGAATTTGAATTACTATAGAAATGGAATTTTTTCCCATTATTAACCCTTCACTGATTGGAAGGTTTTTGAATAAGGGAATGACAGTTATGTAGATGGTTCACTTTTTTAATGGGGTATTCATGTTTTGAATAGTATTCTTACATGTTGTGTCAAGGAAACTTACAAAATTCATTCTCAACCTAATCCACGGTTCACATCACGAATGAGGTTCATATGAGGTAGGATCCCTCAACTTTGATCAATTTAGGCTATGAAATAGGAGTCCCCATCATGAAAGTGTCAGTATCAATTTTCGGGACCTCCATCTTGAGGCATAGACACTGTGAACCTCATGGTTTATTCCATGAATGGTGCTTTGGGTGTTTTTAGATAAATGAAAAAACTATCATTTTGATATTGGTGGTTGGGTTTTTGGGGGCTTCAAGTAATAGAAGGAGTCCATATTAGATGATCATCCTCTCCCCATCCCAAAATAGGTTCCCCATTTTTTGGGTTGATTTAGAATGTGTTTTGATATCATATTGAGGCGATTTAAATCATTTCTATCACACTCTTAATACTTTGTATCTATCCCTACGATATGGTTTCATTTTAGGAAAGGTTTTTTTATGATGGTCTGACTGAATAATGGTAAAATAATCCCAGTTTTAAGGTGATTTCATGTACAGTGTCCAGAGGAGGTCGTGATAGGATAAACACATATGGTGTTAGATGGTTTTGGTATGAAGGTGGTGGCTGGTGAGTTTTTTTTCAATTATAACTCCTTATATTAAATTAAATTATTAATCTTAAATGTATATAATTATTAATTTTTTGTGTATGGAATGAGGTAGGATCTCGGGGGTTGACTAAATCTTATAAAGGTCACATATAGGCATGAAAAATTCTTAGAAGAGCTTGGCTGGGATGGTAACTCCATTTAAAAGGTAGGCGATCCCTTTAATATAAATCCATATACATATTTATGCATGATTCCCTATTTCATGTATGTTTCATGGGTTTGTGTATAGGTATTTGAGACCAAGAGTGCCTTGGTAGAAGAGGCAAAGTGGTTATGAGTCTTTTAGATGTTGGAAACATGATTTTATTACTTTAGGTGGATTGGGATTGCTAGATGACTATGTGTTCAAGGGGAGAGGGTATCATTTGTGTTGATGAGAGACTTTGGGTAGGTATTGGTAATCAAGATAGGATGTGTGTACACTATTATGGATTCTTTATCACTCTGATATTTTTTGATACATCTCTCTTCAAATAAATTTAGTATACTTGGTAGCTTGCGATACACGCAACCCTGAGTCTAAATAATCCTTAATATAGTGTACCAATATATCCAAACTCTTAAATTAGTAGTGTTAATAGAAATAAAAATATTTTATAAAATTAATATAGGATTTATATATTGAAAATACGTTGAAAAATAAGTACTCAATTTGTTTATGTCATTATATGATTAAAAAATACATTTTTCCCCTAAATGGTTTTTATTGTTTTCTGTGAGAAAATAATATAATTAATTTCTGCCAATTAGATAATATTTATATGAAATAACTAAATTAATTTTTAAATTATATATTTTAAAATTATCACAGTGTTAAATTTTGATAGTTTTTTTGAAAAATGGATTTTTTTAATAAATAGTTAAAAATATTGTTTTTTACTGATAAAAATATTTTAATTTATAACATTTACAAGGATAATAATTGTTTTATTTTTTTATAATGTACCATTAGTTAATTTATATTTTTTATAATTCAATTAATATCGTTATAATTAATTTTAGGTATTATTTTGGAATAGCTACTTTTTATACTTAAGAAATCATTTGTCTTGGGAAATAGATTATCATCACTTTTTTCATGTTTAATTTTAAATTAAATTCCATAAATTTTGTTAATAAAATTTAATAAAATATATTTCATATTTGGAATCAAAATTACCAGGTTTTTTAATGATTCCACTTTCATTTTTATTCATAATAAATAGTAAAAACCATAAAAAAATCTCTGTGGTTAAAGTTAAAATTGGTTTACCGGGAGATAATAAAAAAATATAAGTGGTAAAATGACCAAAAAAATTCAAAAAACACAATGGGTTAGTTGGTTTTCAATCATAACTTTATCACCTTATTATATGAGTCTTTTTGGATTCCTTTTTCCAAAATTGTGACTTATTAATATTTTAAAACTTTGAAATCTTACAAGTGTGCCACTCACCTCAATTAGAAAAGGGCACCCCTCCACTCAATTTATCACACCTTTTAAGCAACTTTTCTTAAAAAAAATATAGAAAAATCCATCCTTAACATACTTATCCATGTTATATAGGTGTTTTTATTCCCAAAATACCATCCCCTGTGTCTTTAAGAGGGTACCCAAGGGAGTTATTTCAAAGCATATGTAATCACCTTAACCAATCGATTTATTTTTTTTCCTTCTTGTTTTACCACCTATAAATTTTTGGAATTCATAATAAAATAATAACTTTAGTATCATAAATATAAAAAAAATTATGATTATCAAACCATTATTACCTACCCACCTTTCCATCAAATGGTAATCAAAAGTATCACTTGTGCGTATGTGTGGACTACCACCTCTAAGTAGAGATACAATTAATTTTTCATCACCATAATACATGGATTGTTATTGTATTGGATTAAATGTTTATATATGATATATAGACATAATTTTAATTTTTGAATTATAATATATATATATATATATATATTTCTAGCTTCTCATTCATTGGAAAACAATAACGTCGCCCATGGGTTTCATACAAATAAATTAAATCATGGTTAAAATGTAATAAATATATTATCAAGGGGATATGGTTTCATATAATTATCACTGTATAGATACTCTAAGTGGATATGGTTTTGGCATAGAATTATCAATGGTTAATTAACCCAAAAAGTGTTGGTTGATTATATCTTGTCCATCATTCTAGTGTTTTGTGAGTGTAATCTTACTACACACCTTATTAGAAACTCTTGGGGGGATATTATTATATTAATTCAAATTTTATTTATAAACCATTATGGAATATTTAACTTTTTGTATTTGATAATATTACAAAAGAAACAAATTTTATGATTCTGAGATTAGTTATGCATAAATTTTCATTTTTTGTCAAGTGTTTCTCTTGTTTCAAAATTATACATTATGATTAAAAATTTTGTGATATAATATAGTGTATTACATTGTTTAGAAATGGTGCCTAATGGAATGAATAGAAACTGTATCAATGCACATAATCTATGTAGGGATTTCTCTCCCAATAAAGAGTATGAAACTAGAGCTAGATAAGAAGCTGGAACTGTAACTGAAGAAAATTATAACTATATTGGGTCCCCTGGATGAGATTATGCTAGATACTATATTTTGGATGGGTTGGAATTTGAAAAATTAACGGAGCTTCCCATTTAGTGGATGGGAAAAATTTTAAACCAATCCTAGTAATGAAATTTTGATAGTTCTATTACTTAGTAGTGTTTTTGATAGGGTTTAAGGATTAAGAGGTATCTTAAAAATTTGGATGAGTTTTTGGAGAATAAGGCTTTGAAGCTAGTTTTGGAGAAGGTAGGTGATACATTTAGTTTTTTTAAACCATACACCCATGGCCACATAGACGTGTGAGGCCTTGTAATGGAATATAAAGGAGCACACATGGGCTATACATGATTAGTCTACCCTTGGGTAGTTCTGGAGCATAGTTGGTACAAGGTTTTTCCAACCATGAGGCCACACCATGATACTTTTAAAAATAGGTAAAATTACCATTTTAACCCTGAATCCTTTAAAACTTATGTCACATTACCATCCTTTATTCCACACATAGAAAACATTGTTTGATATCCCCTTTAACCACCCCCTAGGATTCGAGAGATATCCTTCATCCAGCATCAGAATTGAATGATACCAGTCACATTTTATTTTCCTTGGTTATCCCATAAGTCCCCCTTTATGAGAGTTTTAATTCAAAGAGTTTTGTTTTTGGATAGAGTTTAAGGCTTTCAAGGTGTCTCAAAAGTCAGAATGTGTTTTTGGTGCATAATACTTTGAGAGGCCAGTTTTGGAGAAGGCAGGTGAAGCATACAATTTGTTTAAACCATGTACCTGAGGAAACATAGATGTGTGTGGCCCTATAATGAGATATAAGAATGCACACATGGTCTACACATTATTAGTCTTCCCTTGATTAGTTCTAGGTCATAGTTGGTATATGGTTCGGAAAACCATATGGCCACACCTTGCATCTTTTTAAAATGGGTGAAAATACCATTTTACCCATGAATCCTTTAAACCTTATGTCACCTAACCATACTTTATTCCACACATAGAAACCCCTGTTTTAGCTGCCATTTAATTTCCCCCAGGATTTGGTAGATATCCTTTATCTAGTATCAGAATTAAATAATGCTAGTTATGTTGTATTTTCATCAGTTAGTCTCTTGATCCTCTTTATTATTTTCTCTATTTATCCTTTTATATTAGTTTCTAATTCTACGTGAGATCATATGCCCTATTTTCTTGGAATTTAAATATTTATTTTATTTCTCTCATTCCGCCTTGACTCAAAGACCAATAATGGATTAGTGAATCTTCCTATTCATGTGGTAGGTGATATATGGATTTCCCCCAAAAGTTTCATCATTTATAAAATATTTTCATTGTGTCACATGAAAATATTTCCATGTGTTTTCCCCTAAAATGTTCAATACCACAAACTAAATGCCTAAAACTTATAAATGATGTTCTTTAGACCCCAAAAACATGGTTGGGGTTGGTAACTTCAACCTAGTAAACCCCTTTAGAGTGGTTTCAATTAAATAATCATGAAGATTTTTTCTTTATTTGAGATTAAACCACACCTTGGGTGTATTTTTGAAATGAATTATCACATTTAGAAATTCCTACATGACCAAACCTCCTCCTAAGGTGGGTTTTTATTATCAATTGAAATGTTAGAATAAATGTGAATGGCTAGGCTAGGACACTTGACTCTTAACACTTGTAAGTGAGTTTATATATTAAATGGGATGGATTACGTTGAGTAATGGGTACTTCCCATAGTATTATTGTTTATTCATAAATCAAATGGTCTAATTTTATATTCTAAATTGATAATAGCATGTATTTTATTCCTAGGGACTGATATTATTCCATGTATGTTCTCATGGCCTAATTTTAAATATTAAATAAAACATGAAAATGAAGGTACACTATGACTTGACACTACAGGAAAAAGTGTTTATTGCGACAGGTTATTTGCAACGGGACATATTACCATCGCAACAGGTCCGACGAAAGGCTTATTTGCGAAGAGAATATATTCCCGTCGCAAATAACTGATCATTTGCGATGGGGACAATGTCACCGTCACAATAGGTTTGGTGCGGATTTAGCACCAAAACACGGGAAAAGTATTTACGACGGGTGGCTACTCCCGGTCGCAAATACCCTACCGTGGTAAATACTATTTGCGACGGGTAAAGCCACCCGCCGCTAATGTTATGTCAGTCTATAAGTATTTGCGACAGGCCCGTTGCAATAACCTTTTCACAGACGAGGGTATTTGCGATGGTCCGTCTCAAATACTTATCGACAGACATAACATTAGCGGCGGGTGGCTTTACCCGTCACAAATAGTAATTGCTACGGGACCGTCGTAAATAAGTAAACAGTAGCGACGACGGATTTACCTGTCGCAAATAGTATTTACTGCATCAGGGTATTTGCGACGGGTAACTCCGCCCGTTGCTAATGTTATGTTGGTAGGTAAGTATTTTTGGTGGTTCCCGTCGTAATAGCCTTTTTAAACACCGACCATAATTAATGCGGGCGGCGGGAATTTGCGACGGGACCCGTCGCAAATATCAGTATTTGTGATGGGTTACCCATCGCAAATACATTAACCTATATATACCCCCAACCGTTTCAGTTTTGAAAACATTCAAATCTTCTTCTTCTCCTCTCTTCTCCTTGAAGCTTTAGTTTTAAGCAAAAAAAATTCTATTCTTTTTGCGAGACCGTCGGAAGACAGTCAAAGGGGTCCATAGATTCAAGATTTCAAAGGTATTTACGTTTTATTTAATTTTATATTTATTTCATTTTTTTATATTAATTTTAATTATTGTTCTAATTAAATTAGATTTAAATTAAATTATTATTTATATTTAGTTATATTAATAAAATGATATTGTTATAAATAATTATAAATAATTATAAATAATTAGTAATAATTAGTCATAATTAATTATGTATAATTAGTAGTTAAGTATAGTTTTTGTTTTATCAATCAAATAAATCTTTGTCTAGATACGAATAAGTAGAGGCGGCTCTGGCATAGATGTACCTAGGAGTGAAAACTCTGACAAGGAGTTTTGAGCTTGACCCGGGGTATCCTGGTACACGACAACGGGCCTTACTGCACTCTTGGTTTGACACTACCAGGAGATATTTATTTGGTAATAATTAGATTTAATTAGAAATTTACGAATAATTAAAATAATTTGCAAATAATTAAAATAATTAGATTTATTCAAACAATTAGATTTAGTCAAATAATTATCCAATAATTAAAATAAATAGCTATTTAATTCAAATAATTAAAATAATTATCAAATAATTAAAATTATTAGAAATTAAAATAAATAGCGATTTAATTATATTTATTCAAATAATTAGAGAATAATTAAAATAAATAGCGATTTAATTCAAATAATTAATTAAAATAATTAGAAAATAATTAAAATAATTATCAAATAAAATTATTAGCAAATAATTAAAATAATTATCAAATAAAATAAATAGCGATTTAATTCAAATAATTAGGAATTAAAATAAATAGCGATTTAATTCAAATGATTAAAATAATGAGAAAGTGAGTAAAATAAATAGAAATTGATTAAAATAATTAGAAATTGATTAAAATAATTAGAAAGTGGTTAAAATAATTAGAAAGTGATTAAAATAATTAGAAAGTGATTAAAATAATTAGAAAGTGATTAAAATAATTAGAAAGTGATTAAAATAATTAGAAAGTGATGAAAATAATTAGCAAGTTTTTAAAATAATTAGAAAGTGATTAAAATAATTAGCAAGTGATTAAAATAATTAGCAAGTGATTAAAATAATTAGCAAGTGATTAAAATAATTATCAAGTGATTAAATAATTAGAAAATGATTAAAATAACTAGCAAGTGATTAAAATAATTAGAAAGTGATTAAAATAATTATCAAGTGATTAAAATAATTAGCAAGTGATTAAAATAATTAGCAAGTGATTAAAATAATTAGTAAGTGATTAAAATAATTAGCAGGTGATTAAAATAATTATCAGGTGATTAAAATAATTAGCAACAAAGTAATTAGCAAGTGATTAAAATAAATGGCAAGTGATGAAAATAATTAGCAAAAAAGTAATTATCAAGTGATTAAAATAATTAAAAAGTGATTAAAATAATTAGCAAGTGATTAAAATAATTAGCAAGTGATTAAATTAATTAACAAGTGATCAAATTAATTAGCAACAAAGTAATTAGCAAGTGATAAAAGTAATTAGCAACAAAGTAATTAGCAAGTGATCAAAGTAATTAGCAACAAAGTAATTAGCAACAAAGTAATTAGCAACAAAGTAATTAGCAACAAAGTAATTAGCAACAAAGTAATTAGCAACAAAGTAATTAGCAACAAAGTATTTAGCAACAAAGTAATTAGCAACAAAGTAATTAGCAACAAAGTAATTAACAACAAAGTGATTAGCTACAAAGTGATTAGCAACAAAGTGATTAGCAACAAACGTGATTATCAAAAAGTAATTAAGAACAAACGTGATTAGCAACAAACGTGATTAGCAACAAAGTAATTAGCAAAAAATGTGATTAGCAACAAACATGACTAGCAACAAACGTGATTTACCACTCGTTCAATGGAAAAGTAATCATGATTGACCACTCGTTCAATGGAAAAGCAAATGTGATTGACCACTCATCCACCTCAATTCTCTTTTCATCTATGTGTTGACGCTTGGCAGGAAAATTCTGTCTCCACATGTAATATTTTCATTCACTGTCAAAATCAACCTACCAGTAAATGTGAATATTACATGTGGAGATAGAAGTTTCCTGTCAAACATCAACACATAGATGCAAAGAGAATTGAGGTGGATGAGTGGGCAATCACATTTTCTTTTCCATTGAACAAGTGGTTAATCACATGGTCTCTGTATATCTTCCCATTACTAATTAGTATCATAATTAGTATATAATTAGTATATAATTAGTAACATATGTTATTATTATATGATTAATATTTATGAAAAAATAATATTAATATTTAGGTCATGTTCAATAAATTTTTTTGCGTTAGCCGTGTCCAATGTAAACTCTATAATTGTCCTTGCTTGGTTGATCACCTCGTATGTAGCATTGCAATAAGACGATCCAAGTCATGTCTTTCTCGTCTATAAGAATCATATCACATGAACCTTTACATACCATTGTTCCTTGAAATTTTAAGGGATTAAATTTTTAAGGAAAATGATCTATGTAAACAGTAATGCGAGATGATTCTTAGAGACGTGAACGACATGACTTGGGTTATCTTATTACAACACTACTTGTGATGTGATCAACCAAGCAAGGACAATTATAGATTTTACATTGTACACAACTGATGAAAACTTTTATTGAGCATGACCTAAATATTAACGACCCTTTAAGATATGAACATGTTAAGAATATATCAAATCATGTTTCGAATAATTATTAGTAATTGCCGATAATTACCAATAATTAGCAGAAATTAGCAGTAATTTCACTGAAAATTGTGTCGCTCGTATGTAGTGGTAAATATAAAGAAATAGTTCTAATATCTTCTCTTTTTAGGGATTTTTCTAAGTTAACATTGTACACAGCTGACACAAACTTTTTATTAAGCATGACCTAAATATTAAAGACATTTTAAGATTTGAACATCTTAAGAATAGATCAAACCATATTGTGAATAATTATCAGTAATTACCAATAATTAGTAATAATTACCGATTATTACCAATAATTAGTAATAATTACCGATAATTACCAATAATTAGCAGTAATTAGCAGTAATTTCACTGAAAATTGTGTTGCTTGTAAATAGTGGAAATTATTAAGAAGTAGTTCTAATATCTTCTCTTTTTGGGAATTTTTCTAATATCAAATTATTCAAAACCAGTAATGTTTTAATGATTTGTAGAAAAATATGGAACAACAAAGTCGGCAATAGTCATTATTAGACGACCACATAGGGATAAATCAACGTAGAAAACCAAACAGTTATAGTTTAAATCCTGTATATATTGAGGGTGTAGAGACTTTCTTGTCATTTTCATCATCAAATCCAGAATTTGTTTCAGAAGGCACAATAAAATTTCCTTGTAAAAAATGTGCACTGATAATGTTTGACACATTTGATAAAGTTGGGGGACATCTCATGCGTTTTGGTTTTCAACTGGATTATGTTTTTTGATATCAACATGGATAACGTAGTTCCAAAGAAGGTGATACTAACTTGATTCCGGATCCATAGCAGTTTCAAAATTTAGTACATGATGTTGTTGGTCCATCTATTCAACATACCGAAAGTCAGGATGATATTGATTCAACTCCTGAGTTAGCACAATATGAATTTTATGAGTTGCTGAGGTTTTCTGAGGTTTCATTATATCCTGGTTGCAAGATAATCAAGTTATAAGTAGTTGCAAAAATTTATGGCTAGCAAATCAGATAATGGAATGTCAAACAACTATTTTGATCAGATATTTTCTTTGGTTAAAACACTATTACCCGAATGAAATGTTTTTCCTGTAAATTACTATGAGAGTAAGAGGCTGGTTTGGAATTTGGGACTTAGTTTTCAGAAGATTCATGCATGTTCAAATGATTTCATTTTATATTCTGGTGAAAATGAGTCGTTGGATAGTTATCCCACATATGGAGAACTGAGGTATAAAGAAGCTCAACATGGGAAGTCTGGATTGATTCCTATAAAACAGTTGGGATATTTTCTGCTTACATCAAGACTGCAGTGTTTATTCATGTCTAAGAATAAAACGACAATGATGTCATGTAACAAAATGAATATTTCAACCAGTAAAATCTTGAATCATCCGGCCTATGGTGATTCATGGAAAATTTTTGATAGACTGCATCCATCATTTTCTTTAGAAGCTCAAAATGTGTGACTGAGTCTTTCCACTGATGGTTTCTGTCTGTTTGGATCTTATGGTAGTCAGTATTCATGTTGGCCTGTCTTTATAACTCCGTACAATTTACCTTCATGGATTCTAATGAAGGAGCCCTATATCTTTTTGACCTTATTAATCCCAGGACATCCAAAAAATAATATTGATGTATATTTGAAACCATTTATTGATGAATTAAATTTATTGTGGTGTACTGGTGTCAATTCATATGATGTTGCTGCGAAACAGAATTTCATACTAAGAGCAGCATTGATGTGGAAAATTAGTGACTTTCCGGCATATGGAATTTTATCTGGATGGAGTACACATGGACCGAAATCATGTCCTTACTATATGTGAGAAAACAAAGCATTTATGCTTTTCCATGAAAAAAAACTTGTTATTTTGACTATCATCGCAGATTTCTTCCAACTGATCATCCTTTTCGGAGGAACAAATCTCAGTTTAGAAAAGGTAAAATTGAAAGGGACGGACCTCCTAAAATGCTATCAGGTACGGAGTTAAAATCAGTTGTATTTTCATTACCTCCCATCACATTTGGACCCACAATAAACCAACAGAAAATTTCTGGATTTGGGAAAGAACACAATTGGATAAAACAGATCATTTTTTGGGATTTTCCATATTGGTCTGATTTTCTGGTCCCCCCCCATGCTGGATGTTATGCATATTAAAAAGAACTATTTTGATAATTTATTTCATATAGTTTTGGATACACTTGGGAAGATAAAATATAATGTAAAGGCATGATTAAATCTTGCCCAAATTTGCAGGCGCCCAGAACTCGAACTGTTTGAGAATGTCAGAACACAAAGGTTAATGAAGCCAAAAGCAGCTTATGCACTATCCAAAGAAAGTCACTTATTATTTTTTCAGTGGATTGCATATTTGAGACTTCCAGATGGTTGTGCTTCCAATTTGGGTAGATGTTTAAAGAATGGTTATATTAGCAGATTAAAATGTCATGATTGTCATGTTATAATGGAAAGACTTATGCCAATTGGATTAAGAGGTCTATTGAATTCAATGATTTACGATTTTATAACAAACATGTCATATTTTTTTCAAGACATTTTTGTAGTGATAGAAGATTACGATGATATAAGAAAACATGAAGAAGATATAGTTGTAATTATATGTAAACTAGAAAAAATATTTCCGCCGCCGTTCTTTGACTCAATGGAACATTTGATATTAAATTTTCCACATGAAGCAAAGTGTGGAGGTCCAGTACAATTTTGATGGATGTACCCATTCGAAAGATGCATGCAGAAGTTAAAAAAACAATGTAACAAATCATCTATTGAAGGATAAATTTCTGAAGCTTATTTTCAAGAAGAAATATCTTTTTTTTGCTCTCACTATTTTTAATCTGAGTATCCCTCAAAACACAACCACGTGAGACGGAACAAGGGGAATGTTGATGATGGAATAGAAAATCAATTATCAATTTTTAATCAGTCAGAGCTTGGTTTCGGTGGAGTTCATTAATGATGGCTTTCAGATGATGAACATCACAGAGCTCATATGTATGTTCTGCTCAACTATGAAGGGATGACATAATTTGTACTGTAAGTGCTTCTATAACTTATTCTATAATTTATGTTACAATAAGTAGCTTTATTTTTATAGGTTATATGATAATCATATCAAGAAACAACTTCCACAAATTAAATCAGCTTCTCTTGAAGAACGCCGACCGAAAAAATTTCTCTGTGGTTTCAAAAACTGGTAACATAAATTCTTCATGTTTTAACATCTCATTCAGTTTATAGTTTATTATATTGATAATTATTTTACAAATTTTTAGGTGTCTCAACATGCTGATAAAATTGAAAAACGTCTGTGTATATTGAGTAACCCACCATCCAAAAGGGATAAATATTTTAATTCATATGTGGTGAATGGATTTCGATTTCATACACATGCATATGGGGAATCAAAAAAAATGAACAGTGGAATTTGCTTGAGAGGATCTCATCATAGAGAAAATTAAGTTGACTTTTTTGGCATGCTTGATGAAATTATTGAACTATGTTATCTAGGACATCATTATATAACGATGTTCAAATGTCGATGGGTTAGATACTGAGAGAGGAGTTCGTGTTCATCCTACTAAAGGAATCATCGATATTAAATATAAAAGTCTTCTTGCAGTAAATGAACCATTTTTACTGGATCAACAGGCACATCAAGTTTATTATGAAAAGTACTGTGCTACATCAAGATACCTGAGTGATTGGTGGAGCATAATAAAAATCAAAATTCAAGACAATCAGTTTTCTCAAAGTGAATCTTGTTTAACTAAAGTGCAAGGAATTGAAGTTTTTCAAGAGACTACTCAAAATCCATATTTTTCACAAAGAAATAAGAGTATCGATGGTGACATACCACAATTAAGATTCGATGGTGACGATGATGTTAATGATGTCACAAATGAATTTGAAATGGTAAGAGATGATGGAACTGAAAATCAAATGGATATCGATGATATTGAGGAGAAATATAAAGATGACATCGTTAAATATGAAGATGATGATGAAGGTGGACATTAATACAATTCAATACTAGTTATATATAATAAATACTTATATATATGTATATATAATAATTTTTAATTATTTTCTAACAACATTCATTTTCTATTTCAGATGAACGACGAGCTATTTCGTCAGTTGTCGGAGGCTGAGCTACCATTGGATGAGAATGATTTCGGGTCATCTGACCCTCATCCTACTATCATTTTAGGGAGTACGCGGAGGGGGTGTGGTCTTGCACAACTGATGATCCCTGACCCCATCCCCGAGCGACGTACATGTCTTGGTTTCGATCCACGCACGTGGAGGTATGATAACCTGTGCATTTTATTAAGATTTCATTAATTTATTTACATAATAAATGCTCGATTTTTTTTATAGTTTTGCGCATATAGCAGTCGGATAGGGAAGCGCTATTTTTCGCAACTATTTTTCTCATCCATGGAACACGTGGGAATAGATTCTCGTTGATGTGCAGCAGGATATGTTCGACCATTGGTTGGTACGTAAATAAATTGTTTTTATTTTGAGATTTATTTCATTTATAACTTGATATTGTAAATTATTTGTAGGGTTTATGGTATCCGATCGATGATACCATGCGTCGCTCCATCCACGAGGCATGGGAGGTGGTGATGCGTCAGCAATTACGTCAGTTTTTACACAATTTAAGAAAAATGACCATGAAAAAAGCTGGAGTGACCGTGTTTAATGAGTTCTATAGAGCCCACCGACCAGAGTACATTTCATCCCACGTATGGGATGGATTATGTTCACACTGGTTGAGTGGTGACTTTCAGAGGAGATCATTATTGGGGAGGCAGAATCGGGGGAGACAGGAGGTGAATCATCGACCTGGGAGTCATACATTTAGTATGCATAGAGAACATCTGGTACATACATTTAAAAAAAATATTTTATATAACTTTAAATATTAACTGTTTATTTTATATTCTTACAGGCTACCGAGCATCTCGATATTACGGAGTATGACGTCTATCAGAGGATGTATAGTGATCTAGTTTTTTGGGAGATTAGAGGTGATCGCCAGCGTCAAATTATGGTCAGTATTATTTGTTTTTCAGTTTGAAAATTAACTACATATAATATATTCATAATTATAATTTCAAATTTCATTTGAAAGATTTATATGAGGCCGTGACGTCACAGACCCAGGCTGAGGGTCAGGCCGAGACATCTGATAAAACCAGTGGCCATCATTATGATGAGGTCGCATGGATGTAGGATACCCAGTATGGCTTCGAGAAGGGCCGAGTAGTTGGTATCAGATCTCAGTTGACTCCTGCGGCTTATTATGGTAGTGATGTGATGTCGGCGTCCAGCTTGAGAGGAGCTTGTGCATCATCTTCCGCATCATAGTATGAGGATCAGTTGCGATCACAGACTGAGCTGATAGAGAGTCTCTGTAAGGAGCAGGAGGAGATGCGTCAGCAGCAGCAGCAACATGAGGAGGAGCGCCGATGACAGCAGCAGGAGTACGAGGAGCAGATGAGTCGGTGGCAGCAGCAGCATCAGGAGCAGATGGAGTACATGCGCCCTCTGACTTATGCATTAGGGATAAAGTTTCCTTCACCAGCTCTTTCAGATCCTCCAGCTCCCCCCTCCTTCGGACCAGTGACCCGCTCCCTCCTCCTTCTGACCAGTGATTTATTTTGTTGTTATAATGTTTTTTGAATTCAAAATATGAATTATTTTCTATTTATAGTTTCTGTGTTTTTTATATTGGTGTCAATGTTTCATTATTTAATTCATATTTATTTTTAATAGTTTATTATTTATTATTAGTATTATTTTTTTAAAGTTTGTTTATTTTATTAATAATAATATTACTTTTACTATTTTATTATATTTATATATATTTTTGTTGCAAATATTTATAAGAAATTATGATTTATTATTTAAAATAATTATGATTTATTATTAGGAGTATTTTTTTTTATGTTTTTTATATATATATTTTTTGCAAATATTGATAATTTTCATATTTTAATTATTTTAATAATATTAATAATAGATTTTATAAATATTAATAGTAATAATAACAATATTATATTATATAATATTATATATTTTATATTATAGTATTAATATGATTGTTAATATTTTTTAATATTATTCATATTTTATTATATTAATAATTTCAAATATATTTAAAATTATAATTATTTATAATTTTGTAAATAATGGAATTATTTTTTATTTCAATATTTGATTGAATTATAATTTTATTATTATTATTAAAATATTATTTTTCATTATATTATTATTTCATTTTTTTTTATTTTTTATACTTATTTGCGACGGGAATAAGGACATGTCGCAAAAGGTATTTGCGATGGGACCGTCGCAAATAGTTATTTAGAAATAACTAATTGCAGAGGGAAAAGAGGCCCGTAGCAATAGGTATTTGTGACGGGGCCGTCAGAAATAGGGTTTTTCGAAAAGGTATTTGCGGTGGGAATAGGAGCCCATCGCAAAAGGTATTTGTGATGGGCCTGTCGCCAATAGTTATTTCGAAATAACTATTTGAAGCGGGAAAAGATACGTGTCGAAAAAGTTCTTTGCGACGAGACCGTCACAAATAGGTTTTCTAAAAATAACCCAAGAAGTATTATCGACGATAATCTTTCCCATCGCTATTAATATTATTAGCGACGAGACTATCGCTAATAGTTTTAATTGCGACGCCGTTTTCTGCGACGGGTTATTTGCGATGGGATCCCGTCGCAAATGTCCATTTGCAACGGGATCCCATGGCAAATAACCCCTCGCATATACTCTGATTTCTTGTAGTGTGAGGAGTACCTAGGTTTCTATTTATATAATTCCATGGTTATGAGATCATAGGTAAAGATATACTACTTTGAAATTTTTTATAACTGAGAGCCCCTCATTAGGGATTTTCGATAGGATTCTTCACACTCCCTTGGTATAGGATGCTGGACATGTAATTTTATGTCATTTTGGTTTTTGGATATGATATTACACCCAAATTCATTTAGATATTTGACATGATGCTGCAAAAAATTCACCGGGATTGTCACTTATGGTACCTCATATCCCATGTTAATATTATTGGATTGATTCCCCTTTAATAAATATGAGAAAAATAACATAATATCATTTTTTGGATCCTCATATCTTACACCTAGAGTACTCTTCAGTGCATCTATATCATTGAATATATAATTTTAAATATATACAAACACCAAGATATATATGTATATATATATATATATGATGACACATGTTCAGAGACTTTTAATCTTAGGATGAAGCAGTTATGGTCATCCAAGTGTGCCTTGAAGAATGTGAACATGAATTGATTACATTTATTATTTAATAATTTGTTTATTGTGCCTACACACTGCTTTATTTTATACTCACCGACTATATTTCATTACAAGCCATTAGTGATAGCCTATTGAGTTTATCCCACACCCTGTTCAGGCCAAAATTTGGTAGTTATAAAGACTTCCTAATGGTAGGCTAGGAACTGGACTATTCTCAATGATTGTTTTCGTTATGGACTAATATTGGACACGGGGTCTTGGGAGTAGAAAATGAGCATGGAATCGAAATTCATTCGAGAGTTGATCTCTTTTATTTATTTATTATTTAGTCCTATTTTATATGTTACCATCTTTTTGTTGACCAGATGTATTATGACTTAACATGTTCGTGCAAGGTTTATATTATTAGATTTAATTTGGTTTCTTGTATATTATTATTCAGCAGTTATTATTTTCTTATACTACCATTTATTATTTATTATTTTTCTATATTTATTACTGATCTAAAGGGTATATTCTCCCCACTATTTCACTTATAAACCCTCACTACTAGTCAGCAGCCTCTGGCGTATGGGGTGGCACACTTGAGGTCCTGTCCCCAACTAGAACAAGCCACTATTTCATTTCCTCTTGGTTCAAAATGTGAAAAATTAGCATCAAAGATTCTTCTCCCCTTGTATTAATATTTTAAAATGGTAGAAATTAGACTTGGAATGTGTCAGAAAGTGGTAAATAACTTGTGTCTAGGAATAACCAACCCACACATGGGGGAAGGATCAAGTTTTTCAGGATGGGGTTGTTGTTCATGATGTTCATTATTATAGTTTATTATTATTTCAACAAGAGTGATTAATTTATTTCTCTACTAGCTAATGATTTATGAGATTTACCTCTTGACCTAGTATGGTATGACATGAGGTGCGTTACATGAATCTTTATAGGCACATAGAGATTCATATTTCGTGCATATCCCAGTCCATGTAGATTGAATTTTTTAACTTCTTGATAATTTTTAGATGTTTTTTGTGTGATTATTGAGCATGTTTATATGTATAATATTCTTTCATGATTTTATGTCATAATTATCTAGGTATCATGACTCAATGATTATTTATCATGCTCACACATATACCTTTATTGGGGGATTTCTTTCTTTTTATGATAGTGTTTCATACTTACATATAAGATTTACCTTGTTAAAGTAATTATTACTTTGTGATAATATGGATTATTTTAGATATGGTAAATGATTGGTCAAATAAAGTTTATGCATCAAAATAAATAGTGTTTTCCTATATAGATTTATAGTGACATTTTATTTAACAACCCGATTATGAAATGTTTGATACATGCACCAATGGTTTCAAGGGATGAAACATTAGTGATTCTGATGAAATGGGAGCCAGTTTTCATTGTATAAGGTGCACGAGACTTTGTAAATTGGGGAATGGTTCCCCTTATAATAAAACCACCACTTATGGACTTTTTATATTTTGATACCAAAGATAAAATCCCAGTTCTAGTTACATGGATTTCAATTGCATCATATAAGGGAAAGTACCTTAACAACATGGGAATGATAATACATCTAACTGAACCATGATTTATATATAAATAATTTTTAAAGTTATTATAGAAAATTATTAACATTAAATGTAGATTTCCATTGAATATTATAAAATCTTGCACCCATATTACTTGGGGATGATGACCCATATGAATGGATCCTTATATGATTGGATTGACCCTTATAGGTGAGTTTTAGAATTGTATACATTTAAGGTAAACTCAATGGGAGGTGTTTTTTTAATATTAACAATTTAATTGGGAATGATTTGAACTTAAATGGGATTCCAATTATAATTTATGGGGAGTTAACTCCATAAATTGGAAATTACTACTCATATAACTGGACCCTGGATTGTATGAAAGGACCCTAATACATTGCCTTTACATATTTTTCATGATTTGGTACATAACCACATGGGGGTATGTTTATACTAATTGTATGGTCATTTAAATCATATACAACTGCTTATATGGTGTTTTATATAAAAATGTGGTGTCATTATATTTAACTGATCCCCTTAAAATGAAAAAAGGCCTTTTATTTTCTTATAATCTTTATTTATATAAGGAAATAATTAATTAAAATGCTAGTTACAACCTAAAGAGTGTTTTTCTATATATCTTATGAGTGATGTGTTCCATGGATAATCCAATTTTTAGAACTTATGGATGAATATTTGTTTGAAAGGAAATTATAAGATAATTTTATTATAATTATTTATAGCGTTAGCTGATTAAAGGTCCAAGTACAGTTTCTACTAACACTATTATATAAAAATGCTAATATATAAACCTATTTAAAGGTTATAATGAATATAAATTAATTAAATGGTTGAAATAAAAACTTTTATTTGTGTTGTTAATGAGGAGCCCATATGAAAGGGTTATCATCCTTAATTTCTTGTGATATGTATCAAAATGGAACATGAATGTTTCCCATCAGTCTTTGTTACTTATTCTATTTTTTTAATACTAAAAGTTAGGCAGTAGAACTAAGTGACTTTTATGAATGAATCTACTATAAAATTTGATTCCTTATGTTACAATGAAGGTTCGACCATTATGGTAGCACCCTTGGATATGTGAAACCGATAGACCATTGATCCTCGTTTCTAAGCATGGTAGGTACTATCTGTTTTACTGTTTGAGTTAGTTAGGAATCTTAGATGATGAAATGAAACCCCTCAGTCGGCAAGTGGTTTCTTATTAAGTGAAACTTGATGGGGGTGCATATGGGGTTTACTATATTTGGATACATTATGAGTGTAATTTCCTTACCCTTATGAAATAATGGTGACTATATTGGGGAGCATCAAGTCCTGTTCAGATAATGCTTAGAAAGTAATGTAATTAGGCCTCTGTTGATAAGATTTTACCCTTATTAGTTGATTATTCCATACCATTATTCTGTTTTGTTTCTTTTAGAGAGAGTTTATAGGTTTGTTAGACACCATGAAATAGATGACCTTAAGTGGGATATTGTTCTCATGCGAGTGACCATAAGGCTAGGTGTATGGACATCGTATCCTTGATATAAGATTGGATCAATCGACCAAGGTGTGAGACCTATATGCCTTACTTTTGACTCATCATATGTGGGTAAAAAATGTTTTTTTATCTATTGAAAATTAATTTATGAAATGAAACCATGAGATGGGTGTTTTTTTTGATAAATCATGGCACAATAAGGTACCCGATTTTTTAGAGTAGGTATAAGGGAAAATCTAGCTTGTAATGTCTGAAATTATATATAGCATAATTAGCTTGAATATTTATGGAAGACTTGCATATTAATTTTTTGATTTTTATGATTATGTGGTACGAGATGTACACACTCTTTGAGGTGAGTTTAGTTCACAATAACTATGTGCTATAACTGTTTAGAAATAACCAGCGATGACTGGTCTAGTGTGGGTTGGGAATCAATGGTGTCAAGAAATAGTGTTTATGATCATGGTGACTGAGATCATTGGGTAAAAATTAAATGAATTTATTGTGATGAGGAATAACTTCATAATAAGCTAGGTGTCAGGCGACAGTTGACCCGTGGATGAATCTTGACATGCATTATTTGGAGATGTGCTATCAGGGTTTGATTGAGGCAAGTATAACCTAGTTTGATATGATAATGGATCAAGGATATAAATACATGCATGTGAATGGAATATTGGTGTACTATTAATTGGGAGTATATCAGGCTCAATATCGTGACATCACCCCGAGTACACTAAGAGAGTGTCAACTATACACCGTGCTACGTATATATCATTTATGGTTTTATGAAAGGGCACATTGTGAGTTGTCCTCAAGGAGTATTTTAAAATAATACACATGGCATGGAAACTATTAGCCATTTAATATTGGTTAACCTTGTTATGTGGTTTAAATTATTTTTTTTTTGTATAAACTATTCTTGAGAAGTATGAATGAGTGATTAATGGTGTTTTATTTAGTGCTTAAGGTTGATCAGTCTCTTTTCATGCTAATTGGTATGTCTGAGGATGAACAAAGAATGAGATGTGGTAATCAGAAACTTATTCCATGGAGGTGATGGTGATAGGGGTTCTACCAGGGTGGGAAGTGGGGTTTCAGTCACTAGTGGGAGGCCACTATATGACAAGGGTCATGGGA
This sequence comes from Viscum album, assembly GCA_963277665.1. Lineage (NCBI taxonomy): Eukaryota > Viridiplantae > Streptophyta > Magnoliopsida > Santalales > Viscaceae > Viscum > Viscum album. The sequence goes on from OY728129.1 coordinate 438,773,707, forward strand.
TCTTGTGACTAGTCATTTGATGATCATTTTTATCACATTTAATCGATTAAATGGAACAATGTGTGACTGAATTTATTGGTAAATTCTAGGTATATGTTTGAATATAGACATGGTGGAGTCTTAGTATGGGCTTCAAACTCATGATTGATGTGTAGATCCAAGGGTTTGGATCATGTATGTGATGCCACTTCTATTACGGAATGATGATGATTTTGAATTGGGGATGGTTTAGACAAGAGACATCACCAAAATTTAGTTATGAGGTTTGATGAGTGTGATCAGAACAATTGTGATACACCTTGGGATAAAGGCTTTTGAAATCATGTTTTAGTGGTGTTTCAGTTCTTGAAGTAGATTATTTTCAATGGAAGTTAGATAAAAGTGATTTTAATTGTTTTCAATCTATTAGTTTCATGAGGCCAGTGAGAAACCAGTTCAAAAACACCATTCGGATGAGGTGAGTTCAGTGTGATGGTTGGATGAGGATTTTTAAGTAAAATCCTACGTGACAAGGTTGAGATTGGTTTATTGGAGTTTGACCATTTAAATCAAGTCAAGTACCATTTGTAGTTTCCATGTGTGATTTGGTGGATCATGTAGAGAATTGTGCTAGGTGAATTGGTAGGATGATTGGGGGATCCATTAGCAAGAAATTAAAATGGTGGGATTATCAGGAATTGTAATTGATGAATAAGGGACAAAACTAACAGTGGGGTGTGCTATAGGCCGATAATGAGAGAGATAATTATATTGTCATGTCTCAGGTTTGATGGGATCAAGTAAGAAAAATCGGGGATGTTTCAAAAATGGATACTAGTATTGGATCAAGTTTCAATTTTTAAGCACCATATGCCTTATGTTTAATTTGATGCCTGTTCAAAATTTGAAAATGAAACACAACCATGAGTGTAGACTTCACTAACCAATTAGGGAAGTTGATGTTTTCATTTTCATTCAGGGATTCATGGGGATTAAAATTTATATTATCTGTAAGTTATAAGATCTCTCTTTTTGGATGACCTGGAATTTCCCAAGGAATTTGAGCTTTCCATTTAGTGGAAGGGGTAAAATTTAAACTGATATTCATGATGAAATTATCAGATTTAGAACAATTAAATTTTTTTTGTAAAGGTTTTAAGGGAAAATTTGTGTCTCAGATGTTTGGATGAGATTCAAGAGTATAAAAAGTCAAGAACCTAGTTTTGGAGAAGGCAGGTGAGGTGCACATATTTATTAAACCATGAACTCAAGAGAGATGAAACATTAACGGCCCTATAGTGGGATACAGGAGGCTTGTACAGGCCGTTCATAGCTATTCTAACTATTCTCTTAGCTTGTGTGAAGGGGTGCTACCCTTGGACAGTGTTGGTGCACTTTTAGTGCATATATTGTCCAACTATGTTGTAAAACTATGTGCCTTTTAAAAATTGGTTAAATAACAATTTTACCCCATCATACATTAAAACATAATCAAACTTTATTCTCCTTCATCGCAAATGAAAAACCCTAGTAAAATATCCCTTTTGGACCCCTTGTAGGCTTTGGGAGATATAATTCATCTGCTATCAAAATCAAACATCAGTGGTCATGTTGGATCTCCCTCAGTTCGTATCTTGATCATATTTCTTATTTTCTTTTTTTATATTACCATATCAGATGATATATTCATACAAGATCATATTCCCTATTTTTTGATAATTTTTCTATTTATTTGATTTCTCTCATTCTAGATCGAATTGGAGAATGATAATGGATGAGTGAAGCTTCATTAACAAGAGGTAGGTAGTCTATGGATTTTCCCTGAAAGTATCATCATTTATGAAATATAATCATTATGAAGCACAGTGTGAATTTAGTGTATTGCCAAAAAAATATGAAATACCAAAAATTAAATTACTATACCTTAGAAGGGATTTTCTTTATACCTCTTATATATTTTTTGAGGTGGTGACCTCAACTCGAGTGACCTATTTAAGGTGGGTTCAATTAAATAATCCTGAGGATTTTCCTCTAACTTGTGATTTAACCATCCATTGGGTGTGTTCTTAAAATTCGTTAGAACAATTATAAATTACTATGTGACAAAAAAAATTCTATAGTAGGTTTTTCTTGACACATGAAATGTTATAAGAAATGTGAATGGAAAGTCCAGGTTACTTGTCTCTTATCACCTGTATGAGAGTTTATAAATATAAAGGGATGAATTGTTTGGAGGTATGGATACACTCCATGGAAATATATTTATTTTATAAATGAAATGGTATAATTTCATATTCTGAATTGAAAATTTAATGGATTTTATTCCTTTTCCATGACTTGTATTATAGAATGGGTGTTCTCAGGGCCTATTTTTAAATATTAAATGCAACATGAAAATGAAAGCACATTGTGTATTGAGAGATACTGGGGATCCACTCTTTGAAACTCCTTGGTTATAGGATCATAGGAAAAGTGTGATTAATTTATACTAGATTATTACTAATAGACCTTGGTTAGTGTTTTTGGATAGGATTCTTCACACCCTCTTAGACTAGAATGTTTTACATTACATTCCACATGATTTTGGGTATTTGGAAAAGACAATCTACAACCCTTGAATAAGATGTTGGACAAATAAGTTTAATTAATGGATAAGTATTATTGGGAATGATTCCCTATATCCCCTATTTAGATTATTAGGTCGATGTCCCTTTGTTAAATATGAGACACTTAATGTATTATCATTATGTGGATTCCCTGGTCATATACTTCAAGTCCTCTCTAGGGAACGTATATCTTTCCACATATATTTTTACATTTATTCATGCATACATACATACATACATACATACATACATACATACATACATACATGCATGCATACATATATATATATATATTTGATGAAACATGTTCAAAGACATTCTATCTTAGATCGAACTAGGTATGGACGACTAGGTGTCCCTTGAGGAACCTGATCCTGACATGATTATATTTATTATTTATTGCAGTGTTAATTATACATACACACTACTATATTTTATACTCATGGATTAGATTGAATTAGATTCCATTACTGTTGACCTATTTTGTTTATCCCACACCCTATTCGATCAGTCGTTTTGTACCCTAATAGAACTATTGAATGGATGTTAGGAACGAGACTATGCTATGTATTGTTTTACATTATGGAATACGACTAGATGTGGGGTATTGGGAGTATAGAATGATCATGTACTTGGGATGAATTCTAGAGTTGGAGGATAATATTTATTTATTTATTGTTTAAACATATTGTACATGCAACCTACATTGTGTTGACTATTTCTATTATGAATCATCTAGTTCATGCATGGTTTATTTTATTAGCAATTTCTAGGTTTTTTTGTTTATTATTATTCTATAGTTATTGGTATCTTATTCTTTAATTAATTATTTATTCTTCCACTATAATTATTACTTATCCATAAGGTATATTCTCCCCAATATATCACCTTTAGATCCTCACTTCTAGTCAGTAGACTTTGGCGTATGAGGAGGCGTGCTTAAGTCCATGTCGCGAACTAGATTAGGGCACTATTCTAGTAGCTCCTAGTTTGGGACATGATAGGTTATGACTAATAACCTTACCCATATTGATAGTTTTTTTGATCAGTAACATGGTGTAAAATATTTAGACCATTTCATGTGAAAAAAACCTCAATATTTCAATCAAACCAAAAATCCATTTTTTTCAAAGTTATAGACAAGTTCTTTAGAAAATATATTTCTTAATTTGGAATGTAATAAAAGGGAGAAGGTTATAATGATATTTTATTATATCATAGGGGAATTTGATCAATGGTTTTCATTGATTAAAAATTCTAAGCATGAAATGTAAATAGAAAGTATGGAGTTGTAGGATTTTAAGGTACTTTTCTTGGAAAAATATTTTCCTTGTGAACAAAAAGCGGTTGTGGAGAGAAAATTCCTATTTATACGACAAATTGAGGTAGAAAATGTGCTAAGTATGAAGATAACATTACAAGGATTTCATGGCATGATGTAGACTATATATTTAATCTAAATAGAAAGATAAACCATTTTTTATACACTTAATCAAATCCTTTAAAGGTTACTAATCTCCCAAATATTCTCATCATATAATGATTTAGAATAATTTTTTATAAAGGTAGAGAAATAATTCTCCAGATCTTATGGATTTGAAGTTAATAAAGAGAATAATAGTACAAAAGATAAAAATGGTTAAGGGGAAGAAGAGAAAGGGGGATTTTATAATCCGTGATACTTTTGGATGTAGACACCTTGGACCTTTATTAAAAGGAAAAGGAGTTTCCTTAATGTGTATAGAAGTAAGCCTTTATGCTGATTAATGTATTGTTAATAGTGAATTTGTCAAATTAAAATGCGTTAAATATAAGTAGATGGGACACTATTCCAACCAATGCACCAAATGTAAAGTAAACTTACCACAAAAGAAACCAAGGGGAGAATGAAAAGTTTATGAAATTACTACAAATGAAGTGAAATTTCCAAGAGTTGTTGTGAAGGGAACAATTATCATCCACTATAGGAATGAAAATGTTTTATTAGATTCTAGTTATACTTACTCATTTATATCTTATAAAATTTATAAGGTATGATATCACCACCTCAAAGATTAGATGTTGAGTTGGTGGTGAAAACTAATAATGTTAGGACTACCATATCATAAGTCTGTAGATCCCCTTTCACAAAGGTTTATGGTAATATTATTCTTAAAAATATTATTGTTCTTCCTCTAGTTGAATTTAATGAAATTTTGTATATGGATTATCTCTCTTATTATAGAACCTATAACAATTATTGAGGAAGGGAAGGTACATTAAATATTTTGAATCAACCATAAATCTTCTATCAGTGTGAGGATGAAACTAAATAAAAAGTGGAATTTAATAGCATCATATGGGGTTTTATACCAATTCACGAGGGATATGTATCTCAAATGGTTAGGGAGAAACTCAAAATAAAAAATATTCTTTTTGTTTTGGACTATGTAGATTTATTTTTTGAGTACTTTACTAGTCTTACCTTGAAATGTGAAGTTGAGTTTTTAATAGAACGAATATCTAATTCCATTCCTATTTCAAGATACCATATATAATGTCCAAGATTGATTACTAAAATATACAAATAAACTCCAAAAGATTCTATATAAGGGATTCATTCATCTAGGTTCTTCTCCATGGGGTGTGCTTATTCTTTTTGTTAATAAGAAATATGGTTCAATGTGTCTTTGAATTGATTATTATAAACATAAAAAGATCACTATTAAGAAAAATTTCCCAATTCCCATATCTATGAATTTTTTTATCAATTATGTGAGGATATATATTTTTAAAAGATTGATCTTAGATCTTGATATCATTAGCTAAGGATAAAGAATCTGGATATACCAAACAAAACCTTCCATACGAGGTATGGTAAATATGAGTTTATAGTTATTTCATTTGGACTTAGAAATTTTACTATTATCATTATGGGTTTAATGAAAATATTATTTATAATTTACATTGATTTCATTGTGGTAGTATTTATAGTCAATATTTTTATATATTAAAAGAGAAAGAAAAAGCATGAATAAAATTTCAGAATTGTGCTGAAGTCCCTAAGGAAAGAGATTTTTTTATTCCAAAGTTACCAAGTGTGAATTATGGATTCATAAATTTTCATTCTCAGGTCATATAATCTCAGGTAAGGGTATATCAGTGGATCGTTCAAATAAGGATGTTATTGAGTATTGGCCTTGATCAACCATGGTAACCAAAATACATAGTTTTCTTGGGTAGGCCGGATACTACAAATGTTTTGTGAGAAATTTATCATGGCTATCTATTCTACTCACAAAGTTATCTTATAAGGGGTTAAGTTCTTATGGATATATTAATGTAAATATAATTTCAAGGAACTGCGTAAATGTTCGGTAAGCTCACTTGTGCTTAAAGTACCGTACAAGAGAGAAGGGTTTGTATTCTATAACGATTCATAAAACATGGGACTAGGATGTTTCCTCATGTAGAATGACATAGTGATAACATATGTATCTCTCCAATTAAAAATACATGAGAAAAATTACTTGAATCGGGATTTGGATTTGGAAATGATAATTTTTACATTAAAGATATGGAGATATTATCATTATGGTGAAAGGTGTGATATATATACTAATCTTAAAAGATTGATTTATATATTTAAATATAATTAGTTTACTATGTGCCAAAGAAGTTAGTTAGAGTTGATCAAAGATTATGATTTCTCAATACAATACCACCCTTGGAAGGAAAAAATGTTGGTAAATGCTATGATTTAGAAAGACCGTGATAGTTTTTAAATGATGAGGATTGAAAGAGATCCAATATTTATAGATTTATAGAATATGGATCTTTAAATTAGAAGTAAAGTGGAAAGATATTATCTTTCTTAGATGAATGTTCTACCATCCATCCACAAGAATATTAAGAAGGAATATAAGGAAGTTGTGGAAATATAAAAAAAAGTGGGGATTATTCCTGAGTTCAACCATGATCATTCTAGAATGATAATGTTTAGGAACCAAGTATGTATCCCATTAGTATTAGAGTTGAGTAAGGATATGTTATATTAATCTCATAGTTAATCATTCTCTATTAATCTTGTAAGTATGAAGATGTATATAGATCTGAAGGAGAATTTATGGAGGAATAATATTAAAAGGAATATTGTGATTGTGTATCTTGGTGCATGGTATATCAGAAATTTAAGGACGAGGGACTAAATCCTTAAGAGAAGTTAGAACCATTACCCATACTAGAATGAAAATGGGAATACATAACTTTGTATTTTTTCAAGAGGTTCACCAAAACAGAAAAAGTCAATAATGTTATTTGGGTAGTATTCGATCACCTTAAAAATTCATCACACTTCATTTCTATCAGATAAGATTTATCTCTTGATATACCTTATAAAATATACATAAAATATGTGGTAAGGTATCATGAACTACCACATTATATTGTTTCTAATCAGGATTTGAGGTTTGCATTGATGTTCGGGTGAAGTCTTCAGTAAGATATATATGTATATATATAATTGATTGTTAGTAGTACCTATAACCATAAAATAAATGGAATGTCTAAGAGGACCAATTAAACTAAAGAATATATTTTGAAATATTATTCTCTATATTTCAAATGTGGTTGATCTAAACACTTTCCATTGTCGTAATTTTATTATAACAATAGTTTTCTCTCAAATATTCAGAAGGATATTTATGATGACTATATAGAAAGGACTATAGAACTAAAATATGATACAATTAATTTTGATAAATAAAGAGATTGTGGAAGAATTTAGATTATAAAATGATAGATAAGTTTAGATCCATTCAAGAACACATAAGATAATCTCATATTCGAGAAAAAAATTAATGTTGAAAGTCATCGATGATATCTTGAGTTTAAACTTGGTGAGATGGAGTTTTTCTGAATTTATCTATAGAAGAAGGCATTGATATTATAAAATAATGAAAATATTATCCCTAGGTATATTGGAACTTTGATTTCATGACCTTATCCGAATGATATCATATCTCTTGGTTCTCCCACCAAATATCTCTCACATTCATGACGTGTTCATTGTATTTATCCTTAGGAACTACATACCTAATCCTTTACATATATTAGACTAATAGGTCATAACAATAGATTAAAATCTATTTTATAAGGAATAACTGTTGGATATTTTGGATCATAGAGAGAATGTGAAACAAAATAGGGCCACTCACCAGGTGAAAGTTTTGTGGTGAAACCATAAATTTGAATAATTTATGTAGGAACCTGAGGATATGATGGGTTTAAAGTATCATCAGTTTTTTATATTAGCGTGATGGAATTTTTTGAATGAAATTAGTTTTAAGGTGGTTATTATGTTACACACATATATTTTATGATATATCTCTCTCAATATAAATTTAATTTTTTTGATAGCATGTGATATACACAACTCCTAGTTTAAATAAACTGTAATATACTATACATTTATATATTAGCCATTAAATTGGTTGTATAAATAAAAATAACCACATTTTAAAAAATTATAAATTTTTTGTATATTTATAATATATTTATAAATAATTACTTATTTTTTTGAAGCTATTATATTGTTGAAAAATAAAATTTCCCAAAAAATTTATTTTGTTTATTTTTTAGGAGAAAATAATATAATTAATTTATGAAACTTTTTCAAAATTTAATTGAAAAAATAAAATTTATTTTTTAAATAATCATTTTAAAGTTTTCTTAGAGTAATTTTTTTTTATATTTTGGCAAAGATTTATTTTTTTGATAAACTGTGAAATATACTGATTTTTATTCAAAATGATATTTTATTTAAAACATTTGAAATAATAATTTTGTTTTAAAATTGTTTTAAATGTAAAATTAGTACATTAAAACTATTAATAATTCAATTAGGTTTATTTTAATTAATTTTATATTATATTTTGGTATAAAAACCTTTTATACTTAAGAAAACGTTTTTATGGAAAACTATTTTTCATCGCATTATGCAAGTCTAATTTTAATTTAAATGATGACACTTATATAAATTAAATTTGATAAAATAGATTCCATATTTGGAATTATAATTTTTATATTTATTAATTATTCCACTTTAATCTGTTTTCATAATTAATAGTAAAAATAGAAAAAAAATATTATTATGGTTAAGGATAAAACATGCTTATATGCGAGTCAATAAAAAAGATAATGGGTAAAATGAATTTCTTAAACCCCATCTGTTTTTTTATCTTAAATTTACCCTTATTATGTTTTAAAATGAGTCATTTAGGATATATTTTTCTGAAATAGCGACTTAATAAAATTTTAAAACTTTGAAAATTTTAAAGTGTGTCACTCACCCTTGACTTGTTCATACCTTTTGAGCCACTTATCTAGACCAACTCCTTTAAAAATACGTCTAAAAAACCTTATCCATGTTATATAGGTTTATTCTTCCAACAATACTAACCCTAGGATTCTTAAGAGGATCTCTATAGGATTTATTTTAAAGAAGAGGTAATCACCTTAACTGATCACTTTTTTTACTTCCTCATTTACCCCCAATAAATTTGTGTTATTCACAATAAAATAATAAATTCAGTAACCTAAATATATTTAAATGTTATTATTATCCTTCAAACACCATTATCCACCCTCTTTTACATTAATTTGGAATGAAAAATTATTACCCGTGTGTACGTATGGACTACCACCTCTATGCAGCGATACAATTAATTTTCCATAACTATATTTCATTGATTTTTATTATGATGGGTTTAATTTTTTAATTTTATATTTATAAAAAAATTATTATTTTGGAATTATAATATAATATCTACTTTTTTACCATCATGTCCTTTGAAAAAATGATAATGTCACTCGTGTATACGTGTTGACTACCAAATCCACCAAGCGATGTGATTCGTTTTTTATTTCTTATTTACATGGAAGGTAATAAGGATATATATAATAAATATATAAGATAAATGTGATATAATAATTATTTTCATATGTTAATTATTATTTTACTTTATTTTATTCCATCCATATAAAAGTGAAAATAACGTTCTTGTGTACGTATAACCTACCATCACCATGAATGGTGTAATTATTTTCTATATCTATACCTTTTATAGATGATTATATATATATATAGAATGGATATATATGATATTTATATCATTATTAAAATTATGGATATGATAGAACCACGATCAATGTACAAGGAATAAATCTACTGAACAAAAACATATATGAAAAATGAAAAAGTCATCACCTAAAATAGTGATTTTAATAAAAAATTATTAATAAATAAGAGATAAAAGGTTATAAGTAAATCAAATATGTAATGATATATATGATTTTGGTAATGGAATAGAATTATAATAAAGATTTTTTTACATAGGAGGTTAAAACACATATGATGGAAGTCAAACCTGAGTTAAGGGTTTATTTTCCAATCTCAATAATATTTCAGATTGTTTATTTTTAGGTCTCTTTTGAGGGAATTATTTGATATATTTCTAATAAACCCAATATATTTTTTATTATCTTGTTATTTATAAAAAAATAAAGTTTTCATATCATTTTCCTATCTTTAAGTACTCAAGATAGTGAAATATTCTTTTTAAGGAAAACTGACTTTGTTTTTATACTCCATTAGGAATCATTTTATTCCATGTCCATATTTTTATTATAATGTTTTAAGTAATTTTTTAATACTCTCCAATATTTTATTAAATATTTTTTTCCAATTTCTTTAAATTTTTACGAAATGGTTTGAATAAATACACTTATTTTTTTTTTCTGAATAAGGTACTTTTGAATTTTTATCAAAACTATGAAATGGATATTTTTCTTTAATGTACATGAAATGATTAGAATTTCCGACCAACATGATTTCCCAATTCTTAGAAGCTTATTGTAAATGTTTTAAAGTTTCCTTTTGAAGAATATTTTTCCTTAATATTTGGGAAATTTTAAATTTTTAAAATTATATTTCAAAATGAAAAGGGTATTTTCCTCATGAAATCTCCTAGGGATCTTTTTAATGTATTTTAAACTATATTAGCATACATTGATGAATATTATGGTTTACTGAGGGAATACTCTAATGATATCATCCACTATATTTCTCTATATGAATTATGATCAATTTTACAATGGAAAGTATTGAAATTTTATATTCTAGTTCTTCTTTTATAAAAAATTATTGATCTTTATGACACATTGATTAAGTTGTATTGTTGACTCATGTGATGAATGAATGGAATTTCTGATTGGTGGAGAACATAATTTCATAGATCCCTGATGCATTGTTATGTATCAAGAAACAAAAACTTTTGGGTATTTGGATAAGGGCTTACCCAACTATGGAGATGTCTTGGGGTAATGCCTCATTAGTATGTTTAAGATTTTCAACATTATACATTGAATCATTATGAAATTAGTTATCTATGTGCATGGGATTATTTGAATAGTTATTATTTCCCTGGATAATTTTCATGATCATGTGATTATTTATGTGGTATTATTTTATCATCACTTATTGTTTCCATACTATTCATGCATTATTTATTTTCTATTGTACATATGCCCTTAATAAAAATATGAGATCACATATTTATTATGTTTCATTTCCCTAGTATTCCAGGAAGTGTATTATGATTGATATATTTGGATATTCTAAATAAATAATGGTTTTCACAATGAAAATACTATGTTTTATTTTATGTTTTCAAATATTATGTGAGTTTTAGGTATATATCATGTTTTTTATTATTTCTATAATATTCATACCTTGGAGAAATAATATCATGTATATAGTAAAAATTTAATAAATTAGCCAATGAATCTGGGATATTATGGTTGGTTTCTATATAGTTTCCTTTGGTCTTGTTGGGTAGGCTTGAGAGGATTAGACCTAGTGGGATGGGTGAGATGGTTGTGGGGGAGAAATACCTCACGGTAACATTGATTCAATTTTGTGTTGATTGTGTTTGTTGACAAATAGGGTTTCCATGGATAGTTGTGGAGTTATAGAGGTATTGTTGACAACCTTTGTTGACAATGATCCATGAAAAAATAATGGACGATCTTAAGGTGGCCTAAAAATATCATAAACAAGGTGGAACCGGAGAAAAGTGTTTTAGAAAAGGAAGTTGAATGAAAGTGTTTAGGTGGTTTATAAAGTTTCACACAAGAAATTTTTCAAGATTATCACATCAAAATATTAAAAGGGAAATAAGAAAATGCAGGGTATGGATTTTCATGAAAGGTGAGTTTGCATGAAAGAGGTTTGCGTGAATGAGACTTTCAAACTTAGGGAAAATCGCATGAGTTGTGCGTATGGTTGGAAAAGTGCCTATAAATTGGTGGCTACCCCATCATTTGATATAGCTCAACACATACAGAAAATAAGATCTCTAAATCATGAAAGTATTAAGTAGCATGCAAGTTGTGAGTTTCATGTTAGAGTTGCGAGTTAGAGGGGAGTTGCACGTAATAAGGGAGTTTAATGTCAGAAGGGTGTAGCAAGTAGAAATGGAGTTGTGTGAAAGTTAAATGTTTCTCACAAGATTATTTTCTATTAAAAAATAACAAGTTTCACATAATACACCCAAGAGTTGTGCATAAGTTTGAATTTTCCTAGTAGTTTTGTGGTAAAGTGATATTTACTAGTTGTATGAAAGTGGAATTTAAATAGAGCATCTTTCTAAAATTGAAATTTTTTCCTTAATTAGAATGTGCATCAAGTCTCACTCTATTTTAAGGTCAAATATCTACCTCACCTTTTTAATTTTCATAAATTTACTTGGTTCCTATATTTAGATAAAAACTTATGATCCATAAGTTTATATCTAATAAAAATACAATAATATTGGAAAGATTGATTATGAAAAATAACATACTATAATCTTCCACTTGATTCTTCATAAAATTACAATTGTTTTTTATGTTCCCCTTATTAACACATAAAAAATAAGCAGGTTCCCTCTCATTATCTTCTATATGGATCTTTTATTTCTTTGAAGGACGATGGAAAGGTGAATTTGGATTGGATCCTTCTTTATCTGATTTAACCTTACCCTTTTTCACCATATGGACTAAAGGTTTATGGATTTTAGAACCCTTATCATCATAGAGAATTATTTTTATGATATTTGGATGTGATTATATGAGTATATTATTTATGGATAGAACTCCCTCTTCTAACTTTCAAGAATAGAGTTATTTGTACAATTCATATATCACATATCAAGCTTTCTCTTGGTAGTTTTCTTGTAGATGAGACAACATAGAGTATTCATCTTTATCTTCATGTTTACTTTATAGATCACATGTCATCAATAATCACATAATGAATTGTATATGTAATGAATCATCCACTTATCGCTAGTATACATCATTATCAACATCACTATCTTCTTAAGGTGGATTGCAAGTAGTGGGTCTTATAGCATATTACATAAATGCCTACACCACTCATTGATGTTTGAACCTATGAAGAAATTATCCATACCCACGATTGATCACATGTATATAGTATTCATTATATTTCTTACCATTATGTACAAGAAATAAAATATCAACTTACTACTTTATCTGGATAACTGATTTTGACATAAATAATTAATTATTTAATTATATATCTCATTATTTTTTCAAATCCCAATATTCCCCATTAGTGGGTTCAGAATATCCTATGATAATGATTCATATTTTTTATCCCATAACCCAATGGATTCTATTTAAAATTATTTGAATTTATTTAGGTATGTTTTATTCTTTTCAAATATATTAAATCATAGTTTCTCAATCTATTGATTGGACTCCCCAATCCTAAAATCTAGTACTCGAATATCTTCAACACTTATCTCCAAATTACACCAAGAGTGTTAGTGAAACATATCTAGGTTCTAATTTAGATGTGTGAACCCAAAAAAATTATTTTAACTAACAAATAATTAAAAGTACCCTAATGAGGGCTAGAATAGTACATTGAACTATGATTATATTCTAACTTAAATAAAATTTGTTTTCAATCGTTTAAATATTTTATAAAAGGAATTCTATTAACTAATGCATGAATTACCTTATATTATTATTTTCACGTGTGGTAATTTTTTTATGGAAATATCATAAATAATTAATCATGTTTAATAAAACTACTTATAAATTTTTTTAGTTTTAAATATGCTTGTATAAGATATCATATTTTTATTGTTGTGTATACTATTAATTACTAGATGTGAAAAATTACTAAAATAATTAAATATACCTAGTAAAATAAGTATTTTATACTTTATTCTATTTTATCTAATTATGATTATAAATTTATTTGTAATATGTGATAATATTTAATTAATTAAATTAATAAAACATGAATAATACAAATAAATTAATAATTATGCACTAAAAAATAAAATAAATATGTGAACTCATAATGAGATGTATCCACTAGTTGGTTTACTGGGAATTGATAAATCAACCTAAAACCTAGTATAAATAAATCAATGAGTCTTAACATGCATTGAGTTGTAGAATCCACCATTATTTTATATATGTCCTAGTTTGGATCTATCTCATATTAGGTTCTAAACCATCTCCTCTGATTGGTATCTCCATATTTTAAAAATGTATATCCTCATACAAGTGAGGGGTACAGTGAGTTTAGGGTTACATAAAATAAACCTTGTACTTGCTAGCCCATACATAATAAAGAAGGAAAGTGATTATTCATAGATCATCATATTTAATTTAAAATTAATCATCACATAATAAACCATGAAATAAATTATTAAATAAAATTAATAAATACAAAATATATAGGTCATTAAAAACTCATGATTATTCACAACATGAAATGAAAATCACATTAAATAATTTCAAATATTCATTAAAATTATTTTTCTTTTATGGAAAATTAATAAATATAAATAAATAAATTCTATAACTTAAATTATGTCAAATTAATAGTCCTTGAGACATATTAAAGATACTAATTAATTAGTATTAAATATATTTAAAATCTTAAACATATTTAAAATAATTAAGTTCATAGTGTGTATTTCATAGGTAACACAATGTGTATAATGTGCGTAAAATTAAATCCTTCTAACTAAAGATTTAATGATTACATATTGTGTAATAACACATGAAACAACATGTGAAACACTATATATGTAGTCTTTGTCATTCACCAAGAATTACATGACATGAAACTCTATATGTAAGGTCATTACATACATTAAATGTAAGTATTTTTAGTAAAATCCCACAGTCTAGGTGGTGTATAGGACCACATAACATGTCATTAATGTTCATGGCATGTACCATTTAAAATATCAATGAAGTATATAGTGTGTAACTAACTATTAGAAGTTTTTTGACACATCGAAAATCAATAAGTGGTGTGTAATGATGTTTTGTGTTGACCCACATGGCAGATCGTGAAATATAAAGCATGTACCCTACTCAGAGAGAAACCTTTTACATGGTGTGTGATCCGGTGATACATGTTGTACAGATGTGTCATGTTTCCAAACTCCTTGGAACATTCAGATGGATTCTTTATAGGTGATTAGAATAATTATAACTTTTACTATTCTATATGAAATCATATTACCACAATTTCTTGGTCATTGGACTTATAATGGAAATATTAACATGAATATTTGGAAACAAATGCACAAAACTTATCAAATAATTTATAAAAAAATATAAATTAAAATGTGACATCTATGATACTACTAAATTGTTATACGGGCATGGTGAAAGTATCAGTTTGGTGCCCAAATTTATTTTCATCCAATTAAATACATAAAAATAAAAAATAAGACAATTTATCTCAAGAATTCCTTAAATAGGATCATAAACATTTGTTGTATAATTAATTTATATAGGAGTTTCTCAACCACAATTTTCGTCTTGATGATTTTTTATCATAGATTATATTTTTGTGTGGTTTTTGTGTTGGAGAATAGAACCAATAATTCCTATATATGTATCCATGCATGCGCCATGAAAATCACAATGACATTCATGAATTATCATATGCTGTCATGTGTAGAATAAGTGATTCACATCATTTTCCATTGATAGAAACACGAATATCTTTATTTCTCTATAGGGTCTTGAAAAATAGGAGAATGGAAAAATTATCACTAGGGATTGAGAGTATATTAGAAAAACTCTCTTGTGTCGAAAACATAAACATTAAATAATGATATATTTCAGAATATATTTTTAGGGTAAAATATGAAAATTTTAAAAATAGATTTATCATTTTATTTTATCAAAGTCATACCAAAAAGTCATATATAAGAAATTTATAATGTTTCTATTATTATTTTACATGTCTTGTGTTTCATCTAATATCATTTCTAAAAAAAATATATTTATTTAAATTATATTAAATAAAATATATCACTTTAATTGGATCATTAAAATTGATCAATATAAACTTGAATCATAAAATATATTCATTCGATAAAATAAAATAAATATTATGTTCACTAATAAAGGGAGATTTTATAATTTAATATATATATTCCTATAACATGAATAAAATATATATTTTACAATATTCACAAAAAGTTAAAATAAATAAATAAGTTGATAAATTTATATCACATATTCTAAACTCTAATATTTCAAAATTGAGGTTTAAAATAGAAAAAACATGAAAAAATATCACTCTATAAGCTTGGAAAAAATTTATTCTTAACCATAAACCCAATATAATTTAATTTTAATTTAGATACACTTAGAATGTGACCCTATAGGCCCATTTCTCAATGAAAATACATAGAAAAAAGATAAATTCCAAAATTATCCTCTAGTAACATGTTTAGGCATCCATAAAGAAAGAAGTTAGTGTAATAACTACAAAAATATTCCTACAAATTATATTTCACAATATAATATCTTTGTTAGTTAATACCTCATTAAAAAAAATGCAAAATTTTGTTATCAACCTTAATGATGGATTGATCATTCTATGACTTTATAAAATGAAATTGTATTTAGATAACCATATACATGATTTTTTATACTTCCATCTAAGTAAACCAGAAAAAGATATCTTATTCTAAAAAATTATAAGGTAAAAATCATTTCTTAACCATTAAATTAATTTCATATCACTTATGATTTACCCAACACATGTTATATCATTACAATCAGATGTCTTCATGATTTTTATCCATGCCTCAAATTAAGTGATTCATGATACTCATTAATAATGATCTCAAGTCAAAGGATTGATCCACATGCTCACAGATAGTAGTATACAATGACTCATAAAACATATGGTACGCCAATTTTTAGGTATTTACTTATGGACTCCTTTCTTTGTGATATCCTATTATGAATATTAATAGAATAAGCCTCAATTCTTATGACCCCCATCAACTAATTGTCAAACATCATTTGTGCCTTTTCATATTGATGTATCTATACTATAAAATATATTCATTAAGAATATTAGCATGTCATCTCTAGATACTCATTATAATAGAGAATTGTTATAAGCTTTTGAGGAAAATAAAATTCTAAATACATTAATACATTAATATTGTAAAGAAGAATTATCATTATGTGATAAGAATAACAGACACACACACACACAGATATATATATATATAATCACTATCAAAATTAGAATGTCAGTTGATTCTGGGGAACAAACTCCAACTGATTAACTTATAAAGTATACTTGTATTCTCACCCCTACTTAAATATGCTGTTTTTATATACTTATAGGAAAAATTTGGTGATCAAATGGTTATTACTGTATTGTGGTGTTTTGATTTATTGGTGATAGTGTTGTTTACTAAATAACTCTATTAAGTATTTTCTTTTGAGATGTGAGGCTTTTGTTTTGCATGAAATTATATTCATGTTAGTTATTATTAAATCATAAAATTTTATTTATTTTTTGGAGATAATGTTGATTGGTGGATGTTTCATAGTATTAATATATGTAAATTCCACTAATATTTTATTTTTTATATTATCAATAATATTCACCCATATGTAGACTTCTAGAGGAAGGATTTAGAGGACACTCATTTCTTCACTATAAACCAAAAAGGTGTTTTAGTAGATTTGGGGTATTGGAATAATAATAATTTTTACTCTAATATGATTATGTTCATGTATTTTGTGGGAAATTTTGGTTACACATTGTTAGGTTACCATGATATGATTAAGTTCTCAATGACGTAGAGTAGAGATAATCCATATGATGAATTATATAAGAAGTTTTTCCCTTAGTAATACAAGATTCATATATGATATGGCTGACATGACCGTATCTCTAAATATCTATGTGATCAGAGAAATTCAAAGGGACCCAAATCTTAGTGATATATAATCAGAGGAAAATATATATTTAGTGGTGGTTATATAGTATCTGTTAAAAAAACTATTAAATGTTAATTTTTACCATTTTAGAAGTCTTTTAAAAAGTGTTTCTAAATCATGAATTTATTGAAACTTTAAAAAAACGTCATTTAATTAACATTTAAAAGTGTTTTTTATGAAAATTACCACTAAGTGTTTTTTTTAAAATAACTCCCTTAATTTTTTCATCTACCTCTACTTTGACCCTGATATCTTAAGCCCTAAGTCTCTTGTGTTCCTCCTTAATCACTAAGAATTAATAATTTTTGATATCCCTTGACTCACTGGCTGCCACACCATCATCGTGGTTCAATTTAATTTCCTTCCCCAAAATCTAAGACACTAGTCTCTCAAGTCCTAGCCATTCAAACACACCTCCTTCATCATCGAACTCATTTCCTCCACTTTGGAAGAGAAAATTAATTTTTATGTGATAATACAGAGATAAAATTGTTTTATTATTGGTATTCTAATTGATTCATGAATCTACTATTTTATCTTCATTTCAATAAATGTTTAATAGAATAGGAATCCATGATCTAATTACATGACGGTAACATTTTAGTATTTTTCGAAATAATGATGATTGTTTCTCTTGTCCTAAGTATGTTTGGTATTCTTGAGTATTTTAGGAATCCATAGGAATTCTCTTAGATACATAATTCACTAGAAAACAATAAAATAATTTCTAACCAAGTAATAGTTATAATATAAATATTAAAATTAATATATATAAAAATATCAATAAAGAATATTATGATCTAATTACACCAAAATGTTGATCTTGGATCCTCTATAAGAACATAAAATTAGAAGAGATATTTTCTGGAGCACCATTGAGCATTTTAAGAGATAAATCTTCCATTCCACACATATTTAGATATATCCCATCCATGTATTTGGAACTATAGTTATTAAAACAGTATAGAACTCACTTATGACTTATTTTAAATTGGTTTTCACATACTTCCTTAATCCTTGACCACCTATACTCTACATAGGAAGTGAAATTTCATTCTTTTTAAATAATAGCGCATCATTAGAATTACATTTTCTAAATTAATTAATACATAAATATAGAAATTATTGAGTATATTCTAAAGTTCATAAATGTGTCATATTAAATGTTAATCATGAAAGAAGCATGTGTAACTTTAATTTATGACTCTTGTGTTGTACCCCTTACTCTATAGGTTTTTTAATGATCACAAACACCAATTATGTTTATCCCCATTTATTTTGAGTGTACTTCAGATTCTATATTGAAATATGAATTTGGAAATTCAAACTGCCCAAATAGGGGTTAAATAAGGGCTTGGATGGCTATTTTAAAGGACTTCACTTAGAAGAAGAACTTTACAGTCAGAGGTAGGTAACCAACCAACTAGTAAGAATTAAATAACTACATTGGTTCTTCCAGTGATCAATGGATTTATTTTGGTAGTTGTACTGAGATATTCTAAGGCCCACAAGCTAGGTTGTGGAGTCCAACTGGATTGTCAATAAAACTTAGACAGACATAGAGAGGGTTGGGAAGCCCAACAATCAGCTAGTATAGCCTATTGGGTAGCCATGGGAGTCTAGATATAGGAACAAAATTATTCATTTCTAATGGTCCAAGCCAACCTATTTTTCCTTCCAATAGCTCTGTTCAACCCCCAACAACTCTAATACCACTAGGGGATCTCAAGAGACTATAAATAATCGTCTAATAAGGTTTGGACATAAAAATTTTCTATTTATTACCATATTAAAACTATCTTTTCCTATTTTGATCTATATTTGAGTTTAATTGTTGTACTCATTTTATATATCTATCATTCACATATCATTCTATTATTTTTCATTTCTGTCTTCCTGATAGAATTGAGTGTGCTATAACATGTTTTTTCAAATCAACCATATACTTATTTTATATTATTGGGTTCTCACTACCACTAAAGTGATGGATATTAGGTGTACACAACCACTAATGAGATGGAGTGTGGGTTTTTTCTTTCTCCATTTGAAATAAATTATTTTACTGGGTTTCATTTTTGAACCATAGAAAAATTGTTTTTATATTTCTTAAGTATCTTGGATGGTAAAGGTATTGAAGCAAACCTATTAATCAACTTCAGGGAATAATATATAGGGACCCATATTGATTTATTTCTATACTCATTTATCTAATTGTGTTTTATTTTCTAATTTCTATGAAAATTTCACTTTTTATTCATATATAATTAACTTTAACTATTTTAGTTTTCCACTTAATATTTAATATTTTTTATTTTCTGATTGTATCTATTATTTAGTTTATTAGATAATATTCATGTCTACTTGTTTTAGAATAATATGTTATCGCATTTGTAAAATATCCATGCATGTTTATACACCCACTAAAGAATCATAGGAAAAGTTGATTATCGAAGACATTACCACTTTTGATCCTAAAGGATAATCCATGAATGATCTTCATTAGTGTAAGATTATAATGATTTAAATCATATTAAAAATTGTAAAACTAGCCATGAAATTTGAAAATAACTTGAATTTACACATGAAGAAACTAATAAAGACTAGGACACGAGGATTTACATGTATTGTAATGATTTTGAAAATTTTAGCATACACACTAATGACTCTATAATTGAAATATTTTTTAATTTTACTTATATTTTTCAGAGTTATAAAATCTGGTGCTGATAAAACTTCTATATTACACTTTTTAATAAGGTAATTTGGGTTTTTATAATTTTTTGTGAACCCAAATTAATTTTGATTTATGAATAAAACCATAGAAAGCATATGCAAGTAGTAGAAATCATTAGGTCACTCATAACCTATGGTCTTTTCATAAAGATTAAATCCAAAAAATACTCCAAAGATTCTATGTAAAATAAGACAAATAACATTAAGTAAATTGATAAGGAATATTCAAGAAGGGATACCAAGATTTCACACATTGTCAAAAATATGATCAAGTTTAAGAATAATAAGAAATCATCCCATTATCCAAAAAATAAGAATCAACATAGTGAACTAGAGGTAACGTGTGGTTGATTAAAAAATAATGGAAACATCAATATGGAGTGATACCAATTGAAAAATAAGCTAAAAGATAATAAGGAAAGAGATAAATACTTCAATGTTTCTACATGGAGTGTAAGTGAAGACTCCATATCCTCAACTGAATCAAGTGATGATAGTGTCAAATGTATCATGGAAACATCAAGGTAAATGATGATGTAAATTACCTTTATTCCACCTAATATTTTTATTCAATTCATCTAGATTATGAAGATCTTAGATATACTATAGATCAATTAGGTAAAGGAATTTTTGAACTCACCAAAAAATTCAATCAGATTAGAAATAAATATAATAGATTTTTTAGTTAAAAATATCAACTCTCAAAAAAAGGAAGAGTTATCCTTAATATTAAAATATCAACCTTATGTTGAGAAATTAGAATATATTATAAACTACCTTACAAAATGTTGTAAAAATCACCCAAATGGGAAAGAATTTAAATAAAAAAATTTATTCCAAAATAAACATGGGATACTATTATGGTCTTGGATTTTCAAATTAGTAAATAAACTTTAAAAAACACATTTAAGAGAATTATTTCAATATATATTTAGAAAATATTTCGGTAAAACTATGTATTTTATTTATGGATTTTATTTCAAAAATTATTAATATGGTAGACCTAGAAAGTAAGAAATATACTCAACTATATTTTCTAGAAAATCATATACTAAACAAATATGGGTATTTAAGTCTATTTTAAATATCATTAATGGACCCAGATTTATTTGGGTTCTAAATTATTTAGAATTTTGATTATTTTATAGGAAAATTTGTTAAGAAAAACATCCCAAAGAGATACATAGTACATGGATATAAGGTTATCAAGGAATATAAATAGTGACTACTCTAAGTTCAACTATTTGGAATATAATGACTAAGGATTTTAATACATTCATGATATATCTTCTTAGATGAATATTTTTTACATTTAAAAAACACATGCCTAAGGAACATAATAGTTTAGAGTCTTTAGAGATATTTTACACCATATTATTATTTAATGTATGCTATTTAATATCTCCCATAAAGATCTTCCCAATTATCACTCCTTATAAACATATAATACTTAAAAACCTTTCTTCATAACCGAGAGAAAAGAAACATAAAAAAGAGTGAGCTTAGATACTTAGTGAGGGTAAGTATAAGAGATATTAATCTATAATCATATATAATAATAATATAATCATAAGGGTTTGTGATCAAGAACATAACATACAAATTTACTAAGCTTTCATAGAAAATAAACACCCTTTAGGGAATAAAACATTGTCATTTCATAAAACCTGGGATAATAGAGTGAGAACCATCATAAATCAATCATGAACCATAAGTCCATGTCATAATAGTTTTTCACCATAATAAATATAGAAAACGATTTCATATGTGAAGGTTAACTACCAAGATATTTAACATAGTGTATTTTTACTAATCACATGTTTCCCATAGTATATCAAGATGCACCTATTTTATATTGTTGATTAGTACACACCTATTTTCTGACATGGATTAGGATGAACAAGTTTCCAATAATATTTTTTTTCCATAATTTTATCATGATATATAAATATTTTTTCAATTAATTTTATGGATATATAGTTCCCACCCATCTCATTATGAAAAACATACTTATGTGTGGTACAATATAAAATATTTGACATATCATAACATTATAACATATGTCAAGAGAACGAGTTTCATTAAAATTTAATTAATTCAATATAGCATAACCCATAAGAATAAACAAGTTTCCTAAAAATTTCATCAACATAAAAATTAGCCATCCATATAAATAATAAGGATGGTATTATTTGATATTATCCCTATTAAATCATAAGTAACATAAGAGGATGTCATCTTAGTTGGAAAATAATTTTTGAAAGATCATTACCGAAATTTCTTAAAGAAAATATCATTTCCACTTTGAAAAAAAACATTCATAACATAAATCATTTTCATAAAAAACTTTTATTTGAAAATAACCATAGAATCTTATAAAGGAATATTTAAAGAAACGATTGGTGTTGGCATCAGAGAATTCTGTTCAAGTAGTACATGTTAAAATGAAAATTCATTCCACATTTTTTGTAAAAGAATTTAATTAAATGAAAACTATATTATCATTAACATAATGATATCCATGATATAAAATGTAAAATGGGTATTAAATACACCTTACAAAAGAATATATGTGTGTAACATAACATACATCTCAAAGAAGCCAAATTGACACAAAAACCCCTTACCGATTTGGTAACTTTGAAACCGTAAACCCCATGAAAGATAGATTGTAAAATGGATATGTGAATAACCATAAATTTATGGATAATAATTATAAAATATATCGATGGGTAATTTATACACTACAAAAAATAAGCATGTGGTGAATATAACATGTGCCTCACGGAAAAATAAAAGTGAGATAGAAATCCCTTACCATAGGTCTCAAAGTCCTTCATACATGATTGAAACTCCTTGATAATAAATATAATTTTATTATAAATATATTATATAACCATAATTTTATATATCATACCATATAATTTTTATGTTTTTTCTTTTATCATCCATTCACTAACCATTCCTTGTTAAAAACACGTTTCAGGTAAAAACATTATGTTTTTTGTGTATGTTATATTTTTTTATTTTTAGTCCTATTATTTAGGTCTAAGTAACATCATAAGAATAACGTTAAACACAATATAAATATCATATATATTCATAATATATTTATTTATAGTAATTCATAAAAGTTATAGACAGAAAATGAAATACCTCGTTCATGGAGATAGTATGTCATAAATATCCATGAACGTTGGTTCCATTTTATTAATGGATGGAAATAAATAAAGGTAAATAATATTTTATAATTAAATAATATTTTTTTATTTCATATATATCACATATTTTAATTAAACTTATCCCTATTAACTTCCATTTAAAGCGTGAATGAATCACATTGCTTCGCAAGGCGGTAGTCTGTTGTACGCACGAACAACGTTATTGTATTCCAAATAAATAGAAAGTAAAACATTTTCATGTTATATAATTATTATAGAAGAATAATAATATCATAAATATCATATATAAAAACTAAATACATTATTATGTCCATACATGAGAGGTGGTAATGGAAAAATGAACGACATCGGTTCGTGAGGTGGTAGTCTGTCTTACACACGAATAATGATTTTGTAACCTTTATGATTGAAGTGGAGATGGTAGTATGTAATAAAAAAAATGTATAATATATATGGAATATAATGAGTTTATTATTTCCTCATGGTATAATAATAATCGAAGGATGTGGATGGAGTTATAAAATAAAAATGCTCATTGATTAACAATATCCCTTCTTTGGGTATCCTCCTTATATTTGAACCAAAATCCTTCCTAGGATGGATTTTTGCCCAATATAAGGAGTATAGGATTCTATGAGGAAATTTTTAAAGTTATTTGGTAGTTATTTTTCGAACCAAAAGAGTTTTTAGGTGTGAATAAGAGAGGATAGGGGTCGATTTTTATAAGTGAGGTGAGTGGCACATTTTTAATATTTTGATAGAAAAAAGTGTACCTATGTTTTTCACATGACCCAAGGATAAAAATGGGCCATTATAGAATCTACACGATATATGGTCTAATTTTTTATACAAAATTGGTTATGGATAAGTTATAATTTCATTATTTACCCTAATCCACTTAGTTTAACACCACAATATATCATTTTTCCACTTAACTGAGGTAAATAATGTTTATTGTTTTTACAGTTCATTTTGGTCAATAATTAATTTGAACTCAATAGAAAATATAAAATATTCCAATTTAAAATATGGTATACATTTTTTCCAAATTACATTCACAAAAGTGTAAAAAATTAATTTAAAGTTAATCTCATAGACGCGGTGAGAAAGTGGTGTTTTAAAAGAGAAAATATTCAAATGTTTATGAAGTTTTTATATCAAAATTCAATATAAAAATGACTCCAATGACTGAATTGGATTATTAGATATATAATTAAACTAATTTTAATTTAAAACAAATTTAAAATATAATATAACTTTATAAATAATTTAAATGAAAAGGCAGTCTTCTATTTAAATTCATCATTTTTCACAATTCATCAAAAAATGAAATTTTTCAGAAAAATCCCAAAAATTCACCATAAGATAATATTGTAATTATTATTTGAAAAATATATTTTTCTTTATAAAATTTATTTTCTAAATTTTTTAATAATTATTATTATTATTAGTGACCAAAAGGAAACAAAATTTCTTTCTAGATTGATATAGTTTTAACCATAAAATTGGATTTATTATTATATTTTGTCTAAGAAACCTGAAATGAATGTTAAAAATTTATTATAATATATATATATTTCATTAGAAGAATTAAAAAAAGGTGATTTGGTTAATTTATTGAGGTAAAACACATTTTTACGAATAAAATTTGTTTTTTTTGAAAAATATTTCCATTATTATCCAAAGATTTTTATTTTTAGTTATAGTTAATTGGTCACCAAACAATTAATTATATATACATGTGTAGACCATATTTTCATAATTTAATTAATACTATTCCTAATCATAATTCCAATGACTAGGTTATAACTATCATATTAAATAATATTATTATTATAAGATTTCATGTTATATTTAAACTCAATGTTGGATGTAATGTAAGATAAACTAGGTGCTACATGTAATGAAATACAAACACTTTATTTTGTGTAGAAAAAGATAAACTTGATATTTCATGTAATGAATCTTATAGAAAATATTAAATATATTTGAAAAAATATATTTCAAAAAATCTCAAGGTGCTACATTCTACCTTTCTTAAAATGAATTTTTCCCTATAAATATGTCTTGGTCATCAACGGTTTAACATTAAAAAATTACATCATAGAAAAAAACATTTTACAAAATAATAACAAAACTTTCCTTTCTAATGGAAATTTTGAATCATAACAGTTCCCAAATTAACTCATTACTATGTTTCTATGTTGGAAAACATAGGTGGGAAGTGAAGATTTGGATAAAGAATAAAAGTGTAAATAATTATAGGAAGTGATAGAGATCATTGATCAAAATAAAGTGGGTGAGATAGAGAAGGTTAACAAACACATTTCCATTACAGTGACTTGGGTTTTGGCCATGTCAGACTTTGGATTATTTCTATGAATAATTCCAGAGCTAGGTGCGATGTCGGTGTGCGATTCCGAGGCCCGGGGTGCCCGGAATTAATTTTATAAAAATATTAAGTATTTTTATACTATGCATATGGAGGGGGTGTGTTATCTCCTAAAAGTTAGCTCAGAATGGGAATCTGAGGGTACAGTTGTGTTTGGAGCATGAAGTTTACCCTAGGCGGGGTGTAAACTTTGCAGGTGAGGGTCTGCTGTGAGAAAAGCCACCAGGGGAGTTTTTGTAAGTAAATTGAAAAGTTTATTTATGAGTGTCGGCTCAAATAACTCCTGAACGGAATCTCAGATCGAAATTCTATGTGCACCATTGCTTTCAGAACGCCATGTTTACCCTAGGCACGACATAATTTAAGTCAACATCGGGTGCCAGGTCGGAGGCTAGTTGGCGGGGAGATAAAATGTAGTTTTTATTTTAAAAAAATAAAAAGAAAATCAATATCTCCCCATCCCTCACCTTGTATGCACAGGTGATGAATTCCTCCCCCTCTCCCACTGTTATTAGCTGAATCGATCCCCGAGCGTCCTTTTTTAGCACCAATCATCAGCGGATCGAGCTTCAGGGTGTCGTGAGCATCGTTCTGCACCCGAAGCTTCGGCGATCCGCCAACAAGTAGGTGTTTTGAGTTTTGAAATCTCGAAACCCGATTGGTTGGTTTTTATCTTTTTTGAGCTTTAAGATGTGTAGATCTAGTCTCAGGGGGGCACACAGATTCTTTCAGATGCGCATTTGGACCCTCGGGGTGCCCCCGGCGGCCCTCAGAAGGTCGGTCGGCGTGGCACCGGCGCGGCGGCGCTGGCGGCGGCCGGTGGTGGGATGCGAGAATCTCATCAGACCGTCGTAGGGGTGGAATCCCGGCCACCAATTAGCCGTGACCCCACAACAATAATCAGCCACGCGCATGCTGCGCCACGCTGCGACGGCAGCGGCCAGGTCGGCCGGCCGGACCAGCCGATTCAGGCCGGTCCAACCCTCTCCTTTTACATGGGGGGTTTAGAACCCCCATTTCTTGCAATCCAGAGGTCGGATTCACGTGTTTTCTACGGATAAGATACCCTAGAAATAAGGCGAACCCTTTGAGGTGGGTTTTGGGGTTCTGCAGTTTTGTGATCGTGGCCCAGGGGCCTGAAACGTCAAATTAAATAATTATATTTTATTATTATTCTACTTTGGGTGGTCGTATCTTCTGCCCGGAGTGTCTGATTAAGGTGTCGCCAATGGCGTTGATGACCTGATGGTATGGTGGAATTTTATTGTTGGTTTTTGGGTGTTGGGACCTAGTTTGGGGTGAGGGCCCCACGAGGCTGGTTTTAAGCATTTACGGAGAAACACAACTTTTCCGCCAGGTGTCTATTTTGGACGAGCGAGTAGTCGATCCTGTGTGTTTTTCTAAGAGGATAACAATTGTGCAATCTGTCTGATGAGTTTCAGGATCGAGGCATGGGCCCCTCCTGGTCTAGCTTCAGTGAATATTACCTTTTTCACCGGGGATCCGTTTTGGACGAACGAGTAGTCGATCCCATGTGTTTTTCCGAGGGGATCGTAGTGGTATGATCTGCTTGATGAGTTTCAAGATTATAGTGTGGGCCTCTCACAGGATAGCTAGGGTGAATCATGCCTTTTCACCGGTTGTCTGTTTCGGGTGAGTAAACTGCATACCCTATGTGTTTTTCTGCAAGGATCGCGATGGTGGCCTCGGTATCGGCCTTGGAGGTGCACGGTGTGGTGTTGTGGCGGTTCGCTCGGGTTAGCGATGTTTGGACCAGCAGTGGTTGATGGTACTCCCTTAATTCGCTCCTATAAGGGTTCACGCGACATCACAACCTTAGTATAGGTTTCTGATCCTCTCAAAGGGTTATTTAATCTGTTAGAGTTGTGGCATCCCCTAGTGGGTCCGAAGCGGGATCCTCTAGCATCATTTTCCAAGATCGGGTTCTTCGTACTACTGTGACCGCTTATCCATGGGCAGTGATCCCCTATCTTGCAGGTTAACCCCGTCGGGTTTGTGGCATCATCGGGAATATGATCCCCTACATAGTGGGCCTTGCTCAGTAGGGTTGTGGCATTGTTGGGTATAGGATCCCCTACTCAGCATGAGGATTACAGTATGGTTGCGGTATCATTGGTTATACAATCCCTTACTCAGCACGTGATTTCGGTAGGATTGGTGCATCATTAGTTCGATCCTCTATATCGCGAGTTATACCCTATAGGGTTCTGGTATCATCATGACCACCTTTACACGGGCGAAGATCCTCTATTTGAGTGACGTGTTTCTACGAATGCCAGATCGGGTTGTGGTATCACCCAGCGGATCCTGGGAGTGATCCCCTATCTGTGAGATCTACAAATTCCAGATCGGGTTGTGTATCCCCCAACAGACCCTTGGAGTGATACCCTATCTGTTAGATCATTTTATACCGGTGTGGGTTCTGGTATCCCCTTGCAGATATTAGGAGTGATCCCATATCCGAGAAGTTTTTTGTTCTTGATGTTCCAGTGTGGTTTTCTCAGTGACGATATCTGACGAGCGTGATCTCTCAGGTGAGCATCAAAGGTGTTTGTGTGGGACCCGATGGAGTGTATCTCTTGGAAGAGTGTCATCTGGGATGACAGTGATCATGGAGGGTGCTTTCCAGGTTGCTAACTGTTTCTGGTGACGAGGTAAATACCTCATGTGGCTTGGTGCATGAGCTGAGTATATCTGGATGTTCAAGGTGTATGTATGGGAAAACACCTGAGCTGAGCTAACAAGTTGTGTTTATCCGAGGATGGTCATGAGAAGGACTTTCTATGTCATCTAGGTTCCCTCTGGCTGGGATGGGCGGACTGTTGTCATTCAGTTTCTCCCTTTTGTTTTGGGTTTTGGGGTGCCTACTGAGTATTGTTATACTCATCCCTGCATGGTCTTTGCCCGCACTTGTTTGTGTTTTGTGCAGACCACAGGCCTTTCGACGAAGTCTAAGAGGACCCATATTAGGAATATCTGAGTGATCAGGTGATGTTATTAATATTTTCATGACTTATTATATACTCATTTTACTTATTTTATATGAAATTTTCATAATTTGTGAGAAATATTAATGTTTTAATATTAAGTATAATTTTTGAGCATTTTTTGAAGTAGTTCAATTGATTCATTTACTATTTTAATAATAACTATCAATAGGATGATACAAATTGTGTGTTTCTTATTTTTTAGGACTCTCCTTTAAATATAAAACATTTCATTAGAAGGTACCATGTGCCAATTCTACCATTTGAAGGGTCATATGGTCCTCACAGACAAGACCAAAGAATCTGTGAAGAAACTGGACTATTCATGAAGATTGATTTAATGGGATAAATAAAGAAGTCCAAATTACATTATTATCCACCATGGTTCGGGGGACAATTTAAGGAGTCCTGGATAAAAATTTCAAGGCCTAATAATGATAAAAATGGGCCTAAATGATGCATTGAAATCCAGTCCACCATTTTGGCCGAGAAATAAAATCAGCACAAAAATATTGACATTCCTGCTGATGTGGACATCCTTTCGAGCAGATATTTTTCATTGTGAAAGAGGATATATTTATGGACAACTCTTTTGAAGAAATTATTTTTATTTGAGGGCATCTTCCTATTCCAAAATCCATTCACATTATGGACTTTGAAAAGTCTAGATTGAAATGGACAGTTCAGAATTGTTTAGTAAAACTGCCATAACCATTGCTACATAAGTCCAATGGACGCCAAATTTTCAAAGTAGACATAATACATTTATATCTACAACATTGAATAAGGTGATATTTCATGATTCGGCTGTATGAGTGTCAAAATCGTCGATCCAATTGGAGGGATAATTCTAGAATACAAACAGTCCACCATCTTGGGCTATAAATACATCCCCTCCTCTCCTTTCAAAAGGGTTGGCATTTAAGAAGAGAGGAGAACATATTGGCACGACCAAATCCTTTACAATGTCTTGGTAGGACCTTCCATACTCAAGTTTTCACTTGAGAGATCTTTCCTCCTCTCTTTGTTTTCACTTACTTTCGTGTTCTTCATTTTTGTAATCTTGTAAGTCTCTTTTTTTGTAATTCTGTTTTAATGAAAATTTCTTCTTCAATATCTCTTATTCTCATCCACCTTCTGTAGTTTAATATTAATGTTCTTAAAATATTTTAAATTCATTTGAATACCCTTCCCTTCTTTTTCTTCCTCATTCAATCAAAAGTACGTTTTTAATTATCATCATTGTTCGTGTGTGTGTGTTCGACGTACCACTCTTTTCTAATCCCTTTCTTTTTCTTCTATTCTTAATTTATCATCATAATTATTACAACTAGACTATTAAATACCCAAATGTATTAGTAAATATCTCATTGGTGTGGGTCAAAATTTAGGGATGTTAAGTGAGTGAGAGTATTTGCTCGATGAGTATTCGTTAATTTAACATTGTGTATGTTGGACTTAATATGTTAGGGATTAATGACATCTTTTGTTTAGTATGTGGTTTCCATAGATTATTGGAACCATAAATACACTACCATAAACAAGTAATAATTGAGATTATAATCCTAGTTAAGTTAAGTCTTGGATTAAAGCTTTAACACTTAGGAATTCTAATCGACGTCAACTTGTGAAGTGGGTGTTAATTTAAATGCAATATAAAGAAAAGCTCAAGGATTTCACAAGATTAACTCCCTAATAATGAACTCACCCCAATATTTATCAATTTTTTAAATCAATTATAGCTAATCAATCATTTTAATTAAGCTCTGCAAACAAACCCCCTAATCAAAATACAATCAACTAAAAACAAACGACTATTACAAAGTATGATCGCCGAGGATTTGAACCAAGTGCTTCTATACACATTAGAAGAGAACCAGAACTTTGACCGTTCAATAGGTAACAATCGGCCGTGCATTTAAAATGGAACAGTTTTCTAGGATGGTTCTTTAAGTAGTCATTAGTTTCTAGTTATTTTAATGAAAAACAAAAAAAACAAAATTTAAAAAAAAAACTGAAAAAAAACACAAAGAAAAACTTGTCTTCTCATAAAAATCATAAACGAAAAACATAAAAAGAAAAAACGGTCTTCCTCTTTCTTTCAAAATCTCTCTGAATTCCCCGTAGCCTCCTAAACAATCCCTCGGATTTGTTTGACCCTGAAATTAGGTGAACACTTCGCCAACATAGGAGGAACATATGAGATAATAAAATAATTCAAGAACCAGTCCTTGTCCAACCAATTGAATTAGATATGGCCAATCCTAGGGAACAAACACTAAAAGAACTTGCTGCCCCCGATATGAATTAACATCCTCTTGGTATTAAATATCCAAACATAGAGGCTGACTTTGAACTCAAATCGTGTTTGATTCATATTCTCCCTCATTTCCACGAGCTAGCTGGTGAGGATCCACATCTTCACCTTAAAGATTTTCAAGTAGTGTGCTCTACCAGGAAGCCTCAAGGGGTTTTTAAGAACAAATCAAACTTCGAGCATTCTATTTCTCCCTAGATGACACTACTAAGTCATGGATTTACTACATAGCTCCTGGTTCCATAACCACATGGAATGACATGAAGCGACTCTTCTTAGAGAAATTCTTTCCTTCTTCTTGTACTGCTTCTATCTGAAATAAAATTAGTGGTATACGTCAATTCGCAAGTGAATCACTCCATGAGTACTAGGAGAGGTTCAAAAATATTGTTGCAACCTGCCCATATCACCAAATTCCTGACCAACTATTGATCCAATACTTCTATGAGGGGTTATTGGCTATGGAGAGAACTCTCATTGATGTCGCAAGTGGAGATGCTCTTATTGATAAAACTCCTGCAGCTGTAAGAGATATCATAAGTAACATGGATACAAATACACAACAATTCCATACTTGAGTACATGCTCAAGTCAATACAGCCCAAGATAATCAATCAATTGAGACGAACAAGATGACCGGGTGGATGAGTGAACATACAGGTCTTGTGTGACAACTAATTGTGGCTACAAAATCTCCAACCTCGTCTCCTCCACAATCAATATTTCCTGGACCTTCTAGAAATTGTGGAATCTGAAACTCTCCATCTCATCCAACTGACACATGTCCACAACTTCAAGAGTATCAATCTGATTCATATAGACCAATGGAGCTCAATGCATCATATGCTCAGCGGAACACCAACCCTCAGCTATCAGGTCAGTTTGTTAGAAACATCAATCAACCTCACCTTGAGCCCTTATCTTCTTCCTATAACCAAGGCCCGAGGTATGGTAATCCCATCTCTCATCCCCCTCAATTCCCCCCTCAAAACCCAAACTGGTTTCAATATTGTCAAGGTGTTGGTAACTTCCAACAACCTTATCCTTTTCTTCCTCCACCTCAAAGGAACAACCCTCCTCCTAGATGACATTATCCTAGTGAGCCTTCCCAATTCCATAACCAATACAATCGCTATCCCAGGAACCAAAATCAAAGTAATCCCAATTCGGGAAAAGCCTCTTCCTCTAAGCAACCATGGGAAAGTGCAGTAGAAGATCTTGCCTCTTTCACCCGTTCTAGCCTCAAGAACTTTGAAACCCAAATTGTTCAACTTGCATCCCACCTTAGTCAGAAGCAACCATCTAATTCTTCCCAAATACCAGCTCAAACATTACCCCACCCCAAAGGTAATGTAATTGAAACTGCACTTAGATCAGGAAAGAAAATTGCTATGCCTCAAGATAATTCATTCAAACCTCCTTTGAATGTTGACATAGAAAATGAAAAGAAAAAGAAACTTGAAAAGGAACCTGAATCCATTCCCTCACCTCCTTCCATTCCACTTAGGAATCCAATTCATTTTCCTCAAGATGTTTCTAAACCAAGGAAGTACTTTGAACCTGATCCTGAAATGCTCGACATGTTTAGACGTTTTGAAGTCAACATTCCTCTCTTAGATGTCATAAAACAAATTCCTAAGTATGCCAAGTTTCTCAAGGAGTTGTGTACCCACAAGAGGCAACTTAGGACCTTCGAAAATGTTTCCACCCAGAAGTCTATTCTCATAAAGTGCAAGGTTCCAGGGACCTTTATGGTCCCATGCCAAATTGGAAGTTCCAACTTTGATGATTCACTCATATACCTAGGAGCCACAATTAATGTCATGCCCAAATCCATCTTCTCAAACCTTGGTCTAGGTCCCTTACATCCAACGGGAGTTTTCATTCAGTTATCCAATCGAATCACAGCTAGTCCTGAGGGAATAATTGAGGAAGTCCTTATCCGAGTCAATGATCTTATCTTCCCTGCTGATTTCTATGTCATTGACATGGAAGGTGAGATGAACTCTTCTCGATCTACCCTAATTCTAGGAAGACCATTCCTCCTGACTACAATAACCAAGATTGATGTCCATTCAGGCATCTTATCCATAGAATTTGGTGGCCAACTAGTCAAGATCAACATTTTCCAAGCCATGTGATACCCATCTAAGGATCACTCTGCATTCTCAATTGATGCTTCTGAGGACACTTCTAACAGTCAATCGAACCCCAATCCACCATGTTCTTCATGTTCTAATAACAAAGGACCTTGTGAAATCTTCCCCATGATTAACAAAGTCATAAATGGTGATGTTTATGTGGACATTTCATACATAGACTCTATCAATCTAGAGGATCTTGAAAAATCTCTTGAATCCCACATCAACTCTGATCTCTACTGCTCCACCTTGGAAAGTATTAAGGAAGATGAATCTGCAACAAATGAAGTCCCTTCTTCCATTCCTGAGTAGTCTAACCAAAAAATGAAAGATGAGACTGATCTAAAACCTCTTCCTGAACACCTGAAATATGCATTCCTTTTCCATGATCACTCTTATCGTGTCATTATATCTTCTTCACTTACCGAAAATGAGGAGTCCAAACATGTCCAAGTGTTAGAGGAAAAAAATGACTTAGGGTAGACCCTAGATGACATACCAGGAATCAACCCGACCCTTTTCATGCATCACATCCATCTCGAGGAGTCATCCAAACCAATTAGACATCCACAAAGAAGACTCAATCCACTCATACTTGAGGTAGTTAGGGAAGATATCACTAAGATTATTCAAGATGGTATTATCTACCCAATTTCTGAGAGTGAATGGGTTAGTCCAATTCAAGTTGTACCTAAGAAGGGTGGGATAACTGTTGTCACAAATGAACATGGAGAGGTAGTCACAACTCGAGTAAAGAAAAAATGGCATCTGTGCATTGACTATAAGAAATTTAATGTTGAAGCAAGAAAATATCAATACCCTTATCCATTCCTTGATCAAATGATGGAACGATTAGCCGAAAAGTCACACTATTTCTTTCTTGATGGATACACCGGATACTTCCAAATCCCAATCGCACCACAAGACCAAGAAAAGACTACTTTCACATGCCCCTTTGAAACAAATGCATATAGAAGAATGCCTTTTGGCCTTTGCAATGCTCCTGCAACATTCCAGAGGTGTATTATGAGTATCTTTTCTGAATTCATTGAACACTGCATGAAAGTCTTCATGGATGACTTTACCATTTATGGTGAGTCATTTGAATCATTCTTGAATTCACTCTCTTGAGTCCTTAAAAAGTGTGTCAAGTGTAAGCTTGTGTTAAATTTTAAAAAATGTCACTTCATGATTTCAAATGGGATTGTTCTAGGGCATATAGTTTCAAAAGATGGTATTGAAGTTGATCCTGACAAAATTGAAGTGATCCAATCACTTCCTGAACCCACTTCTATTCGAGACATCTGTTCATTCCTCAGTCATGACAGTTTCTATCAGATATTCATCCATAACTTCAGTAGGATTTCCCTCCTACTCACTCGGTTACTCCAAAATGATGTCACTTTCCATTTTGATGAGTTTTGCAAGAGATACTTCATTGAACTCAAAACCGATCTCACATTTACCCCGATAATCCAACCCCCAGATTGGTCCTTACCCTTTGAATTGATGTGTGATTCTTCTGATAGAGCTTTTGGGGCTGTTCTTGGTCAAAGAAGAGAAATAATTCTTCATGTCATCTATTATGGCTCAAAAACATTTGATGAAACTCAATATCACTATACTTTCATTGAAAAGTAACATTTAGCAGTGGTTTTTGCCATAGATAAATTATGGCCCTATCTCTTAGGTTCCAAAATCATCATCTTCACAGACCATTCTGCTATAAAGTTCTTACTCAAGAAAAGTGATTCCAAACTAAGGCTAATAAGATGGATCCTAATGCTCTAAGAGTTTTACCTTGAAATCAAAGATAGATCAGGAAAAGAAAACCCTGTAGCTGATCACTTGAGTAGAATTTCTAATTCTTCTCATTATGAAATCATCGATCCTGAATTCCCCACTGATCACCATTCATCTCTCACTCCAAATTTACCATGGTAAGCCCCAATTTTAAATTACTTGGTTTCTGGTGTTTTTCCTGAATATTTCTCAAAAGAACAAAAAATAAAGTTGAAAAATGATTCAAAATACTATTTTTGGGAAGAAAATAAACTTTGGAAAACTGGGGCTGACATGGTAATAAGGATATGTGTCGATGAAAATGAAAATTCTGCTATATTAGGATTTTGTCACTTAGTGCTTGGTGGTGGACACTTTGGACCACGAAGGACCTCCCAAAAGGTCCTAGACTCTGTATTCTTCTAGCCTTCACTCTTCAAGGACTCGAGTTAGTTCTGCCAATCATGTCCCACTTTCCAAAAGTTTGGCACACATTCAAAGAGAAATGAAATGCCTCAAAATCTTTTAATTTTATATGAGATCTTCAATTTTGGGGTATCGATTTCATGGGACCATTCCCCCCTTCCAATGGATTCTCATATATCCTTCTTGCAGTTAATTATGTTTTTAGGTGGGTCGAGGCCAAACCCACTAGAAAGGATGATTCACATACTATTAGTGAGTTCCTAAAGAAACACATCTTCCACAAATTTGGAACACCTTGTGCCTTGATAAGTGACTTAGGAACCCGTTTCTGTAATATTACCATGGAATATCTTTTGAAAAAGAATGGGATAGTACATAAAACATCAACTACATATCACCCCCAAACAAATGGCATGGCTGAACTTTATAATAGAGAAGTGAAAAGAGTGCTTGAGAGAATTGTAAAACCCATTAGAAAAGACTGGCCGAAAAGACTTAGTGAAGCACTTTGGACTTATCAAACTGCCTATAAAACACCCATTGTGATGTCTCCTTTTAGGATAGTTTTTGGTAAAGCATGTCAGTTTCTAGTTGAAATCTAGCATAAGTCATTTTGGGCAGTGAAAATATGTAATTTTGATCTTGAAAAATCTGGTGAAGAAATATTTTTGCAATTTGATGAACTGGAGGATCTTCGACTTGATTCGTATGAGAATTCTAATCTCTACAATGAAAAATCCAAGGCACTCCATGATAAAAACATCCTGAGAAAGGTGATCCATGAAGGTGATAAGGTAATGCTCTTTAATTCTCGATTTCAGCTTCACCCAGGTAAGCTTAATTCTCGTTGGGAAGGTCCTTTTGTTATTACTAATGTTTACCCAGTTGGTGTAGTGAAAGTCCAATACCCCTCTTCCAAAAGGACATTCACGGTTAATGGACATCGGTTAAAGAATCACCATGAGAGGACACACATCCTCAGAACCACATCGAATTCCACTGAATCCCTAACTTCTCCAGTCGACCTACCACTAGATGGAGATGGCAACCCACAAAATCCAAACCAGGGGGAACCTATTTCCCTTTAACTCATTCTCTCTATTTCAATCTCTTTATTATTCTTCCCCTCTCTTTTATTTTATTTTTTACCTCTTTCTTCATCAACCCCTTTTATTTACTCTTTATCCTTTGTGTGGTTGTGAATTTATAAAAAAACATTCTAAAAAAACCTAAAAAACTAAAAAAACAAAAAAAATCATAAAAAAAAATGAAAAGTCAAAGAGTCATGATTACTCACCTTCCAATTTTCAAATTTTTTCCAACCATTTTGGGGAGTCAACATGAATTTTTTTCATCTCAAAAACTTTGAATTTTCATTACGACTTTGGATAACGAATTTTGTGTCAAAACCAACACATTTTGAATGCTCAATTTTTGATTTGGAAAATGATTTTCCCAAAACGCGAGGCACAACATTTTCTTTCATGCCAAGGCCACCTATGGACATATTTTCAAAATGTGTGTTTTCACCCCCATTTGTGATTCTTGAGTTTGTGGACCTTCGAGCTGAATTTCCTTCTTTACTGCGCATTAATATGATAGAGGCATTTTTCTGAACCACATGAGAATTATAATAGCCAAATAGCCTCCCATTAACCATACATTAATCCTCCTTCTGAAAGCCCCTTTGAACCTATGAAAACCTTTTCCTTAATAGCCACATTACAAGTCCAATACCTTTTCCCACCCAATATCAACATGGATTTTCATTGCATAATTTTTTTTGAAATTTAAGTTTGGGGTAATGGATTTCATTATTTGGGTACCCTATTATTGATTTTCAACGAGTTATCATCTTCTTGAGGGAATGCATACATTTTAGTGTGGGGGAGAGTTTTTCATTCAGTGTGTTTTGGGGAATGTAATTTACTTCCATTTATGCAATTTTGTAAATGTTATTGACAAGTGTTAAAAAAAATCAAAAATGATGAAAAAAACCAAAAAAAAAATGAAA
Organism: Viscum album; assembly: GCA_963277665.1. Classification (NCBI taxonomy): domain Eukaryota; kingdom Viridiplantae; phylum Streptophyta; class Magnoliopsida; order Santalales; family Viscaceae; genus Viscum; species Viscum album. The sequence continues at coordinate 438,811,626 of OY728129.1, forward strand.
AAATGGGTTGTGTCTTGGGTAGGTAAAAAATCACTCTTCATCAATCTTTTATCTTGTTATAACTATTAAAATCAGTGTCGTGAGGAGATCAAATAGGGGTTGGGATATGAGTGTGAGATCTGTTTCAAGGTCAACATTCAAAAAAAAATGAAAAGAAAATAAAAAGAACACTTGCATTATATTCTTATTGGGAGATGTTTTGTGTCTTGTAAATATTACATCATCACATTACCTTCATATTTTATTCCTCTATTGTATCTTTTTTCACACAATCATTCCCTTGTAAATATGTTTTTTTATTTCCTTCCATGTTTTATTTCAAAAAAAATGTGCATTGCTTTTTCTATGTTGGTGTTTTAACCCTCTTCTTCTCTCTTTTGGACATTATATTCCTATAGTCCCATAGCCACATAAAAACCCCTTAAAAGACCTCTTCATTCTTGTGCACTTTGGATAGGTATTGGAAGCTGAGATCTCTTTTCAAACTCTAAGATTTTTACTTTTGGTTGGTGAAAGAGTGAACCTCCACAAATTAATTTTATCATCTTGAGGGGTGTGAGTTTTGAGTGTCCAAATTTTACATTTCTAAATTTGATCATGAAAATATGAATTAGTTTTGGAACATTGTTTTGGTAACAACTTGTGGTGGATTTCAAAATGATGAGTGAAATAGTCTAAACCTCCCCTAATTGAAGAAAACCAAATTTTAATATTTGTTGGTTAGTGAAAATGATTTTGTCTTGTTTTTATATTTGTTGCACATGAAGACATGCACAAAAATAAGTGTGGTGGAGTTGATGTTATTAATATGTTCATGACTTATTATATACTCCCTTTACTGATTTTATATGAAATGTGAATAATTTGTGTGAAATATTAATGTTTTAATATTAAGTATAATTTTTGAGTATTTTTAGAAGTAGTTTAATTGAGTCAGTTTACTGTTTTAATAATAACTATCATTATTCTGATCCAAATTGTGTGGTTATTGTTTTTTAGGATTATCCTTTAAATATAAAACATTTAATTAGAAGGTACCATGGGCCAATTCTTTCATTTTAAATGTCATATGGTCCTCACAAACAAGACCAATGAATCTGTGAAGAAACTGGACTATTCATGAAGATTGATTTATTGGGCTAAATACAGAAGTAAAAATTCCATTATTCACCACCATAGTTCGAGGGACAAATTTAGGAGTCCAGGATAAAAATTTCACGGCCTAATAAAAAAAATGGGCCCAAATGATGCATTGAAATCCATCCCACCATTCTGGATGAGAATTATAATCAGCACCCAAATATAGACATTTCACCTGATGTGGACATCCATTAGAGCTGAGATTTTGCATTGTCAAAGAGGAGATATGGACAGATAACTCTTTATAAGAAATTATTTTTATTTGATGGAATATTCCTATTCCAAAACACATTCAAATTATGGACTTTGAAAAAGTCTGGATTGAAATGGACAGTTCAGAATTGATTAGTAAAACTTCCATAACCTTTGGTACATAAGTCTAATGGACGCTAAATTTTCACATTAGACAGAGGACTTTTATATCTACAACTTTGAATAAGTTTATATTTCATGATTCGTCTGTATGAGTGTCAAAATCAGCAAGCCAATTGGAGGGGTAATTCTGGAATGCAAACAGTCCACCATCTTGGACTATAAATACATCCCGTCCTCTCCTTTCAAAAGGGTTGGTATTATAGAAGAGAGGATAACATATTGGAATGATGAAAGCCTTTCAAAATTATTGGGAGGACCTTCCATACTCGAGTTTTCACTTGAGATACCTTTCATTCTCTCTTTGTTTTCACTTACTTTCGTGTTCTTCGTTTTAGTAATCTTGTAAGTCTTTTTCTTTATAATTCTGTTTTAATGAAAATTTCTTCTTCAATATCTCATATTCTCATCCACCTTCTGTAGTTAAATATTAATATTCTTAAAATAGTTTAAATTCAGTTAAATCTCCTTCCCTTCTTTTGCTTCCTCATTCAATCCAAAATCCATTTTTAATTATCATCATTGTTCGTGTGTGTGTGTTCGACGTACCACTCTTTTATAATCCCCTTATTTTCCCTCTATTCTTAATTTATCATCATAATTATTACAACTAGACTATTAAACACCCAAATGGATGAGTAAGTATCTCCTTGTGGTGTGTCAAAATTTAGGTATGTTAAGTGATTGAGAGTATTTTCTGATGAGTATTTGTTAATTTAACATTGTGTATGTTGAACTTAATATGTCATGGATTAATGACATTTTTTGTTTAGAATGTGGTTTCCATGGATTATTGGAACCATAAATACACTACCATAAACAAGTGCTGATTGAGATTGTAATCCTAGTTATGTTAAGGCTTGGAATAAAGCTTTATCATTTTTGAATTCTAATCGACATCAACTTGTGAAGTGGTTGTTAATTTGAATGCAATATAAAGAAAATATCAAGGATATCACAAGATTAACTCCCTAATAATGAACTCACCCCAATCTTTATCAAATTGGTTAAATCAATTATATCCAATCAATCATTTCAATTAATCTCTGCAAACAAACCCCCCTAATCAAAATAAAATCAACTAAAAACAATCGACTATTACAAAGTATCATCACCGAGGATTCTACCTGAGTGATGCTATACACATTAGTAGAGCACCGTAACTTTGACTGGTCGATAGGCGACAATCGGCCGTGCATTTCAGCGGGTGATCATGGAGTCTTAACGGTGCTGTACCGAGGATCTTTCAGGTGGTGATTTTGACAACGTACCCCTTCTTCCGAGCAGTTTGGACAATTTTTTGGTTTCTCTTTGGTGGGCCATGTTTTTCCCTTTTGTCCTACTGTTTCATCTGGTTTGGGATAGATATGTGCATGCATTTTATTTTCAGTTTTATATATCTCAGTGTTGTTTCATGGAGGTGTGTGTGGGAGTGTGTTTACAGGTACCTTAGGCTAATGCCTTCCATGTGTGTGATAGCGTTCTCAGCGCTAGACGCCAACCTCTGGCCTATTGGAGGCGGGCTTGGGGAGTCGCGGCTCAAGCCCCGTTTGGTCGGGTCATGACAGAGTGGAATCAAAGGAGGTTCTACCTTTGGGATCTAAGAGTGTAGCTGGTCTAGATGTGTGTTTGTTTTGGGTTGAATGGAAACAATGTTATGATGTTTCGAGTTCAGCTTTAAGTCCTAAGAATCCAGTGTTGGTGCAGCAACCGACGTATCCATTCACAAGGACTCTAATAACCTCCCTTTTGACTCAGGGAGTTTGGACACTAGTCGCAGTGACATAATGGTACATGCATCATATAGAACAGGGTTTTTGGGTTTCTCTTGTTCTTATTGAGTCAGCTCTCCAAAAATACTCTTTGACTGTGGGGCGTCTTGATTATATTTTAGGATGCCTCCATGATGACAGCCAACGAGGGTTCCGTAGTGAAATTGTGGTGACGGTCCACCCCGTGTAGAGGTTGTAGACCAGGGTGCAGGTTCTGAGGCTACACCTCCAGGTGTTCCACTAGTTGAGCCACCACCTATCGAGCAGCTGGATGTGCCAGCAGTGTAGGAAGAGGTTGCGTGCAGGTTGAGTGCATTGCACGAGTTCCAGAAGCAGCGACCTCTGAGGTTACAGGGTGATCCAGACCCTCAGGCAGCTGATGACTGGCTTGAATCAGTCACCCGTGTTTTCCTCCTGTTGAGGACACCCCCATATCAGATGGTGGTTCTATCTGCAATCCTTCTGCATGGTTCGGCTGGGAAATGGTGGAGTTGGGTGACAGAGTCCCACGATGAAGAGACGCTCATGTGGGCAGAGTTTGAGTATCTCTTCAGGGAAGAGTTCTATCCGGTGACCCTGAGTTCAGTGCGGATTCAGGAGCTTCTACAGCTTTGGTAGGAGGGCATCACTGTGTTGGAGTACCCAGCGAGTTTTAAAGACATGTCGCGCTACTCCCTGGATATGGTTCGAGACCCATTATTTAGGGCTCAGACCTTCGAGCAGGGCCTATGAAGAGACATCCAAGTAGGTGTGGTTTCTTTGTGTCTGCCCACCTATGCTGGAGTGATAGAGAGAGTGTTGGTAATAGATAGATTTCTGGCTGAGAAGATTCAGCCCTTCAGCGCTAGGCATGTGGCAGCGGGGACATCGGCAACTGGTAGCCGATGATAGATGCTGGGGTCTGGGCATGACTGACGTTTCAAGAGGTGACCCCAGAATAGAGGATCTAAGGCACAGGGCTCACAAGGCTCATAAGCTAGATTTGATCACTACCAAGAGAGGTGGTGTTATGCTTGCGATGGTCGAGGACATATTGCTAGTGATTGTCCAACCCGTCATTCTATTGAGGGGGAGTCGGTCGACAGACCACCCTGGCAGAGGCAGAGTCTCGAGAAAGGAGGTCCGTAGGGTGGCGGACGTGGCGATGAAGCTGGTGCAGCAGCAGGAGGTGGTAGTCGGTATCAGTTTCCACCACCCCCACCCCCAGGTGGTCCATGTTGGGCTCAGGGAGATGGTGGACGATGGCGAGGACAACTGCAAGACTTAGAGTCTGTTGACCCAAAGGCTCCGTGGATGGATAGAGGTACACCTTGTGTCCTTTATACTTTTTGCACTATCTTATTAGACACTTTTTAGCAGTACTCTTCCCTTTCCATTGCTTTCTTTTGTTTTGTTCAGGGCATTGGTAAGACCCTGGTCGGTGTTGTTCGACGTGCTTCGAATGCGTGAAGAAGAGGGATCCTTCCACTACCGAGATGCATTTTTGTGATGTGATCAAAACCGTGTGGGCGAGTCAGTGCCGCCTAAAGTGCATAGTGTTGAGGTGTGGTGGATGATTCCCTCTGACTTATGTGTTTGAGCAAGGGTGTTTGTTGGTCGACTCGCTAGCGTGGGTGACCCAATTGAGAGTCCAGTTGCTTTCCTTGTGCTTATGGATTTTCGGGTATAAAAAGTTCTAAGGTTGGGAAGATGTACCAACTTGATTTTTCTCCCTGTCAGACTTTGGAATATTCCTATAAATAATTTCTGACCTAGGCGTGAAGTCAGCATTTGATTCCAAGGCCCGGTGTGCTCGGAATTAATTTTATAAAAATATTAATTATTTTTATACAATGCACGTGGCGGGGGTGTGTTATCTCCTAAACGGTAGCTCAAAACGGGAATCTGAGGGCACAATTGCGTCTGGAGCCTGCCGTTTACCTTAGGCAGGGTGTAAACTTTGTGGGCGCGGGCCTGTTGTGAGAAAAGCCACTAGGGGAATTTTCATAAATAAAATGAAAAGTTTATTTATGAGCATCGGCTCGAATAACTCCTGCACGGAGTCTCAGATCAGAATTCTGAGTACGCTATTGCATTCAGAACGCCGTATTTACCCTATGGACAACATAACTTTAGTCGGCATCGGGTGCCAGGTCGGAGGTGAGTTGGCGAGGAGATAAAATGTAGTTTTTATTTAAAAAAATAAAAAGAAAATCAATCTCTCCCCCTCCCTCACCTTGTATGCGCAGGTGACGAACCCCTCCCCCTCTCCGACCGTTCTTCACCAAATCAAGCGTTGGGCATCTGTTTTCAGCACTGATAGTCAGAATAATGAGTTTTAGGGTGCTTCGAGCGTCGTTCTGCACCCGTAGCTTTGGCGATCCGCCAACAGGTAGGCATTTTGAGTTTTGAAATCCCGAATCCTAATTTGGTTGGTTTTTCTCTATTTTGAGCTTCCAGATGTGTAGATCTGGTCACGGGGGTGCGCAGATGCCTTCGAATGCACGTTTGGACCCCCGGGGTGCCCCCAGTGGCCCTCAGAAGGTCTGCTGCCGTGACACCGGCGCGGCATCACTGGCAGCGGCCGATGGCAGTGAGCTGTGGGAATCTCATCCGACAGCCGCAGGGGCGGCGGTCTGGCTGCCAATTAGCAGTGCCCCACAACGGGGGTCGGCCGCGCGTGTCATGACCCGACCCTACCCGGGCTCGAGCCGCAACTACCCCAAGCCCGCCTCCATAGGCCAGGGGCTGGCGACAAGCGCCGAAGGCTAAACAACTCGAAGAGGCCTTTGCCTGAGTACCTGTACACCCACATGTAACACACTCAATGCAAAAGTGCAGAGTAAAAGAAAAGAAAAACAGAGTAAAGTGCAACTACTATTTATATAACCCACAAAAGTGCATCGACCTCTAAACAGTACAATGTATATGCTGAAGAAAAACTGTAAAGAAAAAGGGAAAAACACGCACCCAACCATAAAAGTGCCACAACCCGGCAACAGGTAAACAAAAGAGAAATAGCTAAAAGGGTCCCCACCTGGAACCCGACCCGACCACCGTACGCGGCCCAAGATCCCGAACTCGTAAGCTCCGCTGAAGTCACGACCATCCTATCCGTCATCTGCAAGGGAACACCATGTACGGGCAAAGCCCAAGCAGGGGTGAGTATAAAAATACTCAGTAGGATGCCCCGAAGGCTCGAGGGAGCAACAAAGGAAGTACTGAAGAGGAGAGCAGTAGATCGAATAGGGGAAAGTAAAGGGGAACAACCGAGAGTGCAGTAAAGAGTATAGCTCAACCCAACAAGAGGAAGGAAGTAGACTCATCCAGACACAATGAGATGAAAGCGGTGAGAAGATGAACTTCTCGTTGAGTCTTTTCTACCTATAGCAGGAGAGTAGACTCGTCCAACCATGAGAAGCTAGACACAGAAAGCACGTGGCATACCCTGCGCGTCTTCACCTCTCCTGGAGGGAGAGTAACCACGCCCATGAAGTGGGTACTGGAACAAGGTATGTACATATATATATGCTCAATCAAGAAGCCCAAACAAAATCTTAATGGGATCTCCATCCTGTAACTCATCCCAAGAAAGTGAGCAGCCAACAGTCCCATAAGTAAACACCATCGATGCACAACATCCCACATGTCTGCCCTGTACTGCAACTCAAGGGGCTCAAATCACCGCACCTCGAAACTATCCGATTTGGGAGGCACTAACTCGCCCATAGGGTTTTAGGTCACGTCGCAAGGACACGTCTCGGTGGGGAAAGTGCCCATCGTACTTGAGAGTTCTGGGGGAACGTCAAGCCACAACTCATCACTGCTATACAGTCGAGAGGTCTACTCAAAGTCAAAGTTGTCACATCACTGATTCGTACAATCCAAAGGTCCCGCTCTGGTAGTCACGGAGAAAATCCATAGACTAGCCTAGTAGAAAGGACTGAGTCTGAAATGCCAATAGGTGACCCACTGCCCAGCCCTGCTGGAGGGTAAATCATAATAAGATGTCGGGTGACCCACTGCCCAGCCCTCCTAGAGGGTAAAACCTAACACATCATCAGGAAACCCACTGCCCAGCCCTGCTGGAGGGTAAACCTAGAATAAGCTGTCAGACGACCCACTGCCCAGCCCTGCTGGAGAGTAAACCTGGAAGAAGTCGACGAGTGACCCACTACCCAGCCCTGCTGGCGGGTAAACCCGGAACAAGTCAATAGGCGACCCACTGCCCAGCCCTGCTGGAGGGTAGACCCTCGAAAGTCGTCAGGTGACCCACTGCCTAGTCTCTGCTAGAGGGTAAACCCTGAGAAGTCAATGAGCAACCCACTGCCTAGCCCTTCTAGAGGGTAAAACCAGAACTGCTCTAGTCATCTCTACTGGATGGTACAAAACTGGAGAACCAAGCACGGAGTGGGTACCGAAAAACCACCCAACTCCAGAACAACTCACCTGATAGAGGTTCAGCGCCCGTTCCATCAATGGTTGTCACTAGCACCGCTATCCGCCAAACCATCGAGAACAGAACTAGGGGAAAACTCAACCATGCTGGTCAACAAATGATAACCGAGGGACCCTTTACGTCACGAGTGGTCAAAAGTACATAAAGAAGAACACAAAACGCACATGGGGTCCACACGATGTGTGGCCCCAAGTCAACCCCAACCAAGAGATCAAATGTTCTCAGGTACAACCATCCACATGTACCTCCCAGTATTCTCTCATACTTCCAGAGTATGCCACGTCTCCATCCCAAAGGCTAATGTGCACACGACACCCAATGTCAACGCGAAGGCGTAAACATAACAACCCCAACTTTCCACCTCAACGACTAAGGCACGACCAACCACATCTCTTTAAAAACCAACTTCACTCTCCCAGGAGTTAACGCAATCACATGCCAAGGGTTCCCTATAAACACCGCATAAAGAACCACCACCAGTACACCTTTCATATTTCCACATTTAATAATATCACGTAAGAGGCTCTGCTCACCTGAACAGATTATACCATTGCAAACCTCACGAAAAAAATCTCAAGATAGACTACTTACTTGCCTCAAACAGATATCCAACAGAAAAGTCATTCAACACCGGTTTACGCTCGAACGACGTCTCGTGATCCCGAGCCTCGGCCCCGAAAATAGTCGGGTGCATCACACCATTGTGATCCCCTCAGAAAGACATGTGAAAAACTATAAGGACCCAGCCTTAAAACTTACTTAATCTTGAGTTATTACAAGATTACACATTGAGGATCATTTCAGGTTTAGAGTTTTAGAGAATTAGATCATAAAACTTTCATTACATTCCACATTTAAAAAAATTGGTTACATAAAAGATAGTATTCATTTTTCCCATCAACGAAAACATATTTAAAATAAAACATGGATTCTTTCTTGACACTTCTTTGACACTATCATCATATCATGTACCCTTCCCTTGACCTGTGAAAAACATTTCAAAAACTTGAGATGAACATAAAAAGATCAGTAAGGGATATAAAAATATGGAAAGGAAACATGAGTACATGTATACATAAGAATGAGATCATACTTTACCCATAAAACATAAGCACTTTAACATACCTCTTAAAATCGTGAATAAATCATAGAAATCATAAGACATAAAGGTAACTTGAGGAATTAATAACATTCTTACGTAGGGAGTAACCCTCTTGGTTACGTTTGGAATACCCATCACAGTATATTCCCTAAATCTCTTCGGGGAAACCTTAACATTTAACCCCTTCGCGTTACCCAATGCATTGGAGAGCTATATCGGGCTCACCCGCCCTTAGTTTATCACGAAACCACCTGTCTTCATAATAATGCCCAAGAACCATAACATAATCGTATCACATAAAACATGCATAAAGGAAACATAACATTTCCACTTTTCTATCACAACATATCAATACAACACATTGATATAAAAACATTACGAAAACCATTTTCAATACCAAAATAAAATAAAAGTAAAACATGGTATTTATTTTTCTTTTAAAAAATGGTATGGCTTGTAAAGGAAGCCGAAATTCAAATAATGGTCACAGCGGCGGAGAAGTCATTGTCACCGCATACATATGACAAAAACATTCCCTTTTGTCATTTTGTAAAACGCTTCGTATAAAAAAATATTCCTTTCGGATAAACATAAAAGTAAAAGGGGTTTATACACCGTATAAAAGAAGGTTGTGTATAAAACAAAATATTCCTCAATGAAAGGAGATTGAGACGAAGTCCCATACATAGAAGATATCCTTGGATTAAGGATAAATCAATTACATAATTATGTGTGACAAACTAATACACCAAATATAAGTGGATATTAAGTGTAAAACAATCAGAGGTTATTCACACATATTCATAGAACGACATATTCAAGGAGTACAAGCTTATACCAAAGAATCAAAATTGGGTTAAGAAGTTCCCTTGCAAAAATTTGACAGCCTAACGGCATCACTACAAAATTCAGAAAATGAGTTGATGAGGGATAAAAAGGGTATCTCATCACTTGGACATAAAATTTAAATCACTAAGGATATAGAAGAACATATCCCAACATAATTTTATGTGAATTAAAAGACATAACAAAAGAAGTCTTTTAAAAAGAGGAGGGTGAAAGGTTCCCTTACCGACATGGGTATCTTTCGAAACATACATCCCGTGAAAGAAGGACAATACAACATTGATGTAAATAATCATAAATGAAAGTATATTACACAATGAGTAAAATAATGGGCAGTACATACACCACTCAAAGGAAATTGTGGAAAATGCAGCATAAATATCACAGGAATAAAAGTGAGATGAAAAATCCCTTACGAAAACTCGGCAGCCTAACGACGCCACTTAAAACTTACAGAAATGGATTGATGAGATCAAATAGGGTCTCTCATAATATTAAAATATATTTTACAGAAAGAGGAATATAAAATTACATCCCCCAACATAACAAAGAGAAGCTTAAAATAAGTGACATAAAGGAGAGTACTTAAAAAAAGAGAAAGGTTAGATCTCTTTCGAATATTCAGCATCCAAACGACGCCACTCAAAACTTCCAAAATGGAATGATGAGAGAGAATAGTGTCTCTCATCATATGAACATAAAAATTACAGTAAAAGTAATATAAAAGAACATCCCAATCACAAGAAAGATGAGCTTAAAAGGAATGACATAAAATAGTGTACTTAAAAAGAAAGAGAGGAGTAGGATCCCTTACATCGGGTCCGACTTGACTCGATCCTTATTTAACATCCAAAATAATAAACTCGAGTTAATTTATACTTTATTAAGAACGTTATAATTACATGTTGTTCGTGTGGTCAAAGGTTCATTATATCCAGAATGATATTCATGATTTGGATATCATATATATCATATATATCCAAAATATACATGTATTTATAATATTACATAATCATTTAGAGTTAAGAAATGAAATGCACCGTTCATGGAGACGGTAAGCCGTACGTACGCATGAACGCTACTTTCATTTCTATGTCATATTAATGGAATTAAAACTAAATGAGAGGTATGTATATTTTAATTCCAGAATTATATTCATCATTTATATGTAACATAAATCATATATAATAACTTTAAATTAATCCTTTATACATCCCACATATGGCATTAACGAATCAAATCACTTTTAGGGGGCGGTAGTCCGCACTTCCTAAAATGAAATTATCGTGTTTACCCACAATGGAAACCATAAAGGTATTCCACAAAAGAAAAATACAGAAGCTTAAGTAAAACATAAACATATTATATATCATATATAAGTATAGTGACATCTTAATGGCCACCTTTTTAAGGTGTTATATGAGTGTTGAACAATCATCGTTTCGTGAGGCAGAAATTCGCCATCCACAGAAACAATATGTTCTTTAACCATTTGATGTAGGTGTGTGTAAGTGTAGCTCGAATTATTCTTATAACAAATTTCTAGTATATTAAAGATGCTGGAGTTGTTACAAAAGAAATGAATAAAAAAAGTTTAGGGGGTTGGAGAAGCAAAATAAAACAAAAGAACACAAGTGATGACATTACCTTAAAATCAGGTAACTATTTTTGATTTGACCTCAAAGGCTTCCTTGGGAAGACCTAGGCCAAAAGTGAGGCTTCTAGGAGTACTATAGGTATGTGGAGAGGCAAAATGAGTAGGGTTTGTCCGAGCCAAAGGCTTGAGATGTGTGGGTAAGGTGGTAGAGGTGGGGGCCGTTTATAAGAGGAGAGGAGGGGCACTCTTGTAATGTTACAAAATGTTACTTTATTTTCAAATGCGTTTCGGATTTTAAAGGTCCCAAATTGATTTATTTCAAGGATAAGGTGGTAAGGGTTCGAAAAATACTCATCCAATAGGTTTTTGATAAGTTTATGTTATTGTTTTAACATTATCGTTCCATTTTATTTAAATCCTTTATTAATGAGGTAATCGCTGCGTCATTATGATGTCATAAATAATTTTATTTATTTAATGTCTATAAATTATAAAAAAACTATCATGATGTAGGAAATATTTTTAGATTTCCAATGACTATTTATAGTCAAAAATATGACTTGTATAACCCCAATTAAAAATTGTTTTAGGGAAACATCTCATGCTTGTGACATTTTTATTTTAACTTTAAATAAAACGTTATTTATGTCATTTTCCAACCAAAGTGGCTCCATGGGGTCCCCAAGTTGACCCATGGATTTTCTTGGTCGGACATGACACATCCAATGAGGGTAGGACATGTGTCTAGGTCATTTCACATTATTAAAACAATATTTTTACCTTAAATTACACTAATTATCTCTAATCGCGATTAAGAACATAAAAGTTACTATTCACCAAAAAAATTATTTTAATCCCATTGAACAACATTTTACTTCCTAATGACAACCATGTATATCGGATTTTTGAAATTCAAAACACAGATGTGGAATAGTTTCATTTAAATGAAAAAATCAGTTTCTTTAACTACCACTTAGTGGTTTCACTATTCATCAAAAATTGAAGTTTTTCAGAAAACTACCAAAAATTTACCCTAAGATATATTTGATATTACGAATTGAAAAATGAAGTCTATTTTACAAAATTCTAAACATATAAGTTGCATTAATTAATTTAATAATTAATTCCCACTGTCAAAACAAATAGCGTGTTTTTAATAAACAATAAGTTTCAAAAGATTGACTCTAGTTTAAGTCCAATTTCAAGATGAAATTAATTCCAACAACCACTATTGGATTAAATGGTAAAAATATATTCTAATTGAACTTTAAAACCAATTCAAAAGATAATCTAATAATATAAATAAATTAGATTAAAAATAGGTTTTGAATTAAAATACAACATTTTTCACTATTCATTAAAAAAATGAACTTTGTTGGAAAAATACCAAAAATTTACACAAAGTAAATTTTGATGTCCCGATTCTAGAGAAGAATTTTATTTTTTCAAATACAACACATAAAATTGTTAAAAAGTGGATTTAAAAGAGGTTCTCCATCGAAAGGCGGTTAATCGACCTTTTAAAGAATATTAGAATGTTTATGCTTAAAAATTGGATTCATTCGCATTTTTAATCCTCTAACATTTATTGTAAGGAGTAAAAATATTTGACAAACATATATAGTCATTTTTTAGTTAGTACTATTCATTCCCTCCATTACAACGACTAGGCGTTAACTACCATTTAAAATAATATTATTTTATTATTAGAGTGCAACGTAAGATTCCCAAGAAACTCGTTGTTGCGTGTTGGGTACGCCATCGAGCATAGCATACCCTTTAAAGTAACATTAATATTTTATTCACAAATATGGATAAATATAAAAATTTCATATTCTTTATTTACCTGGGGTGTTACATTCTTCCCCCTTTTGGGAATTGCGTCCTCGCAATTTCAAAATTGGGCTCGAAAACATCCTTGAAAGTCCCACATCGGAACAAGAGTCGGTAGAACAATCACTTTAAAAGAATGGGAGAGAAGTACAAATGTCACCCGAGTTAACCCACACTAGGATTCCAAGTTTGAAAATATGTATATGGAGGAGAAAAAAAGGGTTATGTTCTGATGGAGAGTGATAATAAACATGTCTAAGAGAAAGTTAACCATAAGAAAATCGCAAACTTGTGATGGGTTAAATGGTATTGGATTCCCCAGTATTAAAAGTTAATGGAAAACATTTTTTTTCATTTAATTTCAATTGAGGAATTTATTTTTGAGCTTAACTAAAACATAAGGAAATATACTTACTTGTCATATTGACTTTCAAATTTTACTAGATTTCTTAAATGAACTCATATTTTCTCTAAAAGATGAGTATTTAGGATGACTTTTTTACATTAAGAGAGCTATAATCAACTTCTAGAGAATCACCTAACCCAAAAAAGATAACTATATACTTCCCATGTCTTTAGACTTTAACCAAAACCAAAACCAATAAGGTTAGTATAAGATTAGATAATCCAGAAAAGGATAACCCTTTATAAAAAGAAAATCTATTCTTAATCTCCAAAATTTGTCCAACAAAACCCAAAGTTCAATGAGGACCATTTGATAAACAATTTGTCCATAAAATTCTTCAAAGTTAACCAAAATAATGTTGAAACCCAAATATTTGAAAGATTTAGTCACATAGTCTTCCAAGGTACAAATTAACTTTTATCTCCAAATAACATCAGTTGCTCTTAAATTCTCAGATTGAAAAGTAATTAACCTAATCACATATCCTCGATGATAGGTTAATCATTTCCATAGATAACCCAAAATAAACTTAATCTTGATTCCTAAAATCATCTAACTAAAAATAATTAGTCAAACTAACCAGGGACTTCACATAGTCCAGTGGTAGGTGATAAATACCAGTCGCACTTTGGTTGTGGGTTTGATTCCCGCAGCTTTGTCCGATGCGACAGGTTTTCACATGGTCTGTGTGTTTTCCTTTTTCCAAAACTCTATAATTCTTAAACAATTCCCCAAAACGAGATAAAATCTTCAAAAATAATCATAACATATTTTAACCTCAAGTTTATCTCATGCCTTTCATTTTCCATCATAACATATAATAACCCATAATTACCTCAAAAGTAAGGATCATATAAACTCTAATGGTTACCTTTATAATTATTACCCGAACATCCACATCGATTGGTCATCTCGTACATGATTCATTACAGATCATACCAAGGTTCAAGTGGTTGATCATGACTCCTTTATAGTTGGTTTAGAACAACCACGAGTTTCCTCATTGAATCCCCCATTTTATCTAGTATCTTAATCAGAGAACTACCATAGTTTCCTTCAAACCTGTTGTCTCTTTGGTGCCTGATAGATCCATCCATTCACTAAAAATAGAAATGTCAGTGTTAGTATATCAACAAAACCATCATGTACGAATGAGGAAGGTAAACACTAAGATATACTTACTCATTCACTTTATCTAAAACTAGGACTATTTTTGAAATCCTAACCATTATGGTAATTTCACTTGTGCTTAGAGAATACCCTAACCTCTAAAGTTATCTAAACCGACCTCTGATACCAACTATAAGGCCCCAGCCTTAAACCTTACTTAATCTTAAGTTATTACAAGATTAAACATTGAGGATCATTTTAGGTTTAGAGTTTTAGAGAATTAGATCATAAAACTTGCATTACATTCCAAATTTAAACAAAGTGGTTACATAAAAGATAGTATTAATTTTTTCCATCAATGGAAACATATTTAAAATAAAACATGGATTCTTTCTTGACACTTCCTTGACACTATCATCATATCATGTACCCTTCCCTTGACCTGTGAAAAATATTTCAAAAACTTGGGATGAGCATAAAAAGCTCAGTAAAGGATATAAAAATATGGAAAGGAAACATGAATACATGTATACATAAGAATGAAATCATAATTTACCCATAAAACATAAGCACTTTAACATACCTCATAAAATCATGAATAAATCATAGAAATCATAAGACATAAAGTTAACTTGAGGCATTCATAACATTCTTACGTAGGGAGTAACCCTCTTGGTTACGTTTGGAATACCCATCACAGTATATTCCCTAAATCTCTTCGTAGAAACCTTAACGTTTAACCCATTCACGTTACCCAATGCATTGAAGACCTATATCGGGCTCACCCACCCTTAGTTTATCACGAAACCACCCGTCTTCATAATAATTCCCATGAACCATAACATAATCGTATCACATAAAACATTCATAAAGGAAACATAACATTTCCACTTTTCAATCACAAGATATCAATACATCACATTGATATAAAAACATTATGAAAACAATTTTCAATACCAAAATAAAAGAAAAGTAAAACATGGTATTTATTTTTCTTTTAAAAAAGGTATGGCTTGTAGAGGAATCTGAAACTCAAATAATGCTCACGGCGGCGGAGAAGTCATTGTCGCTGCATACGTATGACAAAAACATTCCCTTTTGTCGTTTTGTAAAACGCTTCGTATAAAAAAAGATTCCTTTCGGATAAATGTAAAAGTCAAAGTTGTTTATACACCGTATAAAATAAGGTTGTGTATAAAACAAAATATGCCTCAATGAAAGGAGATTGATATGAAGTCCCATACAAAGACGATATCCTTAGATTAAGGATAAATCAATTACATAATTATGTGTGACAAACTAATACACCAAATATAAGTGGATATTAAGTGTAAAACAATCAGAGTTTATTCAAACATATTCATAGAACGACATATTCAAGGAGTAAAAGTTTATCCCAAAGAATCAAAATTGGGTTAAGAAGTTCCCTTGCAAAAATTTGACAGCCTAACGGCATCACTACAAAATTCAGAAAATGAGTTGATGAGAGATAAAAAGGGTATCTCATCACTTGGACATAAAATTTAAATCACTAAGGATATAGAAGAACATATCCCAACATAATGTTATGTGAATTAAAAGACATAACAAAAGAAGTCTTTTAAAAAGAGGAGTGTGAAAGGTTCCCTTACCGACATGGGTATCTTTCGAAACATACATCCTGTGAAAGAAGGACAATAAAAAATTGATATAAATACTCATAAATGAAATTATATTACACAATGATTAAAATAATTGGCATTAAATACACCACTCAATGGAAATTGTGGCAAATGTAGTATAAATCTCACCGGAATAAAAGTGAGATGAAAAATCCCTTACGAAAACTCGGCAGCCTAACAGCGCCACTTAAAACTTACAAAAATGGATTGATGAGATCAAATAGGGTCTCTCATCATATTAATATAATGTTTACAGAAATAGTAATATAAAATAACATCCCCCAACATAACAAAGATAAGCTTACAAGAAGTGACATAAAGGAGAGTACTTAAAAAAAGAGAGAGGCTAGATATCTTACAAAAATTCAACAGCCTAACGATGCCACTCAAAACATCAAAAATGGATTGATGAGAGAGAATAGGGTCTCTCATCATATGAAAATAAAAATTACAGTAAGAGTAATATGAAATAACATCCCAATCACAATAAATATGAGCTTAAAAGGAATGACATAAAATATTTTACTTAAAAAGAAAGAGAGGAGTAGGATCCCTTACCTCAGGTCCGACTTGACTTGATCGTTCTTTAACGTCCTAAATAATAAACTTGAGTAAATTTATACTTGATTAAGAAAATTTTTCAAGTTCATTATTCCTTTTATATCACTTATTTCCATGTGATAAACATTATTTAATCATTTAAGTTAATAATGTTTGTTTTGTCGATATTTGGTTCTTAGGTCGAAAGTGGACTTCTTACAATTACATGTTGTTCGTGTGGTCAAAGGTTCATTATATACAGAATGATATTCATGATTTGGATATCATATATATCATATATATACATAATATACATGTATTTATAATATTACATAATCATTTAGAGGTAAGAAATGAAATGCACCGTTCATGGAGACGGTAAGCCGTACGTACGCATGAACGCTACTTTCATTTCTATGTCATATTAATGGAATTAAAACTAAATGAGAGGTATTTATATTTTAATTCCATAATTATATTCATAATTTATATGTAACATACATCATATATAATAACTTTAAATCCATCCTTTATAAATCCCACATATGGCATTAACGAATCAAATCACTTTGAGGGGGCGGTAGTCCGCACTTCCTAAAATGAAATTATCGTGTTTACCCACAATGGAAACCATAAAGGTATGCCACAAAAGAAAAATACAGAAGCTTAAGTAAAACATAAACATATTATATATCATATATAAGTATAGTTACATCTTAATGGCCACCTTTTTAAGGTGTTATATGAGTGTTGAACAATCATCGTTTTGTGAGGCAGAAATTCGCCATCCACAGAAACAGTATGTTCTTTAACCATTTGATGTAGGTGTGTGTAAGTGTAGCTCGAATTCCTCTTATAACAACATCCTAGTATATTTAATATATTGGAGTTTTTACAAAAGAAATGAATAAAAGGTTTTTAGGGGGTTGGAAAAGCAAAATAAAACAAAAGAACACAAGTGAAGACATTACCTTAAAATCGGGTAACTCTTTTTGATTTGAGCTCAAAGGATTCCTTGGGAATACTTATGCCCAAATTGAGGCTTCTAGGAGTAATAGAGGGATGTGTAGAGGAAAAATGATCAGGTTTTGGCCGAGACAAAGGCTTGAGAGGTGTGGGTAAGGTGGTAGAGGTGGGGGCCTTTTATAAGAGGAGAGGAGGGGCACTCTTGTAAAGTTACAAAATGTTACTTTATTTTCAAATGAGTTTCTGATTTTAAAGGTCCCAAATTTATTTATTTCTAGGATAAGGTGGTAAGGGTTAGAAATATACTCATCCAATAGGTTTTTGAAAAGTTTAGGTTATATTTTTAACATTATCTTTCCATTTTATTTAAATCCTTTATTAATGAGGTAATCGCCGCATCATTATGATGTCATAAATAATTTTATTTATTTAATGTCTAAAAATTATAAAAAAACTATAATGATGTAGGAAATCTTTTTAGATTTCCAATGACTATTTATAGTCAAAAATATGACTTGTATAACCCCATTTAAAAATTGTTTTAGTGAAACATCTCATGCTTGTGACATTTTTATTTTAACTTTAAATAAAAAGTTATTTATGTCATTTTCCAACCAAAGTGGCTCCATGGGGTCCCCATGTTGACCCATGGATTTTCTTGGTCGTCCAGGACACATCAAATGAGGGTAGGATATGTGTCTAGGTCATTTCACATTATTAAAACAACATTTTTACCTTAAATTACACTAATTTCCTCTAATCGCGATTAAGAACATAAAAGTTACTATTCACCAAAAAATTATTTTAATCCCATTGAACCACATTTTACTTCCTAATGAGAACCATGTATGTCGGATTTTTGAAATTCAAAACACAGAGGTGGAAAAGTTTCATTTAAACGAAAAACTCAGTTTCTTTAACTACCACTTAGTGGTTTCACTATTCATCAAAAATTGAAGTTTTTCCGAAAAATACCAAAACTTCACCCTAAGCTATATTTGATGTTACGAGTTAAAAAATGAAATCTATTTTACAAAATTCAAAACATATAAGTTTAATTAATTAATTTAATAATTAATTGCCGCTGTCAAAACAAATAGCTTGTTTTTAAGAAACAATAAGTATCAAAAGATTGACTCTAGTTTAAGTCCAATTTCAAGATGAAATTAATTCCAACGACTACTATTGGATTAAATTGTAAAAATATATTCTAATTGAACTTTAAAACCAATTCAAAAAATAATCTAATCATATAAATAAATTAGATTAAAAAGAGGTTTTGAATTAAAATACAACATTTTTCATTATTCATTAAAAAAATGAACTTTATCGGAAAAATACCAAAAATTTACACAAAGTAAATTTTTATGTCCCGATTCTAAAGATGAATTTTATTTTGTCAAATAAAACACATAAAATTGTTAAAAAGTGGATTTAAAAGAGGTTTGCCATCGAAAGGCGGTTAATCGATCTTTTAAAGAATATTAGAATGTTTATGCTTAAAACCTGGATTCATTCGCATTTTTAATCCTCTAAAATTTATTGTGAGGAGTAAAAATATTTGAAAAACATATATAATCATTTTTTAGTTAGTTATGTTCATTCCCGCCATTACAACGGCTAGGCGTTAACTACCATTTAAAATAATATTGTTTTATTATTAGAGTGCAACATAAGATTCCCAAGAAACTCGTTGTTGCGTATTGGGTACGCCATCGAGCATAGCGTCCCCTTTAAAGTAACATTAATATTTTATTCACAAATATGGATAAATATAAAAATGTCATATTCTTTATTTACCTGGGGTATTACAAAAACACTGCTCACTTGAGCGCAACAGATATCCAGAGAATAAGGTGCGCTCTGACAAACCGAACACGAGTGGTGCTACGTGGGACCCACATCACGGTCCCATAGCACTACCAACGGATCACACCGTTGCGATCCTCTCAGAAAAGTACACAAGACTGACTATCCACTTGTCCAAGACGGACACCCGATGATAAAGCTGGAAATCACCGCGAACTCCCGAAACGACCCTCACGGGGCCCACACCAATGTGCAGAATTAAGGCAGGAGAATTTCTCCATTGCAATGCCCTCGAAAAAACACTCAGAATTGACTACTCACATGCCCCGAACGGATGTGTGATGGAAAAGTTACAAAATGCTGCAAGCAGCTCAAAAGACAGGTCGTGGGTCCCATGCCTCAACTCTAGTTTGAATGCCCGAAACCATACTGGAAAACTCCAGCTCAAAACCAGGGTCGCAACGCCACTGACGGCGCTCAAAACGGACGTCGAATGCGTCCGCGCCGTCCAAAACAAGAAACACCCAGAAAATGCTAGTCCACTTAATGTACACGTCGCGCCCCCGAGCCCCTCATCTCGGGAATTAAAAATTCCTGATACCATCTCAAAATTTTTGCCTCAATTCCCGGAAGGCACTGCCGCAGACGGCACCGAAAACGGACACCCGTAGCGAATGTTTCGGGTGCCCGAAACCAGGGGCGAACCCCTTGGGTTGGACCGGCCTGGGCCGACCCGCAGTCCAGACTCGCAGGCCACGCGCAGACTGGCCCTCGTGGCAGGTCGCGCCTGCCGCATGAAGACCTGCCTTCGGAGGGTCTTGTCTCCCCCGCAGGGGTCACGCACTGCGACCCCGACGCTCCCTTGCACCCCGGCGAGTGCCTCCTCACCCTGGCCACTCACCTGCAGCCCCAGCGGACCGCCACCGCCACCCCGCTCGACCGCCATCGCCTATGCTGGCCTCACCCGATCGCCCTCTCACTGACGCCCACAGCACCCGGCCGACCTACGCTGTGCCTTGCCGCCTGAGAAGTTGCCCGCGCCACCACCGATGAGGAGTCCGCCACCGCGCCACTGTCCCAGAGAGCCGATGCCGCCGCTGGAACATGCCGCGCCGCCGCCAAAGCTCGCCGGACCACCTGGTTCCACCGGAAAAGGGGTATTTGGCCGGAAAAATTCTCGGGGCCACCCCGACCACCCCGTGACTCCAAAATTTGATCCTAAAGGATCGTTGTGAAGATAAACTCAAGCCCTACGAAACCAGGGGCTTCGCTCGATGATCAAACAACAATTCGACGCATAACATTGAGCTTTAAAGAAGGGTGCATAAATTAAAATGAAAAACGTAAACTCCTACCTGCTGGAGCGTAGCCTGAAGCTTCTCGGTTGATCCGTGCTTCGCCGTCGTGGCTTCCACCTTGATCGGAGGAGGAGAGGAGGTTGAGGGAGAGGCTTCGCCAGGGGGTGCAAAAGAGGGAGAGGGGAGGAGAGGAGAGTTCAAATAAATAAACTCTAATTAAAAACACGACCCCTGAAAGCACTCACATCCAAAACCTTTATCACGGTCAAGATTACGCTTCCCCTAGGCCAAAAACCACCTCCCGAGCACAACGACGGTCTCAGAATGTTAATCTGAGCCTCTGTTCGAAAGTTATTAAACTCAACGCCCGAGGCTTCCAAATTACGAAATTGCCCCTGGGGCCATTTTTCACAGACGGCCTGTGCCCGCTAAGATTACACCCCTCCTAGGGTAAAAGGCACACTCTAAACTCAACGGTGCCGTCGGTTTTCCAATCCAAGCCACCATTTAATATATACTTGAGTTTAACCAATAAACTAGTAAATAAATTAATTAATTTATCCGTTTAACGTTATCATAGCGGGTGAGGGGTCCAAACGTCCCGCGCTGACATGCTTTATGTCATTCCTAGGGTAAAAACTGCATTTCAAACCCATCCGTAAACTCAGATCTCTGATATAAAGCACCGTTTAGGAGTTATCCCATTTACTTGGCGTTCCCAGTGTAAACACACTGAAAATTTAATTCCGGCCACACCGAGGCTCGAAATCGCACGCCGTCTGAAGGCACTACTCTGGAATAACATCAAGAATATTCCAATGTCTTTTATAGCTGACAACTGAGTTCTTACATCATTCCCTCCTTCATGATTTTCATCCCTGAAAATCAAAACTAGGGAACAACTCAAGGTACTAAGCCCGCACCCGGCTCTCCCGTACCCAGAGGAGCTCTTGCAAAGTTCCACGTCACCACGCACAGACCAAAGGATTTGATATGTTCACGTGGAGTCTGACCTTGAAGATGACATGCATAAGAGCACACACACTACTTTTTGGGTGAGTCACGTGGAAGACGTCATGCACCCACTCCAAACTTTTGTGTTAGGGAAAGGTGGTAGGGAACCTCGCCATCCCTTTGCACGGCCTCAAACGGCCCGAAGGCCCTCGGGGGTAGCTTACCCCCTCCCCCCCCCCGATCGAACCTCCATGTCGCATGCCGCGACTGGAATCACTGCCCGCACCTGGAACACGGCACGATACTTCCCTCCTTCAGAATATCCATATGGTTAAACACCCAAGGATATCTGGTCACGCAAGGTTTCACAGTTGAGGTCTCGCAACCAAGACTCTCTTACAAGCTCAGAAGGCGGAGGAGTCGACACCATCGAATAAAGAAAAAGGTCCCATGCCTTTTACCTTACCAACACAGGGTTACACCGACACCCCGAACCACCCTGGTAACAACTCAAGCAAGGATCAGGGAGAAAATAATTTCACATGCAGAGTCTAACAATTCTACTAAAAAAAGTAGAAGAGCTGTAGAGCATACCTCCTGCCACCTCATGCTCCGCAGGATCGTAGACATCAAAAGCTCGTGGTTGTCCGTGGTCCCAACTGTCAGCTCCTGGATCCTGACATGGACCACCTGGTGGTGATGGGAAGTCCTTGTAGAGTCGTCCCCCACTACCAGCTCCTCCCGCTCCTCTGCTAGCACCACCTCTCTGGGCGCTACTCCGATCACGGCGCTGCCTCTATCGTGGTGGTGCACCTGCTGCATGCCCGATATCCTCAGCGTGCCTAGTCGGGCAGTCCCGTGCTAGGTGACCTCGCTCGTCGCAAGTATAACACTGACTCTTTGGGCTGCACTGGTGCCCTCCGACACCATTGTGGTGTACGACCATGGCCCGGAGTCCACTCACAGAAGGTTCTCCTCGGCTGAGGCCCTGCACTTTGTTTCCAAAGTGGTGCAAGACCACGTCTCCATAACAGGCGGGTGGAAGGCCGCCTGCGTCGAGGTTCAATCTGCCGACGCCTACTAGCTGCGGTAGGCGCCTCGGCTCTGTCGAGCCTGTGGTCACAACCAACTTTAGAGAATGACATGAAGCTCTCAGTCACCAATGCCTGCTCTAGAACCCTGAAATATGTGGGAATGCCCATGGTTACTATGGGTGCACGAATCTCTCGGTGGAGACCCTGCTCAAACTTTCACGCTCGGAAGTTTCCGTCATGGACCATGTCCGGATAAAAGCGTGCAAAGTCTGCGAAACTAGCCGCGTACTCGGCCACCGTCATCCCTCCTTGCTAAAACTGCAGGAGCTCCTGAATCCGAACGGAGCATAAGAAGGAGGGAAAAAACTCCTCACGAAACAACAACTGAAAGTCTCCCGACGAAAGCGACAACTCGTCAAGAAACTGAATCACCACACTCCACCAATGCCCAGCTGCTCCGCAGAAAGGTTGGCAGCCAAAGCCACCATAAGATCTACCGGCATCTGCACAAGCCTGAAAAGGCGAACCACTGTCTCCAGCCAAACCTCTACTACCTGAGGGTTTATCTCACCACTGAACCTCTTCGGTCTCTGTCCCTAGAACTCACGGAGCGCGCTCAACCTACGCTCAAGCCCCGTCTTCTCTACTGAAGCTGTCTACTGCTCACCAGGTGGGGGTGCTGCTACCAGCCCACCCAGATAAAGGGGTTCACATGATGGGTCCTGGACTGTGGCCTCGTAGCTCACAGGGTCGTCATCATGAAACAAAGCTGGTATCCTGAATGGCTATCTTTTCGGAGACATCCTGAATATTATCAAGGAGTGTTGTGATCAGATGAGCATATATGTATATCACAACAATAAAAACAATTGGAAGCTGACTCAAGAAAGACAATCAAAGACCCAATCCTATGTGATTCACAAACCTATTTTCCCTATAACAAGTGTCTCAGCACGTTGAGTCGACAAACGGGTTATCAGGGTCCTGGTGAATGGATATGTCAGCCGCCGCACCATCACTGGACTCCCTGGCCTGAGAGCCACTCTCGAGACATGTTAACACTATTTCCCTAAATCCCAACCAATTCCTTTTATTTTAGGGACGTCCAAACAGATTCCCAAGGAATGAACCACTTCTGATACCACTTTTTCATGACCCGACCCTACCTGGGCTCGAGCCACAACTACCCCAAGCCCGCCTCCATAGGCCAGGGGCTGGCGATAAGCGCCGAAGGCTAAAATACTCGGGGAGGCCTTTTCCTGAGTACCTGTACACCCACACGCAACACACTCAATGCAAAAGTTCATTGTAAAAGAAAATAAAAGTAGAGTAAAGTGAAACTGCTATATATATAACCCACAAAAGTGCATCGACCTTTAAAAAGTACAAAGTATATGCTAAAGGAAAAATGTAAAGAAAAAGGGCAAAACACGCGACCAACCAGAAAACTTCCATAACCCGGCAACAGGTAAACAAAAGATAAATAGCTAAAAGGGTCCCCTGGCTGAAACCCAACCCGAACACCGTATGTGGTCCAAGATCCCGAACTCCTAAGCTACAATGAAGTCATGGCCAACCTGTCAGTCATCTGAAAGGGCACACCAAGTGCGGGCAAAGCCCAAGGAGGGGTGAGAATAAAAATACTCTGTAGGATTCCCCGAAGGCTCGAGGGAGAAACAAAAGAGGTACTGAAGATGTGATCAGTAGATCGAATAGGGGAAAGTAAAGGGGAACAACCGAGAGTGCAGTAAAGAGTACAACTCAACCCAACAAGAGGAAGGAAGTAGAATCGTACAAACACAAGGAGCTGGAAATAGTGAGAAGATGAACATCTCGTCAAGTCTTCACTACCTATAGCAGGAGAGTAGACTCTTCCAACCATGATAAGCTAGACATGGAAAGCACATGGCATACCCTGTGTGTCTTCGCCTCTCCTGGTGGGAGAGTAACCAAGCCCAATAAGTGGGTACTCGAACAAGGTATACACACACACACACACACACACATATATATATATATATATATGCTCAATCAAGAAGCCCAAACAAAATAGTAAGGGGATATCCATCTCGTAGCTCAACCCAAGAAAGTGAGTAGACAACAGTCTTAGAAGTAAACACCATCAATGCCCAGCATCCTGCACGTCTGCCCTAAACTGCAAGTCAAGGGGCTCAAATCACCGCACCTCAAAACTATCCGCTTTGGGGGGCACTGACTCACCCACACGGTTTAAGTCACGTCACAAGGACGCGTCTCGGTGGGGAAAGTGACCATCATACCTGAGATTTCTGGGGAAACATCAAGCCACACCTCGTCACTACCACACAGTCGAGATGTCTACTAAAAGTCAAAGTTGTCACATCAATGACTCATAAAATCCAAAGGTCCCTCTCTGGTAGTCATGAAGAAAAGCCACAAACTAGCCAAGTAGAAAGGACTAAGTCTGAAATGCCAATAGGTGACCCACTGCCCAACCCTGCTGGAGGTTAAATCATAATAAGATAATAGGTGACCCACTACCCAGCCCTACTGGAGGGTAAACCCTAATACATCATTAGAAGACCCACTGCCCAGCCCTGATGGAGGGTAAACCTAGAATAAGCCATCAGATGACCCACTGCCCAGCCCTGTTGGAGGGTAGACCTGGAATAAGTCGATGGGTGACACACTGCCTAGCCCTACTGGAGGGTAAACCTGGAACAAGTCAACAGGCGACCCACTACCCAGCCCTGCTAGAGGGTAGACATGAATCAATATGACGAGCAACCCACTACCCAGCCCTGCTAGAGAGTAGACCCTCAAGATTCATCGGGTGACCCACTGCCTAGTCTCTGTTAGAGGGTAAACCATGAGAAGTCAACGAGCAACCCACTGCCCAACCCAACTGGAGGGTAAACCTGGAACTTATCTGGCCATCTCTACTGGATGGTACAACACTGGACAACCGAGCACAGAGTGGGTACTGCACAACCACCCAACTCCAAAACAACTCACCTAATAGAGGTTCAGCTCCCGTTCCATCACTTGGTGTCACTAGCACTGCTACCGGCAAAACCATCGAGAACAGAACCAGGGGAAAACTCAACCTTGTTGGTCAACAAATGAGAACCGAGACACCCTCTATGTCGCGAGGGGTCAAAATTACTTAAATAAGAACATGACACACACATGGGGCCCACAAGATGTGTGGCCCCAAGTCAACCCCAACCAAGAGCACAAACATTCTCAGGTACAACCATCCACAAGTACATCCCAGCATTTTCGCGTACTCCCAGAGTATGCCACGTCTCCATCCCAAAGGCTAATGTGCACACAACACCCAACGTCAACGCAAAGGTGTAAACATAGAAACCCCAACTTGACACCTCAACGGATGAGGCACGACTAACCACATCTCTTTAAATACAAACTTCACTCTCCCAGGAGTGAACGCGATCACACACCAAGGGTTACCTACAAACAACGCAGGAAGAACCACCACCCCTACACCTTTCATATTTCCACATTTAATAAGATCATGTAAGAGGATCCGCTTACCTGAACAGATTACACCATTGTAAACCTCGCAGAAAAACACTTGAGATAGACTACTTACTCGCCTCAAATGGATATCCGACGGAAAAGTTGTCCAACACCGCATTATGCCCGAACGATGTCCCATGATCCTGAGCCTCGCCCCCAGAAATAGTTGGGTGCATCGCAACATTGCGATCCCCTCAGAAAGACATGTCAAAAACACTGTTCACTTGAGTGAAACAGATAGCCAGAGAAAAACGTGCACTCTGACATACCGAATATGAGCGGTGCTGCGTGGGACCTACATCCCGGTCTCGAAGCGTTGCCAGAAGATTTCACTGTTGCAATCCTCTTAGAAAAGTACACAAGATAGACTATCAACTTGTCCAGTACGGACACCTGATGATAAAGTTGGAAATCACCCCCAAATCCCAAAATGTCCGTCGTGGGGCCAACACCATCATGTAGAATTAAGGCGGGTGGATTGCGCCATTGCAATGCCCTCGGAAAAACACTAAAAATTGACTACTTGCATGCCCTGAACAGATTTCCGATGGAAAAGTTACAAAACACTGCACGCAGCTCTAAAGACGGACTGTGGAGCCCATACCTCAACACTAGTTTCAACGCCCGAAGCCATACTAGAAAACTCTAACTCAATGCTAGGGTCGCAACTCCACTAATAGCGCTCAAATCGGACATTGAATGCGTCTGCACCGTCCAAAACAAGAAACCCCCAGAAAACGCTAGTCCACTTAATGTACACGTCTCTCCCCCGAGACCCTCGTCTCGGGAATTAAAATTTCTTGAGACTATAAAAAAATGTTTGCCTCAACGCCAGGAAGGCACTGCCGCAGACATGACCCAAAACGGACACCCGTAGTGAAAGTTACGGGTGTCTGAAACCAGGGGACGAACCCCTTGGGCTGGACCGGCCGACCCGGCTCGTCGTGCCGGCCTGTGGTCTAGACTCGTGGGCCGGCCATGGACCCGTGGTCCACGTGCAGACTGGCCCTCGTGGCCGGTCGCGCCTGCCGCGTGAAGACCTGCCTTAGGCAGGTCTTGGCTCCCCCGCTGGGGTCGCGCGCCGCGACCCCGGCACTCCCTTGTGCCCCGACGAGCGCCGCCTCGCCCTTGCTGCTCACCTGCATCCCCAGCAGACCGCCTCCGTAGCCCCGCTCGACCGCCATTGCCTCCACCGGCCTCGCCCGCTCACCCTCGCGCTGACACCCTCATCACCCATCCAACCTCCACTGCGCCCTACTGCCTAAGAAGCTGCCCGCGTCGCCGCCACTGAGGAGTCCGCCACCGTGCTACCGTCTCGAAGATCCGTCGCCGCCGCTGGAATGCGCCGCGCCGCTTCCAAAGCTCGCCAGACCACCTGGTTCCTCTGGAAAAGGGGTATTTGGCCGGAAAACTTCCCGGGGCCACCCCAGGAACCCCAGGACTCCAAAATTTGATCCGAAAGGATCGTTGTGAAGATAAACTTGAGCCCTAAAAAACCAGGGGCTTCGCTTGACCATCAGACAACAATTCGACACATAAAATTGAGCTTGAAAGAAGGGTTCATAAATTAAAATGCAAAACGTAAAATCCTACCTGAAGGGGCGTATCCCGAAGCTTCTCGGTCGATCCGCGCTTCGCCGCCGTTGCTTCCGCCTCGATCGGAGGAGGAGGAGGAGGAGGATAAGAGGTTGAGGGAGAGGCTTCGCCAAGGGGTACAAATGAGGGAGAGGGGAGGAGAGGATATTTTAAATAAATAAACACTAATTAAAAACTCGACCCCTAAAAACACCCACAACCATAACCTCCGGCACGGTCAAGATTAAGCTTCCCCTAGGCCAAACACCACCTCCCGAGTAAAACAGCGGTCTCGGAATTTTAATATAAGCCTCTGTTCGAAAGTTATTAAACTCAACGCCCAAGGCTACCGAATCGCCCCTGGGGATATTTTTCACAGACGGCCCGTGCCCGTGAAGATTACACCCCAACTAGGGTAAAAGGAACGCTCCGAACTCAACGGTGCCCTCGATTTGCCAATCCGAGAAACCGTTTAAGAGATACTTGAGTTTAACCATTAAAAGAGTAAATTAATTAATTTATTTATCCGTTTAACGTTCCGCTAGCGGGTGAGGCATCCAAACGTCCATTTCCGACATGCTTTATATCATTTCTAGGGTAGAAACCCCATTTTGGACCCATCCGTACACTAGGATCTTTGATCTGAAGCACCGTTTAGGAGTTACCCCATTTACTTGGCATTCCCAGTGTGAACGCACTAAAAATTTAATTCCGGCCACACTAGGGCTCATAATCACACGTCTTCTGAAGTAACTGCTCTGGAATAACATCAACAATATTCCAAAGTGTTTTATAGTTGAAAACCAGGTTCTTATAGAACGTGTGCTACGCCGAGCTGTGGAGGCGTGGTCCGCCGACCGGCAATTTCAGGCCGGTCCGACCCTCTTTTTGTACACGAGGATTTTAAAACCCCTGTTTCATGAAATCTAGGGGTCGGATTCGCATGTCGTCTGCAGTGATGTGACCCTGTAAATAAGGTGAACCCTTTGAGGTGGGTTTGGGGGTTCCACAATTTTGAGATCGTGGCCCGGGATCTTGAAACTTTGAATAAAATAATGATATTTTATTATTATTCGACATCGGGCCGTTGTATCTTCTACACGGAGCGTCTGATTGACGTGCCATCAGTTTCGTTGAGGCCCTAATGGTATGACAGACCTTTTTGTTGGTTTTCGGGTGTTGGGACCGAGTTTGGGTTGTGGGCCCCATGATGTTAGTTTTGGGCGTTTACGGAGAAACACAACTTTTCCACAGGGTGTCCATTTTGGACGAGCGAGTAGTTGATATTATTTGTTTTTCTGAGAGGATCGCAATCGTGTGATCCGTTCAATGAGTTTCTGGATCGAGGCATGGGCCCCACCCGATATGGCTTCAGTGAATAGTACGTTTTTCATCGGGGGTCTGTTTCAGATGAATGAGTAGTCGATCCCGTGTGTTTTTCTAAGGGGATCGCAGTGGTATGATACACATGATGAGTTTCGGGATTGTAGTGTGGGCCCCCATGGGCTAGAAATAGTGAATAATTACTTTTTCACCAGTTGTCCGTTTCGGGCGAGTAAACCACCTATCCTGTGTGTTTTTCCGTGAGGATCACAATGGTGGCCTCAGTATCGGCCTTAGAGGTGCACGGTGTGGCATTTTGGTGGGTTTCTCGGGTTAGCGATGTTTGGACCAGCAGTGGTTGATGGTACTCCCTTGGTTCACTCTTATGAGAGTTCATGCGGCATCAAAACCTTAGTATAGTTTTGTATTCCTCTCGATGGGATGTTTAATCTGTTAGAGTTATGGAATCCATCCAGTTGGCCTGGAGTAGGATCTTCTTGCATCGTTTCCCTAGATCGGGTTGTTGGTATCGCTATGATCGCTTGTCCACGGGCGACGATCCCTTATCTAGAAGGTTAACCCCAGAGGGTTTGTGGTATCATCGGGAATATGATCCCCTAAGTAGTGGGACGTGCCCAGTAAGGTTGTGGCATCGTCGGGTATAAGATCCCCTACTCAGCATGAGGATTACATTAGGGTTTAAGTATCATTAGTTATACAATCTCCTACTCAGCGCGTGGTTTCAGGAGGGTTGGTGCATCATCGGTTCAATCCTCCACATCGCGAGTTATACCAGATAGGGTTCCGGTATCATCGTGACCAACTTTACATGGGCCACGATCCTCTATCTGAGTGACGTGTTTTTACGAATACCAGATCGGGTTGTGGTATCACCTAGCGGATCAGGGGAGTGATCCCCTATCTGTGAGATCTACGAATACCAGATCGGGTTTTGGTATCCCCCAGCAGACCCTCGGAGTGATCCCCTATCTGTGAGATCTTCGTATACTGGTGTGGGTTCTGGTATCCCCTAGTAGACCCTAGGAGTGATCCCCTATCCGAGGAGTTTGTTGTTCTTGCTGTTCCAGTGTGGTTTTCTCAGTGACGATATCTGATGAGCGTGATCTCTTGGGTGAGCATCTAAGGTGTTTGTGTGCGACCCGATGAAGTGTATCTCTTGGATGAGTGTCATCTGAGATGACAGTGATCATGAAGGGTGCTCTCCTTGTTGTGAAACATTTCTGGTGATGAGGTCAGTACCTCATGTGGCTTGGTTCGTGAGATGAGTATATCTGGAAGTTCAAGGTGTAGGTATGGGCATACACCTAAGCTGAGCTGACTAGTTGTGTTTAGCCAAGGATGGTCATGAGATGAAGTTTCACTCTTGTCTGGGTTCCATCTGGCTGGGATGAGCGGACTGTTGCATTTTAGTGGCTCCATTTTGTTTTGGGTTTTTGGGGTGCCTAATGAGTATTGTTATACTCACCCATGTACTGGCTTTTCTCGCAAATTTTTGGTTTTTGTGCAGACCACATGCCTTTCGATGGAGTCCCAGGAGGACCTGGAGTAGGCAGAGCTGAGTGAGTGGGTGACCATGGAGTCTTATCGGAGCTGTACCGGGGAGCTTTCCAGTGGTGCTTTTGACAGCGTACGCCTTCTTTCGAGCAGGTTGGACACTTTTGTAGTTTCCCTTTGGTGGGCCCTATTTTTCCCTTTTGTACTGATGTTGCACTCTGGTTTGGGATAGATATGTGCATGAATTTTCTTTTCAGTTTTATATATCTCAGCACTATTGCACGGAGGTGTGTGTGGGTGTGGGTGTACATGTACCTTAAGCTAATTCCTCTCATGTGTGTGATAGCCTTCTCAGTGCTAGAAGCCTACCCATGGCCTATTGAAGGCGGGCTTGGGGAGTCGCGGCTCGAGCCCCGTTGGGTCGGGTCGTGACATCCATCAACCAACAACGTGTGAAAAAAGGGATTGATAACCTAAAAAATGATGAAAACACGACAAGATTTGTTTTCAATATCTTTTTCTTAAATTTGAATAATTTTCATCAGAAGATATACTTACATGATTTCATTACATTTGATGAGAACAATGTCACCCTTTGGTTATAACTTGATAAATTTATACATCATCTCTTACTCCAAGAAAAGAATGTGAAACTGTTATGTCTGAAGGAATAATAGATCCTATGATCCATAAATATTATGATAAACCATTCTCTTTATCTTTAGTTAACATCACAAAAAATGGTTAGCATCTGTTATCCAATATGCATAAATCTTTATATGGTGAATTAATATATTAATATCTAAAACCTCATCCAAAACTAAACTTAAACCATTTCATAAATTTTTAACCTTTTAACCCTTAAAAAATGAAAATTTGTAAATAATGTTGCTAATATTCAAAAATGAAATTCTCATTAATCCCCCAAACAACATGAAGTAACTCTTGATTTTCACATACTCAACATGTGAATACCTTCATCGTGTATTCTTTTGAAACTAGAATTACTATAAAACCATAATAAAGAAAATGTGCTTCCTTATTCCTTATATAAAACATAGATTATTGGATATATTCCTTACACCCCAAAATATTGTAAAATCCTTCAATGATAGAATAAACCATATTTTAAAAAAATAATTAATTATTTATACGGTAATCAGTACTATCCAATTTAATTTATTTATATCAATTATCTTTTTGTCGCAACATAATTATCAAGAACATATTTGGGTTTATATTTCCATTCATCATGTGTTTTTCATGAAAATCATAATGCTAAAAAATCACTTTTTAGTTCATTATCATCATTGAACATATTCTTTTAAATATTTAATTAAAATATTATCTATAAAAATCCTTATATATTTCATAATTCTTTAATTACAATACGTAAAAACTTCAATCATCCAACTTTCTTCTTGAACCATTAACTAGGATTCATCATATTATTCCTTAATACATCTTTCCTTTTATATTTTATTTGTAGTCTCTTCATTTTCCTCAATATAATCATTACTCGTACCAGATTTCTGATTAACATCATGAGATTTTCCCCTAGAATACTGATTTTCATAGTGCCCATAATTTCTATATTTAAAACATTCATCCATGATAATATCTTAGGGACACTAGTATTCCCATCCTTTGAGTTAACTGAACTATTAATATTTATATGGAAACAAATTACTTTGTATACTTATTTTCCATAGATAAAACATATTCTAATTCATTTGAGATATTCCCTGGAGTTTTTATTCCCACATTGTTGACATATATGAAACTAAATCTTCTTTTCTCAATGGTCTCTAATACCTAAACTCTTTCTGAACTTTAGCCTTATCTTCCTTGTTGAGTTCAAGAGTTGGTTAAAGTAAAAGATTTTAAACATATATTATGAAAACTAATTATTCATAATCAGAACATCCTTCATTATAGTCATCATCCCATTTCCTTTCTCATCAACTCATTGTCTATCACATTCAACTTTAACCTAGTCCCTTCTAGTTCCTACCATTGACTAAAACAAAATAGCGTAGTTTGAGAAACACTATTCATAGTGGGAAACCAAATAATCATTAAAATAACATATAGGATTCCTAAATCATGACACTTTATTTTTATCATATCACACATTAGTTTTATCCTATGTTATTCATAATCACTATCTATTTAAATCTTTTATGATGGTTCATAAAGCGTTTGTGAACTTCTAATTCATAACCCCTGGGATTTTCAAACCAGGTGTTCATCATGGCCTATTTTCATTGACCATGTGATGATAGTGTCTTGATCAATGTGACTTTTTAGGGTTATTACACCTAGGTACCACTATTCTAGAGCCACGTCCACTGTTCGTATCTAGAAAAGGATGTATTTACTTGGAAACTACTCGCTCTATATTTTATGAAAATTCTAGGAAATTTTCATATACTTTGACTGATTGTTAGACTTATCCTTAAAGAAATCCCTAGATATATTCTTAAAAGTATCCCTAGGGATTTATATAATGTTTTATCAATATAGTTTCTAAAGGATAACTAAAAATTTCCTCTAATACCAACTATAGAAACCTGAGCTTTACATACATGGATGTTGGATCTTTTTAAATGAATATTCATTACATTACACAAAAACACACTTGAAGACCATAATTATTTAATGTATCTAGAGACTAGGTAAACCATATAATAATTTCATGAAAGATTTTAAATATATCCCATTAAGATCTTACACTATAGTATTATTCACAATCACACCCTTCCAAAAAACATTTCTTTGCAGCCTAGGGAATGGAAACATAAGAAATGTTGAGCCAAGATGCCACGTAAAGTTAACAATAAGATATATCAATCTATGAACATATTTAAGAATAAGATAAGAATAATAGTTTTTGATAATGAATATATTTTACAAAGTTCCTACCTAACTCATCATAGATTATAAACCTGATTCATGATATAAAACAATTTTGTAACATAAAAAATGGGTAATAGAGTGATGACGATAATAAATCAATATTTAACTATAATATTATGTAATAAAAGTGGGGAAACATCTTAAATATAGAAAAATAATTTATATATCAAGGTAAACTACCAAAAACATCAATATAGTGGATCATGAATCATCACCCATCTCCCATGGTGGATCAGGACACACCTGTTTCCCATAGTATACCGAGTCTATCAAACTGTTTCCCATCATCATCTCATGAGATATAAATAGTTAACTAATTAATTAGAGGTATATATAGGTCATAAACATAAAATAATTAGATCCATAATTATGAATTCCACAATATAAAACATTTAACATATCCTCACATCACAACCCTTGTAAAGAAAATGGTTTTCATTAACATTTCATAAATTCACCATAGCATAACCCATAAAAAACAAATGGGATTCATAAGAATTTCCGGAAAATAATCATTAACCATCTAGATAAATAATAATTATTTTGTTATCCAATCCTATCCCGAGTAAAGAATAAGTGACATCAAAGTATTTCATATTTGATGGAAAATAATTTTTAAAGACCATTTAAGCCATTTTCTAAGGAAAATATCCTTTCCACATTGATTTTTTTTACATAAAACATTTTCAAAAATATTTTTAATTGAAAATTACTTTTTGAAATAATAAATTAATATAAAAATAAATTATTGGTCCTGATGTTAGAGAATTTTATTCATTTCATACATATTAAAACAATGATTCCTTTCACCTTTTAGGTCATATCCAAATGGGAGTTTTCTTGGAAAAAAATGAATATTCCTTTAATTTTTTTTATATAGTCTAAAAAAGATAAAAATCACTTTTAAATATCATAGTAGAGTAATAAAACATTTTACCTTTTTTTAAAACATATTTTTGGAATAATACAGATTTTCAACAAAATAGAAAAATAAATTCATATTAGCTTAAAAACCTTTTCTAAAATATTTTATATAAAAAAGAGTGAAAATGGTAATATTACATGAGAATATAATGAATATATATATATTATAATAAAATTAAAGATTTTAGTGAGATATGTATCATAAGATTTCAATATTAGAAGTATAATCATCAACAATCCCGATAAATGATGTGATTATAGCATAAACTCCTACCACTTTGGTAACTTTGAATAACAAACTCCACAAAATAATAAATTTAAATGAAACATATAATATCA
Source organism: Viscum album (assembly GCA_963277665.1). Lineage (NCBI taxonomy): Eukaryota > Viridiplantae > Streptophyta > Magnoliopsida > Santalales > Viscaceae > Viscum > Viscum album. The sequence continues at coordinate 438,846,621 of OY728129.1, forward strand.
TGAAAATAATTATATTCATGAAATAACATGTTAAAGGGGTAGTATATGCACCTCATAAAATAAGATAGGTGTATAACATAACATACGCCTCAAAGGAGGCAAATTTAGACAAATATCCCTTGCCACTTTGGTAGCTTTGAAACCTTAAACCCCATGAAAGGGAGATACTAAAATTGATATGTAAATCCCCATAAATTTAAGGATAATAATATTAAAATAAATTAATAGTATGTATATAGCCTACATAAAAGAAACATGTGTTGAATATTTCATATATCTCAAAGAAAAATAAAAGTGAGATAAAACCCCTTACCGTAAGTCCCAACTTATTTTGTACACATTTGAAACCACTATATAATTAATAAAAGTTTATTATACAAATTTTACGGAACAATACTTTGATATATATATCATACATTATATGATTTACTTTTTCCCTTTCATTACACATTTATTACCACTCTTTTTTAATATCACGTTTTGTGTAATAATTGCTTTGTATTTTGTGTATGTTTTAATTTGTTATATTTTGTCCTATTACCAGGATAATGGGTATATAATGTCAATTATTTTAACCATGATATAAACATAATATATATTCATTTAATTTTTATTTATAGTAATTCCAAAAATTTATAGATAGAGAATGAGATACATAATTTTTTGGGACAATAGGTTCTACGTTCGCACGAACATTGTTTCCATTTTCTTAAAGGATTGAAATAAAGAAAATAAAATAAAATAATATCATTAAAAATAATTTTAATGTCATATATATCATATATGTTCATTAAAACCATCCTCATTATCTTCTTTGTAAATCATAGTAGAATCACATCGCTTTGTAAGGAAGTAGGTTGTCATACACATGAATGACGTTACCGTATTCCCACAAAATGGAAAGTAAAAAAATTAACATGTAATATAATAACTAGAGAATCATAATAATATCATAAAAATAATATATAAACAATAAATCCATAATAATCTCCATCCTCTATATGTGGTAATAGAAAAATTAACGACATAGGTTTGCGAGGCGGTGGTTTACTATACACATGAATGATGATTTCGTAACCCATTTGATGGAATGGATATGGTTATAGGTCATGACCACAGAAATAAAATATCTCAATATATGGATGGTAATGAGGTTATTATATCATAATGTTTTAATAATAATTTCATTAGATGGAGGAAGAAATAATATAATAATGCTCGTCGATGAAAGTTACCTCTTCTTTGGGTATCATCCATATGTTTGCATCAAAATCCTTCCTCGGTTGGGTTTCTAGAAAAACTAAGGATTATAGGATGATATTAAGAATTTTTTGAAGTTATTTAGGTAGTTATTTTAAAAAAAACTTAATGTAAATACCCGGAATTTCCATGTAATTGTTTTTTAATATAAGGGAACTTCATGAGTCTGTAAAAATTGACGGCGCGTGATTATGAGGCCCGGGGTGTCCGGACTGAATTTTTGAACTTTTTTTGGGTACATTCAGTAAATGTGCGATCAGGTTTTTCTAACATTTGAACTGGTGCTCAGAATTGAAATCTGAGGATACCATTAAACTCACAGCACTGGTATTCTCTTAAGGAGACCTTCACCTCGACCGCAGTGGGTCAAGAGTGAAGGATAGAATGTGGGTTTTTTGTGAAGGAATAAAACAAAACAAAATGGCGTAACATTTTATTTTTATTTTATTTTGAAATGACCCATGTGGATATTTCACAGGTGGGGACCACCTGAACTAAAACCACCCATGATAGGTTATGGAAGTGGGGACCACCGACCCTAACCTACCATGAGAGGTTATTTTGGTGGGGACCAGCTGAGGCTTACAACCTCTTGAACCCCTTGAACTCCCTCATAAGTGTGCGGAAGCCTCTTAAACTTCCCGCACTTAAATGGTGCCACCCCATTTAATTTATTATGCCAACCTATGTAATTAATTAACCCAATTTGAAATTGTGCCAACAATTAAGATTGCGGAAACACAACAGTTGGCTATTTTTCATTTTGGGGGAAATTATTGGCAAAGGGGAGAGATCATGGAGGATTACACTTCTTCCAATGAAGAAGGACGATGCACGACTTTGATTTCTTCTTTGGAACATCCTAAAATGAAGAATTCCATCGAAGAATGTTCTTCGGAAATCAAGGAAGAGGACGGAGAATGATGTAGGGTGGTTGTTTGAAATTATTCTCTCTTTCCGTTCTTGATAATTCTTCATAATTCAAGAAGAAATTATAGCCAATTGCTACTGCTCTAACGCGGAGAGTGCGGGCCAAAAAAACATGGCTCGTCCTCTCTAAAAACCTTGTGATTAAACGTTGGTCGCGATTGAGGAATGGCTACGAACCATAGTGGGGCACGAGAATGGCGGCCAACACCACTGCCTGCTGTGATGAAGGAGACGGTGCAACCATGATGCCCGCGGCCTCACCGAGCCTCATCGTGATGTCCACCCACCTGGTCGAGCCATCTTGCGGCCTCTGCCTTCCCGGCTAAGCCACCTCGGGCCGGGCCGAGCCGACCCACGCCCTCGCGGATCCTCCTAGTTGAGCTGCCCTACGGCCTCCGCCCTCCCGTCCGAGCCGCCCCGCGTCCTCACAGCACCCCCTGACCGAGCTTCCTTGCAGCCTCTGCCCTTCAGGTCGAACCACCCTGGGTCGGGCCGAGCTGCCCCACACCCTCATAGCACCCCCGTGGTCGAGCCGCCATTCGCGTCCAAGCCGACCCGCAGCCTCCACCGCCCCGTGGCCTCCGTGGACTCCCACAGCCCTCGCGGGTAGCTGGACCACCCAGTGGGCCGGGCCGCACCATGGGATGGGCCGACCCGAACCGGGTCTCCCCAGGCCAGGTCGGGTTGGGTGGGTCCGACCGGGTCAGACCGGACTTGGACCTGATACGAACCTATACTTTACTTGGGACATAACTTTGGCACTAGGCATCCGTTTGACGAACCGACATCAACACTAGAAATATTGGAGTGAGATAGTCCCTTTGAGTCTACCCCACTAGAGTTTTGGGTAAAGTTGAGGTACGGTTGGGTTGGATCGAGCACGAATCCAACCGGGCCCCTGAGAGTAAAAGGATAATAACTCACAGACCGGGCGTCTGATTGTCATGTCTTCTGTTGCGTTGAGACCCCTTTGACATGGCATACCTTTTAGATACTTCTTTGTGGGACTTCGTAGAATTTGGAGTATTGACCAGTGAATTGTGGAGTGGATCCTCCCAGAGATGAGAAGGATTAGTGTGGGAACCCAGTAGCTGGCTGTGACGATAAGAATGAAGAGGGATCCTGTATGGGTCAGCACCTAGCGATCCTATGTGGGTCAGCACCTAGAGATCTTGTGTGGGTTAGCTCCTAGTGATTTTGTGAGGGTCATCTCCTAGCGATCCTGTGTGGCTCAGCTTCTTGCGATCCTATGTAGGTCAGATCTTAGTGATCCTGTGTTGGTCAGCTCCTAGCGATCCTCTATGGGTCAGCTCCTAGTGATCATGTGTGGATCATCTCCTAGAGATCCTGTGTAGGCCATCTCCTAGCGATCATGTGTGGGTTAGCTTATTTACAGATTAAAATGATTCAGTAGTTACGTCTAATCATCTCTACTACTATACTTAAGTTATACCTGGTTTGAGCTGAATTTGTAACTGTGTGGTACTCTCCATTGTGGTAATACCATGGTGGTATTCTTCTATGTGGAATACCTGCATGGTACTTGGCCTTGTGGTTTTCCTTACTTTTGGAATAGTTTAGCTTTGGGATTTTGGGTTGGACCTTGTGTTTCCTCATGATTGAGATGGGTATACCTGATAACTTAGGTATATGTATGGGAATATACCTACGTACGGTTGACATTTGACTTCATTATTTGAGGTTTATCCTTTGTGGATTTTGTGAAACATTGAGGGTTTCCGAGTACCTACTAAGTATCATTATACTAACCCCTACATGGGCTATGCCCGAAACATGTTGTGTTTGGTGCAGATGATGGACATCGTTGATCGAGACTGAGGGTACCAAGACTAGATGGTTCCTAGAGGAGAACCTTACGACGAGTCGGTACACAGAGGAGACAGACAGATGTGGAGTGATGAGAAGGTGATCTGTACCTACCCTTCAGGTAGGAACCTCAGAGGACGACCCAACAAATGTATTCATTTTTTCTTCAGTTAACTTTTACTTTTATTTTCTTATACTTTCCAGTTGGACTTGTATTCTGGCCCCTTTTTACTTACTGTACTCACTCTGTTTACTATTCAGTTTACTTGTGTTTGTATCTTGAGGTGTGCTTAGTTGCATGTGTTTATAGGTTATAAAGGAAAATCCTTCCCAGTTTTAGGGATTATGCCTTTCGGTACTAGTCACCGGCCCCTAGCCTATGGAAGGAGGGCTTGGGGTAGTCAGGACATGGGCCCCGAGGGATGGGTCGTGACAAATTGGTATCATAGGTGTTGGTTATACCATTGAACATATGACTATGATAATTATTTTTAATAACAATAGTGTTAAGGGTAGTGAGTGTGTTTATCAGTTTAGGGAATCCAGTGTTCGTGCGGCGGCTGACGTATCCATACACCAGGACCCCAACTTCTGATTTCTGAATCAGTGCACGAAAGCACTGATTGCGTGTGTGTTTTCAAGAGTTTTCTTTGTGATCTCAATGAGTCAGATCACCAGGTATAACTTATTGACCATGGAGAACCAGTTTCTTCTCAGGATTCCTCCATGTAGACAGCCAGGTAGGGTTCTGAGAGTAGTATGCACTGATAGCCCACCGAGTGACGAGGCCTCAGTGTAGGGCCCTCTTCCAGTAGAGGCACCAGCGGAGGAACCAACAGTACCATTACCTGTTGGGCCACCGATGCCACCGACCCCAGAAGCTAACGATGCATGCCACCTGAGCACGTTGCACGAGTTTGAGCACCAGAGGCCACCCAGGTTTAGGGGATAGATGGACCCACATGCAGCTGAGGATTGGTTGGAGGCTGTAGTGAGAGTCTTCCAACTGGTAAGGACACCAGCCGGTCTCATGGTGATCATTGTCTCCAGCCTTCTATAGGAAGCAACAGGCATATGGTGGAGCTTGATTCTCCAGGTTCATGACAAGGTGATGATTCTCTTAGAAGACTTCAAGAGCCTGTTTTGGGTAGAGTTTGTCTCAGCGACTCTTCGTATAGTGCGTATTCAGGATCTACTTCATCTGCAGCAGGGCAGCATGACTGTGGAATAGTACTCAGCGAGGTTCACTGACCTCTCACTTTACTCCACTGATATGGTGCAGGACCCATTCTTCGGGCCTGGAACATCGAGCAGGGGATCAGGCGAGAGATCAGGGCTTCAATGATCTCACTCAGTATCCTAATTCAGATGGGAGTGTTAGAGAGAGTCCTCTTGGTGGAGAGTTTCCTTGCTGAGCAGTCACCAGCAGCGAGACCCACCACCAGTCGTCACGTAGCGGAGTCTTCTAAAGCTGGCAGTAGACAGATGATGCAGAGGTCCAAGAGGAGCATACCTACAGGTGGACGACCGAAATATTCAGGGTCGTTTGTGTGAGGCACAGAGGCAGAGACGATCATACCAGGAGCATGAAGTGTTACGAATGCAGCGGGTAGGGTCACATGTCTCATGACTGTCTGACCTGCCATACAGTTGATCAGTAGACAGTCGAAGGACTTCCTAGGCAGAGACAAAGTTTCGAACGATGAGGTCTTCAGGGAGTAGGAAGATGTGGCAGAGGAGCTGGTCGTGCAGATGGCGGTGGGAGACGATTCGAGATGTTACCGCCACCACCACCAGGTGGTCCACCCCCACCACAGGGAGCATGTGGATAGGGGCGAGCTCAGCTCCAAGTAGTTGAGGCCTACGATCACAATGCTCTGGAGATGATACGAGGTACAATATGTGTCTACTCCACCTTAGATTTAGTACTTATAGACACAGGTTTCAGTCATTCTTTTATTACCACTTCCCTCATTCAGAGCTCAGAGATTCCGACGGAGTCATTGGCTCGATCCTTAAAGCTAGAGACTCCGACGGGAGTGGATTAGAAAATTACGCACTGGTGCCGGAAGTGTGAGCTTACTCTTGGTGTCGAGAGCTTCAGCTAGGATTTCCTAGTAGCAATGTCAAGGCCTTAGGACATCATCGTGGGTATGGACTGCTTATCTATAGTCCATGCTAAAATTGATTTTATTAGGCGTAAAGTGCGGTGTGTCTGCATGAATGGGACCAGGTTTACCTTCACCAGTGAGAAGGGAGCCTTTACAGCCCAGGATGGACTTACCTAGAGGAGAGTGCAACTGATCACTCATTAGTTGGCTAGCCTTACCCTCATAGTAGTTGATGTGGAGAGTCCGAGTTATCCTGTAGTGGTGGACCAGTATATGGATGTATTCCCTGATGATGTTCCGGGTCTACCTCCTCGTAGAGAGGGGGACTTTTACATTGAATTGTACCATGATCTGGCACTGATATATACAATAGCGTATCAGATGGATCTCATGGAGCTTTGTGAGCTGCAGTTACAACTAGAGGACTTCCAGTGAAAGTGATTCATTCAGGCCAGTGTTTCTCCTTGGGCAGCCCTGCTTCTATTCTTCAAGAAGGCTGATGAGAGCTTGAGGCTTTTTGCTGACTATCGGTGCCTGAACCAGGTAACCGTGAAGAATAAGTACCCACTTTTGAGGATTGATGACCTCATTGATCATCTGAAGGAATCACGGTGGTTCTCGAAGATAAACATCAGATCAGGCTATCAGCAGCTCAGAGTGATAGATGAGGATGTGCAGAAGACAACCTTCAGATGTAGGTACGACCATTATGAGTTCTTGGTTTTTCCATTCAGTGTAACTAACGCACTAGTAGTGTTCATGAGACTCATGAATATGTCTTTTAGCCATTCCTTGATCGCTTTATAGTAGTATTCATCGACGACATTCTGATCTACTCAACTACTGAGGAGGAGCATGCCTATCATTTGCAGTTAGTACTGGACACACTCCGAGAGCACCATATATATTGTAAGCTCTCAAAGTTCCAGTTCTAGATCTAAGAGGTTCAATTTATAGGATATGTCATATCGGAGGATGGTGTTGTAGTGGATCTAGTGAAGATTCAGGTGGTACTTTATTGGGAGCCACCCATGAGTGTGACAGAGGTACAGAGTTTCTTGGGTTTAGACGAATAATACCGGAGATTCGTTCTAGATTTCTCCAGAGTTTCATCACCACTTTTAGCATTGATGAAGAAGGGTCAAACCTTCATATGGTCGGAGATATTCCAGTATATTTTTCAAGAGCTGAGACAGATGCTGACTAGTTCCCCCATCTTGAGGCTTCCAGAGGAGGGTGTAGGGTATGTAGTTTAATACGACGCATTAGAGACCGGTCTAGGATGTGTCCTGATGGAGGAGCGAGTGGTGATCACGTATGGTTTTTTACAGCTGAGATAGAATGAGAAGAACTATGCCACCCATGACTTGGAGTTAGTAGCAGTGGTCTTCACCTTGAAGATGTGGTGACACTTCTTGATGGGTGAGAACTTTATAGTGTACTCTAATCAGAAGAGTCTCAGGTATATCTTCTCTCAGAATGACTTGAACCTGAGACAATGAAATTGGCTTGAGTTCCTCCGTGAATATGACATAGAGATATTCTATACTCATGGGAAGGGGAATTTTGTATTAGATGAACTCAGTAGGGGGTCTGGTATACAGCTTCTAGCTGAGGCAATGGAGGAGCTGGCCACTTTGCTGATATCCTTTGTGGATAGAGATGGAGCCGCTTTTCTTCAATTTCTTACAGTCACTCCCCCACTTCTTCAGTGAGTCAGAGAGGTGTAGTGTGGGGATGCTGACTGCAAGACATGACGTGCATAGATATCCACAATAAATGCACCTGATGGATTTTCTGGAGGTGGGGAGCACGTCATCCTCTTCAGAGGAAGTACTATGGTACCAGTGTCGCTTTAGTAGAAAGTGTTGAGGGAGTTCCAAAAATCCCATCTAGCGGTACATCTAGGAGTATTGAAGATGTACCAAGGTATCTGGAAATAACACTGGTTGTCGGGGATGAAAAATCAATAGTAGAGTTTCTCTCTCGGTGCTTCACTTGTAAGTAAATAAAGGCGGAGCATCAGGAACCAGCAGACTTGTTTTATCCTTTAGAGGTGCTAGAGTGGAAGTGAGATATGATATACATGTACTTTGTGATGGGTCTTCCACATACATCTAGTGGTCATGACTCTATTTTGGTGATCATCAACCAACTCACCAAGTCTTCCCACTTCCTACTAATCAGCGAGCAGGGTTCAGTAGTGAGATTGGGACACCTCTATGTGCAGAATATTGTGTGGTTACATGGAGTACCCTCGACGATTATCTCTGATCGTGATGCACATTTTACTTCCCGGATATGAAAGGGGTTAGAGGAGGATTTCGGGATGTAAATTCGTGTGATCACCGCCTTTCATCCTCAAACAGATGGAAAGACTGAGTGGACCATTCAGACCCTTGAGGGCATGCTATGTGCATGCATCCTCGACTTTGGTCGTAGTTGGGAGAATCACTTACCTTTGGTAGAGTTTGCATAAAACAATAATTATCACTCCACTATTGGGATGGCACCTTTTGAGGTGTTGTACGGGCGATCTTGCAGATCACCTTTATGCTGGACCAACCTAGGGGAGTCAGTATTGGTGGGACCATAGATGGTACGGGCTACCATAGAGAATGTTCAGATCATCTAGGAGTAGATAAAGACTGCCCAGAGAAGGTATAAGTCTTATGATGATAGGAGATAGAGACCTCTAGAGTTTGAGGATGGTGACCACGTCTTTCTACAGGTCTCACCCCAAAAAGGTTTTTAGAGATTGGGTCGAGGCAACAAGTTATCTCAGAGATTTTTTGGACACTTCCAGGTCCTCAGAAGAGTTGGCGAGGTGGATTTCCACTTAGCTCATTCACCTCAGTTGCACTGGGTGCATGAATTCTTCCACGTATCTCAGCTAAGGAGATACGTGCATGACACTTCCCATGTCATCAACCACATAGAGATGGACATCGACGATGGGGAGAATTTTGCGGAGGTTCCAGTTGAGATTGAGGATCGACAGGAGCGAGTCCTTCATTGGCGGTCGATACATCTGGTGCGCATTTGTTGGAAGCATGGAAAACTCCAAGAGAGCACATGGGAGCGGGAGGCTTAGATGCATGCTCAGTACCCCCACTTGTTTACTCAGTTTGAGTTGTGGGTTACAGGGACGTAGAGCCTGGAGGTGGGGAGAATGTAAAGACCTGGAATTTCCATGTAATTATATTAAATATAATGTATTTTCATGAGTCTGTGAAATTTGACGGCATGTGATTCCGAGCCCCAGAGTGCCTGGAATGAATTTATGACCTTTTTTCAAGCACGTTCAGTAAACATGTGAGAAAGTTTTTCTAACTTTTGAACCGGTGCTCGGAATTGAAATCCGAGGACATGGTTGAACTCACAGTGCCGGTATTTGCTTAAGGAGACGTTGACCTCGACCGTTGTGGGTCAAGAGTGAATGATAGAATTTGGGTTTTTTGTAAAGGAATAAAATAAAATAAAATGGTGTAACATTTTATTTTTATTTTATTTTGAAACCACCCATGTGGATATTTCACAGGTGGGGACCACCTGAACTAAAACCTCCCATGAGAGGTTATGGAGGTGGGGACCACCGAACCTAACCTCTCATGAGAGGTTATAGTTGTGGGGACCACCCATGGCTTAAAACCCCTTGAACCCATTGAACTCCCTCATAAGTGTGGGATGCCTCTTAATCTTCCCCCACTTAAATGGTTCCGACCCCTTTAATTTATTATGTCAACCTATTTAACTAATTAACCCAATTTGAAATTGTGCCAACAATTCAAATTTGGGAAACACAATAGTTGGATATTTTTCATTTTGGGGGAAAGTATTGGCAAAGGGGAGAGCTCTTGGAGGCTTAAAATTATTACAACAAAGAAGGTTGATGCACGTCTTTGGCTTGTTCTTCGGAACATCCTCCAATGAAGAACACCATCGAAGAATGTTCTTCTGAAATCAAGGAAGAGGATGAAGAACGAGTCCAAAATCAAAGCATGGTTTTGGAAGCGACGGTCGTAGGAACTCTCTTCACCTTCTTTGACTTCCTTCCCACACCAATGTCAATGAACAAACCGAGGTAGGGTTGTTGTTTGAAATTCTTATCTCGTTCTATTCTTGAAAATTCTTCGCAATTCAAGAAGGAATTATAGTCACTTGCTACCGCTCTAACACAGAGAGTGTGGGCCAAACAAATATGGATTTTCCTCTCCTAAAACCTTGTGATTAATTGTTGATCGCGATGGAGGAATGGATACGAACCACGGTGGGGCATGAGAACGGAGGCCGACACCACCGCCGGCCGCGACAAAGGCGATGGCGCAACGGCACCGCCCGCAGCCTCACTGAGCCACCTTGCGTCCTCCGCCCTCTTGGCCGAGCCACCTCGGGCTGGGCTGAGCCACCCTGCGCCCTTGCAGCACCCCCCGATCGAGCCAACCTGCTGCCTTCACCCTCCTGGCCAAGCCAACTTGTGACCTCGTGGAACCCCCGCGACCAAGCTGTCATCCACTGTCGAGCCGACCCACGGCCTCCGCTGCCCTGCGACACCCACAGCCTTCGCGGCCTCTCGCGGCCTCCACGGCCTCTCGTGGCCTGCCGGACCGCCCAGCGGGCCAGGACGCACCATGGGCCGGGCATGACCTAGCTGGTCAGGCCGAGTAGACCGGAACTGGGTCAACCCTAGCCAGGTCGGGTCAGGTCGGTCCGCCCGGGTCAGACCAGATCCAGACGTGACACAAACCTATACTTTACTTGGGCCATATCTTTGGCATCGGACGTCCGTTTGATGAACCATCAACGGTGCTGGAAATCTTGGAGTGAGATGGTCCCTTTGAGTATACCCCACTGGAGTTTTGGGTAAAGTTGAGGCACATTTGGGTTGGATCGAGCACAAATCCAACCAGGACCCAGGACTAAAAGGCTAATAACTCACAGACCGAGCGTCCGATTGATTTTACATCTGTTGCATTGGGAACCCTATGACGTAGCAGACCTTTGAGATACTTCTTCATGGGTCTTCATAGCAGTTGGAGTATCGACCACTGGCTTGTGGAGTAGATCCTCTCGGAGACGAGTAGGCTTTGTGCGGGAACCTAGTAGCTGGATGTGACGAGAAGAATGTAGAACGATCCTATGTGGGTCAGCACCTAGAGATCCTATGTGGGTGAGCTCCTAGAAATATGTTCTGGGTCAGATCCTAGTGATTGTGTGTGGGTCAGCTCCTAGAAATCTTGTGTGGGTCAGCTCTTAGCGATCCTGTGTGGGTCAGCTCCTAGCGATCCTGTGTGGGTCAGCTCTTAGCGATCCTATGTGGGTCAACTTATTTGCAGAGTGAGATAATTCAGTAGTTACATCTAATCATCTCTACTACTGTACTTAAGTTATGCCTAGTGTGAGATAAGTTCGTACCTATGTGGTACTCTCCTTTGTGGTAATACCTTGGTGGTATTCTTCTGTGTGGCGTACCTGTGTGGTACTTGCCTTTGTGGTTTTCCTTCCTTGTGGATCAATTGAGATTTGGGTGTTTGGGTTGGACCCTGTGTTTCCTTATGATTTATATGGGTATACTTGATAACTTAGGTATATGTATTGTCATATACCTAAGTAGGGTTGACATTTGAATTCATGCTTTGAGGATTATCTTTTATGGATTTTGTGAGACCCTGAGGGTCTCTGGGTCCCTACTGAGTATCGTTATACTCACCCCTGCACAGGCTATGCCCGCACCTTATTGTGTTTGGTGAAGACGACATACAGAATTGATCGAGACTGAGGGTACCAAGACTGGATTGTTCCCAGAGGAGGAACTTTCGACGAGTAGGTACATGAAGGAGATAGACGAACGTGGAGTGATGAGGAGGTGATCTATACCTAACCTTTAGGTAGGAACCTTGGAGGAAGACCCAGAAGCTGTCTTCCTTTTTTTCTCCAGTTTACTTGTACTTTATGTTTCTTATACTTTCTATTTGGGATTGTATTCTGGCCCCTTTTTACTTACTGTACTCACTCTATTTACTATTTAGTTTACTTGTGTTCATATATTGTCGTGTGCTTGGTTGCGTGTATTTATGGGTTTCAAAGGCAATGCCTTCCCAGTTTCAGGGATTACGCCTTTCGGTGCTAGTCGTCATCCCCGAGCCTATGGAAGGCGGGCCAGGGGAGTCATGGCACGGGCCCCGGGGGACGGGTCATGACATTTAATTTGTGAATAAGAGAGGATGGGGTGGCTTTTTATAAGTGAGGTGAGTGTCATACTTGTAATTTTTTAAAAGAAAAAGGTGTACCCATATTTTTCACATGTCAAACGGTTCCAAAATGAAAAATTCTCAAACCTAGAATTGAAATGTTAAAAATATTTTCATCCATTTTGTGTTTTATAAGGTGGTATGCCATTTATTTACCCTTATCTTCTTAGTTTAACCAACCAGTAAATCTCTTTTTTCCTTAACCACAACAATTTTTTTGTTGTTTCTTATATTAATTTATGTAAAATATTAAGTTAAACTTGTTAGATAATATAAATTATTCTTATTTTAAACATTGGGTCCATTTTTCAAAATTCCATTCATTTATAGGGTGGAATTTAATTTAAAATTAGTCCTATAGACACTACAAGAAAGTGGGATTTTAAAATAGAAAACGTTCAAATATTTACAAAGATTTTATATAAATATTCAACAAAAAATGATTCTAATAAAAAAAATTGGATTAATAAATATATAATTAAACTAATTTTACTTTAAAATAAATATAAAATATAATTTAACTTTATAAATATTTTAAAAGAAAAGGCAATTTTCAATAAAAATTCATTATTTTTCACTATTCATCAAAAAATGAATAATTTTAAAAAAATCCCCAAAAAATCCCTAAGATGAAATTGAAATGTTTATGTCAAAGAATAATTTTATTTTATAAAATCAATTTATTAAAATTGTAAAAAATTAAAATTTTTAAATTGTGCAAAAGGCGACAGAACATCTTTTTAGAATGATACAACTTTTACGCATAAAATCAGATTTATTATTGTATTTTTTCTAAAAAAACATGAATATTATAACAATTATTATATATATTTCAAAAAAATAATTCAGAAAAAAAAAATTCGTTTATTTATTGATGTAAAACACATTATTTAATATAAAAACAGTTTTTTAGAAAAACATTTACTTTATTTTCAGAAGGTTATTATTTTCCTTTCTAATTAATTATTCACCAAAGAATTAATTTTATATACTTGTGTAAAGTAAATTTTAAATTTTTTTAATAATATTCACACTCACCCTTCCAATAACTATAAGATTACTATCACATTAAATAGTAATATTTTTATATTATGTCACCTTACATTTAAAGTCAGTGTTGCGTGTAATGCAAGAAAAACTCAATGTTACATGTAATGAAAGACAAAATCAGTATTATGTGTATTTAATTATTAAATAAATATTTAATGTAATGAAAAATATATAAAATATAAAATATTTCTGAAAAAAATATATTTCACAAAATCTCTGGGTGTGACATGGACAAGATTGATGGAAGCCATGTTACCTTTGGTGGTAACTCATGGAGTAAGATCATTGGATTAAGCACCATTGTTTTTTAAAATTTTAATATTATTAAACATGTTTTACATGTTTATGGATTAAAAAAATTATTATAATTTTCCAATTATGCGATAGTGTTGTAAAAGATTCTTTTGAAAATAATTTTTGTAGAGTTTTTTATTTGAGAGGAAATCATTTATTTTATGTTTCTCATTTTCAAAATGAATATATTATAAATTAAACATACATTTATAGGAAAAATGTTATTGGTTTGAGAAAAAAATATAGTTACTCATATCCATGTCATATATACATTGGTCATTATAGAAAACACATAATTTTCAAACTCAACTAAGACTAACTATAATGAGATTTTTATAAATTTCATTTCAAAAATGACATTGTGTATGAGCCTTGCCAACCTAGTAAGCATGAGAAAATATTCTTTTAAATCTAAAAAGTAAGTTTCTAAATATGATGGAATTAAGATTATACACCTTCATTTATTTATATCTACCCAATTTGTTTCTATAGGAGGTAAATCTTAATTTTTTTTTAATTTTCAATGATATATAAGATTTACTTGGTTTTATTTCATGGATCAAAAAAATAAGGTTTTTAATGTTTTTGTTAAATATATAAATATATTCAAAATATAAAATAGATATGAGAACATATCTATTCACATTTATCGTAGAGGATAGTTTAAGACTAAATTTTTTTATGAACATTGTACATTATAAAGTTATAATCATTCTTTTTTGGCTTGAAATACTCTACAAAAAAAGGGATATTTTGAAAATGGAACCTAACTCTTCAAGAGCTTGAAAGAACTATCTTGAATGAATTTAAACTCCCTTAATATTTTTTATTAGATTCATTAATTATTTATTGTTATACTTTGAACCATTTTATCATAATACCAATCCTTTAGAAAACCCCATATGAGTTTTGGAAAGGAAAACTACACAAAGTTGGATATTTTAAGGTGTTTGGGTACAAATTCTATATTCATAACACTAAATAAAACATAGGAAGGTTTCACCCAAAATATGATGAAGGTAATTTTCTATGGTACTGTCACTCAACTAAATCATGTCATGTCTTTATTAAAAGAACCAATACTGTAATATAAAAAATCCATATAAAATTTTAAGACAATTTCCAAAATCTCATCCTGATATTAAGGATGTTAAATATTACCTAGAAAAATAAATATTGAATAAACCACATCCTTTTAAATAATTTTAAGTTGAGGAAGAATCATTATCTATCCCTTTACCTAATACATGGGTGAAGTCAAAAGATCATCCCTTAGAAAATTTTATCAATGATTTGTGATTCAGTACTATTACTAAACAGTAAATTTTAAATGAGGTTAGACATCATGATTTTTGTTTCACACTTAGAACCAAGAAATATTAATGATTATATTAATTATAAAAATTAGGTACTATAAATTAAATAATAATTTAACCAATTCCCATGGAATGTTTTTTGAATCTTCTTGAAAGACCTTATGATCAACCCATTATTAGCATCAAATTGGTTTTTAGGAAAAATTTCATGATGAAGATAACATCACTCATCAAAAATATAGACCATTATCTAAAGGTTATATTCAAGAAGAATTAATTGATTATGTTGAGACCCTTTCTCCAGTACCTAGGTTATAACCCATTTGAATCATATTAGCATTACTGCACATTCAAATTTTAAACTTTTTCAAATGGATGTTAAAATTGATTTTTTGAATGGTTTTATTTCTATTTTTTAAAATTCAACAACCACCCAATTTGTATGATTGAAAAGTTTCAAATATTATTTTTAAATTAACCATGGTGCTTAATGGTTTAAAGAACCCCACAGGCTTTGTATGAAAAGTTAAATAAATTCCTTTTAAAAAATGATTGTAAAACTGGAAAATATGTTTCTAGAGTGTTTTTAAAATAATTTTAAATGATTTATTAGTTGTTAAAATTTACGTAAATAAAATAATTTATTTATAATTTATTTTTATATTTAACGAGATAATAATTTTACATGAGTTTTATGGATGAGTTAAAAAAACATGGTTTATAAATTTTTCTAAACATGGATAGAATTTTTCTAATCCAAGGAAAATATACTAATAAACATTTAACATGTTTTGGAATGGATTAAATTAATAAAATAAATACACTTATGAGTAATTATTATAGAAAATGTTTGATGAAGTCAATAAACTGGTCAATAATAATATTTATAGAGGTATGATTGAGATCTCTCAATACTTTACCATGATCTGAATAGATATCATGTTTAGTGTTTCAAATTATTATCATTTTCATTATAAACATAAAGAATCACATTTTAAATCTCTTAAAAAAATTTAGATATTCAAAAGGTTCTAAAATTAATGGTATTTTATCCAAAACACACCTCTTTTGAACATCAATATTTTTTGCTATATCAATATTAGAGGGTTCCAATTTGATAAGAAAGTACAGGTGAGACTTTTCACCTATCAAGAAAATCCATTATATCTTGTTGTATTAAGAATAAAATATTTGTCTATATATCTAATTAATATGAATATATAGCCATATGAAGTTGTTTTGCCCAAATTATTTGGAAGAAAAACACTCTCTTTGATTTTGGTATAATATATGATCATGTTCCTTTTAAGTATAATAAAACCAGTTCCATTAGTATTTATATGAATCTAAATTACCATTATTATACTAAGAATATTTTCCAAAGGTTATAATTCTTAATAAATCACATTGAAAAGGGTGATACTTTTTATATTTCATAAGTTCATATCTTTAAGTAACTGATATTTTTACTAAACCCAACGCTTTAGAAAATTTTAATTTTATTAAAGGGGAGTTAGGTATGGTCTACTTATGATGATCTCTTTTAACTATGGAAAAGAGTGAGGTTTTACCATTATTTAAACAGTTTTTTATATATTTTTTGAATTTACTTATTAATTTATTTCTCTCTCATAGGAAATTTATTATTTCAAAATAGTTTTTTTATTTAATTTATAATTATGGGTCTGTGTGAACTTAAATTATGAATTTAAGAGTAATTTTATCTGTTTTTGGACACACTAATTGAGGGGAAATAAATAATGTTGTTTTTATGAAATGTTTCTAAATAGAGATTCCTATTTACAAAATTTAGGATTTTGGGAACTTCAAAGTTATATTTTTTAAGCTTTATCACATGTGGTGTGTAGTTTTTTAATCTACTTTGGAATGATTAAATATTTCTTTATTTATTTATTTATTTATTTTATTTAAAATCTATTATATAGATAAATTAGTTTTTTACATTTAATGTTTTATTGTTCTTGTCCCTATTAATGATTATTAATTATGGGTTATCAAATATTCATTTATATTTTTTCTTATATATGGATCTGATTTTGTTATATAAACTAATTATCTAACCATGTTTATTCCATTTTTATATTCATAAAGTTGAGGGGGGAGAGTAAGATATTAGTGGTATATTGATATTATAAAGGGTTTAAAATCATTATCATGTTTTAAATGTTTTGAATTTTATGTGATCAAAAGTATATTCATCTTGTTAATGTTTTTAAATTCTATTATTTTAAAACTCAAATTGTTTAATTTTAATTTTTTAGGATTTTAAAATATTTTAAATTGTGATTTTAATTTCATAAGGAAATATTGAAATTCATTTAAAAAAATATTGGATATTGTTTTGAAATAATTCTTATCATATTAATATATTTAATTTATTTATTTCAAGTTTTTATGATCATAAAAGAGAGATATTGTTGTACACATTATTCTCTAGGTGTTTTAATCATCAAAAATAACAATGATGTTTATAAAAATTTCTTTTGAGTTGATTTTTGATTTTATATTGAGATGTGAAGTTAGAATGTAAAGTGACTAAAATAAATGTTCATGAAGTTCTTAGGTGGAAATTAAATATTTCCAAACATGGAAGTAACACTAACTGGCCATAGATAGGAAACCGGATGTCAATTAGGTACAATAGAACAACCTAGGTTTTTCTAGTTCCGAATAGAAAGCCGATGGAAGGCCACTGACTAGTTGATGTGGTTTTTAGTGATACCGAGCTCTACCTAGGTATATAAACTAGTCAGTGGAACATAGATAGACTTGGAGAGGGATGGGAAGGACACTGTCTATCCCATGGAGTCTACTAATTATCCAGTGGATGATGGATAGATAAACAAAACTAGGAGTTTCTAGTGGTATGTACCATGCTGTTTTGCCTTCTTGCTGCTATATTTGAACCCCAACAACTCCAAGACCCCAAGAGAACAAAAGAATCTATAAATACACTACCAGGAATGATTTAGAACTCAAAATTTCTAATAGTTTCCCTATTAAATCTATATTTACCTCATTTCACCTCTCTTTGTTCTTAATTATTGTACATACTCTCTCTCTCTCTCACACATTTGTATCTTATTCTATTATTTTTCATTATTATATTACTAAGATAATTAAGAGTATGTTATAATGGGTTTTGAAAATAAAACCTATTGTTATATATCCTTCTTGGGTGGTCTCTACCACCAAAATGGGATCTCAGGCTCTCACTACCACTAAAGTGAGTGAGTGTGGGTTTATTTAGTTTCTCCAATTAAAATAAATCGTTGTATTGGGATTATTGATTACACCATTAAAAAGTGAGTTCCTTTATCGTTATTAGGTATACTTCCTACCATTAAATCCCCTGAATTTTTACAAATATCTCAAGACCCTTGCGGAGTGAAGACATATGGACTCATCTTGAGTCATTTCTAAATTCCTTTATCAAATTGTGTTGCCTTTTTAAATTTATGTTGCACTTACACATTTTATTCATATATTTTGAGATTTTAATATTTTTTTGTCTCTTACTCGTTAATTTTCTTTATCCCATGATTTGTTATCTTAGATATATTTAATTTTTAAAATGAAATTCTTTACTACCATCCTACATCAACCAAAAACTTGACTATTTCCACAATTGGTAATTGTTATACATCATATTGATCATAATTTTAAAATAATGTAATTATGTAAAGGGATATGAACATATAAATTTTGAATTTAAATTGTTTTTTCATTCATAGATAGATTTTCAATAAAGTTTTTGAGGTATATATTAAGAACTTTATCTCTTTATTTTTTGTTGGTATTTTTATGATTAAAATTATTAACCTTTAATAAGTGTTTTTATTTATGTATATGGGTGTTAGATTTATGTTCCTAATATCATTTAAACTAAAATGTATTCTTTTATTCCTATATACTTATATAAATATATTTTTTAATTTTTTATTTTATAAAATCAATTACATATGGATAAAGTTTGGATTAAATTACATCATAAAACATCTAAGTATGTCAATAGTTTACTTGAGTTTTAATATTTTTAAATGTTAAATAGACTCAAGAATGGAATAATAAAATTTATATATCTTAAATATAAATTTAAGTAATATTTAAAGAGAAATTAAGTATTTGATCCCTTGATATTGAAAAACCCACCTCATAAATATGTGTAGGGTTATTTTCATAGAGAATTGATCATTAAATAATTTTCAAGTAGTCATGTTCAACATTTTAATAAAGTGGTTATTTTTAAAATGATGAATATTGAAATTTATAAATTTAAAAATTATTAATTTCTAAGAGTAGGGAAACACTATCAAGTTATTAACACATCAATTGATCCAAAAATTGATGCTGAAAATATTAAAAATGATTCTAGAACTATATGACAACCTAATAAATTTCATTAAAGGTAATGGATGATGTTACAATGACTAACATATCAAAAAACATAAATGAGAAAACAATTGACTTTTAGAAGTATTCAGTTTGGAAATAATGAATTATATGAAGGATAAGATAATGATTCAAAATTTCCTTCTCTGTTTAATTTTTACCATATCAAGGGTCCCTTTTGAATTAAAAATAAAGAAATGTCTACGATTTTGGAATTATTACATGATGTGGCTCTTGAATATTAGATCCCTAGATCATTTAATAGGATGAAGAAGGTTATTATCAATCATAAATTCAGTTATGAATAGATGCATGTATATCCCAATTATTGTATATAATAATTAAGAGAATATTCTAATTGAGTAGAGTGGAAAAAATTGTTTTACTTGTATATAAAATTCAACAAACAATGATTATAGTTTGAATCAATTTTATACTACAAAAAATAAAAATTAAATTAATGGTTTTACACTAATTTTCTTTAAAACCATTATAGAAAAGATCTTTTATGTCATTTAAAACCTCTAAACAAATAAATTTTCATGCATTTGATAATAACAATGATGACTTCATGTTATTTCTAAGAGGTTGAAAAGTGTGCAACACCTTCAATTCGTTACACCCTTATTTCTCTTATGATCCAATACAAGTTTATTTGACGTTCAATGTTGGCAGATTCAATCATTTTGGGACTTTAAAGTGAAATTAAAGAATATAAATGGTCATTTTGATCAATTATAATTTACATACATGTATTTTTATATAACAAACTTCATTCATCATATAGATGATCATTCCAAGAAAACAAATTCCTTTAAATAACATTGATATCTATCTTCGACCACTTATCTAAAAATTATAGGATTTATTGAATGATAGTTGAAAAAAATATGATGTATCTACACTGAAAATGTTCAAAATTTACACATCCTTAATGTGGACCATAAATTAAATTCTTAGAGTAAGAAATTATTCCATCTAGAACCCACATACTGGTTTGGATTATTTGTTTTATAACTTAGATTTTGTTCCAAAACAAGTGAATTGAAACAAAAAAGTGATGTTTCCTGTGTCATCATTGATTCCTTAATACATATCATTGGGTTCAGTTTATCAAGTCACGGTTAAATGGAAAACATTTTTGAGTCTAATACTGAAGTTATTATCTAGATTATAGACCTTAGTACAATTATCAAATGTTGTTACGTAGTGTTTGAAAAACCTTTAGTTAAATAAATACGTAAAAGGACTTTTTACTTCATCATATACCAGTGAAACACAACAATGGAATAAAATGAGAATATTTTTTGATCTTCTATATTATAAATTAGATTTTTATGCCATAATATTCATGTTATGCATGTTGAAAAAAATGTGTGTAAATATTTTCCTTATATAATGCTTAATGAGTAGTGGAAATCAAAGGATACTCTAAATTCTCATAAAAATTAGAATCCCTGAACATCAAGAATGAACTATGTCCAAAAGAAAATGAAAAATACCCAACAACCATTTTTTCATTAAAAAAATAGTAAAATGATGTTTTCTAAGGAACATTGAAAAATGTGGATGTTTCTAATGGATATTCAGGTAACATTTCAAGATGTTTTTATTTAAGTCATTGATTTTTTTTTTGAATTTAAAATTCATGAGTCATATATATTAGTAAAATAGTCACTAAATTTGAAACTATAAAATTTGTTACCTAAGAAAAAAACTATAGATTTAATTCATCTTTACATATTCTATTGATTGATTCCTGAGAAAACTGTAGGCCCAATTGATCTAGATAAATTTCAGGACGGAATTTTACAAACACTCTGTCATTTGGAGATGAAATTACCCCTATTATTTTTCACTTACACAATTAATTTGACAATTCATTTAGTTCAGGAATATAAAGTTTGGGTACCCATTTGTTATTGATGGATGTATCCTTTAGATAATTAATTTATTTTAATTTTCTTCTATTTAATTAATTAAAATTTTTCAAATCAATACTATATATTTTACTTATTAAATTATTTATTTTTTAGTAGGTATCATTGAAACCTAGGGTCCCACTATACACCCTAATATGGGGTTAATTAGTGTGTCATGAAACTTATTACATTCATGAGATTATCTAGATCCTATATTTATGTTGTAGAACACACCATGAATTTATTATGATGATTACACACAAGAAACAACCAATTTTAGGAAAAATATAGTAGCACAAACATTGTGATTTTACTTATTTCACTTATACTAGAAAATATTGAAAATTAAATATCAAAAATGTGTTGAAAAATAAATAATCACCACTCCATGATTTTGTGATATAAATCAGTAGTAAAATCTCATTGTCTATCCATGATCCACAAAATATTCTTCTCTTCCAATCACTACTTTCCATGAGGGTTACAAAAGATAATGTTGACACACTTATTGGTATCACAATGATATAAAATGTTGATAAGAAAATGGGTGTTATCCATGATTTTTTATTCTCAAATTTCAGGTATTCAATGATATCCACAACAACACTTTACTTCCAAGACTGTTCTTAAATATAATTTAATCCAATCCAACTTCACTCTTAATCTAAGCACTTCAATAATGTTCACTACTTATACAATCTTATTTTTTTGTGAACTATTCCCTCTATTTTTTATTGTGTGTCTCACTTCTCCTTATATTCACAAGTTATATTAAATCTATGCAATTTTTATATTCAAATTCAAAATTTAGTCTTTAACTAACTTGTAAATTCCCAAACTTCAAAACCAACCGTTAGATCATCTTAAAATAGAGATCCTCCATTAATGTTCAAATAAGTAGTTAATTGATGTTCCAAAATACAGGAAACCTACTTGATAAATAAAAGTCCTCAAACCTATTCAAATCCAACAAATTTTAGTAATCATGACATGTTAATATTCAAAAGATCATGACAGATCAATTCCTTTAGTTATTATTTAACTGCCACTTACATCATGGTGTGAGATAGAGATCTATGGCCTTTACTTTATTTGTTTTCCTCAATAGCCTAACCCTTAATTTTTTTGGGCCTGTATCTTCTTCATGTTCATAATTTCACATGGTTCCTTAAATAATGGCATGGATTTTATAGTATGATGTGATTAAATTCTACATAATCTTGAAATCCATAACTATTATGGCATGACTCACTTTTTGAAACCCCAAACCCAAAATCCTGGATCTCATGCCATGAACACTTGATTTACATACCATCTTCAACACAAACTATAAATTCACAGACATAACTATCCCATAATTACATGAGATTAATGAAATATTCAATCATATACATTCCCAACACTATTTGGGGTTACATATTTAGATAATTAAGATGAAACATAAACTATTAAATCCCATGCACCTTCTCAACCATTAGAAAACTTTTCACACTATATAAGAAACTACATAATTAATGATAAGTTTTCAACATATCCCACAAATTATCTACAAAACTACCCCATTAACAATATCTTGTGTAATAATTTTATTTATGACCTAGGGAAGTGGAAACATAAGAACGTGTGAGATTAAATCATTTTTAAGGGAAAAAATACAACTTAAGTAATTATGGAATAAACATGGCATAAATATTATGGAAGAAATAAGTAATCAACATGAATATGAAATATCTAGAAAATGTGATCATTATTTATATATAAAAATACATTTAATCATGGATATCTATAATACTAATCTCATAATAATTAAATGTATATTTTTTTAAATAAAAAACATATTTCTAAGGCATTGTTTGAAGACACTGTCCTATTATTAGAAGTGGTATACACTAAAGCCCAACATGTTTTGTCTTATGAGACTTGTTGATGCGTGATGGGACTATAATTTTAGGCCCTATCTATCATGTAATTAAGTATAATTCATTCAAAATTAGATTCA
Organism: Viscum album; assembly: GCA_963277665.1. NCBI lineage: Eukaryota > Viridiplantae > Streptophyta > Magnoliopsida > Santalales > Viscaceae > Viscum > Viscum album. Next base: position 438,869,994 of record OY728129.1, read on the forward strand.
TGAAGATCTATGATATTACCACTAAGGAACATCTTTTCTGAATTAAAGCATGGATATTTTTATAATGAAAGACATAAGATGTCAATACATAATAAAATTATGTTATCTTTCAAAAATCATCAAGAATATAAATAATTATCCTCGTATCATTAAAAAGGACAACATGATCAGAACTTGTCAAGATAAATAAGGTGGGTTGTAAAATAATAAACAGTCAACATTACCATAATCATCAATATTGGAATAACAATATATAGGAGGCTAATACTTTCCCCTATGTTAATAATTAATTGTTTTTTCTAGGTGAACATAGACCAATCAAAAATTTTAAAATAATATGTTCACTACATATAATTTAATGAGTATATGTTAAGTGAATTTTGGATGTTTTTTTAGTAAATTTCAATATGTCTTCCAGTTTTTAACCCAACCATTATTGTATATCATGACCTGAGGTTGTCTCCCAGTGATGTTTTCACATATAAGATCTTCTTTTTTTATCAATCTTATAAAAAAAATTGTGGATATTTATTTCTAAAAACAAAACTATTATAAATTTTCAAACACATAAGAAATTTAAATAGTGGAATGAATATAGTAAAAAAACAAGCGAAAAAGGAATAGTATGTAAAAACTATAGATAATGATAGTAAATCTCATATATTAGTCTATTTTCATCGCATGAGAAGGATTTGAAAACAATAACTCTATATATTTTCAAAATAAAATCCAAAATTTTTAATCTCATTAAGTTTATTAAATTAAGTATAATTTCCAAGATCTCACTTGTTGGCCTCCTTTAAGTTGGATTTGATCAATGTTCTCAATTATCATTGGCCAAATTGAACCAATAAACTACCTCTGTGCTCACAATATGAAATCAAGTAATGGAAAATTTAAACATATAGAATCTGGTTAAAACCCTATTTTGATTGATTTTAATAACCAAATTAATATGTTATCACACTATACATGGTATTGTGCCATTCACAAAATGTAAATAAATAAATAAAATAAATGATAAAAAATGGGACATCGATCAATGATTTTATTTTAGTATTTATTTATATAAATAGAATTAAAATAGAAAAATTTATGAAAAAAGCTCACAAATATTTCACAATTAGAAACTACTAGTTTGGGCCACAAGGATTCTAGTCAGACATGATCTTGGTAAAGATGGATGATTCATGCTTCATCTTTTTTGAAAGAATAAATATCTCTCTAGAAAACCTTCTTGTTATTTCTTATGTCTCTTAGATTAAAAAATAATGTGATAATATGTCATCCACAATAAAAAAATGTCCTCTCCCCTTGGATTTGTATCAATTTTCTTTTTTAATATTGTTCTTCTCCCATCCAAAATCCACAGACCTTGATTTTCTAATTTCACTTTCTAGTCATCACTGGTATTGTTCCTTTTTTATTTTAACTTTTTTTTTGATTCTGACATTGAGAAAAACTCTTCCAAAAAACTACTACCACTTTTAAAGTAATTTAATTAAGTTAGTACAAACTCAATAATTTCCCTATAATAATTCCTCATCACATAAAAACTTATTATTCTTTGTGTATATGCATATCTTAAAAAATGATGATATTTCCAATTCAACTATGTGAATGATTTCTGCACTAAACTTGTATATTGATTTTATGAATCTTCATTCTACATACAATATTCAACACCAAAATAATTTCACTCTCAATTAGAAGTTGGCATGACTTCATCATCAGTCTTTAGACCATTAAACTTGGGTAGTGTTGAGATCTAAAAGCGGTGAGGATCAACTTCATCAAAATGTGTTTTCAAGTAGAAATATAATATCATTTTAGGTCCATGGTTGACCACTTCAATCCTTGATTGAGTAACCTCACCTTGATGACATTACTTCTTCTTCAATAGGCTGAGGCAACCCAACATGTCTCCCACTTATTTTCTTTTCCAATGTTATTTGATTCCAAACATTGGTTTTTTATCCTCATCCTTAGGATCAGCTAAATCTCAGGTTTCGGTGAGAATCATTAATATAGATTCTTCATCTTATTAATATATAAGATCATTTAAAAACTTGATTAAAAATTATGGCGACCTCAGATGGTATGATAGGTTTTGGAATCAGTTATCTCCAACAATAGTAGAATCAAAAGGGATCATGTTTATCTTCCTCTAGAAACAACAATGGAAAATCCTCCATTGTTTCCATCACAATCTCAAGGCATTTCTCCTTAAAAATAAACGGTGTTTTCATGTTTTTCAACTTGTTTTTGACATTTTTCAGCATTGATAGTTTTGTCAGTTTGTCGTTTTCTATCACCCCTTCATAAGTGGTGGCGAGTTTGGGTGAATGAGATACAAGCTTCTTAAAGATTCTTAATTGGGGTAGATCATCTTTGGGTACTCTCAAATTTTTTAGGGATAATCATATATGTGATTTTATACTCAGATAAAATCAGCTACGTAGATGCCGGTGGATTTTAGCTATGTGAGGCCGATTGGGTATTCACTACATAGATCTTTATAAAAAATTAGCTATGTGGACATTGCACTTTGAAAATCTACTACATGTTCTACACATTTAGAATTAAATAAAAACAAAATAAAACTATAAATTGAACTTCTAATTAATTAATTAATTTATTTAGTAATTAAGAAAATAATGAAATAATTAAAACTAAAAAAGTATTAAATTTCTTGTTTAAATTATATATTATTAAAATAGGTAATTCATTCAGTTAAAAATTAATTTAAACTTCAACTACCAAATTAATGAAAAAAACAAATAAATGAGAAATTAAATTAAAATAAAAAAGAAAGAGAAATTAATTATTTTCAATAAAAAAATTTATTATTTATTATATTAATTAAAAAATATATTAAATTTAAGGCTTTAAATAAAATGAAGTAAACTATTTACTATCCATAATTTAAATAAACAAATAAAGTAAAAAATGAAGGTTTAGAATAATTAAATATTTAACTAGAAACTAACATGGAAAACTAAAATTAACAATTAAACAATTATTTTAGAAAAATAACAAGAGTTTTAATAATTGAACAAAAAAAATTATATTTGTAAATTATTTAATTGAAAATGTAATTTTTGACCTGATAAATTCATTTAAATTGAAGAAAATATGCGGCAAGTCAACAACAAAACAAATCCAAATCATTAAAAAAATACAGAATAACATGATCATAAGACATTGAGAGAAACAAAGTCGATGGTTTTAAAAGAACATATCCCATATGAAATAAAGGAAATATAAGAGTGTGTTGAAATAAATAAAAAACACCATTACAAAAATAATTCATCGAAAGGTATCACAAAAGAAGGGATCAAGAATCAAATTGTTTTATACCACAATTTTAGCCCCCCAAATGATAATATGTATGTACAATAGATAATAAACCATGAAGAAGAAATCTCATTATGCTAAATCCTTTTTAAAATGATATTGGAAATGGATGTTAAAATGTTAAAAATATTTAAGAATCATTTTTAATATTGATGTAAAATAAAAATTTACATATAACTGATAAAGGTAAATTTTGAAATGCTTAGATGAAATCCATTGAAAAAATTTAATTTTTAAAATAATCTCCTGTAATGGATCTGTAAAAGGAATAATGATTATCTTGGATAAATTAGGGGAGGAATACAAAACATGTGAAGGTGAAAGGAAAATACCCTTTTTATATTTTTTAAATACATTTGTTTAAAATTCATAATGAAAGAAGACTGAAAATGATAATTTAAAATAAAAATAAATTATAAAAATGTATTATAAAATACCATATAAGAAATGTTAAGCTGGGTGAACCCAAGAATGAATAATAAATGTTCAATATGACAAATTATAATTCAAATAAATAAGATTTGAGTTTTTAATATCCCTTATGGGAATCATACTCTATTAACCATGAAACATTTTAGGAGTTTATATGATGAAAATTTAATCAATGATATAATGACACATAATAAAATAAAATGTTAGGATTTATCTAACTTATATAAAATATGTTCAAGTGACTGACCATAACTCAATGAATGAAAATAGAGTTACCAAAAATGCTTACTACTGGGGAAACAACTGAATCAATATCCACTTGAATAACTGAACATTATTTGGATAAAAAATCCCATTAAATAAAAATATTATTATAAAAATATATACATGATTAGTTAACATTCTGTATAAATAAAATATGGCCGAAAAAATGTATTATGTCTTAAAGAATCAGAATTAAAACCAAGAAAACCCTTACTACTTTAGAAACATTCTAATCAAAACCTATTGATATATAGAGATTTTAATTGAACTTAAAATTCCATGATTTTAGTATGATTCATGATATGATATCTATAATAGGATGTATATTCCCTAAATATAGGGAATTAGGTGCATAATACCAAATATTTCTCAAAGAAAATAATTTGAGATGAAGACTCTTACCTCAGTCCGGATTCACTACTCACTTTCACCAAACATCTTAATGAATTTAATTTTGTTAATGGAAAAAATACCCAGTAAACTTATTCCCAACTATAACCATTTTTAATCATCATTTTTAATTACTCTATACACATAAATATTATTTATTTTTACCTATTTTCAACACTAGGTGTAAGTAATCTTTATCGCTTTAAACTAGTTTCATAAAAGAATGGTCGGTATCTATTATTTCTCAAAATTTCCTATTTATTAATAATATAAGGTACTATCAAAGATGTTACAAGATATTTTATAAATATATAATTTCATCCCAAGGTATTTTGGGTTATGTTACCTGAGCTTGAAATTAGAAATAACTATGTTATTGTGTTTCTTAATAAATAAAGAGTCATTTGTTGATTAATGAGTTAAATATTCAATAACTATACCATAAATAAAAAAACATATTTACAAATTTCTAACATATTATACTAGTAAATAAGTTCTCATAGTCATCCATGATATAAATACATAGTATTGTTCAGGAATGTGGTTAAACTGACCCAAACATGAAACTATCATAATTAATGGGAGATTAAGAGGGGGTTTAGTTGTGATATAATTATACCATAAGAATAATTTTCACAAACCAACCCAGGTTTACCCTAAAACCATCACCCAATTGGGCCCATGGAAAGGCTCGAGAGACATTCCCAATCCTCCCGTGTTGGCGATAAGCACCAAGGGAATCAACAGAGTGATGATTGGAATGATTTTTCCAAATATAAGTTAATAGAGGAAGTGAAATAATAAAAAAGAAGCCCAAAATAATTAAACAAAATAGAATGATTAAGGAAGTAATTAAAAATAAAACAAACCAAACATAATGACTACTAAAATTCCATGTGACCCCATGGGTCACACTCCAATCACAAGTCTCAACATCACCCACAATGATCGAGATCAAGCTGAAACTTGAACATGAGACTAAAAATAATAACAAAGTATAGGCATGAGTATTGAAACTTAGTGGACATGCCCAATTAATCTATTCCTAATGAATTTACTTTTAAATAAAGAAACATCAATTTCATGTTTGAGCTACAATGTATAAAAGTAAATTTTTCACACATTTTCATGTATAAGAAAATCGCGGCTCATTAACCTTTTTATTTAAACCATTTTATTTTACAAGAAAGAATATTTAACCTTTTAATAAAATATGGATAGAGAAGAATAAATTGTAAGGAATTTTTAAAACTATTTTCCACAAACATTTAGAAACATTTAATCAATTTTGGCATGTAAAGCCACACTACTCAGAAAGTAAGAACAAGAGTCATACAACAAGTACAATGGAAAGATATCACATAAGGGTGACCAACCAAAAGATGAACCACAGTCATCTGGAATAGATAAATAATTTCCAAAATACATGGGAGAATATAGGAGCTCACGAATAATATAGAAACTACTATACTTGTGACCCATCCTGAAGGCATGCTCTACCTAATGACGTCATAATGCCCAAATGCCCGATCATCACCCAACCTATCCTACCCAAGGGGCCCAATACCATAAAAATAATAAAAAACAATTTCTCTACTTTGGGCCACTTGCTAGTGCAATATAGTAGGCTAGTATAGTAATCATTCATTGAGAATTAACTCACTATGCTGGGTTCCCATGTTTAGCCTAAAAAGGAGGTGATCCAACAATGTCAAAAAAGTATACAGTCACAAGTATATTTATCACACACTATCAACACACACCACAAGGTCACCCCGAGTCACCCCAAGGAATAACTCCCTCGCCATTAAATGATCATTTCTCAAGGGAAGACCCATACGAAAGAAATTCCCATCTTTTATCAACCAACAAGGCATGAACTTATTCTGAGGAGATTTTTTTTAAGATAACCAGTTTTACAAAACATACCAACCACTCCTCACTTGATTTTCTCATGCCAAACCATTTCTTAAAGAATAACACACACACACACACAACTTTGAAAACCAGAAACGCACTTAGAAACCCATTTCAAAAATCCATTTAAGAAACCCAATTCACCACTTTAAATACGAAGCACATTTATAAGGGACAAAGGATAGATAAAATCACTCTGTTTCACAAGAAGAATATATTCAAAAAGACTTACATAACTAATTAACATTAAATAAAGGTGTGAAAAGTAGGAAACCAATAATTCTATACTTTAATCTACAATTTAAATGGATCCTACCTCAAAAGGAGAGAACCAAGCCGAACTATTTTTCACTTGATGCCTCTGATGAAGATCGCTCCACAATTTCACCCACATACACTCATATATATATACTCCTAAATCCAAGGAACATATTCCCCACACCATGAAGGAATATGTGAAAGGATGATATATATATATAATACCTATGTATGTGTATGCAAGCCTTTGAGGAGACACTAATAAATCTAATTAACATATTCGGAACCAAAAATCATCAATTTCAGGAACAAAACAATTTTCATTTTACACATGCCAAAACCCATTCTCAAAAACATTTGGAATTCATAAAACTCCATTTTGAAAGACACTATAAAGGCACACAATTTCTCACTCAAAACCATGGTATAATATCCCATTTTTGAATCCACACATAAAACAAGTTCATTTCAAAAACAAGCTTCCCATTATTTAAACAATTAACAAATCATACTAAAAAGTGAAAAAAGACCTACATTCTAATACTAATCCATTTTCTAATTTACTCACATAAAAAAACCGATTTCAAATTATTTTACCATCACCTACAGAATTCATTAAATTCCCCTTTTTACATTCACAATAAAAACACACCATTTCTCAACAAATTCTACAGAAACCCCTTTTTATAAATCCATACACAACCCAAAATCATTTCCAAAACATTCTTTTTTAGGATTAAACGATTTAAAATCCATACTTTAAAATACACTAAAAGTCCTATAAAACAACACTAATCCATTCTTCAATAAAAAATCATTATGATAAAATATGCACCTCAAGTGCCTTTGAAAGTATAATTCACCCTTTCCAAACTAGTCATAAATTTTTTTCCAAAAAACATATAATACAATATGCACAACACATAGCCATTTACATTGTAAAACTCACTTCTAACCCATAATAATGTTAAAAATTTACCAATGCACACTTCGAAGCACCCAATAAAAATTTAAAACACATTAAAATTATCTACACAAAAAAATAAAACCTTTTAAAAAGGATAAGGCAAGGAATCAACTTTCTAAAATGATTGTGGATGAACTAGAATAGACTGAATCACTATGCCTTCAATGTAGAATGTCGAAACATTCATGAGGAAGTCCATGAGACCCACGACATGACCTAAAATGGAAGAAAATCAATAACCCAATAAAACCATGACCTAGGGTTTTGGAAGAATGGGACAGGGCAACGAGGGAGAAGAAAAATCACTAAAACACTTGAGAAGTGGTGATCAGAGACCATACCTCGATTAATCAGGAGAGAAACATGAAGAAATAGGTTGAAACCATTGGACAAAGATGGGATCACTGGAGGGGGTCATGCATGCTGTTGGATGGGATCAGGGGGGGTCAGCATTACACGATAGGAGGGGGGTGGGGGGAGGGGTGACACTCAAGGTAAAGTGTGGAGGGAGAGATTATATTATGTTTTTTTATTTTGATTTTCATTTCAATTTAATTAATTTAATTTTTAAAAAATAATTGGCGACATACAGTTTGGGTTCAGGGTATGAGAAATCTCCACAAAATGACACTTTCTGCCACCAGAATTCCCCAAGAGGTTCGGTTTATCAAGAATAAAGTGAGGATGGACTATAATCCATGAAAAAACCTAAAAACTCAAAGACCAAAGAACCAACACTCACGTCCATTCGAAACCAAGAATTACAAAATCCAAACAGAAACCATGTGACCATCCTAAAAAGAATTCAGACATCCCAAAAGATATCTAACATGACCCAATAGCTCGACAAACAACAAATAGATTACAAATAGAAGAGCCGTTTCTAAACAAAAACCAACAAGGATCACCTGGAACCCTATATAGAAACCATATAATAAAATCATTGTGGTCTGTTTGGGATCTTTATAGGCAATCTTTACATGACCCACTATCCTAATGAAGGCTAGAAAAGCCCAAATAAAGGAAGCATGGGACAAAAAAAACTAACATTTTATATGAACAAAATTAAAAACATTAAAAATACATTTACATTAAAAAAAGTTCCAAA